>OX031068.1:42780211-44015211 GCA_943736015.1 Tridacna crocea | reverse complement strand
CATAAATAACTTTTACAAATGTGACCCATCACGCAAAAAAGGGACCATCTAGGAATATTCTGTACAACAATTAGATGAAAACAGATCAACGATAGTGCAGGTCACTTTAAGTTGACAATTCAAAAATGATTGTATAACAAGGTACAATGAACACTTTTCATACAGAAAATGTCATTAAAGCGAAAAGTGTAAACCCTGGTCAGCCTGCGCAATTCGCGCAGTCTGACCAGACTTGACACTTTTTGTAGTTCCCAGAAGGTCCCTATTTGTGTGATGGGTCACATATATGAATAAAGCAAGCTCCGATAAAAGGAGGTTTAATGCATTTCCGTGCACGTGATGCATGATCCCAAGCAAATCATCACGTGATTATGAATCTGTTTTTACAACTTTATGAAACAACCGAACGAATCATAAGACAGACTGGTCCTCTGACATGCAAGAAATTTACCATCAGCAGAAAGTCTCGAACCAGGCCAGCCAGCACAATCTGCGCAGGCTGGCCTAGGTCGATACTTCTTGCAAACACACTTAGACCCAGTTTCTCAAAGCATGCGGCTAAAATATATCAATATTTAACTTCTTTTCGAAAATCAAACATAACATCGACCCCTGGATGTTATTTAACCCTGCGTAAATATTGCTTAATCCATTTTTTGTTCTTTATGTCACAAAATAGATGTAATAAGCATTTTCACTCAATAAAAACGGGCGGAAATCGAAAGTTTTACGGTAACTTAGGATCAGAATATCTAATATTTGCCGCTGTAGATCAGAGATCAGACTGCACGTTGAATGAAATCTAATCTTGATTAAAACTCATTACCAAACGACAATATTCTAGGCATGTCCAAATCGAAAGCATTTGCAGACGACAAAATGAAAGTGACTGAAAATTTGAAATTTGTTTTGTGAAGGGTAGAAAACATTGTGGGAAAAGGAGAAAATGCTGGTTACCAGCATTTTCTCCTTTTCCCACAATGTTTTCTAAAGGCGTCTTTCTCAGGGTCGTCAAAAGTAGGGATTGTGTGGTAATGGGTCAATAAAAGTCCTCAAAACACATTGAACTGCACCTATTCCAACGATAGGGTACTTAATCTATTACTACAAAGTCCCTACTTATGACGACCCTGAAAAAGAAGCCTTTAGAAAACATCATGGGAAAAGGAGAAAATGCTGGTTACCAGCATTTTCTCCTTTTCCCACAATGTTTTATACCCTTTACAAAACATATTTCAAATTTTCAGTCACTTTTATTTTGTCGTCTGCAAATGCTTTCGATTTGGTCAAGCCTAAAATATTGTCGTTTGGAAATGAGTTAAAGCCTTAGCAAGTTGAGTAAATCAAAACGAAACTTTAAGGCTGATAGCAAAAACCTAAATGTTGCTGTTTCAGAGTTATTGGGAAAAAGTCTCTTAATCGAACGGTGTAGATCCAAGATCAGACTGCACCTACCTACAGTCTGATCTTGATCTACACTGTCCGGTGAAGTAAGGGATGTTTAGTCATGCTAAGCAGAGTAAAGGTTGATTCAAGTCAAGCCGTTGGTTTCTTTTGTAAGTTATTGTGGGTTGGCTTCCACAAAAATTGTTTGGCAAGTAACAATCATAGGCTTTAGAACATCGGAACAAAGGACAGTACATTAGAAGATATGTTCATATTTCTGGTTAAGGGTTTTTGTAAAGTAGAGAGAGAGAGACAGAGAGACAGATAGAGAGAGAGAGAGAGAGAGAGAGAGAGAGAGAGAGAAAGAGAGAGAGACAGAGACAGAGAGGGAGAGAGAGAGAGAGAGAGGGAGAGAGAGAGAGAGGAAGAGAGAGAGGGAGGGAGAATGAGAGAGAGAGGGAGAGAGAGAGAGAGAGAGAGAGAAAGAGAGGAGTGAGAGAGAGAGACAGAGAGAGAGAGACAGAGAGAGAGAGGGAGAGAGAGATGGGTAAGTACTTTGGTTGGTAGGCAGGTAGGAAGAAAGAAAGAAAGAAAGATAGATAGATAGATAGATAGATAGATAGATAGATAGATAGATGGATAGATAGATGGATGGATAGATAGATAGATAGATAGATAGATCGATAGTCAGACGGATGGATAGATAGATAGATAGATAGATAAATAGATAGATAGATACAGGTAGGTAGAAAGAAAGAGAGAGAGAGAGAGAGAGAGAGAGAGAGAGAGAGAGAGAAAATCAGAGACAGACACACAGACGGAGAGACAGTGACAGAGAGAGGATGGGATTAGTAGGATTTTGCCATTTCATGAAGGATATGATGAAATGTATCCTTAGTAAACATTACAACAAGGTGTATAGGCTTTCTTTTTTCAAAACTCTGAAATTTTATCCAACATGTAGATATCAATTCACGCACCTACGTAGTTTGGTCAATATTTAGATTTTTTCTAGTGTAAATCATCCACTGAATTTAATTTTTCAAACAACAGTACTTTAAAGGTGGCCCTTCAGATCTTGGGACGAAAATTTCACAAAAATAATAAAAAGATGATTCTTATACTCCCAAAGCCTTTCAATTTTCAAAACCACCTGACAACAAGAGAAATTAGAGATTTACTAGTTCAAGTTCCACACCGACGGGAAACGAGGTCTATGTTTACATAAGCAACTCGCTCAATACATACCCGAAATACTGTGCACTGACGAAGCTTCAAACATGGTGTCTGAAGAAGACACTACGAAAAATAATTGCATGTTTTTTTATGTTATGGAATTTAGCATCATTAGTCACTCCAACAATGCCTTTTTGATTTCAGGTGCAAAATCTAAAAATACCATAAAAGGCTACGCAGCCGTTTAAGGAAACATCATCGAATTTTTATTGTTACAGTTTTACGATTCTTAATTATTGATGATTCGTATTGTTTTTTTTTTTGTGATAAATTTCAGTGTTGCATATATCTTTTGATTTGGTGAAATCTGAAAAATCTAAATAGATCTAGCAACCTTTAAGAATTCAACCTTTGAGAAAGAAAAAAACAATAAGACTTTTAATGAATCTGCGTTATGTAGTTTACGAAGCAAGTCGTAACATAACCTTAGATCCATAAAATCGAGTTTATCTAACAATCGACTAGATCATGAGGTAGACTACTGCTTTGACACGCAAGGACGGGAAAAAATGACCAATGGCAAAAAGTTTCGATCCAAGTCAGCCTGCGCGGACTGCGCAGGCTGACTTGGAACGAAACTTTTCCAAATGCATTTATCCCACCTCTAACTTTACATTTGTGACCGTCACGCAAACAGGGACCTTCTGGGAACTACGCAAAGTGTCAACCCTGGTCAGACTGCGAGAATTGCGCAGGCTGACCAGAGTTGACACTTTTTGATTTAATGGCATTTTCTGTATGAAAAGTGGTTATTGTACCTTGTTTAAGAAATAATCTTCTTTTCATCGTGGTATATCGTTCAATAAACCACAGTTGTGAGTTATGAGGCACAATAAATAATCCACGAGGGCGATAGCCCGAGTGGGTTAATCATTGCGTCTCATAAATCACAACGTGGTCAATTCTCAGTGAAAGGAAAACAAGTTCAAACTTAAAGAAAAACGCGGATGAAAATAATGTTCCATTGAATAACTCACTCATTGAATGACGTCACTAGATATAGGATGACGTCACTCTACATGGATTGTTGCAGATTTTAACACGATTTCCTTGCACTGTGTTTATAGAGCCAAAGTCGCGTGCAATGTTAGAATTAAGAAATAATCTTCTTTCTATCGTGGTATACCGTTCAATAAACCACAGTTGTGAGTTATGAGGCACAATAAATAATCCACGAGGGCGATAGCCCGAGTGGGTTATTTATTGCGCCTCATAACTCACAACGTGGTTTATTGAACGATAAACCACGTCAGAAAGAAGATTATTTCGATTCTAACATTGCCAATTCTCAGTGAAAGGAAAACAAGTTCAAACTTAGAGTAAAAATGCAGATGAAGATAAGGTTCCACTGAATAACTCATCCATGTAGAGTGACGTCACTTGATATAGGATGACGTCACTCTACATTGATTGTCGCAGATTTTACCACGTTTTCCTTGCACTGTGTTTATAGAGCCAAAGTCGCGTTTCATGTTAGAATTAAGAAATAATCTTCTTTCTATCGTGGTATATCGTTCAATAAACCACAGTTGTGAGTTATGAGGCACAATAAATAATCCACGAGGGCGATAGCCCGAGTGGGTTATTCATTGCGCCTCATAACTCACAACGTGGTTTATTGAACGATATACCACGATAGAAAGAAGATTATTTCGATTCTAACATGACCAATTCTTAATGAAAGGAAAACAAGTTCAAACTAAGAGTGAAAACGCGGATGAAGATTATGTTCCATTGAATAACTCACTCATTGAATGACGTCACTCGCTATAGGATGACGTCACTCTACATGGATTGTCGCAGATTTTACCACGTTTTCCTTGCACTGTGTTTATAGAGCCAAAGTCGCGTGTCATGTTAGAATATACAATCATATTTGAATTATCAGGTTAATTAAACTGACCAGCACTATCGTTGATCTGTTTCCATCTAATTGATGTACAGAATTCCCAGATGGTCCCTTTTGCGTCATGGGTCACATTTATTTGCTTCATTAATATAGATACAAGCATTGGCTGATTTGGACGATAATTTATTTTCTTAACAAAAGCGTTTAACTCTTTACCAAACGACAAAAGTTTAGACTGGTCGGAATTGAAAGCATTTGCAGACGAAAAAATAAACCCAGCTCAAAAAGTGAACTTTGTCTCCGGCAGAGTGGAAAACATTGTGGCGAAAGGAAAAAATGCTGGTTACCAGCATTTTCTCCTTTTCCCAAAATATTTTCTAAAGGCTTCTTTCTCAGGGTCGTCAAAAGTATAGATTGTGTGGTAATGGTTTAAGCCCCTTTTTGTTACAGAGCATAACAACGTAATATTTTGCACTGAAAAGAATTTTAAGATCCAAAAAGACAAATATTTGCTCAAAATTGTACTATTGAAGTTTTTGTAGGACTAGTTTTTAAAAGTCAATAGAAAATACGACAAAACAATAAAATAAGATACATAAAGTGTAAACTGTTTCTTCTGTATAGATCTATAATGGCCTTTCTCACGAAATATTGACAATTCATGTTTTGCTACTCTTTGAAATTGCACACAATGTAAACCGAATGCAGACAATTTTGCAGCTATGATGAAATTGTGATTTTGCTGTCTTTCTTTTATTTAGGGGTATGGAAAAATCAAACTACAAAAAAAGAAAAACAGTTATTGGCTTGCAAGACGCAAAAAGGGCCAATTCGGACATCTGCGTAAAGTGCCGTCTCGGATTACCCTGCGCAGTCCGCGCAGGCTAATCCGAGACGGCACTTTACGACTACATTAGATTTTGTGCCTCAGTAGATTTTTGCGAAACAGAAAATCACATTAGAACTGAAAGTGTCGTTTCGGATTAGCCTGCACAGACAGCCCAGGCTGATCCGAGACGACAATTTACGCAATGCCCCGAATGCCCCTTTTCGCGTGTTGCAAGCCATATAATAGTGATAATAATAATAATGATGATACTACTACTAATAATAATAATTAATGTTATAAAAATTATATTAATAAAAATAATAAAAAAAAAAAAATAATAATTATATACAGGAGTAAGGTAACCAAGTTACACCTTTATTCAGATCTCTTTATTTTATCAAACAATATAAAGGTTGCTAAAAATGGAATGAATGAATGAATGAATGAGTGAATGAATGAATGAATGAATGAATGAATGAATGAATGAATGAATGAATGAATGATCGAGTGTACGAAAAAAAACCGAATGAACGAACGGACGAACAAGCAAGCGAACAAACTAGCGAACGAACGAACGAACGATCAAACGAACGAATGAATGAATGAATGAATGAATGAATGAATGAAGAATCAATCGATTGATCGGAAAGACGGTCTGACGGACGAACGAACGAAAGAACGAACAAAGAATGGTACGAAAAAAAAAAACATCCGAGAGAAAGACGGACTGGCAGACAGACAGACAGACAGACAGACGGAATGAATGACGAAGGAATGTCGGAACGAACGAACAGACGAACGGACCAATGACTGACATAAAGTATTTCTCCAAGGGAAAAGAAATCAAACTGTGACGTCAATTTAACCATGAATTATAAATAAGTGAATACGTAATTAAACCGAGGGATTAGCCTGCACAGACAGCCTAGGCTGATCCGAGACGACAATTTACGCAATGCCCCGAATGCCCCTTTTCGCGTGTTGCAAGCCATATAATAGTGATAACAATAATAATGATGATACTACTACTAATAATAATAATTAATGTAATAAAAATTATATTAATAAAAATAATAATAAAAAATAATAATAATAATTATATACAGGAGTAAGGTAACCAAGTTACACCTTTATTCAGATCTCTTTATTTTATCAAACAATATAAAGGTTGCTAAAAATGGAATGAATGAATGAATGAATGAATGAGTGAATGAATGAATGAATGAATGATCGAGTGTACGAAAAAAAAACGAATGAACGAACGGACGAACAAGCAAGCGAACAAACTAGCGAACGAACGAACGAACGATCAAACGAATGAATGAATGAATGAATGAATGAATGAATGAAGAATCAATCGATTGATCGGAAAGACGGTCTGACGGACGAACGAACGAAAGAACGAACAAAGAATGGTACGAAAAAAAAAAAAACATCCGACAGAAAGACGGACTGGCAGACAGACAGACAGACAGACAGACAGACAGACGGAATGAATGACGAAGGAATGTCGGAACGAACGAACAGACGAACGGACCAATGACTGACATAAAGTATTTCTCCAAGGGAAAAGAAATCAAACTGTGACGTCAATTTAACCATGAATTATAAATAAGCGAATACGTAATTCAACCGAGGGCTAGACAACAAAGACAGGTTTTTTTTTTAAAAAAATTAAAGTCTAATAGAATTCATTCTCTGCCGAGAATTAAATTCATCATGAAATGCAAATCAAATTTTTATAAGCGGATAAAACTGAACCCTTAGACTGCTAAGGGGGATCCACGGTCCTTTTGCAAACATTGTAGATCAAGATCAGATGAGCAGTCTGATCTTGACTAAGGAAATATTTTCACTTCCTATACTCCCGTTTAACCCATTACTCCACAGATACTCATTTCTACGCATTGCTTGTAGGAGCCTTTAGAAAACATTGTGGCAAAAGGTGAAATTGCTCGTGACGAGCAATTTCACCTTTTGTCACATTATTTTCTATGCTATCAAAAGGTGTCATATACACATAAGAAACTGCTTCATCCTTGCTGTTATTTAGGGTCAGTTAGAGATACCATAGAAATGCCACATGGGGTAAAGGGTTAAATAGCAGAACTAGGCCTTTTTTACTGTTTGCTGGAAAATTTCATTTCACATATAGCACTGCAACTCTCCAAAAGGGGTGTTCGGACATTTGCGTAAAGTGCCGTTTCGGATCAGCCTGTGCAGTTCGTGCAGGCTGATTCGACACGCCACTTTCCGTTTCGATGTAATTTTCTGTTTTACGAGTTTCTACTGAAGGACAAAATCAAATGAAGTCGTAAAGTGTCGTCTCGGATCAGCCTGCGCGGACTGCGCAGGCTGATCCGAGACGACACTTTACGCAAATGTCCGACTGTTCCTTTTCGCGTGTTGCGGGGCCATCTTGAATCTAGCATATAGCTAATTGGTAAGAATATCCTAACAGAATTTGCAGACAACAATCCAATTTGGGCTGGAATCATGGGAAAAAAGAAACTTTGAAAATTTCCCACTTTATTTCCAGAGATCGTTTTTCTCACCGTAGTTGAAACACCCGATTGTCTAGCAAAGGTGTTAGGCATAAGCCAATAAGCTGCTTAACCTATTACCACACAGTCCCTACTTTTGACGCCCCTGAGAAAGAAGCCTTAAGAAAACATTGTGGGAAAAGGAGAAAATGCTGGTAACCAGCATTTTCTCCTTTTCCCACAATGTTTTCCACCCTTCACAAAACAAATTTCAAACTTTCAGTCACTTTTATTTTGTCCTCTGCAAATGCTTTCAATTTGGACCTGTCTAAAATATTGTCGTTTGGTAATGAGTTAAGGCGACTCCAGGGAATTTATGCGGACAGTGTAGATCAAGATCAGACTGCACAGAACGTACAGTTTGATCTTTCATACACACTGTCCGATAAGGCGAGATCTCCCACCCAACAAAAAAAAAACCGAACAGACAAAATATAAAATTGAAAGAGAAATCTTTCAGTTTTTACTATCAACTTGAAAGTTTTATTTGAGTTAGATGGCAGATATTCGTGGGCCTTTTCCAGCGTAGATCGGGATCAGCCTGTACAGAAAGTGTAGTCTAATCTTTGATCTACACTGTCCAATATGGTGCCCCCCCCAAAAAAAATAAAATCACTCTCAAACAGCAATATTTGCGTTTTTGTGGTATTTGTCGAAGACAATACCACTATGAGTTCAAGATTGAATTTTGATAACCATGTATCTTATTTTGTGCAAAGCCGAAGGAAATAAATCCAGTTAAACTCATTCTTTCACAGGCAATTGAGTTTTTCGGTGGCACACAGATATGTAATTTGAAATGGCATTTTAAAATACATTGGGCGAGGCCATCGATCATTGAGATACTTATTTTTGATTAAAAATAGCTTCTCTCGCTCATAGCCTTTTATTGGCGCAATGATACAAATTTGCCCACTGACCCTGGAATTTTTCGTTCTAAAACCAATTCGTTCCATGGCTTGTTCGTCCTATAGTTGTGCGCTACTCCATTTGATTGCTCATGAATATTTATAGATCGAAGTAATTGCTTGTAATGCTGGAAATTAAATGTAAAAGGCTAAAGATATTTCAAAATTAGAGTTTTAAGGTACATGAGTACTCTCCTTTCAACCCAAAGGGTATTCATTTGCTTTTAAGCCAATATTTGAACAATATGTCTCTTTTTCTTTCAAACTATTTATTCCATGCAATGGGTTTCCTTGACGCATACCACTTCAGCGTTCTCAACGCTTTGATTACAATCGACATGAAAGTTTCATTGGAATTATTAGGCAGATAGGTTTTGAAGGACGTCTTCCAGATAGTGTAGATCGAGACCAGACTGCACAGAAAGTGTGGTCTAACCTTTGATATATTCTGTTCGATTAGGTAATCCCCTTCTCTAAACAACCCCCTCCCCCCCCCCCCCAAAAAAAAAGACTATTTGCCTTTTCAATGTCGACTTGAAATTTTGATTTTAGTTATACAATAGGGTAAGGTTTAACGAGTAGAAAGTTACATCAATGAATAAATAATCATACAAAATAACTCTGACAGACAGAAACTTGTAAATATCATTCAATAATGTATAATAGTTGAAAAATAATACCAGAAAACGCAAACCGTGAAATTTATATCATGAACCATGCTCTAGCAAAAGGGGGCTTAACCCATTACCAAACGACAATATTTTAGACTTGTTAAAATTGAAAGCATTTGCAGATGACAAAATAAAAGTGACTGAAAATTTGAAATTTGTTTTTTGAAGAGTAGAAAACATTGTGGGAAAAGGAGAAAATGCTGGTAACCAGCATTTTCTCCTTTTCCTACAATGTTTTCTGAAGGCTTCTTTCTCAGAGGCGTCAAAAGTAGGGATTGTGTGGTAATGGGTTAATGCATCTCTTTGACGAATAACGTCAAGCAAGTCAACACAATGGATCATGCGTATGCATCCATAAAATCCAATTCGAACAATAATCTATTTGTTAAATAATCATGCCCTCCCCTCCTTCCCACTACTGCCACGTTGATACAGGAAGTGGCACACTTCAATATCTGATATGAAAAAAAACGCGTCCGACTTGTTCTTTTTCCCAGTCGACTTCAATGGTTACCACGTCCCCGAAAATACGAGTAACAAGTTGAGCTACATATGATCAGTTTTGAGATACTTTGATTTTTTTAGCAAATGGCTCAAGTGGCGAATAGCAGCTTGGGCCCTGAATCATCTGTGACCTTGACCTTTCACGGATTTACCTTAAAATCGATAAGGATCATTTACACTCCAAGACGTATATTTATGTACAGAAATTATAGGACTTAGGTCAATTCTGTGTGTAGTTATGATAAGGTTTGGTCTATACATCACTAAGTTGCAGGCCACTGTGACCTTGACCTTTAATGGATCAATCTCAAAATCGATAGCGATCATTTACACTCCAAGACAAATGTGTGTGCCAAATTTGGCAAACCTAGGTCAATTCTGTATCTAGTTATCCTTCGGACAAGGTTTGGTCTATATATCAACATGTTGACGGTCCTGTGACTTTGACCTTTGACTGACTGACCTCAAAATCAAGAGGGATCACATACTCTCAAATACAAGTGTCAGTGCCAAATTTGACGAACATCAAAATTTGATGAATAGGCATATCTGCACAGAATTTGAAGAACTTATGTCTATTTTGAGTCTAGTTATCATCCGGACAACGACGGAATCCACATGTCATGTTAAAATATTTCGTTGCACTGTGTTTATAGTGCCAAATTTGCGTGTCATTTTAGGATATTTATTCTAATATAACAGGTAAATTCGGCTGTTTATAAACACAGTGCAACGAAAGCGTGATACAATCTTCTTCATTCTATGTAGAGTGACGTCATTCGATATCGAGTGACGTTAATCTGTATAAAGTACTTAGATTCTAAGTGCGATATTCTTTATCCGCATTTTTACTCCAAGTATGAACTTGTTATTCCTTCTTAGAGAATTGCTCATGTTAGAATAGAAATAATCTTCTTTCTATCGTGGTTATTAGTTCAATAAACCACGTTGTGAAATATGATGTGTTTATTATGCCTCATAACTCACAGGTGTGGTTCAATGAAAGATAAACCACGGTAGAAAAAGAACATTATTAAAAAAAAACGCTTCTTATTCAATTATATATGAATACTCGAAATCATAGTACTTAGGCCTATGACCTTTAACAGGGTCTAGGACATTTGCCCCCTGGACTTGTGCCCC
The DNA here is from genome assembly GCA_943736015.1 of Tridacna crocea. Taxonomy (NCBI): domain Eukaryota; kingdom Metazoa; phylum Mollusca; class Bivalvia; order Cardiida; family Cardiidae; genus Tridacna; species Tridacna crocea. The sequence continues at coordinate 44,004,142 of OX031068.1, read as the reverse complement.
CCGGACTTGTGCCCCCGGACTTTTGCCCCCCTAGGACAGCTGCCTAGGACAGCTGCCACCTGGACGTTTGCCCACGGGAAATCTGCCAACTTAGGACATCTGCCCCCCAGATATCTGCCCCCTTAGGACATGTGCCCCCCTAGGACATGTGCCCCACCCAGACATCTGCCCCCCGGACATCTGCCCCCATAGGATATCTGCCCCCTGGACATCTGCCCCCTCATTTTGTTTACAACTTGGACGTCTAGCTCCTTTAAGGGACAATCTCAAAAAAGCAACTTTGAAGTATACACTTACTATACTCGTATATGAAAAAGACCTCTCAGCTGTTGTATCTTTAAGGCTATTTTGTTGAAAATCTTCGGCTGATTAATTGATTTCAGTTTTAATAGCAAACTTCCAGTATGATACCTATAGAGTCAGTTACTCATCTGGCACGCCTGCTGCAAATTCCGATAAAAAATTCTTTTTTTGCATTTTAAGAAAAATAAAGAAAAATTCATGATGCTATTAGTTCTTCAACATCATTTACAAGAGGCTTATCGTTTCCCAGGAGGCAGTTGTCCTACGGGAGCGAATATCCAGGGGCAGATGTCCTACCAGGGCAAATGTCCGGGAGGGGATTCCTGAGGGGGTGAATGTCCGGGGGGGTTAGATGTCCAGGGGGCAAATTTCCGGGGGGGCAAATGTCCTACGGGGGTAGATGTCCTACGGGGGCGAATGTCCGGGTGGCAGATGTCCAGTGGGCAGGTGTCCTAAGGGGGCAGATGTCCTACGGGGGCAAATGCCCGGGGGGGGCAGATGTCCAGGGGGCAGGTGTCCTACGGGGGCAAAAGTCCGGGGGCAGAAGTCCGGGTGGCAGATGTCCAGGGGGCAAATGTCCTGATACCCCTTTAACAGGAGAGGCAGCATAGTGCGCTAGAATTATCTCGATAGAAATTATCACATTATGACGTCATTGCCATATGCAAATGATTTCTGTTCAGCCAAGTTATGAAAACAATGCTGTCAAAAGTGAAATTGCTCGTCATGAGCAATTTCTCTCTTGACCACAACGTTTTCGCTCATTTAACCTTAGCAGCATGCACATATATTCACATGTAACGGATTATAAACCCATTCGTACAAAACCATTCCCTGGGAAATAATAGAATTAAGACTACTTCATAGATGGCTGCCTTTTAGGGGTACATCATGCGCCAGTTGTGCATTCTTGTATAACAAACACTGCACAGTGGCTTTAATCCCAAGGCTCCTATGCGCGACTCCTTGACCTTTGCGGACTTTGTAGATCAAGATAAGACTGCACAGAACGTGCAGTCTGATCTTGGATCTACATTGTCCGATAAGGAGATGTTATTCCCCGAAATATAACGTTGAACTTGCAACTTGTGGTTTTTTTACTATTAAATTGAAAATTTCACTTTAGTTATTTCGCGGGATAAAGGTTAAAACGTTGGGCTGCTTTACAGTTGATTGCATTTTATGAGTAAATCATGTAACTTTGTGCAGTTTTGAGTAATAAACCATGCAAAGTGATTCATACACCTTTGAATGTTGTAAAACTTAATCATGTAACTGTGCAGTTTTGAGTAATATACGATGCAAAGCGGTTCATTCACCTTTGACTGTTGTACAGTCGATTGCCTTGTAGTAGTTAATCATGTAACTTTTATGCAAGCTAACTTCATTTTCATATCATTCCAGATTCATAGGAAAAATTCAATCGTTATGCAAAGTCAAAGATAATTAATGTACTGTCTTTTTCCAAACCTGCGTATACTTTAATGTATTTTCATTTTTCACTTTATGTCATTATTTCAGTACTGGTTTGAATTTGGATTATTTTTATGAAACTTCTATGAAAAAAAAAAAAGAATTTGTCACAAGCATATTTTTTCAGGCTTAATGTATTGCTGTTGATACAGAAGATACTTATTTCTTTCGTTGAATACTCAAATTTTATCTAATCGAGTGAACATCATCGGGTTTATTTTCAGTGGCGCTAAACGTGTGAAAACTATTACCGATAACGTTCACAAGATGAAGTAGATTTGATCTTAAAAACGATTATACTTCTAACATCTTCCTGTTTGGACTTTCATCAAAACCCGGTACATTGTTTTCGGTAATTCCCCGTGGCGTAACCCCTCCCATAACAACAGATTATTGTATTACGTAAAGTGTAAGAAATGTGGGGTAAATGACGTCATATTTCCCTGTAATTGAAAGGTACGTACTGTTTAAGTCATTATCTCCCGCTAGATGGCATTCTACAAATATAGATCTATTTAATTTGGGCATCCAGAGTACAGAACTACTTTCCTACGCGACAATTTCAAACTAAAATAAACCTTTACACAATAAAACCCTATCTGGTGCGATTCATTCAGCTATGATCAGCAGTTTAGAGAAACCTTAAGCTAAAACATGCTCGAATTTTCCTCAAACGTATTGATAAAAGCCATTTTCTCTATGTCTTCTTTATAGTGCGCATTACTACAACCCCCCAATACCGCGGGATGGGGGGGAGGGGAGGGGGAAGAGTGATCCGTCATATAAGACAGGTCGAATCTTTGGAATCTTTGAAGACTATGACAAGCGCAGACAACGTTATTTACGTACGTTAATATTGCGAGGGATCTACTGTTTCCATCTTCAATTGAACGGTTAGAAAATATTCGCCAAAGGCTCGCTTAATAACATTTCCCTTGACTCGTTTAATAAAATCTCATCTCAAAAGTCCACTCATGTCAGATCCTATATTCATCACATAACCTCCCTTGTTTTCACTGTATTATACCCATTACGAATTTTCTTATCTTATATGGAGTGCAACACGCGAAAAGGGTCATTCGGACATTTGCAAAAAGTGTCGTCTCTGATCAGCATGTGCAGTCCGCACAGGCTAATCCGAAACGACACTTTCCGATTTTATGTGATTTTCTGTTTTACACAAGTCTACTGTAGCACAAAATCTAATGTAGTCGTAAAGTGCCGTCTCGGATTAGCCTGCGCGGACTGCGCGGGCTAATCCGGGACGACACTTTACGCAAATGTCCGAATGCACCTTTTCGCGTGTTGCACTCCATACACGTTTGATATCACATTTGTGTAACGTCATTTTTGACGTCATTTTCTATGCATTACAAATGACGTAATGGGTCTTATGGATATTATTGCGGGTGCATTTATGAATGTTTTAGCATCATCTGATCTATATTTTGTGAAATGTCGTTATGTGATAAAAAGAATCTGACATTTGTGGGCGTTTAAGATAAAATTTTATTAAACTCGCCAAGGAAAAATGTTATTAAGCTCGCCAAAGGCTCGCTTAATAATATTTCACTTGACTCGTTTAATAAAGTCTTGTCTCAAAATCCCACTCGTGTCAGATCCTATATATCTCAAACGCCCACAAATGTCGGATTCTTTTTATCACATAACGATATTTCACAAAATATAGATCAGATGATGCAAACACATTCATAAATACACCCGCGGTATTTTCCATGAGACCCATTCAATTGTATGAAATGCGTACAAAATGACGTCAAACGTGAATTCTAACATGACACGCGACTTTGGTTCTATAAACACAGTGCAAGGAAAACGTGGTAAAATCTTCGACAATCCATGTAGAGTGACGTCATCCTATATCGAGTGACGTCATTCAGTGAGTGAGTTATTCAATGGAACATAACCTTCATCAGCGTTTTTACTCTTAGTTTGAACTTGTTTTCCTTTCATTTAGAATTGGCCATGTTAGAATCGAAATAATCTTCTTTCTATCGTGGTATATCGTTCAATAAACCACGTTGTGAGCTATGAGGCGCAATGAATAACCTACTCGGGCTATCGCCCTCGTGGATTATTTGTTGTGCCTCGTAACTCACAACTGTGGTTTACTGAACGATATACCACGATAGAAAGAAAATTATTTCTTAAATCAAACGTGTATAAGATAAGAAAATTCTTAATGTGTATATTACACAAAAAACAGGGGAGGTTACGTAATTAAATAGTTTGCTTTTGGAAGACGAACGAAATCTATACGGTAAACTCTCAGTGTAGAATCGAGATTGTTCATTGTATGTGAGTTGGGATTATGTACAGTGACGATAGGTCACTTGGTGTTAAAATTGTCTTCACATCAGATTTTTTTCTTTAATTTTGACAATAATTTGTACACAGGCAAAACCATGTAAAACCAGTGTCCCTTTTGAGTGCTCCGTAACCATTACAACACAACATCCAAAATGACTACACTTGCAACACCAAAATGACGGAGTCCATCGATCACCAAGCTGCACGTTTATGCACCAAACTGCACGTTTTATTGACGTCAGTATACAGTGACGTCAATTTTCATTGAATTGGGGCACTCAGAAGAGAATTTTTATTCTATTCACCAGCATAGTAGATTCGTGGGACTATAAGACAGGAAAATTTCGCTTAATACGCTTTGATAGGGTATAACTTTGCAGTATAATAAATTCGTTGTACAGTCAGGTGGCAAGGTACTTGGAAACTGTTCAAGGCTATGGCGAATCGGCTCGGGGCAACATGATTCACCACAGCCGTTAACAAATTTCCAAGTTCCCTGCCACCTGAGCTTACAACTAAAAAAGTCGCATACATGTACAATGCATACTTCTGGTCCTAAATTGCGGGGCCAGTCTACCGTGCAGATATCGATATTCGGGACTCTATCTTCAGTTTTGAAGTTTACATATTTGGGGATTCCATTAACAGAGCTTAATATGGATTCAGATAGTGTTGGTCACGTGGTGGTATTAAAGAGATTTCAGTGGTCGATATAAAGAAGGCGTGAAATGAAATTCTGTATTTAAGAAAAAGACAGTTCGCTATTTACGACTCTGGTGTATAACACAGAAATACAACAGGAAGGTAATGTCACGATATTTATTCAAAATTATTTTTATCTCCCTTTTCAAAATTTTGGATATGTAGATCATTTCTCCATTGGTTTGGGGAAATAAAACTGATTTTTTTTAACATAGTATTTAATATGCTAAAATATACAGTCAAAAATGTCAAACCGTTCCATAGAATATTTACCTTATAAACAATCATTGTTCGTATTCACCAACCATCATTTAAATCATTCTTTTTATTTCTCCAAGATTTATCAAATGTGACCCATCACGCAAAAAGGGACCTTCTAGGAACTGCGAAAAGTGTCAACCCTGGTCAGACTGTGCGAATTGCGCAGCCTGACCAGCGTTGAAACTTGTTGCTTTCATGACATTTTCTGTATGAAAAGTGGTCATTGTACCTTGTTATACAATCATTTTTGAGTTATCAACTTAACTCATTACCAAACGACAAAATTTTAGGCCTGTCCAAATCGAAAGCATTTGCAGACGACAAAATAAAAGTGACTGAAAATTTGAATTTTGTTTTGTGAAGGGTAGAAAACATTGTGGGAAAAGGAGAAAATGCTGGTTACCAGCATTTTCTCCTTTTCCCACAGTGTTTTCGAAAGGTTTCTGTCTCGGGGGCGTCAAAAGTAGGGATTGTGTGGTAATGGATTAAACTGATCTGCACTATGGTTGATCTGTTTTCATCTAAATGACGTTCAGAATTCCAAGATGGTCTGTTTTTGCGTGATGGGTCACATATATGAACTTAGCAAAGCATTTGACTATCTTAACCCCATGGTTTAGCCAAACAAAAGTTGTGTTAATTTCAAATTTATAAACTTTCGAGAGTAAGACAAAGAGCATTCTTAAGAATGGTGGATTTATATACCTTGGGCTATATTTCTCTTCAGCTTTTTTACCATTTTCACATTCTATCATACAGTTCTGGAAAGTCAAAGTCTTCGCTTGAATTAAAAAAAAAAAAAATGTTGAAATTGCTGCTTTTGTTTTGTTTTCATTCTATAACCGTTTGAGACAAACTTTCTTTTCGGTGATTTTTTCGACTCTTACCTCTGATGCAAGCGAGAGTGTAGTCTGTGACTTTAGAGAGAAAGTTGTGAAAGTTTGGTGTGAGAACTATAGGGTCCGTATTCACCAACCATTGTTGTTCATTTGCGTTTATTTATCGTCGCTACCGGTTGCCTATCTGAGTGACGCCCCCAGAAGTGACAGTTCGTTGTTACGGGGGATAGTGCAAGGATACAGGTCGAAACTACTGAGAGCTTCGCCTGGTTCTTTAACGTGCTCGGCGTATAGCACTGTTACACGGGACCTCGGTTTAATGTCTCATCCGAAAGACTATTAGTAATTTTAGTTGGCCAGCCGGGGATTCGAAACCACAACCTGTAGTGACCCGAAACATTATGTTCACGAGTCCTACGCTCTACCTACTGAGCTATCTCGGCTGGTACCAACCATTGTTAAGAACGTTCTTTGTCTTATTCTCCAGATTTTTCGACATTTGTAAGTAAAACGACTTCTGATTGGCTGAACCGGGGATCTAAACTGGTCCTTTGACTAGCAAAAAGTTTCGACGCAGTATGCGCATGCTGATATAAGTCGATACTTTTTGCATATACATTAAGGCCCCTTTTCACAGAGCATAGCTCAAATTTAATAACGTTTTAACTCTTTACCACACGACAAAATTTTAGACTGGTCCAAACTGAAAGCATTTGCAGACGACAAATTAAAGGTGGCTGAAAAATTGAAATTTGTTCTGGGAAGGTTAGAAAGCACTGTGGGAAAAGGAGAAAATGCTGGTTACCAGCATTTTCTCCTTTTCCCACAATGTTTTCAAAAGGCTTCTTTCTCAAAAGTAGGGATTGTGTGGTAATGGGTTAACTGGTGTATGAAAAGGAATACCCATAAGTTTATCCATTTCTACGATACAAACAAATTTCGATTATATGTATCAACGATAGCAACTCTTGCATATACATGCACGTTTTCATTAATGAGCCCGTAAATAGGCCCCGCAGAAAGCCAGATGAATAAATATGTCCAAAATTCGGACCAATCAAAGATCATCTTTTATTCAGTTTAGACTTATATCAAGGAGTGGGTAAAAAACAAACTTATACAGCTATGTCGAAAAAAAGACTTGAGTCAAGGCCCCTCTCAGAAAACCGAAAAAAATAAAAACGGCTTCTAAAATATACACATTTCATAAGATTAACACGAAATATACAGACACCCCCCTTCCCAAACTGCTAAAAAAAAAACTCGGCCTTGAAAATACTGCTACATTCCATGTCATGAAATAAACAAGATAGTGTAATTATCCTTACATATTGATGTTCTATTTCATGCTTTCCGGTGGGATATTGAGAAATAGCAGTGGAAATATTTTTCGATCTTACACTTGTACCACCAGTGAAAATACCGATTTTTACGTTCTAGTTGCCTAGGTTAATTGCGCGTGCCTGACAACCAGATGGGAAATATGACGTCATATACCTTACATTTCTCGCGCTTGACGTAACGTTGCTATGCGGGAGAGGTACGCCACGGGGAATAAGGGAAAAGAACTGTACTGAATTTTGATAAAGCTCCTCCCAGAAAGGGGTAAAAGCATGAAATAAATAGAATATTTGTTTTTTTCAGTGAAAGATCGAAATTTATTTCATCTCGTGAACACCATCGGTAATATTTTCACTCGTGGCTACGCCACTCGTGAAAATATTACCGATGGTGTCCACTCGATGAAATAAATTTCGATCTTTCACTGAAAAAAACAAATATCCTCTATATCATCACTATGTATAATTTATTTCAATTTTATCAGTTATTCCGCAATATGACCTAAGTTGTCGGCGGGCCTTAAAACGCTATTATCAGTTATTCATAGCATCTCTGCCTCCCATTAAACCCCCCCCCCCCCTTCCCTCCATTTTCCACTCCTCACTCCTCACTCCTCACAGGAAAAAAAAATCTATTTCAAAGATGTATATATTAATGTTATCAGATTTTGTACCTATTGCGAAGGTATTTTGGGGTATATATGTTTAAAAACAGTTACAGTTTTCGGAGATTTGGAGTATACTACGAACGGATGCAATTTATGTAGGTAGATTTACCGTATATTTTTCGAATCTTTTCCAAAAAACAAAATTCTACACTTGTCCAAATTGAAAGCATTTGCAAGAGGCATGATAAAAGTGACTAGAAAATTGAAATTAGTTTGTGGGAAGTTAAAACATTGTGGGAAAAGAAGAAAATGCTGGTCACCAGCATTTTCTTCTTTTCCCGCAATGTTTCGAAAGCCTTTTTGCTTTATAGAGTGAATTTGTTTACCAGGGTAGTATCTATTTTTAGCTACACATTGAAAGCTTTTGAAAACATCGTGGGAGAAGGAGAAATGCATGTAACCATCATATTCTCCTTTTCCCACGAAGTTCTCTATATATTAGCAGACAAGTTCCATTTTTTTTTTTTTTGAGTGACGTTTAATTTTTCATGGTTAAATGCTTAATGATTTGAATAAGTCGATATCTTCCCACGGGTAAACGTCTTGCTTTTAATAACTTAAAGAAAAAAAAAAGTTTCTGTTTTTTAAAAAATATGATTAGAATTGCTGAAATTTCACGATTTTGTAGCAATATACCGGAAATGACAAAGCCAAGATCATATCATTTGTTGTGTGCCACCTGATCTTGTCAACATTGAATATATATCAGTTATATTTTCAATGTGCATAATAAGAACAAAGGGGTCGGTACATAAAACGTAACTGTTGAATAACTATCGGAGTATAAAACATACTGATTTGGTCGGAGGAATTACTTCGATCTGCTTTTTGTAGGGCGGTTAGTCTTCTGGGATCTTCTTCTTCTTCTTCTTCTTTTCTTCTTCCTTTTCTTCTTCTTTTCTTCCCTTCTTTTTCTTCATCATCATCATCATCATCATCATCATCATCGTCTTGTTCTTCTTCTTCTTTTCTTCTTCCTTTTCTTCTTCTTTTCTTCTCTTCTTTTTCTTCTTCTTCATCATCATCATCATCATCATCACCATCATCATCATCATCATCATCATCATCATTATCGTCTTCTTCTTCTTCTTTTTCTTTTTCTTCTTCTTCTTCTTCATCTTCTTCTTCTTCTCCCAAAAATACCTGTGAAATAGGATCATCTGAATTCTTACCTTTGACTTGAAATTTTCACCTAACATCATTAAGTAGGATGAGTGTTTGTCGATGGGTGTTAGAGGATCTTGTTAGTCGAGAATTTGAAAAAAAAAATGTAATAACTGATTCTAATTCCCGCCATGTTCATTACTTTACCTCAAATAGAAACGTCTCATGTAAACTACACTAATTTTTTTCCCATTCGATTTTATTTTTCAATTTGGAACAGTCTAAAATTTTGTGATGTGGTAAAGAGTTAACTCTTTACCAAACGAAAATAAAAACTGGGCCAATCCAAATTGACAGAAGAATTTGGGGACAAGTTAAACGCAGCTCAAATCACGAGATTCATCTTTAAATTTGAAGAAAATATTGCGGGAAAAGGAGAAAATGCTGGTTACCAGCATTTTCTCCTTTTCCCACAATGTTTTCGAAAGGTTCTTTGAAAGTCAGATTTATGGAGTAAAGGGTTAATATTAACAGGAAGGAAGTTACCTTTGAACCGTCAGCGAAAATCGGAAAATATTCCTAATTGGATCTCCCTTTTTCTTTTCGACAGAGTTATAATCATGAGTGCTGTACAGACGGGCTATCAATGCACGTGTATACTTATGGTGATTCTTGCTGTAACAGGGGTTCGTATATTTTGTTTTGGTTTTTGCTATTTCTGCTACTGACATGATTGTTAACAATTTAACCCTTTCCCAAACAATCCCTGGCTTTTACGGGTCTGGAATAGTAGCCTTTAGAAAACATAGTGGGAAAAGGAGAAAATGCTGGTAACCAGCATTTTCTCCTTTTCCCACAATGTTTTCTACCCTATCATAGACAGAAATCATCTTTTCAGCAAGAGTTGAATTGTCGTCTGCAAATGCTTTCAATTTGGTCTAGTCCAAAAGTTTGTCGTTCGGGAAAGGGTTAAATGTTTACTCTCTACCTGTTATACCCCTCAAAACGAATGTTTTCGTGGGTATACTGGAATATCCTGTCTGTCCGTGTGTCCGTCCGTCCGTCCATGTGTCCGTCTGTGTACAAATAATTGCCAGTTTCTGTCAAAGCGTTTGCGGGGGTATAAGTCTCATTCAGTAACATTTCCAATTATTTTATACGTAACGTATTTGTCAAGTAGCAAAACAGGACAGATGTAAACAAAGCGGTTGATTGATTGATTGATGGATTGATTGATGGATTGATGGATTGATCTTGTTTTTGTTCTTCTTCTTATTTATCCGTGTCTACACATGTCATATTCTTGGAAGATTCGACCTGTCTTACATGACGTATCACTTCCCCCAATTTTGGGGGGATTGTAGTTATACGCGCTATAAAGTAGCAATTGACAAAATGGCTTTTATCAATACGTTTAAGGAAAAATCAGGCCTGTTTTAGCTCCAGATATGACTGCTGACCATAGCTGAATGAATTGCACCAGGCAGCGTTTTATTGAGTAAACGTTTATCCTACTTTGAGATTCAAAGTAACTGTTGTCGCTTAGAAAACTGTTTCCGGTTCTGTACCCAGAATGCCCAAATTAGATAGATGTGTATTGTAGAATGCCGTCTAGCGGGAGAAAATGTCCTCGTCATTGTCCCTGTTTTCTCCTTCTTTGTCATTTTTTTTCCTTTTCTCCTCCCATCCCTCTCTCCTCATCGTCTTTAATTCACAGTTTTCGACTGTACATATACAATGGCTACCGCTGCTGCTGCGCTTTCCTTTCAAATATTATGTCCATTGAGAAATGTGTTGAACAGTTGACTCTGTATGTGCATTTTCCTGTAATGCGTCGCTTAATTGTTGCTTTAACTCTTTACGAAACAACAAAACTTTAGACTGGTCCAAATCGAAAGCATTTGCAGACGACGAAGAAAAAAAGAAAAATGACCAGGAATTTGAAATTTGTTTTTGTGAAGGATAGAAAACATTGTGGGAAAACGTTGTGGGAAAAGGAGAAAATGCTGGTTACCAGCATTTTCTCCTTTTCCCACAACGTTTTCAAAAGGCTTTCTCATGGTCGTTAAAAGTCGAGATCGTGTGGTAAGGTCAAGTGGTACATGTACATTTTGAAGTGTGTTTTGTGTGTGTGCGTGGGGGGCGGCGTTGTTAGGTGCATGGTTCTCCGTGAAGTGTCCTTGGACAAGACACTTTAAGACCTAATCCACTACTTATGAAACCGAGCATGTATACATCTATAGGTTGGTTGTCGCAGTGGTATCTCTGAAATGTTAAAAGTGGCTTACACCGGTCAGTCAGTCATCCATCTATCCATCCATCCATCCATCCATCTGATCATCAACAGACCGACCGATCGACCATCGACCGACTATCAACCAACCAACCAACTAACCAACCAACATATAAACAAACCATCAACCAACGAACCACCAAACCAACTAACAAACCAAACACCCACCCTTCCAACCTCCTTACCAACCAACTTACATACCAATCAACAAACAAACCAATCAATCAACCAACAAACCAACATTAACCAACCAACTAACCAACGAACCAACCAACCACAAACCAACAAACCAACCAACTAACCAACCACAAACCAACGAACCAACCCAAATAAACAAACCATCAAACCAAGTAACAAACCAGACACCCACCCTTCCAACCACCTTACCAACCAACCAACTAAACAACTAAAAACCTAACAAAGCAATTGACCAGCAAGCCAATTAACCAACAAACCAACGATCCAACCAACCAACCAACCAAGTTACAAACCATTTAAAGAACTAATCAACAAACCAACCAATTAACAAACAAACTAACCAAAGAGCGAACCTTCCAACCAACGAACTTACCAACCAATTAACAAACTAATTAATCAACCAACAAACCAACATTAACCAACCATCTAATCAACGAACCAACCAACTTACCAACGATCAATTAATCAACCAACAAACCAACATTAACCAACCAACTAACCAACGAACCAGCCAATCAACCAACGACAAACCAACAAACCAACCAACTAACCAACCACAAACCAACGAACCAACCCACCAATCAACCACAAACCAACCAACCTACTAACCAATCAATCAACCGAAAGATTAACCAAACAACCAATAAACCAACAAATTAACCAACCAACCAACCAACTTACCAACTAAGTAACCAACCAATTAACCAACGAACCGACCACGTAACCAATCTATCAACCTATCAATCAACCAACCAACTAGTAGACCAACTAACCAACCCACCAACCTACCAATCAAACAATTAATAAACCAACCATTCAACCAACCAACCGACCGACCGACCGATCGATCGACTGTCCGATCAATCAATCAATCAATCAATCAATCAACCAATCAATCAGACTATAGCCTTCATGTATCAGCTATTCTAGATTTATTTCCATATTTAAACATCCAAAGAAAAATTACCCAAGTTGTCGTAGTATTTATCGGTTTTTTTTAATCTTACTAAGAACCGGTTGACCCGAGGACGTTCGCTACCGACCCGTTTCGCCATCGGGGTGATCTGTTTTTCAGTCAGCACATCGAAAAACAAATACCATTCAACTGCCATCTTGTAATTGACGTCTTACTGAATTTTTACCGTTCAAAACAAAGGATAAGAACAAAAGACACGCAATTACCCTTAAACCACTACATAAATCAAATCCAAAATTCAACTAAGTATTAAAAACATAAATATGACAAATATGACAAATTCAGAGCTATATTTTGCCAGGATGAAATGACCGTAACGGACAACGCAGATCCAAGATCAAACTGCACGTTCTGTGCAGTCTGATCTTGGATCTACACTGTCCGTTAAAGCACCCAAGGTTAGCCGTCAAATAGATTTAAAGATAAGATTTTTATCCTATGTTAAGTTACTCGTATTTACATAAACAAACATTATATTGTCTATAATTCGGTGTTCATTTCAATGGCGACCCGGTCAGTTGCTAATTGCCATACATCTCGGGTACATCGACCCGATTTGGATAATTCCAGCTCATTAATACCTGTAAACTTCAATCCTCTCTCACTGCTGATCACTATTTCGACGATGGTTATGTGGGAAAGCATAATATAACTGAAATAAAGTTGAAAACGACTTTAAAAACCATAAAATCTGTTGTGTGCACTTGTCATATTCTTCAAATATTCGACCTGCCTTATATGATCCATCACTCCCCCCTATATTGGGGGGATTGTAGTAATACGCCAAGACGAATTTAGTCATTGATTGTCCCTTTTTGCTTGCCATTTTTTGTCAGTCTTGAACGTATAAATACTAATTTTTGATTGGTAAAAATTGTGGACACATGATTGTATTCTGCGTGTTCTTTTTTGCGCGTTTGTTAGCGAAGCTATTCATAACACCAATATACCAGTGCTGCTATGGTTACCGATACCTTGAGGTGCTTACGAAAACCTTCGAAAAACAAACATAGATATGGGATAATCCTCTTTTTTGTACTTATTGGTAAACAATTATGATAATAACGTGCTTCTTTAGTTCGAATTATATTTCACACATCCAAATTCTGGGCCCGTATTCACCAACCATTCTCAAGAACGTTCTTCGTCTTATTCTCCAGAATTGTCTATATTTGAAAGTAACGCAACTTCTGATTGGCTAAACCCTTGGCTAAACGAATCAGTACGTTTTTTTTTGGCGATAAAAGACGAAGTTAGAAAACCCCCATCAGGTTACCCTATCCTTAAACACGGGGTTTAATTAAAGGCAAACAGATAAACAAAAACCGAATTCATGACCCGTACAGGTGTTGCGCTTTACCTAAGAGGTATCGGGTTTCGGTTTTGAAAATAATTACAAAATGCTTAACTCATTACCAAACGACAAAATTTTGGGCTTGTCTAAATCAAAAGCATTTGCAGACTACAAAATAAATGTGACTGAAAATTTGAAATTTGTTTTGTGAAGGGTAGAAAACATTGTGGGAAAAGGAGAAAATGCTGGTTACCAGCATTTTCTCCTTTTCCCACAATGTTTTCTGTAGGCTTCTTTCTTAGGGTCGTCAAAAGTAAGGATTGTGTGGTAATGGGTTATTTAGCTAAAAAGGGTTTAATGTGCATTTAACGCTTTGCCAAACGAGAAAATATACACTTATCCAAATTGAAAGCATTTGCAGACGACAATTTAAATATAGTTCAATTGATAACGTATGTCTTTGCTAGGGTTGAAAACATTATAGGAAAACGAGAAAATGCTGGTAACCAGCTTTTTTCCTTTTCCCACAATGTTTTCAAATGGGCTCTTTTATCAGGATCTTAAACCCCGGAAATGCGTAGTAAAGGTTAACGCGCATTACACGGCTAATCAATTTTCTACCAAACGACAAAATTTGAGTCTTGTCCAAAATTGAAAGTACATGTATCTGCAGACGACAAACTAAATGTGACTCAAAGATTGAAATTTCTTTTTGGAAGAGTAGAAAACGTCGTTAGAAAAAAAAATGAGGCAAATTTTCAGACAAAGTTTTAGACCGGTCAAACTCGAAAGCACTTGGAGACGCAAGCTTAAACAAAAAGTAAACAGGTAGAATTCGTTCAACAAACGTTAAAATGGTAAAACTTTGCAGTACAATAAATTCATTGTAAGGTTAGGTGGCAAGGGACTTGGAAACTTGTTCACGGCTGTGGTGAATCATGTCGCCCCGAGGCTCAGGCTCGGGGCGACATGATTCACCACAGCCGTGAACAAGTTTCCAAGTCCCCTGCCACCTGACCGTACAATTAATAATGTCCATAGTTTAACCAATCACAAATTCCTATTTATGACTGACATAAGTTAGCAGGTCAATGACCAGCTTATAAAGATACGACGAAGAAAAAAATACGTATAAAATACCTGACTAAGCAAGCGTGAGTTTTCACATTATTCAATTCTGTTTATTGGCTAATCAGAGTTATATCTAATTCATCCCAACATCATTATGGCATCAATTCAACCGTGTCCATAACTCATACATTATGTCTTCACTATTTCATAACGGAAATTCTCTCTGCATCTCATTTCCTGTTATGACATGCGTGTAATTGAATTTTTCCATTTGTGCCATGTTTTGATGGATCCTGTTTCAAAGAATAGTTTTATTTAAAATGATACAAGTTTTAATCAATCTACGATTGTCTTTGATGTTTAACGCCGTTTGCTATATCGCTTCAGTGACGTCACAGCAGCCAGAACACCTTTCTAAGGTTTCCTTGATCTTTTTAACACTATCTCGCAAAACATCCCTTCCTGCTGTGTGCTTTTCCACAAAATGTTTCGGATGAGAGGGGAATTAATTATTTCGCACTGACTATCACTAATTCTCACGTGAATGAAGCCTTTAAAGAATAATGAATGTTTTTATTTGTTTCTGATAATGTTGTTTACTCTTTCAAAGTAAAGTCGATTGATTCGAACCGTATGAGCCATTTAACGCATCTTGAAAAAGTATCGAAAGAAATTGAGGAATTGGTTTTTTTTTCGGTGAAAGATTGAGATTCATTTCATCGAGTGAACACCATCGGTAAATATTACCGAGGGTTTTCACTTGATGAAATAAATTTCGATCTTTCACCGAAAAAAATAAATATTCTATTTATTTCATGCTTTTAACCCTTTTTTGGAGGAGCTTTATCAAAATCCAGTACAGTTCTATTCCGTTATGCCCCGTGGCGTAACCCTCCCACATAGCAACGCATCACAATATTACGTCAAGCATGAGAAATGTAGGGTAAATGACATCATATTTCCTATCTGGTTGTCAAGCACGCGCAATTAACCTAGGCAAGAAGAACGTGAAAATCGGTATTTTCACTGGTGATACCAGTGTAAGATCGAAAAATATTTTCACTGTTATTTCTCGATATCCTACCGGAAAGCATGAAATATTCTATTTATTTCATGCTTTTTACCCTTTCTGGGAGGAGCTTTATCAAAATTCAGTACAGTTCTTTTCCCTTATTCCCTGTAACGTACCCCTCCCGCATAGCAACGTTACGTCAAGCGCGAGAAATGTAAGCTATATGACGTCATATTTCCCATCTGGTTGTTAGGCACGCGCAGTTTACCTAGGCAACAAGAGCGTGAAAATCAATATTTACACTGGTGGTACCAGTGTAAGATCGAAAAAATTTTTCACTGCTATTTCTCGATATCCTACCGGAAAGCATGAAATAAAGAACTATTATTTAAAAAGATGGACGGCACAGGCACAGGCCCTTAAGTTAATAGACCCCTAAATGCTTTTGGTGCAGCATGGAAAAAAAATGTTAGTCGATGAATAAAGATTTATACTGATGTAATATTTTTGCATATTTCCTTTGATGTCCACCTTGAGATTATTTTTTGATACCTTTGTTAGTTACCTAAAAATGGAGATATATCCCTTTAAAATAAGACTAAAATGTTATAAAGAAAAAAAGGGAAAAATGGCTAGATTAGAGTAGTACAATAAAACTCATTTTTAATCATATCAAATTTTGTAGGATTTTTTACTGTGGAAAGAGTTGTTTTCCATAGGTTGTATTGTACCTTATATGTTTTTTTTTACATACATACGTATCTTTATTGCGTTGAATATCTACATATTCATAGCATTAAGATTAATACAAAATATAATACACAAAGTATGTAGGACATGGAACATTTGGAAGGGAGAAAAATAGGAGAAATAAATGTTAACAGAGAAGGGATATGTTGCGAACTATTTCTGAATAAAGCTGAATAAAGCTAACTATTTCTGAATATTAAACATAGATGCATTTTTAATCATTAAAAATATCTATGTATTAGTTTAATTTCAACTTCATCTTTTATGCTGACACAAATAAACATGTAAAATAAAGGAAATGATACATGGTATAAAAAGTTTCAAAGGTTGACAAATAAGATTGGAAAACATGCTATGAATAACGGATATTAATTCCTCCCCTAAAGATGTTTTTATACTTATTTAGAAGTACCACGTGTTAATACGAGTATGCCATTAAAAAAAACAACAACAAATACACTCTAAGAGTTTAGAGTATGTATTTGTTGTTGTTTTTTTTTTTGAATCAGTTCTAAAAAGAAGGTCAAAAGCTTCCACATTTGACTGCTCCGAACAAATATAAAGAAGAAAGGTAAGCGATAAAAACAATATATAACCTAAACACAGTTAGACAAGTTCTTTTTATAGGTTTAACAATAAGTACCAATCGTCTTCGAGTTCGTAGATCTACTATCAGACCTGCTAAATCTAATTACAGTATGTATATTTTAAATGCTGAATTAATGAAAAATTATAACTAGACCCTTTAATAACAATTGTTTTCGGACAGTATAGATTAAGATCAGACTAAGCATTATGTGCAGTCTGATCTTGAATCTAGACTGTCCACCTTCTTTTGGAAAAAGAAAACAAAATCATTATTTTTTTATAGGCTATGCAAACGTAAAGATGACGCACGGGTACTGAGACGTAAATGTACTGTAACTCTATACCCAAACAGACCCGAGTTTAAGAAAAATCCATCGAAAGAAGGGTTTTGAAAGTATCGTGAGAAAAGCAAAAAAAAAAACCATTAGTGATCAGTATCTTCTGCATCTTCTCGCTGTTTTCAACTCTTTCAAAAACAGACCTGATCATCAGAGCAATACTCAATTAATCGTGTACAAAAACAAAAAAAATCTGCAAACTATCAAGAACGAAAAACGGATATATAGTTTAACGACGATATTGTGTCACTTGGTTAACCCATTACCACACAATCCCTACTTTTGACGCCCCTGAGAAAGAAGCCTTTAGAAAACACTGTGAGAAAAGGAGAAAATGCTGGTTACCAACCAGCATTTTCTCCTTTTCCCACAGTGTTTTCTACCCTTCCTAGAATAAATTTCTATTTTTTAGTCACCTTTATTTTGTCGTCTGCAAATGCTTTAAAATTGGACCAGTCTAAAATTTTCTCGTGTGGTAAAGAGTTAAACAAAATAGATAGTTTCTTTTTCGTCACAATTATTTGACATAAAAATTATTACAGGTTTTTCAATGGTTTATCCAGAAATGATGGTGGATTATGCTTTATTATTTCATGATAATGGTCAATTAAAAAGACCGATTGCTTATTTTGTAACTCTTCAATTGAAGGCGAAAACAGTAAACAAAATATCGACGTTTAACTCTTTACCAAACGGCAAAATTTTATACTGGTCCACATTGAAAGCTATAGCAGAGGACCAATTAAAAGTGACTCAAAAATTGAAATTTGTTTCCAGCAGGGTAGAAAACATTGTGGGAAAAGGAGAAAATGCTGGTGACCAGCATTTTCTTCTTTTCCCATAATGTTTTCAAACTGCTTCTACCCCAGGGAAAGGGTTAATGATAGATGTTTACTTGAACATGGCACGCTAATGTTTGTGGTACAAGTATATATCGCAATTTAGTTTATGTCATTTTGTACTCCAAAAGTTCGTATTATTGTAAATATTGTTTTAAATTGTCACAGTGAGTCATTTGTCTAAGGGTAAATAAGATAATCCTAAGACTGCCGACCTTTTGAGGACAGTGTAGATCAAGATCAGACTGCACAGAATGTGCAGTCTGATCTTGGATCAACACTGTCCGTATGGGAGATATTTTTCTCAAAATATAGCTTTGAAATAGTAGAATTAGTTTATTCAGTATCGGCTTGAAAGTTTCATTTCACTTATTTAGCAGGATAAGGGCACATTCATTCCTAATTTCGTTGATATTACTGTAGTGACATCTTTGTGGCTCAGTGGTGAAGATATTGTCACAGTCTGAAGATCCCGGGATCAACCGTAACTCTCGGTCCTTGGCTTTTTGTCGAAGTGTCAATGGGCAAGATCTACCCAAGTACCCGTGAAACCATGATCAAACTGATATGACTGAAATAATGAAAAAAAGTGGTGTAAAATAACACCCAACATCGGTCGGTCAGTCAGTCAATTGGTCGGTCCTTCCATCGATCGATCGATCGACCAATCAATAAATCAGCCAATCAATCAATCAATCAATCAATCAATCAATCGATCCACGGATCTATCCATCTGTCGATTTATCGATCCACCGATCCATCCATAGATCTATCCATCCATCCATCCATCCATCCATCCATCTATCCATCCATCAATCAATCAATCAATCAATCAGTCAATCGATGGATCGATCAAGCAATCGGACTGGGGCAATCGGATATTTGCGTAAAGTGTCGATCTGGATCAGCCTGCGCAGTCCGCACAGGCTGATCCGGAACAACAATTTCCATTTCTATGTAATTTTCTGTTTTGTGCAAGTCTGCTGTAGCACAAAATCTAATGTACACGTAACTTGCTGTCTCGAATTAACCTTTTCGGACTCCGCAGGCTGTTCCGAGACTACACTTTATGCAAAATTTGGAATGCCCCTTTTCACCCGTTGCAAGCTTATCTCACCCTAATTTACTGTCAAAAGAAACGCCACGATGAATTTCGCGATCATTAACAGATGAAAAGACAAGATATAACAATAACAGATAAAATTATTTTGATAGTTCTTTCAAAATATAATCAAAACAACTTTATACCTTTCAAAAACAAAATTGAATTATAATTTACTGCAGGACAATATATTGTGTGACGTCAGCGTATGGAGGTCTGGAAAATGTAGAAGCTTTTTAATTTTTCTGAGATCGGCCCTATTGCTTAATCACAAAAGCCGTTTGGCATTTTTGATTGTCAGGGTACACACACAAGTAATAAGTTTTTAACCTAACTGCACCAGTAACTTGGTTGTTATTTTCATTTTCGGTGATATACTTATATTTTTCTCTGAAAGGGGAAAAAAGGGTCACTTTTTCTTCCATTTCTTTGGACACTTTGTCTTACTAAATACGATTTAGAGTTTGTCGCCAATATGCTATTCATAGTAACGGTGCTTGGAAAAAAAAATGATATCCCGTGATAGACAAATAGAGTTTCAGTGACCTATGATAAATTGAACAATGCCAATTAGTTAATATAGATATACCTTGCAAAGGCCAGTTATTGTAATACATGAATATAAATACGTCTTTATTCAGCA
This sequence comes from Tridacna crocea, assembly GCA_943736015.1. Lineage (NCBI taxonomy): Eukaryota > Metazoa > Mollusca > Bivalvia > Cardiida > Cardiidae > Tridacna > Tridacna crocea. The sequence continues at coordinate 43,984,017 of OX031068.1, read as the reverse complement.
ACCAACAAAACATGTCTTTGGCTATATACAACAAATTCAACAATGGCAGACACAATATACAAAGCTCAAATATGAGAAAAAACATATAGAAAAAAAAAACAAACGAAAATAGCACAAGATAAACCGGACAGTTAATGTATTACAGAGCACCGGTTCGACATACTCATCTTTCTTTAAGTTGCTTAAATAAGTAATTTGCTTTGTAATATATATGGTTGAACCGTTTAAGTTTTCATCAAACGACAAAATATTAGACTGGTCCAAATATAGAGTATTTGCAGACGAAAAGAATGTTACTTAATATTAAGATTTGTTTTAAAAAGGGAAGACAACATTGTGTCAACAGCATTTTCTCCTTTTCCCAAAATGTTTTTAACAAGCTTCTTTCACAGGGTCGTTAAAAGTCGAGATTGTGTGGTAAAGGGTTAATAACTCATCGATTTAAATTTAAGAGACAGCGTTTGTTTAGTAAGCATATGGATCCGTGCATGCTTGTCATGGTCTATAAATGGATGTATTTGCGATGTAGATATACACATTTTCAGCCAAATTTATAATATAATCGTCAGAAGTTGAACAAATAATTTTCTTAAATTATGCTTTGTATGCCAAGTATGCCAAGTTTTATGAATGATTTTCTAAAACTATGCTAAATTTGCCAAAAATACCAAGTTGAACAGTTAACTTTCTAAAATTATGCTAAGAATGCCAAGTTGAACAAATAACTTTGTTAAATTTCGCTACGTATGCCAAGTATGCCATGTATGCCAAGTTGAATAAATAACTTTCTAAAATTATCATAAGTATGCCATGTATGCAAAGTTGAACAGGTCAATTAATTACATTTTGCTAAGTATGCCAAGTATGCCATGTATGCCTAGTTGAACAAGTAATTTTCTAAAATTATATTAATATGCCATGTATGCAAAGTTGTACAATCAACTTTCTAAAATTATGCTAAGTACATGTATGCCAAGTATGCCAAATATTCCAAACAAATAACTTTCTAAAATTGTGCTATGGATGCTAAGTATACCAAGATGGACAAACAACTTTCTAAAATTATGCTAAGTTTTCCAAGTTGAACAAATAACTTTCTTAAATATTGCTAGGTTTGCCAAGTATGCCATGTATGTCAATTGGAACAAATAGCTTTCTAAAATTATTGTAAGTATGCCATGTATGTAAAGTTGAAAAGATCACTTTCTGACATTTTGCTAAGTATGCCAATTATGCCATATATGCTGCGTTGAATAAGTAATTTTCCAAAATCATGCTAAGTATGCCATGTATGCAAAGTTGTACAATCAACTTTCTAAAATTAAGCTAAGTTTGCCAAGTTGAACAATTAACTTTCTAAAATTATTGTAAGTATGCCGTGCATGCAAAGTTAAAAAGACCAATTTCTTACATTTTGCTAAGTATGCCATGTATGCCAAGCTGAACAAGTAATTTTCTAAAATTATGCTAAGTATGCTAAGTATGCCATGTATGCAAAGTTGAATAATCAACTTTCTAAAATTATGCTAAGTACATGTAAGCCAAGTATGCCAAGTATTCCAAGTTGAACGAATAACTTTCTAAAATTATGCTGCATATGGCATGTATGCTAAGTTGAACAAATAACTTTCGAAAATTATGCTTATTATGCCATGTATGCAAAGCTGAACAAATAACCTTCTAACATTGTGCAAATTATACCAAAGTGCCAATTATACCAAGTTGAACAAATAATATAAGTATGCCAAGTATGCCAAGTTGAACAAATAACTTTCTAAAATTATGATAAGTATGCCAAGTATGCTTATTTGAGCGAATAACGTTCTAAAATTGTGCTAAGTACACCAAGTATGGCAAGTTGAACAGATTACTTTACAAAATTATGCTTATCATGTCAAGTATGCCAAGTTGAACAAATAACTTTCTAACATTGTGCCAATTATACCAAAGTGCCAATTATGCTAAGTTAAACAAATAATTTTCCAAAATTATGATAAGTATGCCAAGTATGCCAAGTTGAACAAATAACCTTCTAACATTGTGCTAATTATACCAAAGTGCCAATTATGCCAAGTTGAACAAATGGCTTTCTAAAATTATGATAAGTATGCCAAGTATGGCAAGTTGAACAGATCACTTTACAAAATTATGATAAGTATGCCAAGTATGCCAAGTTGAACAAATAACCTTCTAACATTGTGCTAATTATACCAAAGTGCCAATTATGCCAAGTTGAACAAATGACTTTCTAAAATTATGATAAGTATGCCAAGTATGGCAAGTTGAACAGATCACTTTACAAAATTATGATAAGTATGCCAAGTATGCCAAGTTGAAAAAATAACTTTTTTAAATCATGCTGAGTGTGCCAAGTATGCAAAAACACTTTGTATTACTATACTAGGTGTCTGAATTTTTAGCAAGTTGATAAGAAATTGTATTTATCGTCTCTCTGTGTTGCCTTGTGGTGAAGTAGTTGTTGGTTGTAGTATCGGTCTCGTAACCGTGAGGTCTCAAAGTTCGATTTCCGGAAACGAGTACGGCTGGAGTACCGGCATAGTTTCCAGGAAGCAAAAACTTGTTTTTCAATCGGTTTGAAATAAGTATCTGTAAACTAACAACGTACTATATTAATCTACTTGTCCTAAATTACAATTTGTACTTACATGTTCAGCTTGAACGCTGATTATCGGAAACGCAGTTTCAGTTACAAAATGATCTCAAAATTTTCACAACCATAAGGAAGACTGTTTTGAAAACATGGCCTTTCATGTTTCACTGTTTTCTGCGTTTTTAAAGACAGGTACATATACGAAATTTACGTCTACGAAATGCTTTCAATTCGAATATCTACCTGTAAAGTTATGGCAAAGGTAAAATCAATTGAAGATGCACCTGAAGGATGCAGACATGTGCATCTGGTCACTTAGTGCTTATACATTATTGATAAGCCTGTCTGTAACTCTTTCAGCGTCAACCAAATCAGCTGTGCTCTCTGAAATGGGATTACAAGCATCTGCAAAAAGTATCGACTCGGGTCCGCCTGCATCTGGTCACGTAGTGCTTATGAATGCATTTTTGATAAGCCTATCTGCAATTCTTTCAGCGTAGACAATATGAACCGATATCTGGGAAAAGAGAGTGCATTTGCAACAGTTATCGCAGTCCGTGCAGGCTGACCTGAGTCAATGCTTTTTACTGTTGTCCAATTTTCTGCATGTTCAATTACCATTCTACCGAATGACTCAGTTGGATAATAGATGAGAACGATTTTATGAATCAATAATTATGTAACAACTTGCTTGGTTTAATGGATGAAAGATCTACCTTTCTGAAAGCGCGTGTTCATACTAAGGTCTGGAGCCCATAACTAACATTTCACAAGACGAACAGCCTTATACGTGGGTATTTAGAATTTTTACATCTCAACAAATTAGAAAATATTCATATCACTTAAATTCATATGAAAAAGCAATACAAATAATCAATAATTAAGATTCATAAAATTACGAAAAAAATTTTTTATGGTGTTCCCTTAAAAGGCTTCGTAGCCTCTTAAGTTATTTTTAGATTTCGCGCCAAAAATCAATAAAGCGCTGTGGGAATGTCAAGTGAAAGCCAAGTGACTTAAATTCCATCACATAGCAAACATATATTAATTATTTTCCATAATGTCTTCTTTGGGCGCTATGTTTGAAACTTCGTCTGTGTATTCCTGTATGTAGATGAGCGAATTGATTATCTAGAAATAGAATGTGTCTTCTGTTGGTGTCAACCTGGGCTGTAGTAAATCTCTAATTTCTCGTGTTGTCGGATGGTTTTCGACTACTGGGGTTTTATGAATGAAAATTTAAAGGCTTTGGGAGTATAAAGATGATTTTTTTGCATTTTTGTAAAATTTTTGTCCCAAAATCTGAAAGGCTACCTGTAACGGAAACGATGTTACACGGTATTTGCCGACGATTTAGTGAGTCTATGGCCCCTAACTCTCATATTAAAAGATGGAAGCTGCCGATATAAGCCGAATAGCTTTTACGGAAACGTCGATTTTGAACGGGATTTATCGATGATTTAGTGAGTCCCTTACTCTCATATCAAAAGACGAAGTTGTGGATGTTTACTGAAGAGTTAGGGAAACTAGACCTTAGTTCGAAATTGAATTCGACTAAAAATACAATCCACCGAAATTTAGAGAGGTTTTTGTCATATTAGTTCGACTACAACACCATTCCATCGAATCAATTTTGATGCTACTGATATAAGCTTGACAAGCGACGTGTCTGATAAGTTCTTCGAGCAACAGGAATGTTTCGTCTTTGCAAGATATGAAAAGAGCACGCAAATGTGAAGAAGAAAAAAAAACAGACACATTATCTTCTTTGATCATGACTTTTGTCACCCACTAATTTCAATTTTCAATTTGCTACGAGCAGAAAATTTAAATGAGTAAAAAATCATGTATAACTTAGCGCTGTCACGCAATCTGGCCATAAAACATTAGTCCTTGTATAGGTTTTGTTGGTATTTAGATAATAAATTCTCTTACACTTGTGGTAATAAATTAGTAAAATGGGCGTTCTCAGCCATCCGTTGTAGAGGGTCACGGGTTAAAATCACTATTGCGGCATTTTTTAATCTGGAGTTTGACGATAGTCATTGGGACAGGTTTCATTGCTATTGCTCACTTAAGTAAGGGTTACAATGGCTTTCGTCGGCAGGGAGCCAGTGATAGGAATTTTACATAAATGTATAGTTAGAAGAAAGGTAAATTGCGGATGTGACAATACTGGAACAATGCAAGAATCAGCGAGAATCAATCCATTAATACATACATACATACATACATACATACATACAATTAATACAATCAATCAATTCAGACAATCAATTCAGTCATTAAAGTCAGTCAATAAAAGTCAGTCCAGTCATTATATTCAGTTAGCCAATTCAGCCAACAGTATCAACCAACCGATTAAATTAGGCAATTAGCAATTTAATTAAATCGATCAATAAACCAAATCTATAAACAAAATCAATCGATCGATCGATCGATCGATCGATCCATCCATCCATCCATCCATCAATCTGTCAATCAGTCGATTGATCGATCTGTCGATTTATCCATCCATCCATCTAACCACCAACCAATCAATCGACCAATCAATCAATTCAGCCAATCAATTCATTCATCATTTCAGTCAATAAATTCAGTCAGCCAATCCAGCCATCTGTATTACCATATGATCAATTCAGTCGATAAGCAATTCAATTCAATCAAATCAATCAACAAACCAAATCCATCCATTCATCAATCCATCCATCCTTTCATCCATTCATCCATTCATCCATCCATCCATCTATCCATCCATCCATCGACCCAGCGATCCATCCATCCATCCATGAATCAGTCAATCAATCAATCAGGCTATTAAAAAGACCTCTGCAAGCTGTAAACTATCGTCAGAAAATAGCTTGTCATAGTCTTTCGTAATCTTAACATACATTAAAGAAGGCATATAGCATCAAAGTGCCTATTTAACCCTTTCCCAAACAAGCCCTGCTTTCTACGTGTCTGTAGTAAAAGTCTTTTGAAAACATTGTGGGAAAAGGAGAAATTGCTCGTAACGAGCAATTTCTCCTTTCCCCACAGTGTTTTCTATCCTTTTTGAGAACTTTCTGCCATTTTCTCCAAATCTGAAATTGCCATCTGTAAAGTCTTTCGGATTGGAGGAGTCCAAAATTTGTTGTTTGGGAAAGGGTTAAGACAATTAGACGGCATACAAGGGCCCATATTCGTCAATCGTTCTTCAGACAGTTTTTTGACTAAATCTTCAAGAATTGTTACACTTAAATGACACATAATATCCGATTGGCTTAACCAATAGCCAATAAAACGTTTTGTTACTTTTAAATTTGACAAAAAAAATCTTTAGAACAAACCAAATAACGTTCCTAAATAAGAATGACTGATGAATACGGTCCCATGTCTATTATCCTTCGGCTGCAGTATATCTAAACACTTTGAGCACCATAGTTGGAAACAGGACCTTCTTCTGATGGCATCATCATCTACATCTGGCTGCACATAACGTTCAGGCTGATTTAGGACCTTTACCTTTCATTTTTTCAACCAAGTCGGTAAATAGAAAAAAGTCCGAGTTTCGGTGGGTTATATTTCAACCCGTTGGAAAAGGTCTAGTGCATGTAGTTTGCTCTCAAAGATTGAACCCTTTACCCCATAAGGCATTTCTATGGTATCTCTAATTGACCCTAAATAACAGCAAGGATGAAGCCGTATCTTATGTGTATATGACAACTTTTGGTAGTGTAGAAAACATTGTGGCAAAAGGTGAAATTGCTCGTGACGAGCAATTTCACCTTTTGCCACAATGTTTTCAAAAGGCCCCTGTAAGTAATGCGTAGAAATAAGTATCTATGGAGTAAAGGGTTAAATAGATAACACAATCGTAACAATTTTGTGCTTCTTCACTACGATAATTTATTAATATATCAAAATTAGGAAGATTTAAAACGGGCTGCATATTTTGCTCAATCTTATCTCGTCCTAAATAACCTTACAAAACTTCCAATAGTGTAAAAATGGACCTAGGAATAAATACGTTTACTATATTCTATCAGTCCAAAATACGTATACTCCAACTCTTTCAACAGCTAAATTACAATCGACAGAAACTCAGTGAGATTTTGTGATCTGATACGTTTGACAAAACAGGTGCATGGTATAGATCTGCGTAATACGCCACTTTTTTGCAGTCTGATCTTGATCCGTGGGATCAGAAAACTTCCCCTCTATTTGCCTTTAACATTAAAACGGTTATGTGAAGTTTTTAAACACATTAAGATTCTAGATCTAGATTTTCGAAATTATATTGTCAGAGTCGTATGTACCTCGATACATTTTAACATAATGCAGTTAATGTCAAACTTGAATAAAATAGATATTATTTTCGATGACATATAAAAGATTAAAATTTAAATCGAACTAATTGAGCGACAAATGATTATGCCATGAGATAAGCCTGATTACTTCAAAATTTGAAATATGGATTTGAAATCGTTTTGAATTAAAATATATCAATTATAATTGCTATTGTGAAAAGAATAATATATATTTTAACAAGAAGAGCTGACCAAATGGAATGGTTATATTTCAGTCCTAAAGGGGTTTACCAAATTTTGATCAAATAGTATTTCAGGGTTATAAAAATTAAGATTTTGTGAAGAAATTCTTTTTAGAAAAAATGAATTAAGATAATATCATAACTTAAAAAAGCATATTGAAATGCTTTGAAACGTTATGGTAAAGTATTCTACTGGGACTCTTCTATTTATTTCATTTTCTGCAATATGAAAACTTTAACGATTAACGCTCATTAGGGCATATGCCCTTTCACGAAGACACTCTTTTTCAGATGATAATATATATAATGTCTGGGGAATAAAATCACGAAAAGAAAATCATATGTTGTAGTGCAAACCACAAAGATACAGATCTTCAAAGAAAATAATTCTTGTCAGAATTGCAGGAAGTTGGCTTCGATTTTAAACCGAAGACTAGTTTTAAACGTAACAAATAATGTTTATTCATACCAATAAGATGTTTGTTAATGATAGGATAAATTAAAAGAATCGAGACACTTGACAGATCAAAATAAAAATTAGAAATCAACAAAAACTTTTTTTCGATTGGTTCTCAGCTGACATTTTTTTTTTTTAAATTTTATACAGAAATAACCTGTTAATATGTTGTAAAAACATATAAAGAAAAGAATATCAAGTGCATAAATAGATACAGTTCATCGTTTGACAGTTATTGGCAAAATGAATAACCTCCATTTATATTAACCCTTTACTCCATAGATAATCATTTCTACGCATTGCTTGTAGGAGCCTTTAGAAAACATTGTGGCAAAAGGTGAAATTGCTCGTAACAATTTCACCTTTTGCCACAATGTTTTCAATGCTATCAATAGGTGTCATATACACATGAAAAACGGTTTCATCCTTGCTGTTATTTAGGGTCAATAAGAGATACCATAGAAATGCTTTAAGGGGTAAAGGTTTACGGAAAACAGAAAAAAACGTCTATTTTAGCGTGATTTGTCATCTCAATCATCTGTAAAACTCTTTTTTCGAATCCGTGATTTACAATCCACTCGTTTTTAAAGATTACTGAATTACATGCATAAGAGATGGAAATGTACAACTGAGCAACAATTTTATAGAAACCCAAAGAAATAGTGTAACGAATTAATATTAATAAATTACATGCATAAAGATACGCATAAAAACTGTAGCATATGCCCTTAAAAGATCACGTGACATTGGCTCAAACGTATTTTGCAGCTCTTCATTCTTGTCTGTTATGATTGTATTTAAAATTCTGTATGATGGGAATGTACATGTATCTTCATTTACAAATAAAGAAATCTTTGTATCTCTGTATCTATCTCATAATCCTTTAGCAAAGTTCAAGCTCAATATCAAAAGGTACCTTAGGAAGCTACATTGTCTTTTTAGGAACTACCGCTAAAGAATTTTCCAATCCATTTGTCTTTTTTATTTACCTATGTTTGACAGCAGTAGAGAGTGGGGATTTGTTTTGGTTAGTAAGTGGTATAGCCACGGTTTATTAAAGGGAATTCATTCGCATTCGCTTTTGTGTACTAAGTATAAACTTGTTTCCTTTGATGAAGAGTTAGTCATGTTAGAACCGAAAAAAAAAAATGCTTTCATTGTTCCATAAACTCAGGCGAGTAGTTTATTCACAGAACCTCATAACTCACAACCGTTGATGATAGATAAACCACGATATTAAATAAATTATTTCTTGAATAGTCTTTCAAACGACACTTTAAACGTATTTCCATGCGACATTACCAGACACAAAATATCATGAAGATCTAGGCGTAGCTAAAATGTGTTTCGCCCTTAAATTGCATTATTTTTCCCCGTAATATACCTAAGGTCTAGTTCGAGCGCAAACCATGGTTTGACTATAGTTTTCCAAGTGCGCATGTCTAGATTCTATAGTCGAGAAAACGCAATACCCTTCAACAAAATGGCGAACTTCAGGCCATTCCATCGACTATTAACTTTTATGGATTTAACATTGGTTTGGCAAAATACCTTCAATTGAAAAGCTTGTAATCTGATAAAATTTAAGAAATTTAAGTTTAACACTTGTGTATAAATTGTACTCAAATATTTCCACGGCGAGCAAATTTTAATCGATTTATAATTCCTATATTGTCAAAACCGACTTCCATCACAACAGTCTCGTGCTTACTCACCTTTTGTCCGCCATATTGGTTCTAGACAGACCTTCCCAAACTCGTGGGTTCGACCATAGTCCGGGAATGACGTCACTATGGTTAAACCAGTAACAGTTTTCGCGAATTATAGTCGAACTATAGTGTCTATAGTAAGCGCTCGAACTAGGCCTAAGATTCCTCTCAGGTATTGACAATATGGTATACCACTGGCGACAATAACTATTCAAAAACACTGTGTTACAAAGCAAATCAAACCTTGGGCGTTTTGGACATCTATCTAATGATAAAAGCAGATTTTTCTAAAATCCTTTTTCATGGATTTAATGATGATTAGAGCGATTACATATAGCGCTTTAAATCATGTAAACTTGTCAATTAGATAACCATCTACAACTGATATTGAGGTGCCACCTTAACCTCTGTATAGTAAAAAAGTGGGTTCTTTTATGTTTTTTTTTTAATTAAAAGATTTTTTAACGCTTTACTCCAAAAATCTTGCGATTTTTCACGACATTTAGAAACCATGTGATCACGAAATCATGGTCCTAGCGATGTTTTAACTTTTCTCATAATGTTTTTAACCCGTTTGACGCTAAGCGCGACTCATTGACCTCTTGCAGACAGTGTAGATTAATATCAAACTGCACAGAACTTGCAGTCTGATCTTTGATCTACCTTGTCCTATACGAAAATAACTTTGCTCAAAAATACATTTGAAAAAGTTAAATTTGGATTTTTCCCTATCAGCTTAGAAGTATCATGTAAGGGTTAACAAAAACTAATAATGCTGCTGCTATTACTACTATTTCTACTACCACTACTATTTCCGGAACTACTGTTACTATAATACTTGTTTTACTACTACTTCCTTTAGTAATACCACTATAACGTTTATTACGTCTACCCCTACTACCACAAGTACTACTACTACTACTTGTACTAGTAATTATAATATAAGTATAATAATAACAATAATAATGATAATTATTACTAGTATTATTGCTTATTTATTTCTTTCTTTTAATACTCACAATCTGATATTTTGTGGTATTTTCAGGTCAGAAAGTCTTCAAGAATACAAAACTTGTGCACCAAATTGTGTCCTTTTTTTCACAGAAGAAATGTTAATACTGTAGATTTCTTTGTAGCTCTCAAAGCTACTGTAAATACCGTTATTAAAGCCATTCTTATTTACAGAGGGACATATTTGTAAAAGATACAGTCTTTTTTTCCCATTTATAGAAATGGCATGTTTTTCAGTCATTAGAATTTGAACAGGAGAGAAAAAATATATATTAGATATTTCTGCTTTCTCATAATTTTCTACATCTTTGAAATCTGCCAAAATTCAGATCTGAAATTAAGATTCAGTATTTTAGGAAAACAATTCTTTCTTAGAAAGATACAAAATCAGATTTATTTATTTATGTTCTCCCTTAACATCACTGGTGTGAAGAAATACATCTCGTGGACATGATTTCTGCGCCCCACACTTTACACCTTACACTACAAAATATCATGTTATAACGATTATGATAACATTGTATTATAAACAGAAGGTTACGGTGTACATCCCCTTTGACTTTTGCCTTTTAATCTCTAGTCCATTTGTAGCTTATTTCATCCTGGTCATTTATTCCCCAAGCCTCAGCCACGTACAGCATGATCGGTGTTACGATTGTTTCAATTGTTTCTCCTGAAATTTTAACAGAATATCTGAAATTGCTGTTGTACTGAAAGTTGACATCTAAAAATCTAAATAACGGAAAGATGATACTGCTTTAAGTTGTTGATTTTCTAACTTCCAGATTTATATGTTGCTGATTTTCTTATTCACATATACATATTTTTGTTTTATCTTGATTTTTACAGCCTGTTTTAGAATAGTTGTAAATGTTGTTTGTGTCTGTAAACTAGCTCGACAGGAAAAAAATCGCTTGCAAACAATAACACGTAAAAGGATAAAATATCTAAATTAGTCTCATAATATATCATTATATATTTTTAAATTTTAGTTACTGTTTATGTCATTTCCAAAAATTAAAGTATCTTTTTGATAGTGGATAACCCTGCTTCAAATCGGTCGTATCGTCTAGGAACTCTGATGCGTTTTTTTACGACTACGTGTTTCTTTATCTGTTAAGCGTATGCTTGATTTGACGTTACCATTAATGGATCTCAGCATGTTCACTAGTTAACAACTTAGTTCTAATCTGCTCAATTGGCAAAAAAAAAAGACGCTTATTTACTCAACTGTATCCTTTCTTTTTTTTTAACTCTTTCCCAAACGACAAACTCTTGGACTACACCAACTTGAAAGCATTTGCAAACGGCAATTCAACTCCTGCTGAAAAGATGATTTCTGTCTATGATAGGGTAGAAAACATTGTGGGAAAAGGAGAAAATGCTGGTTACCAGCATTTTCTCCTTTTCCAAAAATGTTTTCAAAAGGCTACTATTCCAGACCCGTAAAAACCAGGGATTATTTGGGAAAGGGTTAATTAAATGAAGGTACAGTGCAATTTTAGTTTTCTAAGAAAAACGTCTATATGACAGTACGTAACAAGAATGTACAATCAGCTGTAGATACATTTGTCCTAAAAAGTTCGCCACTCATGAAAATAGTACTGATGATGCTCACTGGATGAAACGAATTTCGATATTTCACAGAAAAAAACAAATAACCTCTATAATTATGATTCACAGTTACATTTATATAAAATTACTGAAAAATTACTGAAAAACACAAAATAAATATTATTTCTTTAACCACCAGGTTTAGAAATAAAGACGTAAAAAAATAGCCGTCAATTTTGTTATTACCAACTTCATAAAAAATAGAAACATAGGACCTGATATAATGTAGCGTTTAAGATAAAATATCAGTAAACGAGTTTTTGAGAAAATCTTATTAAGCAAACTTTTGGCGAGCTTAATATCATTTTTTCTTTGAGAGTTTAATACAATTTAATCTCAAACGTCAACGCCCGTTCAAAGGGATTTATTATATACCTAGCAGTGAAATCCTGGAATTTCCCAGTGTAATAAATTTTGATATCATCACTAGTGACGTTATCAACTTTCACTTTCTGACGTCATTTGGGAACTACCTTTTTTTCGACTACATTTTTTTCGACTTTCAAACGCAAAATTACAAATAATGATGTTAATAAGGTATATAATAAATAGAATAATCAACTGGTTATTTTTGATATGAAAAATATCTCACTCGGACGCGTCGTAAGGCGTTAAAAAAACTCGTGATGCGCACTCGTTTTTTCAACGCCTAACAACGCATCCTCGTGAGATATTTTTCATATCAAAAATAACCAGTTGATTATTCTCTATTTTTATCGCACCTGTTAAAAAGTACCGTTAAAGGAAGTAGTCTCGTAACGTTTCTAACGCAACATAGAATAAAATTTCTTGATAAAGTTGATACATACAGATTTATACAAATATAATACTTTTGCACATTTTTAAACGACTAGAAATTCCTTAGATGTTTATCTTGAAATTATCTTTTGGTACTTTTCTTAATTTCCAGAAAAGGAAGGTAGTTATAGTCTCACTTTGTAAAGAGAATATAGTGGTTTTAGATTTATAAATGATAATTCTAAACAGAAAAAAAGGGGGAAAGTTGCTCGGTTAAAGTAGTACAATAATACTCATTTTCAATAGTAGCAAATTGTTTAATATAATATTATAGTGAAAATAACTGTTTTCTATTACGGGTCCACTAACTTAATGTAAGCCTGAACAGGCTGACACGTGTCTAAACTTTTTGCTATTATGAATTCGAGCATATCCAAAGACCAGTCTACAGGTGGATTTTGTTGGTTGTTACACAAAATGCATTTCATAGATTAAGAAGCCTGTGATGAATTGCTTGGTATAATGCATCAAGACCATGCATTAACCCCCATTTACCAGAGCATGGCTATAATTCTTTACTTGTTACCATCATGTGTTTATTTACACTTGCATGATTTTAATATTATTTGCAATCCATTGTCTGCAGTTCATTCAAAGATCTATAGGATAGCATTCCTATTACCCGTTAGATAATAACTACTATCAGCGCACTATTCTACTCCCATTTCTATACGTAATTACAGTATATATTTACATTTGTTTATTTCAATCAAATTTATCCATTCACTTTTCATCGAAGTTTAACAGGTTCATTGTTCAAAGTAAACAAGGTCAGATTCAAACGTTCCTTGTTTCATTACTTTTGAATAAAAGATAACTTTAATTTCTTTTTTTAAAATTACGTAAGCTTCTTGAAACATCTGACGATAATCATAAACATCTTTGATATTAAATACAATTAGAAAATGACATTTGAAAGACCTACCATTGAGGGCACTCAAACGATAAAAAAGCGATTAACTCGTGTTGGGCTAAATAAACGAAGAATAGATTTTCATTCAGAAGACCCTTTGGACCAAAGTTTTCGAAAGAAAAGGATATTATTAATCAGACTTACACATCAAAATGTTTCGTCTAAATGCAATGGTAAATGAATAATAGGTAAATTTGCTTGTAATTCCAATAAAATAAAATGAATCGCAAAAAATGGTTTAAATGCTGAAATATTCGAAGTTGAAATAGAAAAGAAGAAGAAGAAAAAAAAAATGAAAATAGTGAACAAAATGTCAATGCTTAAATGCTCAAATGTATACATTATTAAAAAAAAACTAAAAAAAAAAGACCATGATGGACCTATATCGCTCACCTGAGTACCAAGCTGTAAAATCAAACTTGTGGCCCCTGGGCAGGGCCAGTTTTGACCCCAGGGGCATCCTAAGAAAAAACTTGGTAGAGGTCCACTAGGACATGCTTCTTACAAAATATCAAAGCTCTACGCCTTCTAGTTTCAGAAAAGTAGAATTTTAAAGTTTTCCTTCTTTGTCCCTATGTTTCGATCTTGTGACCCCTGGGGCAGGGCAAGTTTGACCCCAGGGGCATAGTATGAAGAAACTTTGTAGAATTCCACAAAGGGATGCTACATACAAAGATCAAACTTATGATCTTCGGGGCGGGACCAGTTTTGACCAAAGGGGCATCATATGAACAATTTTGGTAGAGGTCAACTAGAAGATGCTACATACCAAATATCAAAGCTCTGCACCACCTAGTTTCAGACAAGAAAAATTCTAAAGTTTTTCTTCTTTATTTCTATGTTTCAAACTTGTGACCCCCGGGGCGGGGCCAGTTTTGACCCCGAGGACAATCTTGGTTGAGGTCCACTGGGAGATACTACATACCAAATATCAAAGCCATGCGCCTTCTAGTTTCAGAGAAGAATAATTTTAAAGTTTTCCTTTTTTGTTCCTGTGCTTCAAACTAGTGACCCTCGGGGCGGGGCCAGTTTTGACCTCAGGGGCATCATATGAACAATCGTGGTAGAGGTCCACTAGGAGATGCTACATACCAAATATCAAAGCTCCGCACTTCAAGTTTCAGAGAAGAAGAATGCCTTCCAGGGTCTGTATTCACCAACCATTCTTAAGAAAATGTTTAGTCTTATTCTTCAGAATTTTGTCAATGTGAAAGTAACAGAACTTTTGATTGGCTAAACCATTCAGTTTAGCCAATCAGAAGATCTGTCACTTTTCACAGTCAGAAAATCGTGAAGAGTAAGTGAATACGGACCCTGGAGTGTCTTTTACCGGCACTCCGCTCAATAATCTGTCCAAGCCACTGGCTGCTTTCCAACTCTATCATCGTCAAAACAATGGTCAGCGATAAGATAGGAATGTATCTGGTAGCAATGAGTATCATCAATCCTCAGAAAGAATTTGGCCGAGCCAGGGATCAAACCAGCGTTCTCTTGTTCATTAATCGAAATATTCAAAATTGATCCGTGGTAGACATAAAATCATAATTCAGAATTCTCAATCAAGTTATACACCTCTAAACTACTTCGAAAGGTTACCCTGTGTTTCTTTTTCGTCCTAGTATAGAATTCGTACATGTTGCAATAGTTGTACTTACTCATTAGTAATCATCTATAAAGAAAAGTGTTGTCCATAGTGATCAAATTGATGACGAAGTATAACTTCTCTTTAGAATAAAGTCTTGTTTAACGCAAAATGATAAAATAAGTCTTTTAATTAACCAATGAAAATTATTTTGGGCTTTGTTGAAGATATTCGCAGTTTTGTTTATTGCTCTGCATGTAACGGCTAATTTTACACTTTTCAGGGACAAAAACATTGCTGCCGAAATTACGAATTTTTCGGTTTTAGAAATAATGTGTTCTCTCTCACCAGGACCAGAACATTTTGAAACTTGGCTATTACCATATAACCAGTGTAAATGATGATAACAATAAAATAGCTACACAAATAATAAAAATGTATGAGCCATGCTATGTGAAAAGTGGACTGGATGCATCTGTGAAAAGTATCGATTCAGGTCAGCCTGCGAAGTTCGTGCACGCTACCCTGGACCTAAACTTTTCGCTATTGGTCAATCTTGTGTATATTCAACGACCAGTGTACCATATCATTAAATAGGCTAATAAAAAATATATATCTTGCATCCATAATTATCACATGGTGTTATGCATCGCAGAGATGAATTAAGTCCTTTTTTGCAAGAATACAGTCCCTGTATGTCTTGAAAATTATGCAAGGGTCAAAGTCAATTGATTCGACAAATAACCTTAAGCAGTAGAAATGAATGCAATCTCTCGAATTTCACTTTACTCTACATAACAAACAAGAAATGAACCATGCTCTATGAGAAAGCGGTTTTAACATATCGACACATGCCAATCTGGACACTCCGCGCAGACTGACAAGTATCGAAACTTTTTCCTACTGTAATTTCTCTACATGTCGCAGAAGTCGGTAGCTGCTTTGACTTGTTTGGATTTTAACGATCGATAATATAATTGTAATGAACTGCTAGGTGTGCATTAAGACGATGATTTAAACCCCATATATCAGAGTGCTGCTGAATAAGTAATGTTCTCACATGGAGTGAGAACGTTCTCACATGAGATGAAAGTGTCTGAAAACGAGTATCTCTCACACAAAAGATCAAAGTAAAATATAAACTGGCTAAAAGTTGCACATTCATCTGAGTACAATCATGTTTTTTTTAATAATAATGTAAATTTAAATCTTTAATTATACTATCAAAAACATTTCAATATTCTTCTTGTCATCGAAGGTCGTAAATCAATGCCCTTTCACCTCAGAATCGTTAAAAGTTCGACGCGTGATCTAACTTATCGTGAAAATGTCACTTACCTTAACTCTCTAGTAGGAATCTGTCAACATAGTGCAAACTTGAATACAAACAGGTGAAGGAGAATAAGACAAATGTCTAAAGTTATCCATACTTATACATTGCACATGGGTTTGTATTTATATGAGCCATACTTTGTTGGAAAAAAATTAAATGCGCCTGCAAAAAAGGAATAGACCTAAGTCAGCTTGCACACTCTGCACAATTGGAAATAGTGTAATGGAGAATTGAAGGGACATAGAAATCTCTGCGAGATTCATGTTAAATTTATCCGGCATAAAGTTATAAAAACAACAGTACAAATGACAGTACTTAAAAGCAAACAACCTTTGTACCTGCATTAAACGAAAAAAGTTTTCTTTGGGGAGATAAGAGAAAGTCCAAGTGCAGCTTCTGTTAATAAATGATTAGAAATACAAATATAGAAATATTGAACAATATTTGATAAACAGTTGATAAATAGGGGAAAAATCAAACGGGAAATATGTATATTTCGATATATCAAAGTATTTTGTTATCTTAAAGACATTCGGTTTTTTCCTACAAAAGGCCACTGAAAATAATAATTAATGAAATACGATTTTCGAAACTTAGCATATTTCGGATAAACAGTCGATTAAAAGTAATCTTCGTTTTCGGCCAAGTTCTAAATGTCATTGTATACATAACCGACCTTCTCTTTTGATGTGCAGGTGTCTTGTCTCGTTTCAGTGTCAAATTCATGTGATGATAAGCTAAAATATTTTATTATATACCTAGCAGTGAAATCCTGGAATTCCCCAGTGTAATAAATGTTGATATCATCACTAGTGACGATATCAAATTTCACTTTCACTTCCTGCCTTAATTTCGAAACTACATTTTTTTTTTCATTAAGCACTTATAGATAGTTTTTGTTGTTTTCAAACGAAAAAAAAAAAAAATAATGTTAATAAGGTATATAATAAATAGAATAATCAACTGGTTATTTTTTATATGAAAAAATATCTCACTCGGATGCGTCGTAATGCGTTAAAAAAAGAAACTCGTGCTGCGCACTCGTTTTTTCAACCCCTAACAACGCATCCTCGTGAGATATATTTTTCATATCAAAAATAACCAGTTGATTATCCTCTATGTTATAAATTTTCAATGTTTCTTATTCGCTTGCGCAGAAAGATACTCTTCTAATTATATTTTATTCATTTACTGTTAGAATCTAATCTAGATTCAGGTATGTTAGAACTTTAAGTCTGTGAGCAATTACCAATAACTTGTTTTCTTAAATAATTATAGTTGATATTTATAGAGCCGTCATTGTCCCACAAATTGGAAAGTCCTAGTTTGTCCGATAGAGTTTGCGTATGCATGGCCGTATTTGATCCCTTTAATATCTTGCTTCATTTTCAACACATTACAGATTTTTTTAGTCATATCATTATTGTTTAAAAAAAAAAACAGTCTTGCGTCTGGTAGAGTTTAATATGTGTCTTGCCTAACTAATTCCTGAAGTCTTTTGCCAGTCTATCATTTTAGCATGTCATATAATTCTGCCATAATATTGAAATCTAAAATGAGATCAAATTTGTAACACTAATTTGCGTGCTAGTTGTCATCTGGCAACGCCCTGTATCTACATATAACAGAGACTTGTACTGATTTAAACGAAACGCATTTTTCTCCTTGATGAATAAACAATCTTTTTACTATCCTTTCAATAACATATAGTTAGCATTTAACTATATCTTATTCTATGATCAAGTTGGATAACAACTGTAAATGAAATATGTAATGCAAACTGACGTTACACTGAAAATGTCTCTTGTCTGCGGATCAGTTTGCCATGTTTTTCTTTCAAACATTTGTCCCATGGATGCTGACTCAGATAAGAAGGACAATTATTGTCTATCGTAGGAAAACGTGAAATTGGTTTGGCGCCCATTCTCAAATATCAGCATTAAGTTTTTTAGGTGTTTACTGTAACATCCCATGTTTCCACAATTGTATTGTGCTTCATTCAACAGGATTTGTAGTGACTCAGATGTCTCATCGAAAATAACCGTCATCCAGAAATAACGAAAAGAAAAGCTTCACTTTCTATATTGTGAATATATCATTTACATTACTATTCTTTCTTCTTTCTACCAGGAATCTCACAGGCAAGAGAGAGAGAGAGAGAGAGAGAGAGAGAGAGAGAGAGAGAGAGAGAGAGAAATCCGCGGAATCAAAACACTTGTCAAACTCGGAAACTTTGCTATTGTAGAAGGAAATACTTTTTTTCCAATTTAGCATGTTTCGCACCAATGCTACCAATTTGTTTCTCGTAACATTTTTTTTTAGATAATCGTTTGATATCTGTAAGCTAGCTGCCAGTTTGAATTTTGTGTATTTTAAAGGAATGTAAGGGAAATTACATCAACCAGATGGTATTCCGTTCCAGGCTTCAACTTTCATTTTTTTTCTGGTAGCAATAGCTTTGCCTCATCAGGTTACGAACCGGTGAATGTCATTTACGGTGTGTTAGCGTTTAGCTGTCAATCGACTTTTAACTCTTTACAAAAAGAAATTCGGATCAGCCAAAGTTAAAACAAATGCCATTGTAGAGGGCCATCAAAAGTTAAATTTGTCTTTGGGTCTTTATTCTTCAGAGAAAAGTCGTGAGAATAGAAGAAATATTGGTAACTTCCATTTTCTCCTTTTTTTGTGAAGGATCGGAAAAACACGAAACTATTTTGTGAAGGCTTAAACTGAGTTTTCAAATTAGCCAAGAAACTATTGTTTTTTTTATGAGTTTATCGTAAACATTTCTCTTCTAAAAGCAGATATGAAGGTAAGATTATGGCTGTTGACAAGGGAAGAGGTTTGATAGGTATTGATAAGAAATGACATTTATTGCTTTGAAATTGGAGTAAAATAATCATATGATCCCTTTGGCTGCTAGGCGCGACCAAAGACACATTTGCAGCCTGTGTAGGTGAAAGTCATACTACATAGCATGAACAGTCCACTGTTTGACCTACACTGTCCGATAAACAGATTCCTTCCGTCCAAACATCAATTTGAAAGTGTAGTAGGTT
Organism: Tridacna crocea; assembly: GCA_943736015.1. Lineage (NCBI taxonomy): Eukaryota > Metazoa > Mollusca > Bivalvia > Cardiida > Cardiidae > Tridacna > Tridacna crocea. The sequence continues at coordinate 43,964,399 of OX031068.1, read as the reverse complement.
TTTTCTTAATCTTGGCTATCTGACAGGAAAGTTTACATATAGTGACAAGCGAAAAAGATTCAATACAAAACTATTCAAAACGAATAATTTTTCTTTTTCATATTTGAAATGTTCTTCTGCAACTGTAAGTAGGGGAAAGGTTGATAAAGTCATCTTATTCAATGGAAAATGATTTAATTCTATAAATTAAAGACACTTGTCCAAGCCTATTTGACTTTAACCTGAAACCTAGGTTGAACTAGACAATTATAGTCAGCATTTGATACAAACATATTTCAAATTACCGTGATAAAGGAACCTGTTTTAATATTCGTCAATTAGCATTTGGTGTGCAACACGCGAAAAGGTGCATTCGGACATTTGCGTAAAGTGTCGTCTCGGATTAGCCTGCGCATTCCGCGCAGGCTAATCCGAGACGGCACTTTACGACTACATTAGATTTTGTGCTACAGTAGACTTGCGTAAAACAGAAAATCACATAAAATCGGAAAGTGTCGTTTCGGATTAGCCTGTGTGGACTGCATACGCTGATCAGAGACGACACTTTACGCAAATGTCCGAATGACCCTTTTCGCGTGTTGCACTCCATTTGGTGTTAATCCTTTAACCGCTTAATAAGTGTAATCGAACTTTCAAGCCGATACTGAGAGGCTAAAGTTTGCAAAATAATAAAATAAAACAAAACAAACAAATCAACAAAACCTCTCTGGTTCTGTGTAGGTTGATCTGACTATACAGTCGACAAAATGTCTTTTACTCTTGCTCAGCAGCATAAGGGTTAACTACGGGTACTACTGCTAAAAAAGATTCCTTTGCAGGGCCAAAGAAGCTTTATGGTCGCTTTCAATAAAACGTCCTAAGTTTTGTATGCTAATATCCATGCTTGTTTCTACGTTTTTTTTTATAACATCACATATTTGATCTTATCCAACGATCTCTCAAATCGACAAGTGTTACTGGTTATGTGACATTTCAACAGGCATTCCAAAATTATTCTGTGAAAGCTAGAAATACCTTTAGAGGTAACATGTCACAATCTAACACTTATCATTATCTCTTAATGATTTGCAAACTATTTTCTTACAACGTCAAATGATTTTATATGTAATCGTTATATTTATTATGGTTATAAAGTTTGGAAATGTCATATTTGTTGACTTTAGTAGACAACTGATAAAAAATTGTTTCACTTTATATTTGTTTCGGTCGAAAGAGCAAGCGTTATGTAACAAGTGATACAAAATATGCTTCATTATTAAATTTTGTATTCTTAAGTCGAACATGGCAACGTAAACTTCAATTGAAATAATATTTATTTCGCCTTTTATTCGTTTGTGAAATGCCAGCTAACACATTTTGTAAAACATATTTCACTTTTTATTTATCTAGGCCTAACAATTTATCGAAAGAAACAATTTATACAAAATACATTTCAGCATCTACTTGTTTGGGCCAATCATGACAATTTTACCCAACAATTGATACAAAATTTATTTCATCGTTGCATAGTTTAGGTGAAGCCTTCAGTGTTAGTCAAATCCGGATTTAAATATGTTTCACTTCTGTTTGTTTAGGACGAACTGGCCTGTGTAGGCAAAACTGTATACAAAATATGTTTTACTATTTCCATGTTTTAGGTCGAACATGCCACTATTTATCTCATCTTTAACTTGTGCAGGTCAAACATTCCATGGTCAATATACACTAAATACAAAAAGCACTTTAAGCATTTATGTGTTTTATGGTGACCATACCGATATCAATCATCATGTTCTGTTCTATATACATGCATGCTACTGAATAAAAGAACTATGCATTATTATCAAATTATTCAAACCATATATACCCTTTTAATTGTTTTATTACAACATGCCGAGTTAACTAACAGTTTTTACAAAATCTAACTTTATTCGTTTTTCAGTCGAGCATGTCGACCATTGATACAAAATATGCAGTAATTTTAATTAGATAAAATTGCTTCAAAATCATAATTTTATAGCACTGAACGGTTGTCTTACATGTATGATAAAAAATGATCAGCACTCATTTCAAACTTTATTTTCACAAGACATAAACGCATTATTTTCTACCTGTATTGATATTTGTACCATTTTTTGTTAAATGTTAAAGTATATTTTTCATTTGATATAAACTCTTTCTTATTAAAATTTCTTTTGTGTTGGGTTTTGAGTTGAATAAGATGGTTTATATATAGTTGCACCATATTAAAAGAGCAAATATTTCAGTTTGGTCTAGGTTAAACTGGAACCCTATTTTGGTCAAAACAGAATTCCAGTTTGGTCTAGGCAGATTCCGGATCTGCCTATATTCCAGTTTGGACTACGACGTATAGAAGGTTATCACTGTTATTCTCGTTAGTTATCAACAGCAATTTTCTACATTTTTGTTTTCAGGTGACCCATGCCAGACTTACAGCAGACATTCTTACAATACAAGGCAGCTCAGAAATAGGTAAATTTGAAATCTCAGTGATACTCTGTGAAAGGAATGTTTAATATCGAAAAACCATTTTGACCCAGATCAGTCTGTGAGGGCTTCTCAGGCTGACCTGGGTCGAAACCGTTTACGTGTGTTTAAAATCCTGTCTCTCACAGGACCAATCTACCTCTTGACTTTAGTCAGTTGTTACACAAAGATGAAAATAATGAACCCAAAATTATAAAATACTTTGCACAGAACAGACTAGAGAGGAATATTTCTATCACGGCTCTGCACCAAACGTATTCTTGTTCACTGAAAGCTTGGTGGACGTGTGAATCTTTCTACAACCAATGGTTACAAAATGAGTGAAAGTAAGGATGTGATTATTACAAGTGGCTTCTTTGAAAAAGAAGCCAGGAGAGGTCGACATCATTTTTTTCTAATACTTTTTATGCTTTTAGGTTAAATATAATCTAGGTACATGTAAAGAAACAAGCAAGACAATAAACGGGTAGTTGAAATCTGTTCAGTTGTAAATACATATTCATCAAAGTGGATGGCAAAAACAGGATTCCGTATTCATCCGTCCTTGTAATTTATGTAAGTCACACGACCTTCTTCCCGCGTTTTAAGGTCACGTGATTTTTTCCGCTGTGTTCGTTTCTATTTTTAACGAAATTCTTTTTTCTTTTTCTTTTTTTTGTTAAGATTTAAGATTGTAATACAAAATTAAAATTGTTGGAAAGGGAATATGCAATTAAATCCTCACAATTTTGTTGAAATTCGTGATATAGAAACAAACCACGTCTATTTCCTATTTCAGTTTTTAGACTTCGATTTCTTTATAAAATCATGACGAAACAGACTGTGTATCGGAACAATTCCCCTACAAAGATAGGATTTAGACAGCAATTTCTGAGGCAGTCTGCCTTTTAAACTCAACACTGTTGGAGAGGTCTGATGACCTCTCCAATAATTATTAGAAGGAGGGTAAACAATTCGAAATTCCTTTTATCGAGTGAACCCCATTGGCAATATTTTAATAATGAGTAGCGCAGCATAATTAGATAATTGCTATTTGAAATGTATCTTGGTCAGGAGAAAATATATATGAATATGCAAGGGGAAAGCCGTATACCGTCGCGTGACAAACATTATACGCTATCATCGATTGAACGAATGGACAGGAGCGAAGTCGAAAATCATTTCACTTTTATACGCCGTGCTTTATGCAGTCTCCTAACCGCAAGCTGTAATATTACTCATTCATGAAGCCACAAGAATGACTGTATTTTGATAAAATATCAACGAAATCGGTCATATTTGGCTTAAAATTGATTAATTGTATCTGAAACGAATCATTGTCATTATTATCAACAACAACAACAACAACAAAAGATACCCAAAAGCTATAAAAAGATCTAAGTCACGTGATATGCTTTTCAATTTGAAAATGGATTAACTTTTGCCCGCTTTTCACGTATATCTTAGTTATACGCTGCTTGATGTATTTCATTGGTTTATAATACGAAGCAAGTCAACGCATGATCATGGATGATATAGAGGATATTTGTTGTTTTCGGTGAAAGATTGAAATTTATATCATCGAGTGGACACCATCGGTAATAATATTACCGAGATGAAATAAATTTCGATCTTTCACCGAAAAAAAAACAACAAATATTCTATTCATTTCATGCTTTTAACCCTTTCTGGGAAGAGCTTTATCAAAATCCAGTCCAGTTCTTTTCCGTTATTCCCCATGACGTACCCCTCCTGCATAGCAACGCATTACAATATTACGTCAAGCGCGAGAAATGTAAGGTATATGACGTCATATTTCCCAAGTGGTTGTTAGGCACGTGCAATTTACCTAGGCAACAAGAACGTGAAAATCGGTATTTTCACTGGTCGTACCAGTGTAAGATCGAAAAATATTTTCACTGCTATTTCTCGATATCCTACCGGAAAGCATGAAATAAACAAGTTTATTCTGTCTAACAACCGATTGAGTCATAATGTAAATTGGTAATTTGGCATGCACAAAATTACCCAATAGCAAAAATTTTTTAACCAAGAACAGCCTGCGCGGATTGCTATACTTTTTTGCAGATACGTTAACTCTTTACCACACGAGAAAATGTTAGACTGTTTCAAATTGAAAGAATTTGCAGACGACAGATAAAGGTGACTGAAAAATTGGAATTAGTTCTGGGAAGGGTAAAAACACTGCGGGAAAAGGAGAAAATGCTGGTTACCAGTATTTTCTCATTTTCCTACAGTGTTTTCAAAAGGCTTTTTTCTCAGGGGCATCAAAAGTAGGGATTGTGTGGTAATGAGTTAAAACCTCTTTTTGTACTTTTAAATCGACTATCAGCTGTCTGTGTCAGCTTTCTCTCGAAATTGTGGCTTGAATTACAGGACTCTGTACTTTATATCCGGATTGGAGTGAAATGCTGCCTTTTATTTACAGGGACACAATATAACTTCAGTTTCGCAAATACCATGGATTAAATTTCTATTATTATTGTTCTGTGTACTGTAGCTTCACTGTTACTCAACGAACACTTTTGCAAACAGTTAAGCAAATGTCACTGTTCTACTTAAATCAGTAAGCGTTGTAAATAAGCTGTACAAGAAAGGTGAGCTATCCGGATGAAAACATCTAGAGATGGCGAAAGACTTTTCTATTTGTTACTTTTGATGCCAACTTACGTTGGAAGGACAAAAACTCTTGCTTCCACTTCACAAAACAGTGCATTGATCTACAGTGAGCACAAAGACAAAGTAACACGTCTTTTACCTTTCCTCCAGTTTGGAGGAGACAACATGCTAACACTTTACGACGCAATGAAACTTGACTAGTTCACAACAAAAGTTTGCATTCAAAGTTGGCAACATTAGTTTGTCACAAATAATGGATGTTTTATGTAAAGGGTAGCAAAATTGCGAGACAAGGAGGAATTGCTACAATTACTTTACTCTTTTTTGGCATGTAGTCAGTATTAGTTGTATGGTCAGGTGGCAGGGGACTTGGAAACTTATTCACAGCTGTGGTTAATCGTGTCGCCCCGAGCCGAAGGCGAGGTTGCCATATGATTCACCACAGCCGTGAACAAGTTTCCAAGTCCCCTGCCACCTGACCGTGCAACGAAGTTATTATACTGCAAAGTTATACACTTTCAATGCGTATTAAGCGAAATTTTCCTGTTTATAGTTTCACAAATCGAGTATGCTGGCGAAATAGAAATATCCCTTTGAGTGCCCCAAATTCAATGAAAAGCGACGTCACTGGGTACTGACGTCGTAAAAACGTCCAGTTTGGTGCATAAATGTGCAGTCTGGTGAACGATCGACGCCGCTATTTTGGATGAAGTGATGCTTACGGGGCACTCAAAAGGGAAACGGGCTTTACGTGTTTTTTGCCAGGGAACATGACATATATGTTCCCGGCATGTTAACCAATCAGATCACGAGAAATTTCTTTGCAGTATAATAAAAAATCTTCCTCCCAAGTGTTGTTGATGGACGGACATGTAGGACAGCGGATTGATTTAGCATCTTAGAAACTTACACTGATCGTGTCTACGTAATTACTTTCATGAATAATTCTATAAGTCCCATAGGTACATTTTCTAGAGTGCTTTGATTAATTATTCTTTGGCTAGATAAGTTAAATTCCAAGCTGTAAGTAAAAACCCGAAGGATGCTATACTTCAAACTTTATTTTGGAGAACGATATTTTCTCATCAGACAATGCAGATCCAAGATGAGGCTGTATGCTCTGGACTGTCTGATCCTGATCTGAACTGTAGGCATAAGGTCAGTAAGTTGCAATTAGTAGCCTCAGTGCATAATTCTAACTGCAGCAACTGGTTCAGTATGTTTATTTGCGACAGTTCGGTTCCACCTGCTTTGATCATATCAATTCACACACACTTTATTAAGCTGAACGCTCGATTTCCTTTCCATTCCACAGCGCACCGATTTGCAGTGATGAAATAATTTTACCAGGGATAAGGATTCTTTGCCACATTCAGTCCATCAGCATCACTTATCCATTAAATTCTGAAAAAAAAAGAACGTAAAGCTAGCATTTTTGTTTGACTTCAGATACATACTCTTATTCTCGTTGGTCGTACTTTTGAGTGAAGTCACATGCATCGCAAGCCATATCCTGCCCGTATAGATTTTTTTTTTAAATGCGTCTGCAGGGGTTGAAAATTTGATAGAGTAACTTTGGTTATCAAACCGTTTTGAAAGGTTCTATTAGACATGTCATAAGAAATAGGTTTCAGTTGAAAAAACTTTGGGAGAGTGTCGGTAAATAACTGCGTTATATCATACCCCTTTTTTCTATGTGGGCTTGAGACACACATTTGGCACAATAAACTAACTTTGTCGCAAAGGAGCCGATGATGAATTAATCTAGTTGTCCAAGTAGACAATGTTGACAATGTACAGGACTAATATCCCGGTGGTCATTACCCAATCCCAGCCGGTTAAACGCCTTTCGAGGAATAATTGTCGATGCGATAGGCTTCATTCCCTATAGCGAGCATCATTGGGCCATGTTTATGTAAAGATGTAACAAGTTGCATGGGAAAACTGGAGAGAAAGAGAGAGAGAGAGAGAACTGAAGAAACGCCTTGGCCAGTTTACAAGCTGCTAGGATGTGACTGAAACAATTTTGAAGGGAGATTAATACGAATTTAACGAGTTTAAATTTGAATAAACCTAAGATTCGCTATCCCATGACAGCACTTTAAATCGCCCGGCAAACGTTGTTTGTCGGCGATAAAGTTACGACATTTTCAACAAAACGCATTTCAAGCTATATCTGGGGCTATGGCATAGTCAGGATTTTGTGATCTTTACGTATATGGAATAAGAATTGATATAGATACCGAGATCAATAAACTTTCTCATGCTGGGAACACAAATAAAAACATAACAATGCAACTTGACAGATGTTTGCCAGTGTTTTCTTTCTTTCTTTCTCTTCTTTTTTTCAAAGAAAAACAGTAGTAACCTAAGATTAAATTGTATTTCTTGTATAGTCAGATCTTCGTCTACATTGTCTGCAAAAAGCAGTAAATTTTTCTTTTCTGCAAAACCCATGTTAGTTTTTTTCAGCTCTTGATTCCGTTTCATGATTAGGATAACAATTTTGATCTTACTTGAAAATAAACATCTTACCCAATATTTTTTTTTTAAATTACGCATTCGTGTATTGAGAGTTATGCCTGAGCCTATTTCAACAGTGAAATCATATGATATGGTCTAATTTTATGGTACTGTACATTTTTTGATTTCAGACGGATTTAAAAATTTCCAGAAAGCAAGATCTCATTTTTACAGAGAGGTAGACGGGTACAAAACTAAGTAAGTGCTTTACATGTTACATCCTCCTTAATAGATGAATAATAATAAAAATAGACTGATAGTATAAACCAAAACGTTGCTCTTTCAGAATTATTGAGGGGATATGATCGCATTATTGAACAGTGTAAATCCAAGATCAAACGGCAGGTGTTGTGAAATTTGATCTTGATCTACACTATCGGGCTTAGCAGCCAAATGGTTAAATATTTTTTCTCGATTGAAGCACAATTTTAGTCAACCTAAACATCTAAATATTTATATATTTTTTTGCTTCGAGGAGTATTAGGCTAGGAAACTTCTACTTGATAAACAGCACTAGTAGCGATCAGACTAGGTTTTAGTGAAAATCACTCGATACACCAAGATAACTTGTACTCTAAACAATTGTAAAAAAAGACCTTTTAACTGTTAGTGTAAGAGAGCAGCCGCTAGTTTTAAAAGGATGTTTTTCATAGGCTTCCCTTTGGAATCAAACTGATATGACATTAGATATTTTGCGGCAGTTTTGTTTATAATAATTAGCTATCCTATATTTACTGAAACTTTATTCGGATTTAGGAATATTCAGATAAAATAAGTCATTTTGAATTGCTAACTCCTGTAGAACGGACACATGCACTTTTATAAACCAAGGTCTTCGGACGTACCTAGCATAATATTCCAACAATTAAGAGAGACGACTTGTACAAACTTAGACATATAAATATATAAGTCACCCAGTTTATCTCATTACGTCATCCTTGACTTCAAAGTGACGCCTGTACTACTGAACGTTGTGCATAGTATTGGCATGGGACCTTCATCATCATGTTATATGCACACTGGCTGAATACATGACTGTTAAAGAAAATAAACATGAAAAGATAAAATCTATCAAATAAACAAATATACTATTTTTTAAGCATTTTTCATGAGCATATATGAATATGTATATCTTTTTAATACTTTGTAGACTTGATTTCAAAGAATTAAATCGTCGTAAAAGAGACACAGGTTATTCAACTGATGAAGTCATCTTACATATACAAACAACTGACAAACAAATAGAGCTCGAACTTCACTCCGCTAGGCCGATACTTGACGGCACATCAACCATTGTGTTCAGACAAAGAGATTATGTTCGCACATCACACACTGAGGTCCCAGACTGTTTTTATACGGGAAATGTTCGCAACGAACCTCGATCAGTAGCGTCAATTGGATTATGCGATCATTTAGTAAGTATGAAGGTAAATCTGTAAAGCGTTGAATGATTTGTTGCTTATTTTTCCGGAGCTTCAGGTCTTTAAAAAATGACGTTTAATTGTCAAGAAAATATTTAAGAGTCAAAACGGCAGATAGAAGCATTGTAAATCGAAGGATGGAGAACGCGGTACATAATACAGCAAACATTCAAACTCTTTCAGCGCTAACAAGTATAAACTCAGCTGAGAAATCCAGTCTGCTGAAACATAGAACTACTTTCTTCCGATAGCCTAAACTATCCCAGCTTACTATAAAGATTCAAGGCCAGACTGCACTTTTAGATATTGATACACCTCTCCCCCGCAGACTGGATATATATTGCATGTCACACAATATGTAATCAATCCTTTCCCAAACGACAAACTTTTAGACTAGACCAAATTCAAAGCATTTGCAGACGACGATTCAACTCTTGCTGAAAAGATGATTTCTGTCTATGATAGGGTAGAAAACATTGTGGGAAAAGGAGAAAATGCTGGTTACCAGCATTTTCTCCTTTTCCCACTATGTTTTCAAAAGGGTACTATTCCAGACCCGTAAAAACCAGGGATTGTTTGGGAAAGGGTTAAATAGAACACATTTTCCTCCTGCTTTTTATGGAATAACAGCAAAGTTCCTTTATTTGGAGCTCAATGTAAGGGAATCAACTCTTTTAGAATACGATTTTTTTCGGATAAAAGACTCCTACATGGAGTTAACTCCCTTCTATTAGATGTAAATGTACGGGTTTTCTTCAATTTTATATGAACGCCAGGCCTTACAGTTTAAAAATATTTATTTAACATCCATTGAGAAACAAGTTCTTACAACTCGTACTAATCTCTATCGATTCTGCTTTCTGGGAACTGCACAAGTACTCGTACCGAATGTGTGGGACAATGAAAGATCCCAAAGTTGACAAGCACTCTCAGGCCTTATAGAAGGGTAAATGGATAATTTGGGGTACCTCCATGCAGTTGAATTCCTGCAGGTTAGCTGAATCTCGCTTAACAGACGGTTAGACTTTCATCATAATGACTTTGAGCCTCAGTTCAGCCTAAACACGTTCTGTGGTGAAAGAAGAAAAATATAGTAAACAAAATTTTCTTCTTTTCCCTCTTGATGTTTTCTGTTCCCTGCTCAAGAAAAAAAAAAATGAGTCACATTATGTTTTGGTCTGCAAATGTTTTTAATTTGGACACATCTAAAAATTGTGTAACATATATGCCACAGGAGGGTGCATTCACTGAAAACGATAATACATATTGGTTCGAATCCCTGGAATCAACAACAGACGACATTCAGCACGAGATTATCATCGGAAAGCGAGAAGATAGAATAAAATTTGAAGAAGGAGAGTCTGGCTTAACTGACGTAAGAAACCGTATGTCTGAACAAATAGAGGACAAAGAGAAAGAACAATCAAGTACGTTTGTTATTCAAGTTTGCTTTTTTGTGTATGTTTTGATACATAAAGAGTATTTTTTCTATTTACAACACGCATTGCTGAGAGGCTTTTTCATAAGCCCCTATGTACATATTTACTTTTTGACATTCATTTTTACCTTGGGTATTATCGGTTTCTTCAAAGTTTCCTTTAGCCAATTCAGACATCGAATTTTGTCGCTGTTTGAACAGAAATTAGGAATACATTTAACTGAGTTTTTGTTAAATAAAGCAGAAGTAACCTTAATAGATAATACACGTATCGGAATTGAAAAAAAAAAAATGTTGTACAAAATTCGCTTTATGAGCTTAATCCATTCCGATTCAACCCACTCTGTTTTGTCATGAATACTGGTGGTCGTGAAAGAGATGCCTGACAGTCGTTCCGAATGAACCATCATAAATCGTGTAATACGACTTACAGAATCGTGCACATTGTGTATTTTTTTTCTTAACAAAACTTTGTTTGGCTTGGTCTTCTTTGATTACTGAGACAGATTTAAAAAAAAATAATAAACTGTAGTCAATTCTGGTTTGTTATGCAACCGTCCGTTTAAATGACAAACATTGCGACGGCTGCCTGGTAAATCCCCAAATAAAAACTGAATGAATCTTGTCATTATTTATTAAGCCTGCGACTGAATATTTTCAGACTGATAGTACCTAAGCTAAATCATGTTCTTTCTGATAATAATACTGGTTTTAGATAGCGTGTTTGCTACATAGAACATGCAAAAGAAAAAAAAAAAAAAAAAACACGTATACGTATACATAATTAGACTAGATTCGCTGAATGTAACAGAAACACTTCGATGGAAGCACTCACCATAAGAACCTGAGACCGGTTGAATTTAGGACAAAATTATACAATTATACTGGCGAAATGTGTAAGTCTGATCGAATTTAATGCCATATTATCGGACATGGAAACAAATGTAAATACTTTTTAAATCGAATACTTGAATCTGAAACATTAATGGTAGATTAGTAATGGGACGGAATACAATTCTTTAAAGTTTTACAACACACAACCCCATTTTGAAAATCACAATGGCAATGGTGTACATTGTAAGGATGCCATATGACATAGAGGATATTTTTTTTCAACTTTTGTAGAATACCATTTTTCAGATGAAAGACGTTTGAATTGGGTTAGCTCCCTTCTATTAGATGTAATTGTGGTTTATTTCAATTTTGCATGAACCCTAGGCCTCATAGAAAGGTAAATGGATATTTTTTGGTTCTTCCATGCAGTTGAATTCCTGCAGGTCAGCTGAATACCGCTTAACGGACGGTTAGACTTTCATGCATTGCGACTTTGAGCCTCACTTCGACCTAAACATGTTCTGTGGTGAAAGCAGAAATAGATAGTAATCAGAATTTTCTTCTTTTCCCTCTTGATGTTTTCTGTTTCCAGCTCAAGATAAAAAATGAGTCACATTTATATTGTGGTCTGGAAATGTTTTTAATTTTGACACACCTAAAAATTGTATGAAATATATCCAAAAGAAGGGTGCATTCACTGCTGCGTCACTCGTGAAATTATTATAGATGGTGTTAACTCAATGAAATAAATTTCATCTTTCACCGAAAAAACAAAATATGTTTATTTCATGCTTTTAACCCTTTCTTGAAGGCGCTTTATAAAAGTTCAGTACAGTTCTTTTCCGTAATTCCCAGTGGCGTACCCCTCCCGAAAAGCAACGCTACAATATCACGTCAAGCGCGAGAAATGTAAGATAAATGACGTCATATGTCCATCTGGTTGTGAGGCTCGCGCAATTTACTTAGGCAACAAGAATATGAAAATCGGTATTTTCCCTGGTCGTACCCGCGTAATATCGAAAAATAGTTTCACTGCTATTTCTCGATATCCTTCCGCAAAACATAAATAAACAGCGTTATTTTTTATATATTCTTTCTTTACCTACGTAGTTCCGTACTCCTTTGATCGACCTTTAGCTGTAGTTTTACAAAATTTCAGGCGGTGATGACAACTTCGACAAGTCTCGATCAAAACGGAGCACCCCGACTCTGACGGCCGAGACTGTTGTTTTCGTGGATGAGGCTTACGTGGCAAAACTTAAAAATCTTGGATACACAACTGAAACTCAGATGACCAACACACTTCTTGTTAAGTTAAATGGGGTATAGATTTTTGTCTTCTACACTTTATCAAGTTGTTTATTGAAACAGTGGGGCTGAGTCATTAATTGAAAATGTCAGCGATATAAATAACGCTTTTGCATTTTTTTCTTTGTTTTCTTTGTCAATGTGAAACAGTACGATATATACGCACCTGCGGATTCATAATAGCTTTTAATTTGTAATATTTTCTTTCTGTCAGCACATGCCTATTTAACCCTTTCCCAAACGACAAATTTTGTACTCTTCCAAACCAAAAGAGTTTGCAGATGACAATTTTATATTTGGAGAAAATGCCAGAAAGTTCTCAGAAAGGGTAGAAAACACTGTTGGAAAAGGAGAAAATGCTCGTTACGAGCAATTTCTCCTTTTCCAACAGTGTTTTCAAAATACTTTTACTGCAAACACGTAAAAACCAGGGCTTGTTTGGGAAAGGGTTAAAATCTATATCGCCATTCTCCTACATCATTGCAGTTTGTTTGATACACAATTTTATGGGCTTAAATACTTCCATGCTAAATGAAGTAGGCAATATTTTTTTACAATATTCATATAATACGTTTTTATTAATCATTCTTGGCTATTACAATGTCAAGCCTCTTTTAAAAGTTTGCTATCACTGATTAACATTTTTTTTCTGGTGGCTAAAAACTTATTTCAACTCTCCAAAAGTGTGCGATTTAGGTGAATGTATATTTTCTTTCAAAACACAAATAGTTTAAGTGACTAGGGTCCGGGGAACTGGGGTGGGGGGGTCCAAACAGTGTCAGTCCTAAAGCAATTGAAGTTTTGCCGAAAGTTTTATGAAGCCACGGCAATACTGAATGTGCTGTATGGAATGCTGTTTCATATTTATAATAAGAATCCTCTTCGTTATGAGAAAGTAACTATATTGGCGACATTAAGTTACGGTTACATTAAGTTTGGACTTTTTTTGTGAAACAAGATTGAGAGACACAGAAAGTAATCAGTGTTTCTTATCTGATATTACTCAAAAACAAATTCTTGCAAGCTTTACATGGTCATTAAAGATATTTGGTTCCAGTAGGGTAAAGGAGCACCCCATGTAGCATTGAGCGTTATCGTGGCTTCATGAAATTTTAAACAAAACACTTCATCTATTCAGGACTGACATTGTTGCCCCCAACACTATTCCCCGGACCACAGCACTATTGCCTTTTGCTCTTCGGGGCACTTGAAAGAAAATGTGATATTCATCAAAACAAAAAACTATTTGAGAATTGAAAAAAGCTATTCGTCGAGAGAAGAGAAAATAACACCAGAAATATGTGCACCGGTGATAGCAAACTTTCAAAAGAGGCTTTACATCCTTATAGCCCAGAAAGGGCGTCATAAAAGGCATATCGTGACTATTTATTCAATATTTAAGTTTTTAAAGTTATTAACATTGTACATCAAAGGAAAAAAACTGCATTTATTGTAGAGTGTTGTGATATAAATTATAACAAGGTACCGGCAGAAAGAAATTTCTAGGATTTTAAACTGTAACAAATATTATGAATCACGCTGTATCAAAATTATGAATTACGTCATTTGACTAACTTGATGTACATTACTCGAAGGATTACACTTGAAGAGTATCTTTTTTTTTTTCATATGTAAATACTATATTACAACAATGCAAGCTCTTATTCTTTATTTATCTTAAAGACTTTTTTTCTTTATCTTGCTCACAATCATTTTTTTTTCACCGGTAAAGTTTCTCTTCGTGACAACACTAGTTTTTATAGGCCCTTCACTCAGAGAAATCACTACGTAGACCTGATATACGAGTATATGGTGGCATATTTATTCCACGAGATACGAGATATCTATTGTGATAATTTAACTCATTACCAAACGACATTACTTTAGACTGGTCAAAAGCATTTACAGACGACAAAATAAAAGAGACTGAAAATTTGAACTTTGTTTTGTGAAGGGTAGGAAACATTGTGGGAAAAGGAGAAAATGCTGGTTGCATTTTCTCCTTTTCCCACAATGTTTTCTAAAGGTTTCTTTCTCAGGGGCATCAAAAGTAGGTATTGTGTGGTAATGGGTTAAGAGAACTATCGTAATAAAACAATCTTTTCTGGAAATATTAACAGTATCACGATAAAACTCTCTCGATGATACTTACTGTCATCACTTTTTTTTTTGGCTTTGGTACCCATAATTGACATCCACGGAATCTATATATATGAACATCTTCGTCTACAACCATATAAATTCTCCTTTTACCTGAATGGATTGAACATTGTTCGTAGGGGGAACTTCGAGTCGTCTTTGTGTTTAACAGACTTCTGTATATTTCAAGTGGGGTCAAACTTTACCAATTATTTTCACTCGTCGTAACCATCAATTATTCAACCTTATAAACCAACATTTTGTCCCGATAGATTATCGAAATGCATCATTAGAAAAAACTTTTCTCTTTCATTAGATGCAAGCGGAATGGTCGAAATCTGACGTTCTTGGCTATGATATGCATATTGAAGTAAAACGTATAGAATTCTGGGAGACAGATCCGGTATGTATATATATTTATAAACCTTACTCATTACTTTCTCCCTATGGTGATTTTGAACTTCAGTAAACCAAACTGAGTTCAGTTAGAAATCAACATGCACGACCACTTTATATTGTGTTTCACAATGATGAAATTTCATAGTAGTACTTTTATCTGTTGAAGAGATAACGACTGTGTCCGTGGATTTATTGACCTACCCTCGAAATTATGAGAAAGAAAAGTCTTATTGTTATGATTGTTTTCATTCTTGTCCATTTTCGCAAATTATTGATCCTTCAGCTTATTTACTTTGGCGTGAAATCATCAGAATTTACTCTCTTAAATTGTGTTTAACCGGAAGTGTATGTGGAATTACATACAATATTTTTTAGATGAAAAATCTCTGTCAAATATCATGGAGACCAGTTATGATTGACCCTTATTCTATTCAATAAGTGAAATGAAACTTTCAAGCCGATAGTAACAAATCAGAATTTGCTATCTTAAAGGCTATTTGAGGGGGAATGATATCTCTTTACCGGATATAAAGTTTATCGAGTCGCGTCTCGTAGCATAAAGGATAACTGCAAAAGGTAACCAGAGATATGCGTTATCTAACTGTAAAAATAGACGACAAGAACATGTACGGGTTGTATTCAATATTCTGGATCAGTGATTCGGCTCAAGCCTTCTTCAGGATATTTATCGCTTTTTTTGTTTTTATCTATCTGTTCAATGTTATCTTTCATTAGCCTGGGTCCCAGTCTGATTATTTTTGTTTCTTTTATATAACCGGACATAACTTTGTCGAATATAAAAATTACGGAATCATAAACTTTTTTTTACACATATCTGTATGGGCTTTCTAAGAAGATTACAAAACCTAATAACTGAAAGATTAGTACCACCTTGTCTCAGACAAATCTTCTTCAGTTGTCCTTTGTTGTTTTTAATTGTGAACAATAAAATACCATGCTATTTTTCTATTAATTTTCAGTTGATTATTTCCAACGTATTTTTGAGCTATGTTATACATAATACAAGTTTTATTATAATTGTTTCAGAGCTGGTACACTGTAAGCAGTACATTAGAGAACACACTTTCCTCTGTTTGTGCAGGGGCACAGAGTCAGGGAACATATACCAACTACGACACTATCCATCTATTCACAGGGTATGCCTTTTCTTAGCACCAGAAATGTGTTCAACCTATATAGGACAGTATTGGCATACACCCGTGCAGCCTTATCTTACCTTAAAATAGTGTACCGGAATCGACGTATTGTTATGTAACACATATCTTTCAGAGAGAGAGAGAGAGAGAGAGAGAGAGAGAGAGAGAGAGAAAGAGAGAGAGAGAGAGAGAGAGAATGTACACTGCTGTGCTTTCGGATCTGAGTCAGTGTCTAGACTATCCAATACTGTTGTTTCCTTTAAGAGACATTTTGGTTGAAACAACATTGAAAATTGTTCCTTTTCGCTTTTTCAGAGCATGTTTAGATTTATACGTATTACTGCCTATTGTAAACAACTGTATGGATCAGTTCTATCTTTTTCCAGAGTGGATAATCCGGATGTTGCCGGAAAGGCGTTTACCGGTAAAGTGTGCATTGAGGGGTTAAAGTGTGCTGTTTCTGCCTATACCCGCGCCACGGAGTTTACCATTCCCGCTCATGAATTTGGACACGTGTAAGTGTTGGCATAAAATCTTTGTTTTCGACAACAAATCAGTAAAAAACTATGCCTGTTTTTCTCTGAAGTGATTACGTAAAGGTTTTTATTTAGTAAAAATAATAGGAAACTGAAGAAATTTCAGAAATACACAGAATACGGCTGCGATTAATTCCTCTTGGTGAAGCATCTTTAAACGATTGATTATGCTGTCTTGCAAAGAAAACTTCTTCCCTGCATAAAATGAACTCAGGCCTTGTTCTGAGAAATTCACATGACTTTAGACTAGTGGTCCTTGGATAGGGATAAATTTTACAAACAGCAAAATGTATTGACCCATGTCAACCTGCACAATCTGCACAGGCTTCCATTGGTCGATACTTTTTGCAAATGCATTAAATCTCTTTTTCACTAACGATAGCTCACGAGTATTTTTTTCTTTGCAGCATGAACATGAGTCACGATATTGACGAAGGCTGTCCTTCACCAAATGACGGCCTGATGGGAAGTAAGCCAACCGGATGGAGTGCTTGCAGTGTATCTTCTATGGCACAGTTACTAAGGTATAACTACATTACACATTGTTTGCACAGTACAATATACAATATTATGTTATTGTTATCCTGAGGCTTGAATTCTCTTCAAACTACATCAGGAAAGTCGATATCTTGCGAAACTTAAGGGCACTCCTGATGTCCCTTTGTTCCGTTACAATTGTTTTTCGGCTTTCTTTTACAACTTTTAACAACGAATCATTTAGGTTATTGGTATCTTTTAACAGTTGGAATAAATCATACTAGTTTAAATGATTTTTTTTGTAAATGGAATGATGTCAAGCAGATATCACCTAGCGTTTTGACTTTTCAAGTAATAAAGTATTCCGCGGGCAGGATGTGCTTTCATACTGTATTTGTGACAGTATTTCTTTCTGCCAAGATTTTTGCTGACTATATGGATTTTTGGACATCAGTATACGAAGATCAGTTGGCACAAACGTGAATTCCATTCTTTTATCTACAGTACCCATTGATGAAAGATTCATATGGGTAAAAAATACTTGACACGACATTCTTTGAATCATCTTCATATGTCCATGAAAAATGTTGTTTAGTTCATTAAGTAGCTCTGCGTTAATGCTCACCCTTTCAGTGTCAAATATACAAACTCAGTCCCTCCTTCGACGGCTGTAAATACAACGAATTAATACCCAGCACCAGTGTTGTCATAAAGGCATGACTCGGACCTCATACAACAATGATCTGACTGCACGTTCTATAGACCCTAACCTTGGATCTACTATATCCCTAAAAGTTTTCGCCTATGAATCTGAAAGGGTTAACGTGATCCTAACTTAATATCAATTTCGTTATCTTTTATTATCATCCTTTTACAGTGGGTCTACGGCTAACTGTCTTACCACGACTGATGTTTCCTCATCAGAAGTTGTCTCGCTCCAGTCATTGTGGCCAGGTCAGATTTTTTTATAATAGGGTCTTTGTCATCCTTTTATGTGTTTGTAAATGTTTTAAAACCTGACCATATCATATGCACACGATCTATACAGACGACAAAAATAACAACAGATATGAAGAGGATATTTGTTATATTTGGTAAAAGATGAGAGTGAATTTCATTGAGCGCAGTCATATGTTAAGATACTCCTGCGTGATATCCACGAAATTAAATAAATTTCGATTGTTCACCAAAAACAAAGACAAAAAAAAACAAAAAAACTTAAAACTTCTTTCTTCTCAAAACATTATCAAAATCTAGTACACTAATTGTCGTTATTGGTCATTCACTATGGTATATCCCAACATCGCATTTCAATGAGAATATATTTACCAATTCACAAAGCAAAAACAGTTTGTTGGTAAAGACAAGTATAATTACAGAATCGTGTTTTAATCAGTTTGAGTAAATGTCACGTTCAATAAGTTATTTAAGAAAAAAAACATAACTCCATTTTCAAACTATCATTTATTTCAATCTTTAATCTTAGGATTGCAATTACACGTATATGCATTCTGCGCTAGTGTTACTAGTTTCAGCTGTATATTTACATCAGAAGAGACATAACAAAGCAACAAACTCATCAGCAAGAATTTAATAGGATTAATAAACATTCTAGAAATGTAGTATTTCTAAGACTGCTCTATTTAATTAGTAGGAAACAGATCTAATGCGTTTGAAAGGATGACGTAGCAATACAAATAATTCCGAACATAGTCACTATCAAATTGCTAAATTTCAGATTTATTGGTTGTCAAACTCTGATCCGCCATTGTTTCCCGATAATTTATCGAAAAGCATGAAATGAAAATTGCGCATTAACGACTCGTATATTTCCTCGGTTCATACATGGGAACTTCTTCATCAAAACAACAAATCAGTTAAAGGCAGTTGACAGTACGATCAAATTATACAGAACTCTTACGTATGGTTCGGTCTATTTCAGGAAGCAGGTGTTTAGCTCACCTGAGCACATAGTGCTCAGGGTGAGCTATTGTGATCGATCGTTGTCCGGCGTCCGTCCGTCCGTGAACAATTACTTAAAAATTCTTCTCCTCTGAAACCGCCCAACAGATTTCAGTGAAACTTCACAGAAATGATCCTTAGGTGATGCACTTTCAAAATACTTCAAAGATTTGAATTCCATGGAGAACTCTGGTTGCCATGGCAACCGAGAGAAAAAACTTTAAAAATCTTCTTGTCCCAAACCGTAAGGGCTAGAGCTCTCATATTTTGCATGTAGCATCATCTAGTGACCCTCTACCAAAATACTTCAAATTATGGCCCTAGTGTTGAAAATGGCCCTATGTTATGGGTTCTTGGATTTCACATGGAGATAAAGAAGGAAATCTTTAAAAATCTTCTTGTCCCAAACTATAAAGGCTAGAGCTCTCATATATGGCATGTAGTATCATCTAGTGGCCTCCTATTAAAATACTTCAAATAATGGCCCTAGTATAGAAATTGGCCCTATGTTGTGGGTTCTCGGATTTCACATAGAGATAAAGAAGGAAATCTTCAAAAATCTTCTTGTCCCAAACCTTAAGGGTTAGAGCTTTCATATTTGGCATGTAGCATCATCTAGTGGCCCTCTACCAAAATACTTCAAATTATGGCCCTAGTTTGAAAATGGCCCCATGTTGTGGGTTCTTGGATTTCACATAGAGATAAAGAAGGAAATCTTTAAAAATCTTCTTGTCCCAAACCATAAGGGCTAGAGCTCTCATATAAGGCATGTAGTATCATCTAGTGGCCCTCTACCAAAATACTTCAAATTATGGCCCTAGTTTGAAAATGGCCCTATGTTTCGGGTTCTCGGATTTCACATAGAGATAAAGAAGGAAATCTTTAAAAATCTTCTTGTCCCAAACCATAAGGGCTAGAGCTCTCATATATGGCATGTAGTATCATCTAGTGGCCCTCTACCAAAATACTTCAAATAATGGCCCTAGTGTGGAAATTGGCCCTATGTTATGGGTTCTCCGTTTCCACATAGAGATAAAGAAGGAAATCTTTAAAAATCTTCTTGTCCCAAACCTTAAGGGCTAGAGCTTTCATATTTTACATGTAGCATCATCTAGTGACCCTCTACCAAAATACTTCAAATTATGGCCCTAGTGTTGAAAATGGCCTTATGTTGTGGATCCTCAGATTTCACATAATGATAAAGAAGGAAATCTGTAAAAATCTTCTTGTCCCAAACCTTAAGGGCTAGAGCTTTCATATTTGGCATGTAGCATCATCTAGTGACCCTCTACCAAAATACGTCAAATTATGGCCCTAGTGTGGAAAATGGTCCTATGTTGTGGGTTCTCGGATTTCACATAGAGATAAAGAGGGAAATCTTTAAATATCTTCTTGTCCCAAACCATAAGGGCTAGAGCTCTCATATATGGCATGTAGTATCATTTAGTGGCCCTCTACCAAAATACTTCAAATAATGGCCCTAGTGTGGAAATTGGCCCTATGTTGTGGGTTCTCAGATTTCACATAGAGATAAAGAAGGAAACCTTCAAAAATCTTCTTGTCCCAAACCGTAAGGGCTAGAGCTTTCATATTTGGCATGTAGCATCATCTAGTGGCCCTCTACCAAAATACTTCAAATTAAGGCTCTAGTTAGCTCACCTGAGCACTTTCAAACTTCTCTTAAATATTTATATGACCGGGTTTGGTTAAGAAAGATTATCTTCTTATCTAAACCAAGAAGACCTAAAGCTTTGGCCTTGCACTTCGATATTTGGTATTTATCTTCATTGTAAATCTTTACTGCTTGGTACTCAGGTGAGCGATATAGGACCATCATGGTCCTCTTGTTTTCTTTTATCCCCATTATAACAACCTCTTTATTCAGTGTAACCTAGCCAATCCGAATTCCAGACTCAGATAGACGTTTGAAACATGAAAGCAGTTTCGTCATGGAACATTTGAAACCTTAATCATACACTTTACTCATTACCACACAACAAATTTTAGACTGGTTCAAATTGAAAGCATTTGCAAAGGACAAAACAAATGTGACTGAACAATTGAAATTGTTCTGGGAAGGGTAGAAAACACTGTGGGAAAAGGAGAAAATGCTGGTTACCAGCATTTTCTCCTTTTCCCACAGTGTTTTCAAAAGGTTTCTTTCTCAGGGGCGTCAAAAGTAGGGATTGTGTGGTAATGGGTTAACTTCCATATCATCAATGACCTGCTCGTAGAAATCTTGATAATTTCTCATTTAAAATTGACAGTCGTCCGAACGTGTTTTTTTCTTTTGTCTATTTTTCAAAATCTTCAGATTAAAAGTAGAGTGTTGTATGTTTCTGTTGCTTTTTTTGTCCGAGATGTTTTCATTTTTGTACAATATAAAACTGATGTACACGTAGTTGCTGTTGGAATAATTATGAACGTAAGTTCTTGGAATACAATGATATGAAAGAAAGAATCTTATAATGGCCGCTTTAAGGTAAGTTAAACTTTTACAAAGCTCATGAAGGGAAAAATGTGCATCAAGTCGCTTTTATCGATAACTTTTTCTATACTTATGTATAATGTTAAGCATCATACTCCAACCTACGTCAGCCCACCCGGGTGGCTCAGTGGTGAGCATGTCGGACTCATGACCTGGTGGTTGTGAGTTCGATACCCGGTTGAGGCGAACTTTCTTTCCGGCGTATTTTCGCCTCTCACCTCTGCTGAAGTATGTGAGAAAAGTACTTGGTGGCTTTGAAAAGAAAGTTGTGTAAGTGCCGGTAGGAGAGAGCCAGGAAACACATGTGCGTCACGATATGACCTTAGCTGTTAAAGCGGCGTTAAACCACATTACCACCAACCAAACAACCAACCAACCTACGTCATTGTCTATACATATGTCTATGTAACTATACTAATCTTGACCTTATATATTCGCCATTTGTACTTCAGGAATGATCTATACAGATGACGAAATTTGTGAATTTAAACAAGGACCTGGATATCGCTTTCGATACTACCCAGCTGCTCTGGTGAGTTTGTTTGACAAGTGTTGCAGGTGTAGATTTTTTTTTATCCTTATTCAACCGTTTTTTTAAAGACAATGTAAATCAAGACAAGACTTCAATGAACGTGTTGCCTAATCAAGGATCTACATGTCTTCTTTAAACAGTTTGGCAAAACACTCTTGATAATACGGTAGGGTGGTCTGTTGTCATATTAAATAATGTTCATTTAATTCTTTATACTTTTACCTAGTATGTCGATGCCAACGCTTTTCGTTAGTGTTTTACTATTCATTTTGATTAGCATCCTTCCCAAACCACATGCTATGTTTCGAAATGACCATAGTCTAGTTTATTTTTAAACCTCAACGACTATCATGAATCCTCAAAAAGTTTAAGGCAAGCTAGGCATCAAACCAAGGATGCATAGGTTTCAAGCTCAGCACGTCACCAGATTTGCAAACGGGCTGTACAGTTTTGAATAAAGTAAAGTACTGTAAACATTCCGATTGTGTCCAGTCTCATCACGTACTACACTGTAACGAGTGGTGAAAAATATATCGCGGCTCGACCGGGATTGGAACCCAGGGCCTCAGGAATACCGTTCCTGCACTCTAACCAACTGAGCTACCGAACCACATGTCGATACAGCTACACGATATATTACCAAATACCTGTACCCGGCTTCAACACTATTTGATGGTTTTGTGAGCATAAGATCAGGTTCTTTTGATATTTACTTTCAGGGTGAGTGTTCCCTTTATTCATGTATACAAATGAACACTAGCGCTGCTAACTATGGTACTATGGTGAACGAGTTTGTGCCGACAGACGGGCGATATTGCGCCACAGAACAGGTAACACAACAAATCTCGCCATGACCACTATGGAATAAATTTGACACGACACGACATTTCTCTCACTATTTAAAGTATGATTGTCTGTAGTGCTTTGTCCGGGTATAGTTCCGCCAGACATCCTGCCTCATAAGGACCGAACCAAGACAATTAGTGTTCACACTAGGTAACTTTGAATTCTTTATTGATATGTTGTTTAGAAAGAGTAAAGGGTGTTCAGGTAAAATATGTAACTGCATACAAATTTAACGAAGATCAAATCATTTTTTTATTGATATGTGTATTCATGTCCTGCAATACTTGCAAAAAATATGCGATGATGCAATTTGACTTTTAATCGATTTACAGTCTACGTAGTCTATATCTTCTTCAGGTATGTTGGTCATACCCAAGCGGCAATGCATACCAGTGTATTACGTGGGCAGATACTGGTTTAAATACATCTTTGATTACGGTTGTTGCTGGGGGTTGGTCCGAGTGGGGTTCACAGACGTCTTGTAGCAGAACTTGTGGCACAGGGGTACAATACAGACAACGACTTTGTAATAATCCGAAGTAAGTTAAATCTTTTTCCATATGCAAATCTATGCATTTTTTTGTAAATACAGTGGTTAGTGGTAAAGCGTTGCTGCTCATAGGATTGTGTGTTAGATGGTTTCGATGTAAAATTAGTAAGAGTCATCTTCAATGTAAAATTAGTAAGAGTCATCTTCAATGTAAAGAGATGTAATGCATCTCCAAAAGTATTGACTCGTGTTAGCCGTCTCTGCAGACTAATTTTGGCCCATTTTTTTGTATTTTGCATATGGGAAGATAGATCTAGCTTGATATAACTTATTGGATAAAGATTAAGAGGTCTCCCAGTTCGCAGAATAGAGAAGGGAAAAAAAAAGAACGATAACAAAGAAAGACGGTCGGCGGCTTGACAATGATTTAAAAGTCACTGATCTAGCATCAAAAGAATACAATACAAATTTCCAAAAGAGTGTTTTACTTTGGAGATTAATCTTTTCAACAGAACCGACACATGGCACACGCTTAATTTGTCTTCTTAAACATTTGATAAATTTTGAACGGAAAATGGCTTTCATGAAAAGCGTAAACTGTGTCTTTGTAAAAAAAGGAAGAATGGATGTGGTATTTTTATGCATTAAGGTCTATTAATTTCATGTGCTATTACACTAAGGAAAATAATGAAGCATTTTGCTAAGTGTTGTTTATGAAATATTAAAGACATCTCAATAAAAATTAAAAATTATACCTCGAACCGTAAAGGCATTACAGCTGGTTATTTTCGACATTTGATTTGATTTGAAAGTTCGACATGAAGATGTCTGAAAACTGGAAAATTCTCGATGAGTTGGTCGACAAGGATTTTATGTTTTTATCGTTATGCCTCTTGGATTAAAAAATGTACCTGCATACGTTTAACGTCTCAAAGAGAGGTTTATTTTTCGTTTTCGTATCTAAGAAAAAAGCATCTGTATGTTTTAATCTTTTTGGGCGATTTTATAATTGTTTGTCAATAGTACATTGAAAGACTGAAAAACAAGACCACCTTTTCTTTCTTTTTCATTATTGCCTAACATTTTACAAGACGGCGGAATTTTAGAATGGTCCAAACTAAAGGAAACTACTGAAAAATTAATACAGAAAACATTGTAGGAAAAGTAGACCAGGATTTTCTCCAATTCCTAAAACGTTTTCAAAAAGTCTCTTTTTTCGCGGTTGTCAATTTTTTTTTATTGTGAGACTGTAGTACACTAAACACATTTCTTTCCATTCCATTGTCTACTTTTTGATATGGATAATGTTTGAATATAAGTTAACCTCATTCTTTTGAAGGCCTCTAAACAGTCCGACATGTTCTGGGGATGAATATGAACTTACTCTGTGCAATACTGATGTATGTATCATTTTAACTCTTTTTTTTCTAAATTATAGAATCCCAAAGACAAAGCCCTGAACTAATATTGACTAGCAGAGACTTTTAATCTTATATCTACGCCGTCCAATCTTTTGATACATAATCGAACTGTGAATGTGCATGGAAAAAGAAATGCTTTTGGTTATGAGAGGTTTTGACTAATGTATTCTACAATTGTCGAAAGCCTTCGTTCATTTTTATAATTTTTAGAGCTTCTAATGAGTCACAGTTAACTTGTCGTCCTGATAGTCTTTTTATTTGGGAAAGTCTAGAATTTTACGTAGGTATAATTCTATTAACTGTTGAAATAGAAACTGTTTATGACAAGTTCGTGTTACCATTTGACCTTATACTGTTTCAGTCTTCAAAATATAGCAATGTAATACCCAATATTTACATATTTAACAGTCTATAGAACAAATCCGAGTTTAAACCACCAGAAGGAAAAAGGCTTTTGAAAACGCTGTAGGCTTTCTGTTTTCCCAGAACTATTTCTACTTTTAGAAACATTCATAATTTCAGACGTTTTCAATTTGCTTGTTGCAAATGCTTTCTATTTTTGACCAATCTTTGTTGTTTTGAGAATAAGCCAATTTGGTAATCACAGTACCTGCTACATTCACCAAAATTCATCATGTATGAATAAGTGGTGAAAATGTAGGACTTGCAACGTAAAGACAACGAATTTGATCCTCCTACGAGGTCACAGGGTTTTTGTTGAAATCTGCATGGAAAAAGTACTTACCGTTCTACTGGTGAAACCCGAAAGACACACAAATAATTGAGCTATTTTACGTGTTTGTGGTAATGCTGAACCCGGCGTGAAACGCTATTTCAACCATTTAATCGATAAATTTATAAACCAGGTACCTAACTGACACTGTGTATTCTATCAGCAAGGAAATAACCCATTTCCTCTATCTTTAAAGGCTTGTCCTGGAGATAGCAGCGTTGAATCAACTTTGATTCAACAACGTGCTGGAGAAACTTGTACCAGTCTCTTAGCTAACGGTTACATCAGTTCGTCTGAATACCAGTCTACAGGAGACAAACTGAATAGCAATTGTAAGTAAAGATAGTTACGCGCAGCAAATTTGTTTTCTCTAGTGTCTGTACCTGTCGAAGTATTTCGTTGATATCAACTGTGAGTCATGCCAGTCTGTGCCGGCTGACATCGGTAATCAAATGTTACTAATCGATTTTCTACATGTCAAAGGACCACTCTACAGCATTATTCAGTTGTTTGTAAACAAAATGGATATTATAGATCCATAAGTGTTTGATTACTTGCTTGGTATACTGCATCATGAAGATACATCACCCCATCCCTTTCTCTGAAAAACAGCTCATATATCATTATTATACTGCGAAGAAATTTCTAGTGATCTGATTGGTTAACATGCTGGTAACATATATCTTGTACCCTGGCAAAAACCACGTAAAGCCAGTTTCCCTTTTGAGTGTCCCGTAAACATCACTGCATTTGCAACACAACATGCAAAATGGCGTCATCGATCGATCACAAGAATGCACGATTATGCACCAAAATGCGCGTTTTTTGTGACGTCAGTTCTCAGTGACGTCTGTTTTCATTGAATCGGGGCACTCAGAAAGGAATTTCTATTTTGCCAGTCTACTCGATTCATGAGACTTTAAAACAGGAACATTTCGCTAAATATGCTTTGAAAGGGTATAACTTTGTAATCAATTCATTGCACAGTCAGGTGAAGAGGACTTGGAAACTTGTTCATGGCTGTGGTTAATCAAGTCGCCATCTTGTCTTCGGCTCGGGGCGACATGATTAACCACTGCCGTGAACCAGTTTCCAAGTCCCCTGCCACCTGACCGTGCAACTAATAATCTTCTTTTAACAAATGATCATATTTCAAGGTCGAGTATGGATGACAGTGCAAACGAAGTCAGGACAAAATAGAGAGAAAAAATAAACAAATTTTCTATTGTGTGGAACCATTTAGTCTATGATATAAACATTTTTTTTAGTGTCATTATTCAATTTGCGGTCGAAAGATGGCCCAAACCGTGTCCAACTTGGTAATTATAACCCTGCTCGCATGTTTGATGCCAACAGATTCATGCTTTTGGAGATCCTTTGCGCAGGGTAGATAAAAGTACTGGCTGTTTGATGAAATGTTTAGACTAGAAAGTTATATATACTATTTATACATTAATTGAAACCTTTTGCTAGTGGTAAATCTCCTGCATGTCTAGGGACCTGTTTACCTAATGATTCAATAGGTTGTTAGACAAATCTGGATTTTTATGAAGCCATAAATTATGCCAAGAACTATGATTTGGTTAACGATCCTTTTTGCCAAAGTGCATCTTATATGGTCTGCAACACGCGAAAAGGGACATTCGGACATTTGCGTAAAGTGTTGTCTCGGATCAGTCTGCGCAGTCTGCACAGGCTAATCCGAAACGGCACTTTCCGATTTTATGTGATTTTCTGTTTTACGCAAGTCTACTGTAGCACAAAATCTAATGCAGTCGTAAAGTGTCGTCCCGGATTAGCCTGCGCGGACTGCGCAGGCTAATCCGGGACGATACTTTATGCAAATGTCCGAATGCACCTTTTCGTGTGTTGCAAGCCATATATGTATATATTAATATCTTTAACACAGCGTTGGGGCAATGTGAAGTTAAGTGTGATGCCCAGTCTGGATTCACGATGCCAACATTTCAGAGGTTTGGCCTCATGCCGGACGGCACACCTTGCCGTTCCACCACCCAAACATTCGCAGAACAATATAATCTACCTGGTACCACTGGAAAAAGCAGCCATTGTGTGCAGGGATATTGTATAGTAAGATTTGCATTAGTGATATTACAAATCTTCTTCTTTAGCTGCGTCTCTGTCATAATCTTGCATTATTCCAACCATATAAATACGAAACTACTTTTGAATAGATGATATGTGATTTTAAATTTGTGACTTAAGAAATATATAAATGTATGTTGATTGGTGACTTTAAAAATATGTACATCTATGTCTCATATACTTGTCTTACATAAATAATATGGATAATTTTTTGATGGGATAAATCATATCGTTTAATTGGGTTTACTGATTGACATTCTTACGAACGATGTCCGTAACAAAGAAACAAATGAATAAATGCATGGCAGAAATAAGGATCGGAGCGGGATTCGAACTCCGAACTCCCGGACGCAAAGCCAATACCCTAACCACTGAGCCAAAGAGATATCTCCCTGACGCAGTTGCCAGGTATTGTATTTAAATCGGGAGTATGCCATGCAGGAAGGAGTGGTCTCTCGTAACAACATGCATTCATTTATAAGGATTGAGAAATTGATGAATAGGATAAATTATCGTAACTATGACAGACAGAAATGTTGGTGGTACAATCTGGCAAAATCATTTTGCGCTGCTAATTACTATGATCATGCTAAATGTCCTGCACACTCCGACATGCAATGTCCTTTGATAAAAGGGTATACTAAGATCGACGTGCACGTAAGATCGATTGCTGTCAGCTATTACAGTAGTTCTCAGTCTGTACTCTTAAAATGAGATTGATTATAAGAGTATTTATGTACTTTGATACACAGGTAAAGGGGTTAATTCCCAGTTCGCCCAATCCCATTTCGCCCATTCTTTTTTCGCCCTTTTCTCATTTTGCCAAATATCTGTCCTGCCCTTTCCCATTTCGTGAAATATCTGTCCTGCCCTTTTCCCGTTTTGCCCAAATTCATTTTCGCCCAATTTTCATTTCGCCCAGAAGTCATCTCGCCCAACTTTCCCATTTCGCCCAAAGACAATATCGCCCTTTTCCTACAAGGCCCCTTCCAATTTCGCCCATACGCCCATACGCCATTTCTCTGATATCTGGCCCAAAACTAGTGAACAGTTCTCTAATAAGTTAAATCCTCAATTTATGGACCTTATTTTGAGGGTTATTATAATAGGCCTGTGGTAAAGGAACAGGGTGAAGGCTACAACACGTAGGGGTAAAAATGATGATGGGGTTAGCTGATAACTGGGCAAAATGGCATTGGGCGAAGTGGTGAAGGAGCGAAATGGCAAAGGGACGACATGGCATTGGGCGAATCGGCAAAAGGTGAATTGGCAAAAAGGCGAAACGGCAATTGGACGAAAAGATGATTGGGCGGGGTGGCAATGGGGCAAAATGAAAAAGAGCATAATGGGTAGGGGACAAGACGGCAAAGGGCGAAATGGGAAGAAAAGTTTGGCGAAATGGGAGTGGGCGAAATGGAATTGGGCGAAGTGGGAAGATACCGATAAAGGAGGATATACGAGGGTTGTCCGAAAACTATGCGACAATTTTATCATTAAAAGAAAATAATACACGATACACGCATTTTTCAGATTTTTTTCCCATGCCTATAATCTAAATATGCATAGAAAACTCTCGCAAACATATTCACAAATAAGAATACTGTAGGATAGATACCATAGCAACCAAGCATCAATTACACGTCTAGTATAAAATGTACGCCCCTGTTTTAGAAGTAGTCTCCTTGGAATTCAACGCATTTGTTATGTTGTTTAATTCAATACTGGCCAAAATCTACCTCGAATCACACTTCTGTCCGCTTTCTGTAAACAGAATGTGTGGCAGCCATTAGGTCATCGGTGGAATGGGACTTGGGACCTCGTAAGTCCTCATTAAGCCGCGAAAAGAAGGCATACATGTAGTTTAGAGGAGCCAAAATCAGGGAAATATGGAGGGTGATATTATCCCTGGAAGTCTCTATAATTAAGACTCTAGAGTTATAGAGGACGACGTGTGAGCCACTTCATTTCTGGATGTCATGCAATAGACTCAGGTTCTTTGCACAGATCTTGTCGCTCTGTGCGTTTCTTCGGTTGATCTGTTGTGAGACTTGTAAATTTCTTTTAAATCAATGAATCGAAATAAATTCAATTCTCATCATTTAGATGCAAACTGTTCCAATTGCATCAGAGTAAACAACTATTGAAAGTTTGATAATATATGAAAAGATATAGGTATATGTGAATAGTATCCGATATTCAGTCTGTCCTTGAGGAGATGCATGGACAAGAAGGACTCTCCGTCTTGCAATCAAAATGACAAACACCGTCTTTCTGACGAACTCTACCGTGCATGGAGTTTCTTTCGATGTATACCATGTGCTAGACTGCTCATTTCCTTCTGATTCATAGAAGTATGGCAAAGTCTCATTCGTTGTCATAATACAATTGGACAGGATGTTGTCTGCTGCAACTCGATCATGAAACTAGTGACGTGTGAACGCTCACCTCTTTTTATTGGATAGCAGACGGAACTGATATCACGTAGACTTGTGACATTTGATGTGTATTTGAATATTCTGTGGCCAGAAGACCTTTAGATGGTGGTTGAAAATAATATCTCGTAGAGTGTTAGTCTCCGATCTGCAAAAAGGCATCATGTCACTGAATTACACGCAACCTCGTTCATGACACTGGGTCTTCGATTTCCATTTTCCTTTTCCTGGTGTTCGGCAGTCATTAATACACCTTACTGTTATGCCACTGTAAAGATATAGAGGATATTTGTTTTTTCGGTGAAAGATCGAAATTTATTTCATCGAGTGGACACGATCGGTAATATTTTTTACGAGTGGCGTCGGTTAAAGCATTACAATAATACTCTTTATACTTAATGCTTTTTAATTATAGCAAATTTTGGAGGATAATTTTATAGTGGAAATAGCTGTTTTCTATGACGGGTCAACTGCCTTTACGTACAGACGAGACTTCCATATCTGCCTGTCAGATGTTAAGTTATTTAGTTTATCGAATTCTCCATATTGCTTAAAGAAATAGAGGATAATCAACTGGTTGTTTTTGATATGAAAAATATCTCACGAGGATGCGTTGTTAGGCGTTGAAAAAACGAGTGCCCTTTACTCCATAGATTTTTATTTCTACGCATTGCTTGTAAGAGCCTTTGGAAAACATTGTGGCAAAAGGTGAAATTGCTCGTGACGAGCAATTTCACCTTTTGTCACAATGTTCTCTATGCCATCAAAAGGTGTCATATACACATAAGAAATGGCTTCATCCTTTCTGTTATTTAGGGTCAATTAGAGAATTATCATAGAAATGCCTTATGGGGTAAAGGGTTAAGTGACATCCTAGTAGTAAATTCAACATTCTTTACATACAATTCAGTAACTACTACTGTTGTAAGTCGGATTTATGGTAAAATTGTTTCCGAAATACTAACTGTGCCTTTTAAATTATAGACAACTGGATGCGACGGTATTCCCGGACAACTAAGAGACCGGTGTGGTGTTTGCGGTGGCACAAACTCTACGTGTTCTGTTGTGGATGGAATTTACACAGACGCCATCAGTAAGTATATTCTACCAGGCAGGTACGGAAGCAAATTGCAAACGACCAACAAATAAGACAGAGAAGTTGGAAGAAAAAAGAATGAATTATTGTCAGCTCTTTAGAAGATTGCTTGATAAGTAGTATCATTAGATATGCTGACATTTGGCACTAGACTTTGTTACGGGAGACCACTCCTTCCTGCATGGCATTCTCCCGATTTAAATACAATACCTGGCTACTGCGTCAGAGAGATATCTCTTTGGCTCAGCGGTTAGGGTATTGGCTTTACGTCCGGGAGTTCCGGGGTTCGAATCCCACTCGGACCCTTATTTCTGCCATGCATTTATTCATTTGTTTCTTTGTTACGGACTTTGTTCGTAAGATGGGGGCTCGTCCGGGATTGGCCATTAAGCCATTAATCCCATTTGTTGTCCAAAATCGGACTTCCTGCCTAATAAGGCTTTGAGTCATCAATAAATGATGACTTTAAGAGGGGGTGTGTTACGGGAGACCACTCCTTCCTGCATGGCATTCTCCCGATTTAAATACAATACCTGGCTACTGCGTCAGAGAGATATCTCTTTGGCTCAGTGGTTAAGGTATTGGCCTTGCGTCCGGGAGTTCCGGGGTTCGAATCCCACTCGGACTCTTATTTCTGCCATGCATTTATTCATTTGTTTCTTTGTTACGGACTTTGTTCGTAAGAACTTTAGGAAAGGATCGTCTGCATTTCAATAAAACCTATACCAAACTGATCCGAGTTTTAACGATCCTGGGAAATTTGACATTAGAATACATAGTGTAAAAGGGGAAAATGCCGATAACCAGCATTTTCTCCCTTTCACATAATGTTTTCTAACCTTTCAAAGGAAATTCACTCATATGAGTCACATTTAATTTTTTGTCTGAAAATGCTTTCAATTTGTGATATTTTACACATTGCTATATGGTAAATAGATAATAAATAATACTTGAGGATTAAATGGGAACGTATTCAAATGAGTGCTATGATGATCTAACTGGTCTCATAGATATAAACGGAGATCTTTATTGCTTGCAAATCCATCACCATATGGCCTGCAAAACGCGAAAAGGGACATTCGGACATCTGCGTAAATTGTCGTCTCGGATCAGCCTGCGCAGTCCGCGCAGGCTAATCCGAGGCAACACTTTCCGTTTTCATGCAATTTTCTGTTTTGCGCATGTCTACTGTATCACAAAATCTACTTTAGTCGTAAAGTGCCGTCTCGGATTAGCCTGCGCGGACTGCGCAGGCTGTTACGAGACGACACTTTACGCAGATGTCCGACTGTCCCTTTTCGCATGTTGCACACCATATTACTCTAACCTTAGCATCTTTTTGCTGAATGTTATCCTCAAGATGCTTTGTAGTTGTTGAGAACAAAACATTCAGTTATAATTATTTGTCTCGTACACAAAATTTTGTTCCATATTAGAATGCCTAAATAGGCCCTTTTAGGAGACAGTTCTGTTGGGAACAAAAAGATTTTGTATGTTAAGAATCAGGCACTAGATTATTAGTTGTACGGTCAGGGGCGACATGATTCGACACAGCCGTGAAAACGTTCCCTGCCACCTGACCGTACAACGAATTTATTATACTGTATTATAATCTTACGAACCGTGTATGCTAACGAAATAGAAATTCCCTTCTGAGTGCCCATTTCAATGAAAACTGACGTCACTAAAAAGTGCAGTTTGGTGCATAAATGTGCAGTCTGGTGTTGATCGACACCGCCATTTTTGATGTTGTATTGCACGTGTAGTGATGTTTACAGGGCACTCAAAAGGGAAACTGGTTTTGCGTGGTTTTTGCCACGGTACATGATTATGTTCCCGGCATGTTAACCAATCAGATCAGGAGAAAATTCTTTGAAGTATAATAAAGTGTAATTTAAACCCCTCACCAAGCACTCCTTAATTTTAAAGACAATTTGTTTTGAAGAGGGCTCTTGAAAACATCTTGCCAAAGGAAGACAATGCTGGTATGCTGCATTTTTCTTCGTTGCCCATTTTGTTCGCAAGTGCTATCATACATTCATGTGGTAGAGGGTTGAACAACATAAAAATGTATCAACACTTTTCTGCAGGTGGGGACACAAAGATATACACTCTACCTACTGGTGCTTTCAACATTTTTTTCTACTTCGACTACAGCATTGTTTCAATGCAGCGTTACTTTCTCGGTAAGTTTGAAAATATCGTACTTTTCTTCAACAATATTACATGCAAAGGACCGTTTCCTCCTTGACATGATATTTGAAAACAAAGGGTAGAAATTTCCTCTATCAGCACACCTCTTGTTCTGTGATACTCTTTGTTTGTTTAAGGTGAGAACAAAAGTCTCACCCGTCTGAGACATATCATTCTTTTTTTCCCTTTTTGCCAACAAAAGAAAAGACGAAAGTAAATTTATCCTCTTCAGAGGAAACGGGAGGTTGACATGCGTGCTGTCATTTATCTACAGGATGGCTCTGTTCCTTTTTCTCTCAAGTAAACGAGGAATTTTAACACGGTTTGTTTCCCTCCTGATAAAAGAGCTTAGTCCGAAGGGAATTGTGAATACTTTATTGTTTTAACCTGCATACGTACACTGAAGTGAACTTCTAAACGGCCACTTTTGTTTCTCTTATAAATTGGAGCAAGTATGAAAAATGCTAATAAAAATAAATTGTGACGTATATGTGGACGTCAACCATAATAGTGTGGTGAAAAGATTCCCGATTTTGCCAACAGAAGAACTCCCTTTTTCAAAAAAAGGAAAACTAGTTGCTTGCGCATGCGTGGTATCTACCGGCCAAAACAGTGTAAAAAAGAGAAGTATAAAATACTGAACTTCCGTAAGCAATAAGAAAAAACATGAAAATTATTCTCTGTGAAAGAAATGTTATCCGAAATAACAAGCATGAAGTTTTCAAAAATTGATATTTCAATTTACAATGTTGAGTGAATGGACGACGAATAAGTTTCTTCCGCGATAAAATTGAATGAATTCTCTTCAGAATTTGGCTCAGGTATGTTTTCAGACCGGGTAATTATTCTGCAAAAAATGAAAGCAAATAACCTGTCCCTTTTATAGGCAGCGAACGCAGAAAAACGTCAATGGGAAATTACAGCTTAAAAGTGGCCGTTTAGGAGTTCGTTTCAGTGTATAATATCGATCACTCAGTTTTCTTAACTACATGTATTTTCCATCGTTTCACTTTGTTTTCATTTAGATCTATGTCCATGATTTAAACTTTCTCCCTAAACCGAAACCAAATCAATATATATGTATAACGAACTTTGACTTTGTCCCCATTGTGTTTTAATAACCGAGGTTTTTTCTACTTTTTTGTTTATTTCAGAGGTTTGGGAGGGTAATAACTACATCGTTTCATACGCTTTTAACAGTGATGACGACACTACGTCAAATCCACCCACCCACGCTGGCACCCAGTGGAATTTTTACCTTGACGCTCAGTACTTGTGGGCTTTGGGGCCCACAACACAGGATGTCGATATATATGTAAGATAATCTGGTGCAAGTTTGCACTCTAGGTTTGTTGTCATGATATGCTCGTATCTACGGTTCAACAGTCATTACATGTTGAAAGTGAGATTTCTATCCTACAGAGTAATGCTAACCTGTTCCTTGTTTTTTTTATATATATATATTTTTTTTTTCGACCTTTTTCACGGTTTGAAATGTTATCTACTTGAAATAAGAAAAAAAATCTTGTAATGTTGATTAAACAAGCGAACAGTATGAATCAAAGGGCAGACTACACGTTTTGCGCAGTCTGAAATTCATAAATGCCCTTAGAATTATGGATAAAAGGACTTTATCACAGGAAAAACTTTTCTATAATGTTTACCTCATTAGCATATCCATTCCTATCTAAAGTCTATATGATGTTACATTCCATGTTAATATTTGATCAAATAACTGAAATAAGCATATAGAATTCATGTGTTATATAACATATCACAATGCTTATCTCAAACGTGTGTAAGATAGGAAAAATGAAATGAATATGAACTCTGGAAACAAGTGAGGTTATGTGATAAATTGGTATTCCGAATCGCCGACAATATTTAATTCAAAAGAATCAATAAACGATATATAAACAGATGGACTTAGTCGGACATATGTTAATCTGCGATGTCCGAAATACATGTACATAAACAAAAAAGTATTTTACAATAGTTAAAAATCTAATTTTTTTTCTATAACAAACAGGTAACTGACTTTACTGGCGGTTCAAACACAGGCATAACTTACGGTTATTCCTACGGTAAGAGAATTTCTTTATCATCAAAGAAATAATATCTCTTTCAGTATTATATGACCATCACAAATTTCCTTGTTATTCTCTACCTTACTACTGTTATGGGAAATACCTCCTTCCTTACTGCATCACTGGTTCCTGGTGCGTAAGTCGGGAGGTCATCCTGGCTCGGCCATTGAAATATTTGTTGTCTTGAAAAACCTATTTCATTGAAAGGTTTTCTGTCATTAAAATGATGACATTAAAGAGGGGATGTCTTATGAGAGATCAGTCCTTCCTTACTAGGAAGCTTCTTCTCTTGAGAAAAAATTCAATAACTGACAACTGCACTAGTGGGGGGAATTCTCTTTAGCTAAATGATTACAGTGTTGATATTTTAAACCTCAATAAACGAGGATAATTTCCGCACGGGTTCAAATTCACCCAGGTGCGGTTTGTTTTTCATCTATGCATTTTAGCATAATTTCAGGTTTGTAAGACTATGATTATCGGATTTGCTAAAACATATCTCTTAATTAGTGAGTTTACAACTAATATAGTCACAAGTGATGCTGTCAATATACAGCCACAGCATCTTTACGATTTTAAACTATATCTGAATATAGAGAAAGAAAAAAAGGACCTGATGAACGGTTAGATTTATAGATCAACACATAAATGTTTTACAGAAGGTACATTGGGAATGTATTTAAGCCTTTCCCAAACGACAAATTTTTGGACTAGACCAAATTGAAAGCATTTGCAGACGACAATTCAACTCTAGCTGAAAAGATGATTTCTGTCTATGATAGGGTAGAAAACAATGTGGAAAAAGGAGAAAATGCTGGTTACCAGCATTTTCTCCTTTTCCCACAATGTTTTCAAAAGGCTTCTATTCCAGACCCGTAAAAACCAGGGATTGTTAGGGAAAGGGTTAAATGAACGGATGATTTTTAACCCATCCATCATCTATGAGAAAAACCTATCACTGACAATTATCACCTTCTCCGTAGAAAGACACGTTATTCTACTTTCTTTTTCTGCTTCTCGGTATTTCACAAGTCAAGATTATATTATCCAAGTCTGTTACATTTTTTAAATGGAACTGCATCAGTGTAGCAAAGAAAATTTTCCTAAGGTCCATTCTTGTTTACACAAACATCATTATGTCGAGCTAGAATCCACAAGGTGCACCATGATTACGGAATAAGTATTTGACCCACGCTGTACTCACTCTCACTTCGGTTTCAGTCCGACCATATTTTTTTCGGTGGTATAAATCAATTTTACTTTCTCAGATTATAATCATGAAACCGATAAAAAAAAGTTTTGATACATACATGCATTTTGTATAGATCGTAAAAGGAGACTGCGACTCATTGATTGATTAAGAGATTATTAGCACCTGGACACCGGCTTGTGTCAAACCTGTATTTCAGTTTGAATAAACGTAATGACTTCTTCTATAAATGTTTTCTTCACTTATGTCCTAATGGAATCCGCTTTATCACATGAAATACTGGCAACTGTTTCCGAGAAAATTAGATGTTATCTTTGTTAGATCCAGTGTCTATGCAAGCTTGGTTTATTTTACCCGCGTTTGTGAACATCTTAGATCAAGAACTGTAATTCTCATTTCAGAACTCCAACCCTTTCTGTATTGAGCAACTATAAGCTATAGTGTTTATGGCTGTTTTCTTAGATTGGATGTGCCCTCTGTTATATCGAAAAACAATTCTGTTCCACTAAACAATCCCGTTTCTTTTCATGACCATAAGAAAGACAGCTTTAGAACCCACTGAAGGAAACATGTTACAATGCTTAACCCTTTCTCAAACAATCCCTGGTTTTACGGGTAAGGAATAGAAGACTTTTGAAATCATGGTTACCAGCATTTTCTCCTTTTCCCACAATGTTTTCTACCCTATCATATAGAAAAATCATCTTTTTAGCAACTGTTAATTTGTCATCTGCAAAATGCTTTAAATTTGGTCTGGTCCAAAATTTGCCGTTTGGGAAAGGGTTAAAGGCAGCAACTTCACCTCATACAAGAATGATCTGACCAAAGGCTGTTTCTTGCATTTAAAGAAAAAT
Source organism: Tridacna crocea (assembly GCA_943736015.1). NCBI lineage: Eukaryota > Metazoa > Mollusca > Bivalvia > Cardiida > Cardiidae > Tridacna > Tridacna crocea. The sequence continues at coordinate 43,926,611 of OX031068.1, read as the reverse complement.
CATACGCAGTCCAAGCAGGCTGACATTCATCGAAAAGTTTTGCTATGAGTAAAAAGGATCATTCCACCCCAAGATTCAGGAAATTGTCGGACAAATTTATCGATTATTGATTCATGGTTATGTTATTACTTTGTTGTTAAAATGCATCACTGAGATATAGTAAACACCATTTTCTATGAGAGCTGCTCACATACATTTTAAACAGCACTAATTATGTCGTGTAAAAAGATTTTAACATGGCCGAGTTTAAACTTCTTCGTCTGTTTAATACTGATCTCGTCATGGTACCACAAAAAATATAAACTTTTCTATTTTGATAGTATTTGCAGACGGCTCAAATATTTGATAAGTATCTCTAATTTACCCTAAATAACAGGAAGGATGAAGCTGTTTCTTATGTGTATATGAAACCTTTTGATAGAATAGAAAACATTGTGGCAAAAGGTGAAATTGCTCGTCACGAGCTATTTCTTCTTTTGCCACAGTGTTTTTCAAAAGTTCCTACAAGCAATGCGTAGAAATGAGTATCTATAGAGTAAAGGGTTAACTATGGATCAGTGACAATAATTTTAACGAACAGCTGACTGACTCATTAGATCTAATGGTTCTTTGACATACAGAACATTGACTTAAGGTAGTGGACACATAGGAGAAATCATCTATTTCCACTTTAATGTTATCCTACAAAATTTGCTACGATTAAACATGAAATATTATTGTACACAAGGTCAGTCTGCGTGGAGCTGTGCAGGTTGACCTGAATCGATACCTTTTGCAGATGCATTAAATTTACTTTTTATAGAACATAACTCATAGCTGCAGTCCAAACGTAATCCACTGTATTTCACAAAGTTCCTTGTAGCTGTACTCATGCAGAATGCTTCGAAGTTTGATATTATTTATTTCCTAATAGTTCCAAAGAGAAGGAGAAATTATTGTAAAGTAAGTAGAGATCGTCGGTGTGCATTATACATGTAGTTTATTTAGAATAGTTATTAGTTTATTAAAAGCACCTACTGTTTGATGCATGATTCAACACCAAGAACAACAACAACGATGACGGTGGCAACAGGAACGGTGGTGGTGGCAACAACAACAGCAATAAAAAAGGCAACAATCGAATAAATTCAATTAGCGAAAAATGCATGGGGTGATGGATGATTCTGTCGTAACATAGATCTAGTTTTACTATTGCCATGTTTAGTTTGTATTACAAACATCATAAAAAAAAGCCAGTCATAGACTCTCGACTCAGTGTATAACTTCTTAGTTCTAAGACTTATAACAGAACCAAACGCTTGTCTCCAAAGTTAAAAAACAAATACTTTTTTTGTGATACAGACCGTCGATGTATTATTATAACCCAGCCAAACAAATGCTTTTCGGTTATACAGGAATCTATATATCTTTCAGTCCGTCTGAAAATTTGTACGTCTGTGTATTTCTTGTGTGCTGCTGAAGATAAGGTTGATGCACTTGTCCGATGTCTGCTTTGTTACTTCCAGAATATTATCCTTTGTACAGAGAGATTTTGCACAAGATACACAAATTATTTTTATCTATACAAGCTTTCTATAAGATGACAGATCGTAAATTGGTACATAAAGCTTAACCCTTTGGCTGCTCAGCGCAACTCACTGTCCTTTTGCGGGCAATGTAGATGAAGGTCAGACTGCGCAGAACGTACATTCTGATCCTGGATCGACACTGTCCGATAAGGAGATATCATTTCCTAAAATATAGCTTTTAGATGATAATATCTGGGTTTTTACTATAGATTTGAAAATTTCATTGTAGTCATTTAGCCGGCTTAGGGTTAAGTTCCGACATAAAAAATATAATGACAGCTGTTCTTTCAAGGAAAAATATAAACAAAAATTGGTCTTTGACATACTCTTAAAAAATGGGTACCAGAGACGTACAGGAAATATTGTTGGAGGGGGAGGAACTGCTTGTAACATGTAATTCCCACTGATTTAATATTTTTTTTCAGTGTCAGGTTAGTTAAAAAGAGATATTAATCAGGCCTCCTAGTGAAACCTTTAAAACCTTTAAAAACCTTTAATTTCAGAGCAAACCTTTAAAACCTTTACATTTCCCCAGAAAACCTTTAAAACGCCAAAATAGCCTGTAATTTTCACTCAAAACCTGTATATTTGCTCTGGCTGGTTGCCGTGCTAGCTTAAAGCAAGTAATGGATTTTGTTCTGCATTTTCCCTTCTTTTATGTGTAGTTAAACAATGCATTCTGAACAAAGGTGATGTAGATCCTATACTGTAAAACAGGAGCTATGTATGATATCAATATGCAGAGAAAATAGGTATACACATTAAATAAGGTATGTATTATATTGCATAATTCAAACAGTATATAACATCAAAAAATGACTTTGGTATGACTGTGGGTTTAGTAAAGAAATGAGAACTTGGACGAAAATAACCTTTATTTACTCTTTATTTTTTTCATATTTTACACTAAAAGGCCTTTATTTTCATACATTGGAGCCTTTACAAAAACCTTTATTTTTGTTTTGGCCTGCTAGGAGGCCTGTATTAATTCATAAAGGGTAATGGGGATTCCCTCCAAGTGTTCACGAAGTTGGGATAGTACCTGTCTGATAACAGGCCGTTTAATGTTCTACCTGAATTTGAAATACACTTTACAAGATAAACCAGTTGTTTATCCTCTTACATTACGTTTGATACATGTACATTATAGCTTTAAACAAAGAATAAAAGCACATAGGTCTTTTCGAACATTTGAAAACTTAAACATTTTATTCAATCAAAACAGCTGGGGAGAGCTGAAATCGTGTTATTGGGACAATTCTGATCAGTATGAAAACGAACTTTTATCGCGAAGAACTAAAATAATACGAAGTAAGTTTCTCTTCAAAACTATGAATAGTTCCCTCACTTCGACTTCTGAAAAACCATGTTCAAATTTTCCAGAGGCGACAAATGCCACTACAGTTACTTCGGGCACAACCACTACGGCTTCATCAACGACGTCTACAACGACGTCAACAACGTTGTCACAAACGACATCTACGACGTCTTCTACGACGACTTCAACGTCGTCAACATCCACAACTGTGACTTCCGGGACAGGAGGAGGAATCGCAACAACGGTAAGCTGCAGAAACGCTCCATCTTCCATTTATTGGTATTGATTTGCCAAGACTAATTTTCCCATTGACAAATTGAGAAAAATTGTAGGAATTACATCCTTAGAAGATTTGCTTTTCAGATATACATGTACAGTGTTTTGATGACCTTAATCTGGCAATATCAAGCTATATCCTTACTAAAGCTGCGTGAGTAACATAATTATTTATTGTAAAACCGTATACCTTTACCGATTTTAAGAATGCCAAGGTGTGTCACTTAAGCGTCCATCTCTTTAGGCACATTCCATACATCGTCAACAGGGACGAATCTTGAAATTCTTTGCTGTACACTAAGTATTGACGATGATGTAGAGATGTAGAAATGAAAAAGCAAAATGTTCTTCTTTTGTTATACCCATATACTTTAAATTCAGCTCCTTTTTTTCTTTTTATTTTCAGGTGTGTTCAACAACGACTTGCAATACATCAGGTATTTTCATTGTCCTTAATGAGGTGGCAACAGAGAGAAAATGTGTTGTTTCAGATAGATCTTTAGCATCGTTTAAATAATCCGTCAAGTTTTGTAAATCTTTTTAGGTATGTTTTTGTATGGCAGGTTAAGGTATCAACCCCTCAACCAAATTTTCTCTTTTACGGTCAGTATGGACCGGATCAAGATTAGACTGCTCAGAACGATTAGGAGTAATTTTTCTTAAGAAATAACTACGAAGCAGCAATATTTGGATCTTTACTCTTGGCTTGAAAATCTCATTTCAGTATTTAGCAGGATAAGGTTTAATGTTTTGAGAGGTATGATCAATCCCGCAAGGTACTTCCGGTCTTGGTATTCTTTAGTCTTTTCAGGATTTCATGTAGTTTGCCTACTATCTCTGTAAAGTAAAGAAGGATATGGAGTATTCTATTAAGTAGTTCTGCTCTTTCAGAAATCTTGAGTATGGATATAGATGGTATACCCTACTTAGTATTTCTGCTTATCTGGCATTCAAGAGTATAGATAGAAATAATTGTTTCCTGTTAAGCATCTCTGCTATTCAAGTACGAATGGTAACATTGCTTAGTAGCTCTGCTAATGCTGCATTCTAAAGTGTGGACAAAAATGATTTACCCTTTGAGATATCTCTGCTTTTCTGGCATATTCAACTATGATTTTAGAGATGATGTACCCTTTTACTTTCTCTGCTATGCTGGCATTTAAAAGTATGGACTGAAATGATGTTCCTTGTTTAGTGTCTCTGCTATTCTTTAATTTTCTTTCTTTCTAAGTTGTAAATAGAAATGGCGTTTGATTTCTCTGCTATTCTCACATTTGTAAGTATAGATAGATATTACAAGTATGTATCCTGATATCAATCTCTGCTATTTGGCACAGACGGATGTAAATACATGATGTTACTTATTAAGAACATTAATTTTATTTCAGCCGTTTAGCAATCCAGAGTTTTAACACATACCATGTACACTGTTAAGTATCTCTACTGCTTTTCAACGTAAAGTAAGGGTAGAAATGATGTATGTTGTCAGGTATCTTGACAATGTTGGTGAACTAAGTAAAGGTAGATATGTTTCTGGGTGAATGGCTCTGCTGTGTAGCAACACATGGTAGGGATATATGAAATATGATGTACCCGTTTAAGTCTGTGCATGAATACGATTTGCAGCTCTAAGTATTTTGTTTGTTATGTAACATAACGAATGAGTCTATAGGGTATGTGTCGTTTGGTATTTCACCGGTTCGATAACCCATAGACTAAACTTTGCATAGATAACATGTACCTGGCTAAAGGGACGAACAGAGAAACTATTTACAGCGCTGAATATTGCAGATTTGATGGCGACCTAGGTTATAAATAGATACTGTGTGTCTCGCTAAGTTTTGTGCTATTTTACAAGACAAAATACGGGAAGATAAAACTGCACCTTTCCATTCATTCCTGTGTTTGAAAAATAAATATTATCGCAAGAATGCTGGTGTTGATTATAACTTTCTGACCACTGTTAAAATCAGAATCAGTTATAATTCATTGCCTTTGCACTTTTGCACCCTTCTCTTTTGCGTTTCTAACACTCAGTCTTAATGAAGTCTAACCACCGAGAATATGAAAAGACAATACGATACATATGAAAACAAAAAAAGTGAGTCGAAAGAACATCTCTTTTTTGGCTACAAGTAAAAAAATATTAACTTAAAAAATCAAAGCACTTGAAGTACATGTATAAGTTGATGATACAAGTTTGCTAGAAAGTATGTTAATTCAGTATTACTATGATGAAACAGATGTTGTTCTTATTACTGCATCGTCTTTCACTTGAAGAATTCCCTGCTCAATACATGCATCACACCGGGATTAAATATCACACACGACAGATATAATGTTCATCCGCCATTTATGAAGACAAAATTATTGGCTACTACAATATTATTTGTTTCATTTGTTTACTGTTTTCGAATAGATTTTTTTTTTCTATGTAAAATATCAGTAATTGCAAAAATGTGTCGTAGAAGGTTGTAGATATAAACTAGAATGAATGTTGCAATGTAGTAACTTACCTGGTGCTTGTATTTACTTCTGGATGAGTAGGAAAATATTTATCTGATGTTTTCGGTCTGATCCGATATCATTTTTCTTACGCAGTTCGGAATTAAGACAAGCAACAGGAAAGTCTTGTCTGTCTTACTCTTTTTGTTTATGACGTATTCATTTGATCTGGTGTAATGCAGAAAAATGACCCTCCCCTACAAAATGACCCGGGTCATTATTCTACGTAGAGAAATGACCCCAGAAGTCATTTCACTACGTAGAGGAATGACCCGGGTCATTCCTCTACGTAGATAAATGACCCATGGGTCATTCCTCTACGTTGAGAAATTACCCATGGGTCATTTTGTAGGGGAGGGTCATTTCTCTGCATTACACCGGAACATTTACTGGTATATAATCAAACATAACAATTCCTGGTTCCGGGCTTGTTCGTCCCAAATCCAGTCGTCCCCCCTGGGCTTGTTCGTCTCTGGGCTTATTCGCCCAGGCTCGTTCGTCAGTGCTTTTTCGTCCCACACCACCTTTGGGATCTTATTGGAACATAAACGCTATGTGCCCTCTAAAACGAATCGTTATTTTTCGCATAAAAGTAGTTTGAATAAAACTTATTTAGGCTTTGTTTTTTGCTTCTCTCGGAGTCGATTCTTAACAGAAAAGAACTTTATTTATGATTTAAGATATGAAGACACAATGTCTCCGCACCGCCATGTGTCAGGCTAGCAGCCTAACAGCACAATATAAATTGAAGTATTGTATGTACATGTATCTATACATGATTTTTAAATTAATGTCTTTCCTAAATGCCAGGATGGGGATGACATCATTGACATTTTCATTTACATTAGTTTCTAGAGGAACTTTCTTGAACAGTTATATAATGTTTGATTGAGTGAAATGGAAGGCGATAATGCGCAGTTAAAACCTTTTCAAAATCAAAATCAGTGAAGAATCTACTATAAACATCTTTGGTTGGCAGATAAATTAAGTTGGGACGAACAAGCCCGGATCAACGAGATATCATTTGGGACGAACAAGCCCGGACGAAAGAGCCCGGGCGAACAAGCCCAGGGACGAAAAAGCCCGTTACCAATCGAAAACGTTCCAGAAGCGGACAGATTTCGGCTGTGCGACTTTTTTATTTTCTGAAGCAAAAATTAATTCCAAACTGATTCATGGAAAACAACTGTGTGACCAGATTGGGTAATCCATAAGCGATGCTGGCCTTTCAAACTATATCATGCAAGAAATTGGAAACGGGACCATTTATATAAATCAAGCTTATCGATGGCACTTAACTTTGAACCGTATTTATTTATTTATTTATTTATTCATTTATATATTGTTTATTTATGTTTTTATTTTTCTGCCTGTGTTGGTTTCAAACCCATTAATTCGACTATTATTTTCAGATATCAAATGACACAGACAAGTCTGTTCATTGATAATGTTACAATAGGACTTTTTTCTTTTGATACACGAGATCTATTTTTTTTTTAAACAGAGGAGTGATTCGGTACCTCGGGAATTCGGTGTGAAGATTGACATAATAATATGAGACCTTAAAAGAAAAATTGTCATCCCCATCCCCATCCCCTCCCACCCGAAAAAAAAAAACAAAAAAAGAAAAGAAATAGTTTGCTCGTGGATATCCATATTCTATTTTTCTCTCTACACGGAAGGCGATTGCAAAACTGAAAATTACTTTTGTACACATTTATAGATCAGTAATGCTCCGGTACATAGTGCTTGGATACATTTGCAAATGGTTTCAACCCTTATCAGCCTACGCAGTCCACATTGGTTGACCAGGATCGAACTCTTTTTCTTACTGATTAATTTGCCGTTTGTTAACCCTTTATTCCGTAGATACTCATTTCTATGCATTGCTTGTAGGAGCCTTTGGAAAACATTGTGGCAAAAGGTGAAATTGCCACAATGTTTTCTACACTATCAAAAGGTGTCATATACACATAAGAAACAGCTTTATCCTTGCTCTTATTTCGGGTCAGTAAGAGATACCATAGAAATGCCTTGTGCGGTAAAGGATTAGGACACCATTCTACTTCAGTGCATAGTCGTTTGTTAAGCCAAAATATATTTATGTCATGCGACTACTTGCTTGGTATTTGGCGCATGATATCATTTTTTCCAGCTCATATATCTTTTGTGTATGTGCTAACTTGGTGAAACAGCAGTTTTATCGGAAAAAATGATATATGCATAGTTTCTTTTTCTTTTCCAGGTCAACTGCAAAGCTCTTCTCTACTATGGTTTGCAATAACAGCAATAGTATTGTTTACAGTGCCACGTGTAACGTGACGAGAACTGGTGCATGAAGAACGTATTGAATTGTACATTTTGTGATATTTGTTGTTTTATTTTTATAATGACTTTTCTTAACCCACAAAATGCTGTGATGGACTTAAGCCGTTTTTGAGGACGGTGTAGATCAAGATCAGATTGCACAAAACGTTAAAACGTACAGTCTGCTCTTCGGTATACACTGTTTACTACTTTGTCACATATTCTGGCAAAAAAATAACAGTATTTCGAATGTTTATCCCCATTAAAAAGTTATTTCATTATTTCAGCGCAGTAACGGTGACATATTTCAATATTCTTTGAGCATAATAATTTGAGCCACGTTCTGGCAAAAGAGGGCTTAATGCATCTCCGTGATTTATGGTTCCTGGCAAGCAATCACATACCTGTGGATTAATAATATCTGCTTATTTAACAACGGGCTTAATTATGAGGTAAACAGGTCCTTGCACATACAGAAAATTGACCAATAGCAAAAGTTTCGACCCCGGTTAGCCGGCGCGGACTGCACAGGCTGACCTGGGTAGATACTTACCTCATATACATTTTATCCCATTTTTACAGAGCATAGCTTATTTCTAATTGTTATATTTTTAGTTATAATAAAAGTTGATTTTCAAAGGTTGTATAGTTTTCGTCAAATTTGTCATCGTTCTGTCCTTCTAATCCACACAAATGAGTGTTACTCAAAATGAGTAAAAGATGAATAGCATACGATGATAGTGTTGTATATCAAATTGCCATTTTCGGTTTTGATAATTGATAATTGTCTCGCAATGGGTGATCCGTGAAAATCGATATTTGACCAATCAGATCATCCATTTATTCTACCCGATATGCAGCCTTGATGTCTGCTACTTGGGCTTCTAATGAAACGACTGTTAACGCTGGGTATAGATCAGATTGCAAATGCATTTCAATCTTGGATTAAAGTTATCTGCTATTTTTTCAATAAGCATATTGACGTGTATTCCTTACTACAAATTCCTCACTAAAAGTAGAATTAAGTTTTGAAATCAGTTCTAACTCTCTTCTGCACCGATGAAAGTTCAGCTGCCATTTCATAGGATCTGTCGAAGAACTGTTAAATGAAAGGAATTGTCATCGATTGCAAACCATTTTGCCGCTCTAATCAATTCATAGTACAGATAGAGCAAAGGTCGGTAACCATGGCGATGTCCTTCGTTGTGACGTAGGGCGTAGGTCTCATAATCATAAGTCCCAAGCTTGATACCTGGAAGCGAGTGTCAACTTTGAGATACATTCGGCGTGAGCACCCAGGAAGCGGAAGCGAGAGAAATTAGATAAAAGCTGTAAGATTTTGTTCCCCAATCGGTCTAAAACAAATATGCTTATACTTAAAATTGGTAACATTTGTTTTAGTTTTACAACACACTTTTCTGCCAGGGACTTGAATTTGACGGACCGTAGCGAAAACATATTGTAAGATTCATAAGAATACCCTTAGTTTGATCGATTGGATTAAAATGCGACTGTAGTTTGACTCCCGTATCGTTTATTTTCGGCCACCCTTGTACCAGCAGTAGTATTTACAGCCATAAATGAATTTGTTGATGCTGTCGCTCAGGCTGGGTACTTAAGTGCACCTTACTAAAAAAACCTATTTACCAAGTTTTTATCATATTGGGGTGTCAAAAGTGAATGCATCAGTTTCTGCAATTTAAAGGTGCACGTGGCGCCTCTCAAGAACAAACTTCCAATCCAGTTTAGCATGTTTTCTACATTTTTAGATACTATCAGACTTTCAGGAACCCTAGTTCAGATCAGGTAAATAATTGATGTTGCTGAAAATCTGAGAGTGTGCCAGAGACAGTGGCAAGCAACAGCCTTCCACTTCTTAGGGTCCCAGAAGGTAGAAATTATGCATAACTAGATTTAAACAAAGGTTCCTTAAAGTCTTTGAGTGTAGTGAGTCATGTTAGGCTTAGAACAATTCAAGTAAGTTGTGACTTTTGCTTGATTCGATTGGAACCGTGGTAACTGAGAGCAGCCATTTGTAGACCGATGCATTACCCTTTGGAAGGTTCCGAAAATCCAAATCTATGCTAAACTTGAATGGAACTGGGGTTCCTGTGACTGTGACAGAGCCAATCACAGTCTGATGCATTGGTAGATATTATGCTTACTTCGATTGCAACAAGATCCTGGACGTCTTCAAGAATGTTAAAGATAGTCGTACTTCAATGTAGTAAGCTCGGGAATGTCCCAATAAGTCGAAAACATTCTAAACTCGAATAGAAGCAGCTTACGGACAGGCGCCATGTGCCTCTTTGAAGTGCAAAAACATTCATTACATTTTGACACATCAGTCAGATAAAAATGTTGATAAACTTAATCATTAAGCTTGTTTACCCACATAAGTAGGTCACCGGAGATGACCTTGTTTAAGGACAAGGTCACCTTGAGTGCACAGCTTCAGCCTCAACAAATGCGTTCCATGGTCTAAATACTACTACTATAGACATTTAAAGCTGACGAACAAAGCTGAAGCTGATACTTTATTACATTTTTGGTTTGAGCCCTTAATTTTCTAAATTAGATTGAGCCATCCGGCAAAAGGGGCTTAATTCATTGTTTGTAATCCATGGCATCAAGCAAGCCACTACATACTTATCGATCAATTATTGCCACTTTACTAAAAGAACAAAACAAACAAACAAACAAACACACACAAAAAAAAACCCAAGACTTAACTCTTTAACACACAATCCTGAATTTTAACGACCCGTTAAACTAGCCTCTTGAAAACATTGTGGGAAAAGGAGAAAATGCTGGTAACCAGCATTTTCTCCTTTTCCCACTATGTTTTCTACCCTTCCCAAAACAAATTTCAAATTTTCAGTCATATTTGTTGTCGTCTGGAAATGCTTTCAATTTGGACCAGACTAAAATTTTGTCGTTTGGTAAAGAGTTAATCATGAGATAGACACCAAGCATTCTTAACTCTTTACCCCAGAAGGCATTTCCATGGTATCTCTAATTGACTCTAAATAATAGCAAGGATGAAGCTGTTTCTTATGTGTATATGACACCTTATGATAGCATAGAAAACATTGTGGCAAAAGGTGAAATTGCTCGTCACGAGTAATTTCCCCTTTCCCCACAATGTTTTCTAAAGGCTCCTAAAAGCGATGCGTAGAAATGAGTATCTATGGAGTAAAGGGTTAACCCTTATCCTGCTAAATAACTAAAATGATTTTTTCAATTCGATATTAAAAACCAAGAAAACATATTTGAAAGTTATGTTTGGGGAAAAAATATCTCAAAATCGGACGGCGTAGATCCAAGATCAGACTGCACGTTCTGTGCAGTCTGATCTTGATCTACGCTGTCCGCAAAAGGTCAATGAGTTGCGATAAGCAGCCAAAGGGTTAAGAACATGGTTTAGCCTATGAGAAGTTGTGCCACTTACAAAATCTAGATTTGGGCTGACAAAGAATCTAAGAATGATTGGTGACCCTGGCCCTTCCATGTACAGAATGTTGACTAGTAGCGAAAAGTTTCGGCCCAGGTTAGTCTGCGTGGAATCCGCAGGCTGACCGGAATCGCTCCTTTTTCGCAGATGCAGTAAACAATCTTTTCACATTGCGTATATAGTATATAGAGAATATTTGTTTATTTCGGTGAAAGATCGGACTTTATTTAATCGAATGGACACCATCGCCAGGCAGCCATGAGTGAAAATATTACCGATGGTGTTCGCGAGATGAAATAAATTTCGATCTTTCACCGAAAATGTCAAATTTTCTATTTATTTCATGCTTTTAACCCTTTCTGGAAGGAGCCTCATAAAATCCAGTACAGTTCTTTTCCGTTATTCCCCGTGGCGTACCCTTTCAGCATAGCAACGCATTACAATATTACTTCAGGCGCGAGAAATGTAAGGTAAATTTCCATCTGGTTGTGAGGCACGCGCAATCAACCTAGGCAAGAAGAACGTGAAAATCGGTAGTTTCACTGGTGGTACCAGTGTAAGATCGAAAAATATTTTCACTGCTATTTCTCGATATCCTACCGGAAAGCATGAAATAAACCTGGTCTATCCCACAGATAGATGTAAACACCCCTCACAACGTACGTCAGTGTGACGTCACAGGTAGTGATATCGGACCCTTGTTATAACGTCAGTGTGCACGCGTGTTTGGTAAGACTTTTTTTTTGTAATCGTTCCTTTAAATGATCTGAAAAAGTCTTCAGACCTCCAAAGCGTACAATGCCTAGGGACTTTGTTTTTTGTAAAAGCTTTTGTTAACTACTTATAATAATGGAATAGACTTCGACCAACTATTAAAACCCAATCGCATTTTGATATTTGGTCAAAGTGTTTGTGCATATAGACATCTGCTTCCTGTCTAAAACATCAGAATATTAAATGTATTCATCTAATGTCTTTGATAAATACATGAGAGTCTTTGTAGTCCGTTTGTATCCACCCAAGCCAGCCTCATTCTATCTTCATATCGTACTTACTTTTCAATGTAAGTTACGAAAATGTGCAGGTCCGATATCACTTCCTGTGACGTAGGTTGTTACCCTTGTGTAAAGGTATAGCTTGTTTTTGTGTAAGGGGACACTTATACTGCCTTGCTATAGAGCTAGCTCTTGTAGCGACGTAGTCGAGTGTTGGCATGGAGACCAGGAGGTCCAGGGTTCAAACCCCGCCAGTGACGGCTGTTTGTGAGAACTGTTACACATGGTTCAGCTAAATGAAACGTTCCAAGCCTTTAGTAGAACCCCGAGTTATGATACTTCAAAGTTTGTTGCTGGGGGATAAACGTTTTCTTATGAGGCATTGTAGATCTAAGATCAGTCTGCGCGTTCTGAATCTACATCGTCTGCAAAAGGTCAGTGTGTCGCGCTGACTAGCTCAAAGGTTACTGATCCGTGCACTGGTGTAACCTAAAATCCAAGAAACCATAGGGAGAGGAACTATATAAGCAACAAGCTTTCGTTCCGATCCTTTTCACATTTATTTCTTGTATTGTGTATGTAAATGTCAATACGAGCGTATATTGAATAAAATATGTTTAACCCTTTCCCAAACAAGCCCTGGTTTTTACGTGTCTTCAGTATAAGTCTTTTGAAAACACTTTGGGAAAAGGAGAAATTGCTCGTAACGAGCAATTTCTCCTTTTCCCACAGTGTTTTCTACCCTTTTAGAGAACTTTCCGCCATTTTCTCCAAATCTAAAATTATCGTCTGCAAACTCTTTTGGTTTGGAAGAGTCCAATTTTTTTTTGTTTGGGAAAGGGTTAAGAAACCATAAATAAGCGAACTGAGCAAACAAGGCAAAACTGAAGTAATGTTGAAAACCGCCTGAAACATTAAACAAACAATCACTTTAAATAGTTGTGCCAACCATCTCTGCATCTCTGTTTCTCTCTTCGTTAGTGCTAAAATTATTTGCTGCTTTCCAACCAAATAGCGTCGAAACCTACAGGCAGGCAGACAAACAGACAGACAGATAGGTGGGTAAGAGAGAGAGAGAGAGAGAGAGAGAGAGAGAGAGAGAAAGAGAGAGAGAGGGAGACCGACAGGTAGGTAGGCAGGCAGGCAGGCAGACAGGCAGACAGGTGGGCGAGAGAGAGAGAGAGAGCGAGAGAGAGACCAAGAGAGAAAACATCAGAGCGCATGGTGTGAGGGACAGATAGGTGGGCAAGAGAGAGGGAGAGAGAGAGAGAGTGAGGGAGAGTGAGAGAGAGAGGGGGAATAGGGAACCAAGAGACATAGAGACAGGGAGAGAGAGTAGCGTGTAGAAACAGACAGAGAGAGAGAGAGAGAGAGAGAGAGGCATGGAGACATGGAGACATGGAGACAGAGAGATACTCTTTCTTAAAATTCCTTACCAACATCGAACAGATCAGAAACGAACAATGCAACCTGATCTTCATCTCCACTCACTGCAGAGGGTAATAATTACAATCTGACACTGTGACATGTAGAAGAGGGGCATAATGGAGTCTGTAAGAAAATGGTAAATTGTTTTGGATCTTTGTTGACCACAAAATTAATGTATATTTCCTTTGGTAAAGTACAAAGTCATTGTAACTCATTTGGACGAGGATGTAACGACAGTTGTAACAAAATGATATGTAATATGATTTGGAAAATATATATTTTCCTGTTTGAACAGGATTTTTGTATATTGACTATCATCAATCCTCGGTAAGAAACTGGTCGAGCCAGGGATCGAACCTACGACCCCTGTCCTGCACCCTACTATTGGCTCAACTGAATGATAACTGCATACAAGGCTGTTAACTGGGGATTGCAACACTGAACATGAATGGAATTGCTAATATTATGTACCATTTGTGTGAATTAATTTTGACGAAAATCCTAACAAAAAAGGATTAGAAGTATAAAATAAATAATATGTATTTTACGCTTTCCGGTGGGATATCAAGAAAGACCAGTGAAATATTTTTCAATATTTCATGGTTAAGACCAGTGAAAATACATATTTTTATGTTTTAGTAACCTGGGTTCAAATGAGCATGACTCACAACCAGATGGAAATATAACGTCATTTACCGTACATTTCTCGCGTTTGACGTAATATTGTAATGCTTGTAATGCGTTGCTATGCAGAGGGGGTACGCCAGGGGGGAATAACTGACAAGAACTGTACCGGATTTTGATAAGAATCCTCCCAGAAAAGGTCAAAGCATGAAATGAATAGAATATTTATTTTCATCGGTTAAAGTTTCGATACCCGGATCGGCCATTTTTCCCCGAGAAATGATGATGCACACTTCATTAAGATTCATTCCTCTCTCACTGCTGATCATTGTTTCGACGATAATTATATGGGAAAGCAGCCAGCGGCTTAAAAAGAACCTTGTGCAGAGTACTAACAAAAGAAAGCCCAGGGAAGTATGGATAGGTACAATACCCGCCGTTGTTTAACTGAAATGTTGAAAACGGCGTTAAAGACCTTACAACAACAGAACATGGTCCTTTATCCGTTAAATCAATATGGCTTATAACACGCGAAAAGGGGCATTCGGACATTTGCGTAAAGTGTCGTCTCGGATCAGCTTGCGCAGTCTGCGCAGGCTGATCCGAGACGGCAATTTACGACTACGATAGATTTTGTGCTAGAGTAGACTTGCGTAAAACAAAAAAATACGTAAAAAATGGTATGTATATGCCATCTTGGATTTGCTTGCACGGACTGCTCAGGCTCATCCGAGACTTTACGCTAATGTCCCGATGCTCCTTTTCCCATGTTGCAGGCCAACTGCCTAACAACCAAAATTCACAAGGTAAACTGGTCGTTTGACATGCGAAAAATTCTGACAAATTTAGAAAAAGCAAAAAGTTTCGGCCCAGGTCAGCCTGCAATAAGCTCCCTTTTCACAGAGCAAGGCAGAGTGAAAAGTGGTCACACAATCCAAAACAACTTAGACAAATGCTAAACGTCTTAAGTAAATATTACGTCATAATTGGTGCTCTTAACAGTTAATCCGCTTAAAAAAGTCACATAAAACTTTTTTAACCATAATAAAAACCAACATGATGCTATGTTAAATTACCTTTTTTGTCTTTTTGTTCAGGGGGCGTGGACAGGGGGGGTGGGGTGGACGGGGAGAGGGGAACAAATATGAGACTTTATAGAAGAAATATAAGACCGCACGTTCCGTGCAGTCTGATCTCGATCTACGCTCTTTACAAACAGGTCAGTGAGTCACGCTGACCGGCCTAAGGGTTAAGTGATGAACTCTTCTCACATCCATGAGCAAAACAAGTTTGTTATTTTTTTCTGAAGACATCGATCAAGATCAGACCACACAGTTCGTATAATCTGATCTTGGATCTATATCGTCATTTTATTTTGCCTTTAACCCATTACCACACAATCCCTACTTTTGACGACCCTGAAAAAGAAGCTTTCATAAAACATTGTTGGAAAAGGAGAAAATGTTGCATTCCTTTTCCCATAATGTTTTCTATCCTTCACAAAACAAATTTTAAATTTTCTGTCACTTTTATTTTGTCGTCTGCAAATGCTTTCGATTTTGACAAGCAAAAACTTTGTCGTTTGGTAGAGAGTTAACCCATTACAACACAATCCCTACTTTTGACGGCCCTGAGAAAGAAACCTTTAGAAAACATTGTGGGAAAAGGAGAAAATGCTGGTAACCAGCATTTTCTCCTTTTCCCACATTATTTTCTACCTTTCCCATTTCAAAATTCAATTTTTGATTTACATTTATTTTGTCGTCCGCAAATTCTTTCAATTTGGACAAGCCCAAAGTTTTGTTGTGTGGTAATGAATTAACACCAGTAAAAATCTGTTTGCTTTACTTTGACTGTGTTTCAAGCTGTCAGTACAAATCGAGTTTATATGGGCACTTACAGATTTAACTTTATTCGTGTTCAGTCATTATTTCTATACCATTTCATCTCTATTTTAAGAAACTGTAATAATTTTTGTATCTGGATGCCAAATATTGCCCCATGACGGTTGGAGAGATGGCACAGATGACTACGGATAGAGAATGCACTTCATCGCTTCAATTTCTTTTGACCAAACAAGGAAGCACCATTGTCGTTTCCGGTTTTAAATTGAAGATGAGTACCGTGAGATTCCCTATCCTGTGCAGTATAATCATCGATTACTCAGGCATGTCTATACCACTGACCAATACCTGAGTCATTTTGCATCCCTTAAAGTTTCAACATCGTTTTGTTTCTCTGGTTGTTAAGGTGTTTTTTAAGAGATATTGTGGAAAATGAATGAGGAGCAAGGAGGATACAATTTGAAGTCGAGCGCAACCTGCAGTTATTTTACCATCTGGGAAAAAAGTATAAAGGTAAGTTCACAAGAACATTACGAATATCTCAGTTCCGTCTGTCTGTCTGTCTGTCTGTCTTTCTATACTGTGTGTTTGTCCGTCCGTCCCCAATCCCAACCGTACGTTCGTCCCCCCATTCTTTCGCCCGTCCTTCAGTCGATTCCTCTGTTCTTCCGTCCGTCTCTCCGTCCTTATGTCACATCGTCCCTTCCTCTGTCCGTACGTCTCTCGATCCATCCTCCGTCTGTGTATTTATTCGTCCGTCCGTTCGTTTGATGCTGAACGGTATACAGGTCTAATATCTAATGATATACTGAATATTGTTTATAGTTATCCTTGCACTATGCCATTGTTAGCTAGAAATATCATAACCATTTTAGATAGGCACCAAGAAAACGACGCACTGACCTTCTGCGGACAGTTAAGGCCAAGATCAGACTTCACGGAACATGCAGTTCAATCTTGAATCAACACTGTTCGATAAAGATATGTGTAGACAACATGTGTAGACAAAGATCAGACTTCATGTTAATCTGGGTCCGCATTCACCAACCATTCTTAAAAGCATTGTTTGCCTTGTTCTTCAAGATTTTCTAACAGTGAAAGTAACAGAACTTCTGATTGGCTAAACCAAATGGTTTAGCCAATCAGAAGTTCTGTTACTTTTATATTGACAAAATTCTGTAGAACACGACTAAGAATGTTCTTAAGAATGGTTGGTGAATTCCGACCCTGATTTTTGTCCATTTTATCCTCAATATATTTACAGTTTACTTATCCCATTTTTTTCCCAGAAACTGCTCGCCTTTTTTCTTAGATAATCGATAAATGGGAACATCATTCAATCAGTCAGTCTGCCAATCGGTCTGTCTGTCCGTCGATCGGCCCTTAGGTTTCACGTATTCTTTTGTAGCCCAAATTATAGCTATTAATTAAAATCACTTTCAAGGGAGGAAACTCTTTCTTGCTTGTCAAAGGCAAAAGCGGAAACCCGTCTACAATATTTCTCCTGACACTTTTTCAGTTTATGGCGATTTTACGGACATGTAAATCAAGATCAGACTGAATAAAATGTGCAGTCTGATCCTGTATCTACATCGCCCGCTGCCTTAAAATCAACTTTGGCAAATATCATAATCAGCCAGAGTGAACATATGTATGTAAACGACTTTGTCTTTTGAATATCTTAATTTGCTAAAAAATGGGAAAAAAAAAAGAGTAGACATCAAAGATTTGCTATATTTAACAAAACATTGTGGGAAAAGGAGAAAATGCTGGTTCTTCCCTTTCAGAGAAAAATGATTTCGTATTTGCCACATTGAAACTATCATCAGCAGATGCTTTCAATTCGGACAGGTCTAAAATCTTGTCGTGAGGTAAAGAGTTAAGGTAATTTTGAGGGGGAAAATATGCTGGTTACCAGCATTTTCTCCTTTTCCCACAATGTTTTCTTCCTTTTCAAGGAAAGATCATTTCATTTAAGCTACATTGAAACTGTCTTCACCAAATGCTTTCTATTCAGACAGGTCTAAAATCTTGTCGTGAGGTGAAGGGTAAAGGTAATTTTAAGAGGGAAAATATACTGGTAACCAGCATTTTCTCCTTTTCCCACAATGTTTTCTTCCTTTTCAAGGAAAATCATTTCATATGAGCCACATTGAAACTGTCATCAGCAAATGCTTTCAATTCAGACAGATCTAAAATCGTGTCGTGAGGTAAAGGGTTAAGGTAATTTTAAGAGGGAAAATATACTGGTTACCAGCATTTTCTCCATTTCCCACAATGTTTTCTTCCTTGTCAATGACAAAAATCATTTCATATGAGCCACATTGAAACTGTCATTAGCAAATGCTTTCAATTTAGACAGGTCTAAAATCCTGTCGTGAGGTTAAAGGTTAAGGTAATTTTGAGTGGGAAAATACCCCCACCTCATCGGACAGTGTAGATCTAAGATCATACTGCACGTTCTGTGCAGTCAAATCTTGACCTACAGGTGACAGTTTCAACGTTGCTCATATGAAATGATTTTTCTTTGATAGGGTAGAAAACATTGCGGAAAAAGGAGAAAATGCTGGTAACCAGCATGTTCTCCTTTTTCCACTATGTTTTTTACTATTCTAAAATAAGCTTCAATATTTGAGCCATGTTTACCTTGTCGTCTGCAAATGCTTTGAATTTGGTCCAGTCTAAAAATTCGTCGTTTGTTAACCCTTTCCCAAACAAGCCCTTGTTTTTTAAGTGTCTGCAGTACAAGTCTTTTGAAAACATTGTGGGAAAAGGAGAAATTACTCGTAACGAGCAATTTCTCCTTTTCCCACAGTGTTTTCTACCCACTTGGAGAACTTTTTGCAATTTTTATCTAATTTGAAATTGTCGTCTGCAAACTCTTTCAGTTTCGCAAAGTCTAAAATTTGTCGTTTGGGAAAGGGATAAGGAGTTATCAAGTCCTTGTGTTGCGCTATACAGTAACCTGTCACTGTCAAAGGGAGGTAACTTTCTATGCCTTGTTGGCATATTAATCTCTTTTTCATGGAGTTATTCCAGGGCCCTTATGTCAGAATTTATGCCCGTCCCTTTTAATGCAGAGAAATGACCCTCCCCTATAAAATAACCTATGGGTCATTTCACTACATAGAGGAATGACACGGGTCATTATTCTACGTAGAGAAATAACCCCTGGTCATTATTTTACGTAGAGAAACAATTCCTGGTCATTATTCTACGTAGAGAAATAATCCCTGGTCATTATTTTACGTAGAGAAATAATCCCTTGTCATTATGCTACGTAGAGAAATAACCTCACTGGGTCATTATTCTACGTAGAGAAATGACCCATGGATCTTTTTTTTAGGGGAGGGTCATTTCTCTGCATTACACAGGCTGGCTCAGAAATGAGCGTATTAACTCGTGACTTGGGGGTTGCATGTTCGATATTCGGTTGATTAAAAACTTTCGATCAGGCGATTTTTCGCCTCTCACCTCTGACAGGTGTGAAAAAAGTTATCAGTGAC
The DNA here is from genome assembly GCA_943736015.1 of Tridacna crocea. Taxonomy (NCBI): domain Eukaryota; kingdom Metazoa; phylum Mollusca; class Bivalvia; order Cardiida; family Cardiidae; genus Tridacna; species Tridacna crocea. The sequence continues at coordinate 43,906,786 of OX031068.1, read as the reverse complement.
TTGGAAAGAAATTTGTGTCAGTACTGCTGTGAGAAAGCCGGGAAACACATGCCAAGGTGAACTGACCGCCGTAGTATGACATAGGCTGTTAAAATGCCGTTAAACGTTCCTTCCTTCGCTCGTTCTTATGTCCATTGAATAATTCTATTCTGTTTATTCATTCATTCATTCATTCATACATATCACCGTCTTATTTTGGATTGATTTACTGAAATCGCATTTATTTATCGTCGTCACTGGTTGCCCACATAGGTGATCCATACATCCATCCGTCCGTCCCCATCCATCCATCCATCCATCCATCCATCCATCTATCCATCCATCATCCATTTATCCATCCATCATCCATTTATCCATCCATCCATCCATCCATTCATCCATACCAAAGTCTTATTTCAGAATGATTTACTAAAATTTCGATTTTGTCTCTGGTTGCCTATATGGGCAACGCCCACTTGACAGCTACGTAGTATTATAACGGGGGACGAAACCCATCCAGGGTCCTTTAAAGTGCTCCATGTATAGCAATGTCACGCTCGACCTCGGATTGAGCGTCTCATCCGAAAAGACTATTAGTATTTTTAGACGGCCCGCCGTTGGGATCGAACCCAGATCCTCAAGTGACCCGGAATATCAAGTTCACGAGTCGTACGCTTTACCAACTGAGCTCTGCTAGCTTATTTGAATCCCTGTGCTGAACAATAAAGCAGGCTAAAGCAGGCTAGAAACTCTTAAAGGGAGGTAACTTTACATGCCTTGTTGAAAAAACGAAATATTCGTCACTGAGTTACTCTACGGTTATATGAAGATTTAAAGAATTCTTTGGGCGTAAACATACATGTGCATGTAGTTTATGAAGCAAGGAGGGTAGTATAAAAAAAAACATTGCGGAAAAAGGAGGAAATGCTGGTTACCAGCATTTCCTACTTTTCCCACTATGTTTTTTTTTTTTTTTTTTTAATTAAACCTTAATCATTTCACTGATGACTCCTTTTATGAGCATAATCTAATTTTTTGTTTGCAAAAGCCATTTTTTTATAATCTATATAGTTCAAAGTTTTGTTTGTATAATAAACAGTTGAAATGCAGCCGCATCTTCCTTTCCACGCCAGTGAGAATATTAACCCCTCACCCTTCTAAATAACTAAAATGATACTTTCAAGTCGACAGTTACAAACCCAAATATTGCTATCAATACTATTTTATGCATGGGGGGACAAATATCTAAACGGACAGTGTAGATCCAAGATCAGGATGCACGTTCTGTGCAGTCTGATCTTGATCTACACTGTCCGCAAAAAGTCCATGAGTCGACTTAACCCTTTACCACACAATCCGTAGTTTTGATGCCCCTGAGAAAGAAGCCTTTAGAAAACATTGTGGGAAAAGGAGAAAATGCTGGTAACCAGCATTTTCTCCTTTTGCCACAATGTTTTCTTACTTTCACAAAACAAATTTCAAATTTGCAGTCACAAAATTTTGTCGTTTGGTAATGAGTTAAGTATTAAAATTTCTGTTGCATATACATTTTTTTTTTTTCAGTTACTATCTTTTTACAAAGAAGTACCGAAAAAAAAAATCGTGAATTCATGGTGAATTATCTATTTATTAATATATGCGTACGTCTTGATTTTTCATTTTTATGATCTGAACTTTTTGTGCAGTCTGATCTGAATCTACACTGTCCGTAAAAGGTTATTCAGTCGCGTTTACGGGGCCTGAGTATTAAGATTTCTGTATATAAGCATATGCTATACTTTTTCAATCACTGATTTTTCTTTTTATACCGCCGCAAACGAATGTTTTCGGGTGGATACTGGTATCGGCTTTTCTGTCCGTCCGTGTGTCCGTCAGTGTGTCTGTCTATGTGTCTGTGTGTCCGTCTGTGTACAAAATACTAGCAATGTTTCTGTCAAAGCGCTGGCGGGGTTATTAAGTCACATTCAGTGACAGCTCTAGTTTTTTTTTTTCTAACAAGGGCCGAAAAATCCCTGATGCATTATAGTAAGAAAATAATTGCATAAATTACGGCCCTAAAAAGTCAAATTAATGTAACAAAAGGCCAAATGCAGGAGTAGAATGGTTCTCTATCGTGCAAAAGAATTACTAAAAACAAAACGTTCGACCCAGGCCATCCTGCGCTGAATGTACAGGATGAATTGGATCTACACCTTTTGATAATGCATTAAACCTTTACCACACAATGACACCTTTTAACACCCCTGAAAAACATGGATTTTGTAACATTGTGGGAAAAGGAGAAAATGCTGGTATCAATACCAGCATTTTCTCCTTTTCCCACAATGTTTACTACCCTATCAAAGAAAACTAATTTCATATGAGCCACATTGAATCTGTAATCAATAAATGCTTTCAATTCGGACAGATCTAAAAAATCTTGTCGTGTGGTAAAGGGTTAAATTCCAATTTAACCCATTACCACATAATCCCTACTTTTGACGACCCCGAGAAAGAAGCCTTTAGAAAACATTGTGGGAAAAGGAGAAAATGCTGGTAACCAGCATTTTCTCCTTTTCCCACAATGTTTTCAAAAGGGATTGTTTAGTAAAGGGTTAATCAAACGAAAGAGGACTCAATATCTGTAATTCTTCACTAAACGACAAAATTTCAGCTTTCACAACTGAAATTTGCAGATGAAATACTAAATGCTGCCTAAACGGTTAGATTTGGGCTTCAAAGGGTACTAAATTATAGACAAAGGAGAAAATTCCGCCTCCAACATTTTGTTTTATTTTTGTCTTTTTACCACAATGTTTTTAAAAGTTTTTTGACGAGCCGTTACGGTCCAGAATCGTTTGGCAACGGGTTAAACGTGAAAATACACAAACTATTTTTATTTCCACAACTGGAAATACAAACAACCAGGGCCCGTATTCACCAACCATTATTAAGAACGTTCTTTGTCTTATTCTCCAGTATTTTCTTCATTTGTAAGTAACACAACTTCTGATTGGCTAAACCATTCGGTTTAGCCAATCAGAGGTTGTTTTACTTACAAATGTAGAAAACCTTGGAGAATAAGACTAAGAATATTCTCAAGAATGGTTGGTGAATACGGGCCTTAAACTGAGAGAGTTGTTTTATTCTATATATATATAATTTACCAAATAAGAAAATGGTGTTTCGATAAGATCAAACTGCATATTCTGTACGTTCTTAATCTGATCTATGTCATCCATAGAAGCTTCTCTTTTCGCTTTTCACGGTAAAAAAGTTGAAGGGTTAAAATAGCGTAAAAAGAATGACATTCTGTGCCTAGCATTTTTCATGTTCAAGGGAGGTAACTCAAACGTGTTTGTGTCATTTTCTAATACTATGATGATTTGGGGGACATGTACACCGTATATACATATATTTGATGACACTCTTTTATCTATTCATGACATTATAGTCCCATTAAGGGTGCGTTGACCTTACTTTTTCGAAAGATACAATGCAAACAAACAAAATAATCACTTTAATGTAATGCATGTTTGGTACATGTCTGGGACCCAATAGAAGGACAACAACGTATTGCTAGATAATTGCTCTGAAACTTCAATGCTCAATACACAATAGATGAAACTTTAAGTTTACGTATTTATCTCATCGATTATCTATCTCTAGATTATACAGGGTTTTTATCCCTCTATTTAATAAACACTCAGAGGAGATTCAACGGATCCCTGTTCATACTTGTTGAACTTACGTGAAATACGCATAAATATATCTTTCCCTTTATGTTTCAACCCTTAACACTTCCAGTTCATCGAAAATTTGTTCCGCGAATAGTTTAGATTAAGAACAGAAGATTCATTCAAGAACTATTCAAGTAATGGATCTACACTGTCTATTATATTAAGGTAACATGGCCAAAGCTCTCTGAAAAATGTCACTGTCATATGTTTTATTCATAGCGGACAAGTCTTGGGATATATTTAGCGCACTCAAGGGCCAAAACAATGAACGCAGATATTCTAAAATTGTTTTTTCGTTATGAGGGAAATTGCTATCATTCAATTGTGAGCCGAACAAAGGCAAAACAATTAAACAGGGTCTTCATTTAAGGGCTTGGAATGCTGACAATAAAGGGGCCAACAGAGGTTGAAGTCGTATAGCATTGTCTCTAACCAGGCTCATTGTTCAGGACAAAAAATCTCACGTTTACAAAGTCGGGTGCTTCCTCTAAACCCCATTGTAATCTGCCTTGCTGTCTTTCACAATCATAAAATAGTATCGAGCACGCTATATCAAATGTTTACATAAAAAAGGCAGTGGCCAAATTCCATGATAAACGAGAACATGGCAGAGAGCTGTCGTACCATGCAATGCAAACATGGTATTTTGCACACTCTGGGCGCGATTCAGTAATTTCTCATTGCAATTTAACCACTGAATCTGTATCAAAAAACATAAATTTATCCTTCACGAAAACATTCCTATGATATAACAACCTCCATGTAAAAAAAAAACTTCTGAAAACATTTTCGGGAAAAGGAGAAAATGCTGGTATCCAGCATTTTCTCCTTTTCCCACAATGTTTTCTTCCCTATCAGAGACAAGTCCCACAATTTAAGCAACATTTCTCGTTTACAAATTCATCTAATTTGGACATATCTAAAATTTTGCATTTTGTGAAAGGTTTAAGGGTAGGTTACAAACGAGTTGAGGCGAATGTTACACCGTCTAGGCATGTTGCAGTTGGAGTGAGATAGTGCAGTGTATGACGTGGAAGTTTTCCTTAAAAGTTATTAACGGAACAAAGCTTAGTAGTGTTGGAATTTAAATTATTGTGGGTTTTTCTTGGAGAAATTTCCAGTAACCGTGAACTTTGAACTGCCTCTAGGTGAGTCATGGTTTTCCAGATTTTTTTTATGCTATTAATAAATCTTAGTCATGTGATAATGACCCGAGCTCCACGTCGGCAAAATATTGTCGCCATTTTGTTGTTGTCGGTACATGTTTGGGTACCAATAAAATATTTTTTTTCCCAAATAATTTTCAGGCATTGTCAAGATGAAGAGAAAAAAATAATAGCATGGAGTAGTAAAACAGGGAAAAAAAATGCCATGTTTTTGGGGACCATTGCAAACTTTACTCATTTCAAATGAGTCAATGAAAATGTAAAAATGACTGCTGGCCGAACTTGTCCAAGCACGACTTTATTTTATCTCTGTGCATTCCATTATCTCTGAAATTAATTCAGTTTTGCAGAAAATATCACGAATAGTGATAACGATGGCTAAGCAATAATAAAATTATTTTAGCAAGTTTTTGTCCATTATTATGTATACCATAGGCTATGAGAATATTTTGTTCGAGCATAATTTTGGCGTTTACTGTTCAAAGAAGTCCCTGTATTCGACCACTCTTTGTCGACTCCCTCACTCTGTCTGTCTCTCTGGCTGTCTGTTTGTCTGTCCGTTTGTCTGTATGTCTGTCTACCTATGTTTTTGTGTGTATGTGTCTGTATCCCTAGATCGCCCTTTGTTTTTGTGTGTATGTGTCTGTTTCCCTGTCTATCTCCCTGTCTACCTTTGCTCATGCATGTATGTGTCTGCCTCCCTGTCTTCCTCCTTTTCCGTCTGCCTGTTTGTCTCCCTATCTACCTTTGTTCTTGTGTGTATGTGTCTGCCTCCCTGTCTGTCTGCCTGTTTGTCTCTCTATCTACCTTTGTTCTTGTGTGTATATGTCTGCCTCCCTGTCTGTCTGCCTGTTTGTCTCCCTATCTACCTTTGTTCTTGTGTGTATGTGTCTGCCTCCCTGTCTGTCTGCCTGTTTGTCTCCCTATTTACCTTTGTTTTTTGCGTGTATGTGTCTGCCTGCCTCCCTGTCCATCTCCCTGTCTACCTTTGCTCTTGTGTGGATGTGTCTGCCTCCCTGTCTGCCTCCTTGTCCGTCTGCCTCCTTGTCTCCCTATCTACCTTTGTTCGTGTGTGTATGTGTCTGCCTCCCAGTCTGCCTCCCTGTCTGTCTTCCTGTTTGTCTCCTTGTCTACCTTTGTTCTTGTGTGTATATGTCTGCCTCCCTGTCTGTCTGCCTGTTTGTCTCCCTATCTACTTTTGTTTTTGTGTGTATGTGTCTGCCTGCCTGCCTGCCTGTCTATCTCCCTATCCACCTTTGTTCTTGTGTGTATGTGTCTGCCTCCCTGTCTGCCTCATTGTCCGTCTGCCTAGCTGTTTGTCTCCCTATCTACTTTTGTTCTGGTATGTATGTGTCTGCCTCCCTGTCTGTCTGCCTGTTTGTCTCCCTATTATTATTCTATTGTTTCTCTGCCAAAATGGCGAGCATTATATAATGTCTTCCTGTTTGTTTTCTTGGCTACCTTTCTCTCTGTGTGTTTGAGTCTGTCTGTCCATCTGTCTGTCATTCTGTCTGTCTGTCTAAAGTCAACCGAAAGAGTCAGAAAGATTCCTGTTAAACCGCTTACTTTTCGTCCTATCCCCTTCGATTGTAAGCTGAGTACTAAAAAGTTGGACTCGTGACCTTGAGGCCACTGGTTCTAAACTCACTGGATCCCTCGGCTTTTTGTTGGAGTGTCTTTGAGCAAGACACTTCCCAGCCCCAGCCAAGCACTCGTGACAACCCAGGAAATACTACATGAATATGTAAGCTGCAGTCATGATACAACTGAAAGAATGTTGAAAGCGATATAAAATGCCATTCAATCAATTAATTTGTCAATCCCAACCCCACCCACATCTTTTCAGATTCGTAAGAGCGTATAATTAAATATACGTATTTGCATTCCTTATCTATTCTAAGAAAGCAACTTTCTATGTCTGTTTCTACTTGTTGTATCATTAGAAAACAACAACCTTTTTTCTAGGAAATAATTACTGTGCCTGAGGTCATCTCTTGTTTTGTATGCATAATTGTTTCTGGTGGTTTTGTTAAAATATTTGTATCTGTAGCATGCCTTAATTTCATGTATTAACACCAGTAGCCAAACCTTTTTTATGGTGATATGGCAGACTTTCTCGAAAACATTGTGACAAAAGGAGAAATTGCTCATGACGAGCAATTTCTCCTTTTGGTAACAATGTTTTCACTTGTCTCTCTGCATGTACCTATATTTCCTTACAAGGCCTCAGAATTTCAGTTTCACAAATAGTCATGTCAATTGTAGGAAATACGAGTACATTGGTTAAATCAATTGATTAGATACGACTAGAGTGACGAGGACAAAGATTTAGGGTCTATTATGAAAAAAGACTAGTTAATATATGGGAAAGCAGCCAGAGGCTTAAAAAGAATATTGTGCGGAGCACTGGTAACAGAAACTCAAGGAAAGCATTGATAGGTGCAGTGGCCGCCGCGATTTAACTGAAATAATGTTGAAAGCGGCGTTAAACACCATACAATCAATCAATCTGGTTAATAGGATTTTCTCCGTTCCTAATGATACTTTTAAAAGCCCATTTTGCCACGTTGTTTTCAGAAACATGATTGATGGGCAAAGCGCCGATTAACATTACTGTCCCGTATTGACAGAATGTTTAAAAAGGCGCCATCAGTACATAAGTTTCAAGTACATGTATATTTGTTTTTTATCAGACGCAATTTTCAATATTATTTCAATTATACCAATTTGGCCATTGCACTTATCCACGTTCTCCCGGATCTTTTATCTTCTTTTTCCTAACCAGCACTTCGCACGATACCCTTCCGAAGCTACAAGCTGTTTTCCCACATGAACAGCGTCTGAAATATTTGTTTCCTAAGCACAAACGGTGGTGAGTTTAAAACGGCAGACTGCCACAGAATTTGCTGTCTATGTTCATTTTACTAGCAAAATTGTTCCGATACACAGTCTGTTTCGTCATGGTTTTGTAAACAAAAGCAAAATCAAAAAACCGAAACAGGAAATAGACTTTTTTTAATTCTTTTATGACGAATTTTAGAAAAGATTTGTTATATACCAGTTTGCAATGGTTGAAAATGACTTCTCAAATAATAGTATGAAGCATAGAGCAAATAAAAGTAACGTAAGCAGAAGAAAAAATAAGAAGAATTTCGTTAAAATGAGAAAGAATACCGATGGACAAGATCATGCGGCTTAAAAACGCAGTAAGGTCAATTCGTCGGTTAACTTCAAAAACCTCGTAACTACAGCTTTGAAAAAGCTGCAGTTACGAGGCTTTTTGAGTCAACCGACGAACTGACTGTCATGTAAAGCAGTTATAATGAGTTTAACTACGCAGTGGCTTTTTTACTTGTTTGTTTACATGTACCAAAATAAAATGAAATTCAAAGCTAATAAACTATTTGAAAAAAAGGACGCTGACTTCTTGCTTCTTTTGTATAGAAGCTAACTTGGTTTGAAAAAAGAGGCTGTATGTGGATTGATTTCAGTAAAATAAGACTTCATACAATTTGTAAAACTAGGCCAGGACTTCACTTCTTTTTGTAGGCTTATTGACTACCTAAACTGTCTGATATTGTGTTAGGTTGTCTTGTTTAAATTGCCTTGAAATTGACCCATACGTTTATCGGCGTGGCTGAATGCGCCTGGTTGTTATACTTACTCTTGGTATTGATGTAGAACGAATAAACAATGTCTTGTGATTGGTCAAAAGTGTGAACACGTTTGTTCTCCGGGCCCTTGCAGACGTACAAGCGCTGCTATCGTTAATTGGTACTACGAGTGTAATGATGTAATTGGAGAAATGAATGTATTAAGAGACACTCCTTGCCATGTACCTGTAAATTGTTCATCTAATATTTTTAAGTGTTACTTTATGGTCTACAACATTCAAAAAAGGGTATTCGGACCTTTGCGTAAAGTGTCATCTCGGATCAGCCTGCGCAGGCTAATCCCAAATGACACTTTCTGATTTTATGTTTTTTTTTTGTAGCACAAAATCTAATTAATGTAATCGTAAGAGCCGTCTCGGATTAGCTTGCGCGAATAGAGCCGGTGTAATGCAGAGAAATGACATAGAATGACGTAGAATAATGACCCAGGTCATTTTGTAGGAGAGGGTCATTTCTCTGCATTACACCGGCTGAACTGAGACAATACTTTGACCCATTACCAAACGACAATATTTTAAACTGGTTCAAATTGAAAGCATTTGCAGACGACAAAATAAAAAGGACTGAAAATTTGAAATTTGTTTTGTGAAGGGTAGAAAACATTGTGGGAAAAGGAGAAAATGCTGGATACCAGCATTTTCTCCTTTTCCCACAATGTTTTCTAAAGGCTTCTTTCTAAGGGGCGTCAAAAGTAGGGATTGTGTGGTAATGGGTTAAACGAATTTCCGAATGCCCCTTCTCGCGTGATGCAAGCCTTAAAACCCATTACAGAATATGTATATTTTTTTCAGCACATTTTTATTTGCAACTATTCCTTTTCCAACATTGATTTCGATTAAGATTTAATCTTGGAAAATATATGACAGAAAAGTTCAGTTTTTTTAACAATATTGCAAAACAGTGATGATTAGGGATCTCTTGCTGGTGCTGTTATTGCTAAAGGCGAGCTTATGTGACTGTGCTGTGTCCGTCGTGTGTCGTTCGTCGACCGTCGTCAGCATCTACCTTGTGTACGCTATAAAGACCACATTTTCGATTCGATACTCAGAATTTTTGTGTCGATGATATCTTAGAGGAGTTTCATAATGGGCCATGTCGAGCAAAAATCTAGGTCACTAGGTGAAATCTTATAAAGACTTGTGTACGAGCTACAGGCCACATTTTCATTCCATTTCTCGTGATAATTGGTCAGAATGTATGTCTTGGTGATATTGTTGACGGGTTGAAAAATGGGCCATGTCCAGTCAAAAACCAGGCTGCCAGTTCGAACTTAGAAAATACTTAATGTACGCTCCAGATGCCACGTTTTCGGTCCAATACACTCGAAAATTAATCAAAATATTTGACCTGAAAATATCTTACATGGTTTTGAAAATGGTTCACATTAGGTCAAAAACTAGGTCACAAGGTCAATGTTTTAGAAAAGCTTGTGTATGCTCTATAGGTTACATTTTCAATCCAATACCTATGAAAATCTATCTGGATATTAAACTTGGTGATATCTTAGACAAGTCTGATAATAAATCATGTTTGATCAAATCTCGCTCGGTCACAAGGTCATATCTTTAAAAAAAGAGAAAAAAACCTATGTAACCTACAGAGGTCACATTTTCAGTCAAATACCGGTGAAAGTTTGTCAGAATGTTTCTATAGTACGGACATGTTTGAATTGCTTCATATCGGTCTAAAAGTAGGTCACGGGGTCAAATCTTGGAAAATACTTATGTACACTCCAGAGGCCATATTTTCGGTACAATACACTCGAATATTGGTCAGAATGTTGGTGTAGATGATATCTTGGTTGAGTTTGAAAATGGGTCACATTGGGTAAAAAACTAATTTACCAGGTTTAATCTTAAAAGGATGAATTATAAAATTAGTATCAAAACTAGGTCAAAACTTACCAGGTAGCTGTGCTTTTTGTTTAACCTTTTACCTGATTTTAATTTTTTTCATATTTTGGCTATTACTGGGTCTTTAAATAGTGCATTGTTTGCTTTTGAACCCCTTTTGTCAGAGCTAATATCTTTTTTATTGTATTTTAATTTTTTTAACACAAAAATATAAAAAAAAATCCTTTTCAGGAGTCTATGGTTGAATGCATCATTGTTATTCAGAGTCTGCTTTTGTAGTTTATTATTAAGTAATTCGATACTCGTGTTATATTTACTCGTAATTGTGATAATTAGAGCGTTCTTTCTTACTTACATACTCCTATATATTTGAGTAATGCTCTGTGAAACGGGGGCTTAATGCAACTGCGAAAAGTATCGACCTAGATCAGCCTGCGCATTCCGCGCAGGCTGACCTGGGCCGAAACCTCTCGCTATTAGTCCATTTTCTGTATATCTAGGGTCAAAGTTTGCCTAATGATTGAGTCGGTTATTAAAAAGATATGGCTGTTCTTCTCCCTCCCTCCTTCCCTTCCCCATCTCTCTCTGTCTCTAGCTCTCTCTGTCTCTCTCTGTTTCTCGCTCTGTGTCTCTCTCTGTCTGTTCCTCTCTCTATCTCTGTCTCTCTGTCTGTTTCTCTCTCTGTGTCTGTCTGTCTGTACTGGTGTAGTTCCCAGGAAGCAGAATAGAGAGAGATAAGTATAAGCTGTAAGAACTTATTTCTCAGTCGAGGTAAAATAAATATCGTCGGTTTACTTAAAAAACCTTGTAACTACAGCTTGTAACAAGCTGTAGTTACGAGGTTTTCGAAGTAAACCGACGATATGTTTTAACTAAATCATCTTTAAATAATTATGATCAAACACTATCAATAAAGTATGAATTATTTTGGTCTTGAAATAAGGAAATAATCATAAAGCCGTATTCAATACTTAAACAAAAACAAACGAGATGTCGTAAAACATAATGGTACAATGCAAAATATACGAGCTGTGCTCTGGCAAAAGGGGGCTTAATGCATCTCCGTGATACATGATACTGAGCAAGCCATCGTTTACTGATCGATCCATAATATTTACTTTTTTAAACAATTGACTCAATCATGGGGTAGACTGATCCTTGGACGTACCAAAAAATGACCCATAGCGAAAAGTTTCGGCCCAGGTCAGCCTGCGCGGACTGCGCAGGCTGACCTGGGTCGATGCTTTTCGCAGATGCATTAAGCTACTTTTTCACAAAGCATATCTCATATCTATATATGTACATGTAATCAACTTGAGATGTCAAAAGCGTACTTTGTTTATTTTTTGTCAATTTTACTCATAAATATACACTTTTAGTATTAACCTCATTCTCTAGTAAGGCGATCATATGTATGGTGCCCCATAAGTGCCATACGTCATACACTAGGTTCATACTCTGTGAAAAAGGGGGCTTAATGCATATGCAAAAATCATAGACCTAGGTCCGCCTGCGCAGTGCCGAGCCTCGGTAGCTCAGTCGATAGCGTGCAGGACTTGAGAACAGGTTCGATCCCTGGCTCGGCGATTTTTGCCGTGGATTGATAATAGTCAGTGTGAAAGGATTAATTCTTTCCTCATTGATACCTGTTTTTTTTTCTTACTATAGTTATGACTATGGTAATGTTGGAGAGCAGCCAGTGATTTGGAAAGAATATTGTGTGGAGTACTAGTGAAACAACAACAACAAAAAACGCATGGATAGGCGCACTGGCAGCCAAAAATAACTTATATAATGTTGAAAATATGCTTTAAATACCATACAATTGGTCACACAATCACTCACCAACTCACTCACTCACTCACTCACTCACTCACCAACTCACTGACTCGTCCACTCATTCACTCACTTATTCACTCACAATTACTCACTCACCACACACTCACTCACTCACTCACTCACTCATCCACCAACTCACTCACTCGTCCACTCACTCACTCACTCACTCACAGTCGATTCATGGTGGATGTATGGTATACACTGGGTCAGAACATACCTAGGATCTCGATAAAACAAATAAGTATGATATATCGAATCAGCATTTCGTTACAACGAATTTCGTAAATTTCTTTATATCAAATTAGAATTTCATTGTGCGGAATTTAATGGTGTACCACACATAACACCTACGGCATTCCATAGATTATTTAAATGATGTTTTGGTTGACATAATTCAACCGAGCAATTTGCATATTCATTGAACTTTACTTCCGTATAGCTCGTTTTTCGAACTGTATAGTATACATATTTTTCAGACAAGCTCCTGGAAAAGGATGTTCAGTGCATCAGCAAAACATTTGCGTAAAGTTCAGTCTCGGATTAGCCTGCGCAATCCGCGCAGGCTAATCCGAGACGGCACTTTACGACTACATGGGATTTTCTCCTACAGCAGATTAGCGCGAAACAGAATGTTACACAAAAACGGAAAGTGTCGTTTCGGATTAGCCTTCGCGGATTTGATTGTTTTTATTTCTGTCTGTCTGTCTGTCTGTCTGTCTGTCTGTCTCTCTCTGTCTCTCTGTCAATAAGGCCACAATCAAGTGATGGAAAAACTTTACAAAAAAATACATTTTTTGTTAGACATATGAAACATCTTTCGTTTAAGATTATTAACAAATAAGAAACAAAACTACTAACATTGAATTGTAAGGTATGATGGGAGAAGGTCACGACTCCAATCATACCAATTGACGTGGCTAATAAAATTCTTAAATTAAAAAAAAAACATCATTCACACACCAATTTATTCATCTATCTAATCGTCTATCTATTGATCCATTCATCCAGTCTTTGATTCAACCACCCAAATATTTATTTATTCATTGGTAATAAATATATAGACATGTTTATAAAGCCTCGCCTAGTTTCAGTTACAGTTTATGAAACTTTGCCAAGACCTTATCATCAACGTGTGAATATATTTCGTGACACGTAAACTTTTACTCTTTCTATATTTGTCCAAATTGATTTTTCTTTTTTGAAAATGACATAGTAAATGTGCCACGAATAATGGAGTTATGCCATGGAATTGATAGAAAACATTGTGGGAAAAGGAGAAAATGCTGGTTACCAGCATTTTCTCCTTTTCTCACAAGGTTTTAGAAAGCTTTCTTCTTCGGGGCTCGCCAGAAAACGTGATGATAATAATAATAATAATAATAATAATTTTGATAGTAATAAAAGAAATAATAATAAGAAGAATAAGAATATATAAGTTCGTGCTACCCGTTTTTCTCTCCTCTTTCCACGAATTTTTCAATTAGTGCCGAAAGCTTCTTTCTCCATTGCTGAGAAAAAAAAGTAGTTTGTACGTAAAATGTTGATATTTGTATTACTACTTCTATCGCTAAACCTGTCTTTTGTCACGATGTTTGAGAATATTTCACCAATACAAGATTAATGACAGTACTTTCAATCACTCGTCACAACTCGGCCGATTCCGTACCTACATGTAACCTCGTCCGTATAATGGTCGTTTCCATTTGAACTGCGAATCACGTGATCTTATAGTTGGCGCGCAACTGTCAGTCGTTTAGCAACGACATAGCGTCAGTGGGCGACCAAAATATCGTAAATACAGCTTGAATAAAGCTATATTTACAACATTTTGGTCGCCCAAAGACGTAGACAACCTCGATGAAGTTATTGGCATCTGTTTAACTGTCGGTGAAAACTTCAATCGGAATTGATAAATAATGAGTGTACGGATTGTTTTCCAACTCAACTGAAACATAGAAATATAGAAAGATTTCGAGAGAAAATTTAAACTCATACTTTCTATGTTTAACCCTTTCCCAAACGTCCAGTTTTAGACTCTTCCAAACTCAAAGAGTTTGCAGACAACAATTTCAAATTTGATCAAAATGGCAGAAAGTTCTCAAAATGGGTAGAAAATACCGTTGGAAAAGGAGAAATTGCTCGTGACGAGCAATTTCTCTTTTTCCCACGTGTTTTCAAAAGACTTGTATTGCAGACACGTAAAAACAAGGGCTTGTTTGGGAAAAGGTTTAGAGGAGTTTAACAATTTTCAGAACGGTAAACCAGCCTATTTCCGGGTATGTCTCGATCCGGTGCATATCAATCCACCAATCTCCGAGCAGAGTTGTCGTTCGTTACCTCACATACATCTCTGCGATGGGCTAAATGGCAAGAATCTTGTCAAACCGAGGAAAAGATGTTTTGTTACTGTTTAACTGTTTCATATGTCAAACTGTAAGTTAGACAAACGAAATATGATTCTGGATACATTATAGGTGCGTTCAAACTGATGAATTTACCTGTATAAAATGGAACTATTTTTTTCGAGCCTCTTCACTTTTCAGAATCTTACGCCGATTTTATCAAAAATGGCTGCGCCCATGAATGATGACAACTGATTTGACACACCGCTGGATCTAAGTTTGTACGATTAAAAATCAAGTTATCGTCCTTTAAGATATTTAGGCTTTTCAGAAAATCCCTCTTTTGTTCATTTCCTATCACTAAGTTTGATTAGTCCCATGCTGTTTGAACAGCACACAAAACAATCGATATTGGTCTTTCTTTCACCGGCGTTTGTGCAGCCATTTTGAGTTATGGTCATGTGACAAAAATATGACGTAATGACGGACTACTTTCTGAGCCCACTACAGAGGTAAATGTAATGATCCGGAGTGCAAGAGAGTGATCAATCCACCAGATTTTTTTAGCCCAGGAATTTGATGGCTCCCATCACCCAAGGTATGCCGAATGTACCTTCAGTAAAACATTTGGAATAAAACCCATTTAGAAACGAAATCGATCTTTTTTTTTTGTTTTTTGGCATGGCTGAATGTACTAGCTTTCGACCTGCTTTCTAGTAGTGATAATGAAATAATTTATAGAAATTGTGATTGGTCAAAAATGAATACATGTTTATTTTAAGGGTCCCTTTCTATTTGCGGTCCGAGCCGCGGTAACTCGGTTGGTAACGTATAGGACTTAAGAACAGAAGGGTGCTGGTTTGATCCTGGGCTCGGCCAATTTCTTTCCGAGGACTGGTGATAGTCTATATATATATAATCTTTATTTCCTCCATGAATGAAGATTGCAAAAGAATACATATAAACAAACAAACAAGATACACATAGTGCAGTGCAAATGAACAATAATGTGATAGGAAAGCATGGATAGAGGACTGTCCGCAGCGATATAACTTAAACAATGTTGAAAAGAAATGGCGTTGAACACTGTAAAATCAATCAATCCTATTTGCAGACAATTTTAAGCGTTCTATCTTTTTTTTCAAAGATATGTCTTGTTTCCTTTTTTTGGCGTAGGTATTTAGTTAAATAGGTCAGTCGATCGATAAGTGAGTGACTTGTTTGAAAGACCAATCGATTATCAAATTTACATGTAGATAGATATAGAGGATATTTATTTTTTTAGGTGAAAGATCGAAATTTATTTCATCGAGTGTACACCATCGGTAATATTTTCACGATTGACGCAGCCACGAGTGAAACTATTGCCGATGGTGTTCACGAGATGAAATAAAGTTCGATCTTTCACCGAAAAAAAGGAATATTCTATTTATTTCAAGCTTTTAACCCTTTTTGGGAGGAGTTTTATCAAAATCCAGTACAATTCTTTTCCGTTATTCCCGTGGCGTACCCCTCTTGCATAGCAACACATTACAATATTACGTCAAGTGCGAGAAATGTAAGGTAAATGACGTCATATTTCCATCCGGTTGCAAGGCACGCACAATTAACCGAGGCAACAAGAACATGAAAATCGGTGTTTTCACCGGTAGCACTTATGTAAGATCGAAAAATATTTTCACTGCTATATTTGGATATCCTACCGGAATGCATTAAACGAAAATAAAAGGATACAGTGGTAGTGGGTTGAGGTTAGAGATGGGGAAAGTTAGCATTTAAATACCACGGTTATATACCAAAGACTCGTTTGTTATCAAGATATAAAGCATGCTCTGGCACAAGGGGTCTTCACGCTTAACCTGCTAAATATGGCTTGCAACAGGAGAAAAGGGACATTTTGCGTAAAGTTTCGTCTCGGATTAGCCTGCGCAGTCCGCGCAGGCTAATCCGAGACAGAACTTTACGACTACATTAGATTTTGTGCGACATGAGACTTGCGCAAAACAGAAAAATTACATAAAAACGGAAAGAGTTGTCTCGGATTAGCCTGCGCGGATCGCGCAGGCTGATCCGATACGACACTTTACGCAGATGTCCGAATGCTGCATTTCGCGTGTTGCACGCTGTATGTTACAATGAAACTTTGATAACGCTAAAACCCAGAATAAGACTATTCCAAAATTATTTTTGGAGAAAATTGTGAAATCGTGTTCGTATCGGACAATGTAGATCCAAGATCAGACTGCACATTCTGTGCAGTCTGATCTTGATCTACACAGTCTGCAGAAGGTTGTTGAGTCGCTGTTAGCAGCAGAATGGTCATTGCATCCCTGTGACACATGGTATCAAGCAAGTCATAGCACAATTATTGGATCGGTAAAATCAATTTTATCAAACAATCGACTCGATCTGTAGGTAGAATTGTTCTTTGACATGCAGAAAAAATGCAAGTAGCAAAATGTTTCGAAACATGTCACAGCCTGCACGGAGTACGCAGGCTGACAATGTTCGATACTTTTTGCACCCCCTACTATGGGGGATTTGTAGTGATACGCGCTATACTGAGTAGCAAAGGAGAATATAGCTTTTATCAATACGTTTGAGGAGAAATTAAACTAAATGTAAAATGTCAAAATGTTCACCTCCGACATCTTTGCCTTTGCAATATTGGTGTTTTTATTGACTGCGTGGACCATGGAGCCCTAAGCCGAAGGTTCGAGCCACGGCAGGAGAGGGTGGGGTTGGTCTTGTTGGTAAAGAATGATTAGCGACTTCGTCTTTGCCTTGTGTCCTTGCATACAAGATTAGGACCCTAGAAGTACATGTCTATGACAGATCTTTTTGGTTGTGTGTGTGTGGTTTTATGAGTAGAGTGTGAGGCCATACTTGATACTATTTCAGTACAAAACAGATGTTATATTTGATTTAAACATAAATGTTTATCATCCATACAAGATTATTTTTACATTTCTCAAAGGTCTGTATAAATGTATGAATAGATATTAGAAATAGGTAATCGGGAAAATGATCATATACATTGTGATATGTGTTGAATAAACACATAGTCACAGACAAAGACATATTTCATTTGACATAAGCTTGTACATCTTCTAGTCTACATATAAATGTTTACAATACATATACTAACAAGATACATATTGAGAGTATAATCTGTGAAACTAATTATCCAAATAATTCATTTTTTTCTGATGTCAAATGCACATCTTATAAAGTGAATAGAATTTGAAGGGTCCTATTATTATTCGAAGAAAGCAGTTGACAAAGTTTTTGCATATTCGATCATATACATGGATCCGTGGCGATAAGATAAACCGACTACCTTAGTTACTGTTGCCAAGGTCTCACAAACAAACGTATTCAATACATATACAGTATAGTAGATAGGCTACTTAAATCGTGCTGTCATGACTGTTTCTCTCAATAAAATTCCTGAAAAAGTACTTTAATCATATATTTCTATCGATGATAAATTCTCAGTAAGCAATTTAAAGGTGCTTAACTAATTTATATACGGAGATGTATGAAATGGGCGAATTACGGGGGGCGACGTACAATGTAACAGATTTACATGTTTAAACAAAAATTTGAACATATAAAAAACATCAACAAATCTCCGTTTTGCCACAGAATAATAGAATTAACGATACTTATTGCTTTCGTTGAGCTAGTAAAGTTATCTCAGCATCATACCAAGTTCAATATCACTGAATTACAAGCCTTTCGAAAAGTTTATAGAATGTCTGATTCAACAGAGATGTTTAAAAGTTAATGAAAAATTTCAACATTACGTAGGGTGAAAAGGGTTGTCTGATGATTATAAAATGTGTCAAGTGTGTTGTCAATTAAGAAAATTGTTAATATCACTGACGGTAGTATATGATATACTGATGACAACGGGTGATTAGAGCGGTAATTTGCTTTGCAATCAAACAGACTTCTTATCAAATTAACAGTTTACCAACACACCCTTTGTGCTAAAGTGGAGATGTGCTAATCCATTTAAACCCGTCACCAAATGACAAAATTTTTAGAGCAATCCAAACTCAAATATTGCAGACAACAAAATAAATGATTCAAAAATTGAAATTCGTTTTTGAAATAGCGCAAAACACAGTGAGAAAAGGATGAAATGAATGTTACAAGCATTTTCTGCTTTTTCCGCAATGCTTTTAAAAGCTTTCTACGGGTCGCTAAAACTCAGTGTTAAGTGAGGAAGAACTACACGTCAAAGTGCTTATTGTAATCAGCAGGTTCTTTAAATCCAAGACTAATCATCATGTAATTTGCAATCTGATCTATATCTTCACATCAGAGATGGTATATACGATCCCAGTACACATTCAGCATGTTCTTCATGCACCATGGGTTAAGATTAATGTCAAATTGAAACATTGGTGACAAGTTACGCGGCCACTTTTTGGATGTGCATAGGTAATTGAACAAGCTAGTTTGATATTCAAGTAAAAGTATTTCTTTTTATTAATACTTCATATAGGTCTATTTTTAGCTTTGTTTTTCATTTTTCTCTTTCAGAGAGGAAAAATCATAGAATACTTTGAATTAATCCATTATCCAGCGCTGATCAGCTCTTTGCATAAGTTCAAATTTTCAGTAATCATCACAATTTATTCAAGTAAAAGTATTTCTTTTTATTAATACTTCATATAGGTCTATTTTTAGCTTTGTTTTTCAGTTTTCTCTTTCAGAGAGGAAAAATCATAGAATACTTTGAATTAATCCATTATCCAGCGCTGATCAGCTCGTTGCATAAGTTCAAATTTTCAGTAATCATCACAATTTAATCTTCTCTATAGCCTCTGCGTGATCTCACGTCATCGGTACACGTTCGCAAAGCACATTTTTTAAGCTTTTTTTAAAATTCAAACGTTAAAAACACAACATAAATAAAGAGAATTGCATTCTTCCAACGTTAACGGTCGTTTATTTGTGAGCCGAAATAGCAGAAACCAAGGTAGGACATCGGGTAGAATAAATGCGATGTCCTGATTGGTCAAATATCGATTTCCACGGATCCATGTATTCTATCAAGAGTATCACAATAACGTTATCTTATGATTTCACGTTTACAACAAATAAAAATAGGATGAAATTCATCTTCTATATCTCCGTTATGACATTACATTATATGGCTTGCAACACGCGAAAAGGGGCATTCAGACATTTGCGTAAAGTGTCGTCTCTGATCAGCCTGCGCAGTCCGCGCAGGCTTATCCGAGACGGCACTTTACGACTACATTAGATTTTGTGCAGCGGTAGACTTGCGCAAAACGGAAAATTACATAAAAACGGAAAATGCCGCATCGGATTAGCCTCTGCAGACTGCGGAGGCTGATCCGTGACGACATTTGACGCAAATGTCAGAATGTCCCTTTTCGCGTGTTGCCGCCCATATTACAAAGTCTTATATTTCAGCGGCTAATGCACCTATCCATGTTTTCTGGAGTTTCCTGTACCAGTATTACATACAATGTTCTTCCTTCCAAAACCACTGGTTGCACGGTTACCTTGCCAAATAACCAATACACAGTGTTTAGAGACGTAAGGCGTGACCACGGCTTTACAGCCCCAAATTGACAGGTCTTTTAAAATGATGAATGCCATAGTAATAAACAACAAATGCGCCTCGTTTACTGTTTCAAAAAATTAAAAAAATCGTTTTGCCCCAAAAGCTGTGGATATAACGGAATTTCCTTGGTGTCGTGGAAATACTCAAATGTCAAAAGGTTTAATTGACCATTAGAAAGTCTTTGTAGTGAAATTGGAGAGTACCAAAAAGAATGTTTGAGCACTGATGGTTATTTAAGGTTCGTATTACATTTCACAATTAGTTGAATGAACCTATAAACCCATAGGCTTCTATGCCCGATTGACTTACCTTTTTGCAGACAGTGTAGATCCAAGATCAGACTGCACATTCTTTGCAGTCTGATCTTGGATCTACACTGTCCGATAAGGCGATATTTTTCTTCATAAATCTATTTTTAATAGCTTTATTTAGGCTTTCGATTAACGGATCAGACGTTGCATATAACGTATACAACAGGATAAAGGGTTGAAAAAACAAAAGAAAAAAAAAACTTTAACCTCATATAGTTGGCCTGCAACACCTGAAAAGGGGCATTCGGACATTTGCTTAAAGTGCCGTCCCGGATTAAACCCTTGGGGACTGCGCTCACTGATCCGAGACGGCACCTTCCATTTTTATGTCATTATCTGTTTTTCTCAAGTCTACTGTAGCACAAAATCTAATCCAGTCGGAAAGTGCGCGGACTGCGCAGGATCCGTTCTCTGCGCATGTCATATTCTTCGAAGAGTCGACCTGTCTTATATGACGCATCACTCTCCCCGATATTCGGGAGAATGTAGTATTACGCGTTATAAAGTAGCGATGGAGAAAATGGCCTTTATCAATACGATTTAGGAGAAATCCGGCCTGTTTCAGCTCCAGATTTGTCTAAACTGCTGATCATAGCTAAATGAATCGCACCAGATAGCGTTTTAGTGACTAAGCGTTTACTAGTATTTTAGTTTGAAATTCAAATAACGGTTGTCGCGTAGAAAAGTAGTCCGGTTCTGTGCCCAGGATGCTCAAATTAGATAGATGAGTATCTGTAGAATGCCACCTAGCGGGAGATAATGGCACAGGTTGATCCGAGACGACACTTTACGCAAATGTCCAAATGTCCCGTTTTGCATGGTGCTAGCCATATATGACTTGCAACACACTAAAAGGGGCATTCGGACATTTGCGTAAAGTGTTGTCTCGGATCAGCCTGCACAGTCAGCACATGCTAATCTGACGCGATACTTTCCGTTTTTCTTGTAATTTTCTGTTTTGCACAAGTCTATCGTAGCACAAAATCTATTATAGTCGTAAAGTGCCGTCTCGGGTCAGCCTGCGCGGACTGCGCAGGCTGATCCGAGACGACACTTTACGCAAATGTCCCAATGTCTCTTTTTGCATGTCGCAAGTTATATATGAGATTTTTTTCACTGCCTTTGGCGACTGCCTTTGGCAACTTCAGATAGTTTTGCGGTCGGAGTAGAACAAAATTAGACTAAACAGAACTTGCAGTCTGATATTTGATCTACAACCTTCGCATTGTGATATTAAAGAGTCACCAAAATGTATGAAAACGGAGCTTAATCCATACATTACATCAATCAAGCGATTCTAGGTATATGATATGCATCTGTTTTGTCTAAAATTCTGCTTTATCATGTGGTAGAATGGCTTTTTGACATGCGGTAAATTCATCTATAGCAAGAAGCTTCGACTCGAGTCGGCATATACGGACTGCAAAGCTGACATGTCGATACGTTTGCGAATGCATTAATTCACTTTTTTCAAAACAGGTCATGACTAAATTATTAACGTAATGCACTTCCGGTGAAAATTCTAATTGGTTGATAAATAAGGATTTATGCAGAAATAATATTTTTGCACATTTCTAACGGATCAGAAATTCCGTTTATGTCTATCTTGAAATTATTTTTTGATACTTTTGTTAGTTTTCAGAAAAGGGAGGTAATTATTATCTCTTTTTGAATTGAGAATATAGTGGTTTTATAAATGATAATTCAAAGAAGGAAAAAATGGAAAAAAATAAATCGGTGAAAGGAGTTCATTAATACTCATTTTTAATTATAGCTAATTTTGCAGGATGATATTTTAGTGGAAATAGTTGTTTTCCATCACAGGTCTTACCTTAAGTAGGAAGTTTACTTTTGCAAACGTTGAAAACAGGGCCCTTACTCACTAAATATTCTTCTGAATATTCTTGGTCTTAGTCTTAACAGTTTTCTAATTTTGGAAGTAAAACAAGTGGTTTAGCCAATCTGAATTTGTTGTACTTTCTGAATCTAACGTTAGAATTTCTAGGAATTGCTTAGAATTATCTAAATCTAAAACCACTATATTCTCATTAAAAAGGGAGATGATAATTACCTCCCTTTTCTGGAGACTAACAAGAGTATCAACAAATAAATTCAAGGTGGACGTCAGTGGAAGTTCTGGTCGGTTAAAAATGTGCAAAATATTATATCTGTATAATTCTGTATTTATCAAGTATCAAGAAATTTTATGCCATGCTGCACTAGAGGTATTAGGGGTCTAAACCTTAACGTAGTAGACCCCTAAATGAAAACAGCTATTTCCACAATAATATTATCCTACAAAATTTGCTATGTTTAGAAAAGAGAGTTACTTTTCTGCTTTAACCAAGCCACTTTTCCCTTCTTGTCATTTCTAGAATTATCATTTTTTAATCTAAAACCACTATAGTTTCATTACAAAGAGAGATAGTAATTACCTCCCTTTTCTGGAAACTTACAAAAGTATCTATAGATAATTTCAAGATAGACATAAAAAGAAATTCTGGTCCATTAAAGATGCGCAAAAGTATTATACCTGTATAAATTCGTATTTATCAACTATCAAGAAAACTCTATGCAAAGAAGCACTTGAGGTATTAGGGGTCTATTGCCTAAAGTAAGACTCTATGAAAAGATGACGGAATGCCTAATGTATCTTAAAAAAGATCCATTCAAGTCAGCCTGCGCGATTTCGCGCAGGCTGACCTGAATCGATACTTTTTAATGTGTGTAAATTTTCGGCATATACAAGAACTATTCTATCTCACGAATCAGTCGATCATTACAAGTAATGGATATTTATAGATCAATGTTTAAATGATTAATGGATGACGTGATCAGTATAATGCATCACGGGGATGCATTAAGCGCCCTTTTTCCAGAGCATGACTCTCTCGTACTCAGTACCCGGGAAGCTTCTGCAGGGTAAGATTGATCGCTAGGACAGAGTCACTGGTGGGCTCCTGAAAGCGAGACCTATAGAATCGTCTAATTTTACATCGAAATAAAACGCAGGAAAATAAAGCGCACTGAAAGCTATTAAATTTAACAAAAAGGTTGTGTTTCGCAACGATTAGGCCAAACTTAATATTTCCGCTATATTTGATTACCATCCACCAAACTGTTTGTGTATTCAGATTTAAAGGGGCATACAGCTAGCTTTGACCCAATCTTTTAGACCGGATAGGATAGGGTGAGTTGATATTCTTACTCGAACTCCTGACCTTGTATGCCATGATCGGCGACTCTTACCAACGGAAATAGGGGCCATCATTTTTTAAGTCGACGGTATACAAAACGTTGTCATCCTTTGTCGTGCAATCCGTTACTAACGGAATGGAAAATTTTAGTGTGAAGATACAAACAATTTATTAGTGTCTTCAACATGCATTTCTATCTATATTTTAATTCAAAAGCCAACTTTTAGAGCAAATAAACATTGGCATCCTGTGTTAAGATTAAAAAAAAAAAAAAAAAAAAAAATCTGTTCTAATGCCCCTTTAACATGACTACTGCGCCAGCATTTTGTTAAAAACTGTTCTAATCTACTTTTTTGTTATAATTCTCCGTTCTAATTTGGGCATCCTGGGTACAGAGCCGAACCACTTTCCTACGCGACAACCGTTACTTTGAATTTCAAACTACTCCATAAAACGCTACCTCGTGCAATTCTCTCAGCTATGATCAGCAGTTTAGAGAAATCTGGATCTAAAGCAAATCTCCTTTCTCCTCAAACGTATTGATAAAAGCTATTTTCTACATCGCTACTTTATAGAGCGTAATGTTACAGTCAGCCCGCTGTGATGTGTCATATAAGACAGTCGAATCTTCGAAGAATATGACATGCGCAGACAACGGTAATTTTTCTAACGAGATCAGATGTGACGTCATCATACCTAATGCTTTAATTCCACGGAAAGGATTTATTGTCGGATTACAAAATGTATTTCTTACTTGTTGAGATTTTATTTCTTGCAATCTAGTATTAGTATAAAAATCGTATTGTGCCCCTTTAACTCTTTTACTTCTTATATCGCCGTGGATTACGTTTATGGACAATTTAAGATCAGACTGCACAAAACGTGTTTAGATTAATGCTCGTAGATCTGCAACGTTCGCCACATGGTGATAATTTTTAACCAAAATCAGCTTCAGATACAACGAAAATAGATCTATAGGCCTCGAAAAAAGTCGAGTCCATTAAGGATAAGGTGTCTTTATTGGATTCATGTAACATCGCCTTTGATCGCCGAAAAAAAAGGGACTACGAATTCAGTTTAGATTCGGGTAATCCGTAATCGATCTGCCGATAAACGCTGGTTTGTTCACCGCATCGATTACAGATTACCCCGAGTCTTAGCCGAACCCGTACGATTTTTGGCGATGAAAGGCGATGTTACACGAACCCCATAACGGTTTTCCCTTTTCCTTAAGTTTGAAACAAAATTTAAATCTTATCCTGCTAAATAACTATAGTTAAATGATCAGTTCGAAATAAATAACTTAAGATATTGGTGTTTCAAAGTTATGGTTTGGGGAATAATACCTTCTTATCGGAAAGTGTAGATCCAAGATCAGACTGCACGTTCTGTGCAGTCTGATCTTGATCTACACTGTCCGCAAAGGTCAGCTACTCGCCCCTAGCAGCTAAAGGGTTAAAATTAAATTCAAAAAGAGTGGCGCTCTGGCGAAAGGGGGCTTAATGCATGTTTTTACTGCATCGCACAAGGCAAGTCATTTCACCATTGCGGATACGTAAAAAGTATTAAAAAATAAACAGCCGACTGAATGATTGGACAGAATGAATCCTTTCTGAAAAGGTAAAACTCTTGTAACCAGAAATCATTTTCTCATTTTCTCACAATGTTTTCTATTCGTCCACAGCCATGTCTCTTTATTTCAGCCCTTTTGCCATTGTTTCTTTTTTTTTCCTAAAAAACGTAAGAATGTTGCATGAGTTTTTTTAGGATAGGGCACGCCAAAGGGATTCGTTTACAGAGGTCTTTTACCGCTAAAATCAAACGGATTCGCTTCGGCTAAAACCCGGGTAATCCGTTGTCGATGTTGGCAAACAGCGTCTGTTGGCCGATCGATTACGGATTACCCGAGTTTAGCCGAATCGTTTCGTTTTTTTGGACGATGAACGGCGATGTTACTCGTGTCTCATTAGGGTGTGCTATCCTTAAGATGCAGTAATTTGATCAGAAAAAAATCAACAAGTATTTCCTTACGGATTTAACAGGTATTTCCTTACGGGTATCAAACGATCCCGTGTTTTCACGACTCTTGCCATGATA
Source organism: Tridacna crocea (assembly GCA_943736015.1). Lineage (NCBI taxonomy): Eukaryota > Metazoa > Mollusca > Bivalvia > Cardiida > Cardiidae > Tridacna > Tridacna crocea. The sequence goes on along the minus strand of OX031068.1, from coordinate 43,881,001 downwards.
AGGCCGTTTAAAAGTTTGTGGGAAATGGACAAAGGAGAACATGCTCTGAGCTGGCATTTTTTTCTTATTTTCTCACCTTTTTCTTCTGTGGTATGTGAAGATTTCCATAATTCGAGTTACATTTGATTTGTTGTTAACAAATACTTTCAAAATGACATTAAAATTACAATTTTAATTTCCTGGGTAAAGGGCTTCATAATATAGCGGACATTTTAAGACCGAGGCTGACAAGAGCGACTGGGAGCACTTTTGCGGACGATGTAAATGGAGATTAGACTGCACAAAACGTTCATTCCGATCTTAGATTTAAACTGTCCGATGCGATAGTTTCGTCCCCGTGAAATAACTTTTGCACACACAATATTTTGGTTTTTACTATAAAGTAGAAATGTTGGTGTTCGCTTACTCAGCAGCGTAAGGGTTGAATTGAATCGTGTTTAGCCGAGACCCAATTGCTAAGTCGGTACCGTGCAGGACTTTAAGAACAGGGGGTCTTGGGTTTGATCCCTGGCTCGGCCAATTTCTTCCGGAGGACTGATGATAGTCATTGCTACGGGAATCATTCCTCTTCCAGCGCTGATCATTTAATAATAGTGACTGTGACAGGAATCATTCCTCTCTCGCCGCTGATCATCTAATGATAGTCACTGCGACAGGAATCACTCTTCTGTCACCGCTGATCATTTAATGATAGTTATTGCTACAGGAATCACTCCTCTGTCGCCGCTGAACATTAATGATAATCATTGCTACAGGAATCACTCATCTCTCCCTGTTGATCATTTAATTATAGCCATTGCGACAGAAATCACTCTTCTCTCGCCGCTGATCATTTAATGATAGTCATTGCTACAGGAATCATTCCTCTTCCAACGCTGATCATTTAATGATAGTCATTGCGACAGGAATCATTCCTCTCCGAACGCTGATCATTTAATGATAGTCATTGCCACCGGAATCATTCCTCTCCCGCCGCTGATCATTTAAGGTTAGTCATTGCTAAAGGAATCATTTCTCTTCCACCGCTGATCAAATAATGATAGTCATTGCTACAGGAATCATTCCTCTCCGAACTCTGATCATTTAATGATAGTCATTGCTACAGGAATCATTCCTGTTTCACCGCTGATCATTTAATGATAGTCATTGCGACCGGAATCATTCCTCTCCCGCCGCTGATCATTTAATGATAGTCATTGCGACAGAAATCATTCCTCTCCCGCCGCTGATCATTTAATGAAAGTCATTGCGACAGGAATCATTCCTGTTTCACCGCTGATCACTGAATGATAGTCATTGCGACAGAAATCATTCCTGTTTCACCGCTGATCATTTAATGATAGTCATTGCTACAGGAATCATTCCTGTTTCACCGCTGATCATTTAATGTTAGTCATTTCTACAAGAATCATTCCTCTCCCGCCGCTGATCATTTAATGATAGTCATTGCTACAGGAATCATTCCTCTCCCGCCGCTGATCATTTAATGATAGTCATTGCGACCGGAATCATTCCTCTCCCGCCGCTGATCATTTAATGATAGTCATTGCGACCGGAATCATTCCTCTCCCGCCGCTGATCATTTAATGATAGTCATTGCGACAGGAATCATTCCTGTTTCACCGCTGATCATTAAATGTTAGTCATTGCGACAGAAATCATTCCTGTTTCACCGCTGATCATTTAATGATAGTCATTTCTACAAGAATCATTCCTCTCCCGCCGCTGATCATTTAATGATAGTCATTGCTACAGGAATCATTCCTCTTCCGCCGCTGATCATTTAATGATAGTCATTTCTACAAGAATCATTCCTCTTCCGCCGCTGATCATTTAATGATAGTCATTGCTACAGGAATCATTCCTCTCCGAACTCTGATGATTTAATGATAGTCATTGCGACAGAAATCATTCCTCTTCCGCCGCTGATCGTTTAATGATGGTCATTGTTACAGGAATCATTCCTCTCCCGTGTCTGACCATTGTTTCGACAAGGGTTATAAGGGAAAGCAACCAGGAAAGCATGGATAGATGCAGTGGCCGCCGCGATGTAACTGAAATAATGTTGAAAACGGCATTAAACACCATACAATCAATCCTTTGGCTGGCAGAAGATTGACCAATAGCAATAAGCATAGGTTTAGGTCAACTTGAACTGAATACTTTGTGGAGATGCATTAAGTACGTTTTTCTCAGAGCATGGTTTATACTACTAGGGTATATTAGATCGAATCCCTATGATTGTGGTCTCAGTTATCAGTGTTGGCCATGTTTACTTACATGTGACCCATCCCACAAAAAAGGTACCTTCTGGGAACTGCGAAAAGCGTCAACCCTGGTCAGACTGCGCGAATTGCGCAGGCTGACCAGGGTTGACACCTTTCGCTTTAATGACATTTTCTGTTTGAAAAGTGGTCATTATACAATCATTTTTGAATTATCAGCTTAAACTGACCTGCACTATCGTTGATCGGTTTTCATCTAATTGAGACAGAATTCCCAGATGGTCCCTTTTTAGCGTGATGGGTCAGATATGGTCAAGAATTTGTAAATAAACATTGTTTTAATCAGATGACACAACCTTAGACTTATACATGCTGAATCCATCTGCAGGCCCCCAATGAAAGTTTTGTTTGGAGGGAAGGAAACAATGGTGAATAAGGAAAAAATGGTAACCAGCATGCTTCCCTTTTTTCCAACATTATTTTCAAAAGCCTTTTTTTTAGATAGATAGATGGATAGATGGATAGATAGATAGATAGATTTCTGTATAAAATATAATGACATAAGAACACCATTGTACGTGAATAAAGACGCATTACACCAAGTACATTTTTTAATCTGGATTTGAGGAAAAAAGAGAAAGCTTTCGGTATCCTTGGTTTGTTGAGGGCAGTTCATTCCTGAGCAAGATAGCTCTATAGGGAAAACTTTTTGCCAGACCCATTGACCCTTTGAATTAAAAGAGGTGCTTGATAAGTATTGCGTAATATTGTTCGTTAGGTTTCTATCATATACATTGTCGGTTTACTTCAAAAACCTCGTAACTACAGCTTGTCTCAAGCTGTAGTTACGAGGTTTTTGAAGTACACTGAAGGCATGTACTCAATGTCCTAGGTCAAGTGATAAAACATTGATTTTCCTTTCACAGAAAATTTGATGAGGAAAAATTTATCAGAATTGAAAAGCGAAAGTTGTTAAGCTTATTTTCATATCTTGGGAGCTGGATAGGATTCGAGAGAGAGAGAGAGAGAGAGAGAGAGAGAGAAAAGGACAGAGAGACAGAGAGGCAAAGAGACAGAAAAAAACAAATAAATAGAAAGAATAGAACGACAGAATGGATGCAGAGATAAAGAGACAAACGGAAAAGGAAAAATGAAATTTTGATTGGCCGCCCTCGACATTTTTCCAGTCCAGCCATGGTAGCGTACAAGGCTTGAGAAGTGGGGCTCGGCCAGTTTCTTTTCGAGGATTGATAATGGTCATTACGACAGGATTCATTCCTTTCTCACCGCCCACGATTGTTTCGCCAATAATCATGTGGGAAAGCAGACATTGGCTTGGAAAGAATACAGAGCCAGGTACTAGCGAAAGAAACTGGAGAAAAGCAACGATAGGTGCACTGGCCGCAGCGATATAACTGAAATAATGTCTGAAAAGGCTTTAAACACTATACAATCAAACCGGCTAACCACATGAACGGAAAAGCTTTCTAATTAGAACGTATCCTGTATGTTATCAGTCATGCGCTGAAACTCTAAAGAAATAAAAGACAGACACAATAGGCTATTGTTTTTTTTTTACTTTCAATCTTTTTCCAACAAGTACTTTAACTCTTTACCAAATGACAAAATTTTGGACTAGTCCAGATTGAAAGCATTTGCAGACGACAAAATAAATGTGAATCAAAACTTGAAATAAGAATTGGAAATGGAAGAAACCAATGTGGAAAAAGAGAAAAACATTTTCCCCTTTTCCCGAAATGCTTTCAAAGGCTGTCTATCTCAGGTTCGTTAAAAGTTAGGGTTGTGTGGTAAAGAGTTAAATCTCTTGAAAGGGGAGACAAGGAAAGTGGATTTGTTCTAGAATATGACTAGGTCATTCCGTACCGGTTGTATTCAGCAAACGCAACAAACATATAGCAAAATGTTTCAAAGTCCGCAGCAAAGAAACAAATAAATGCGTAGCTCAAGTGCAAACCGCATCTGGCGGGATTCGACTCCACGAAGGACAAATATCCTCAGTTTTTCCGAAGATTAAAAGACCAATACCATAACCACTGAGCCAAAGAGATATCTCCCTGACACAGTTGTCAGGTATTGTATTTAAATCGGGACGAAGCTATGCATGAAGGAGTGGTCTCCCGTAACAAGATTCAGTATTTTTTCTTTATTTCCAAGAAACATTCTACCATATGATTCAATCAATTGTTAAGAAAGATTAGATTTTATTTATACATAACATATGTGGTGGGCTTCTTTCATATGCCTTAAGCCCAAATTTTTAAGAGACTGCTTCGGATGACTGGCCTGCCACTCGCAAGAGGGCGTTCGGACATTTGCGTAAGGTGTCGTCTCGGATAAGCCTTCGCATTCCACAATTCGAGACGGCACTTTACGATCATATCAGATTTTGTCCTGCTGTAGACGCAAAACAGAACATTACAAAAAAAAAAAAACGGAATGTGTAGTTTCGAATTAGTCTGCGCGGGTTATGCAGACTGATCCGCACGACACCGTCTTTAAATGCCCCTTTTCGCGTGTTGTTGGCCATGTAAGAATGTGCTATATTCTGATGAAATGATATCCCTATTTAGGCACTCAGAATTATTATGTATGAATTGTATGATTCATGAATCCTTATCCCGCAACGTAAGATAAATCTTCAAGCCAATGATAAAAAAAAACAAAAAATCATCGAAATAATGGTACCTCAAATTTATGTTTTGGAGAAAAAAATCTCCTTATCGGACAGTGTAGATCCAAGATCAGACTACACGTTCAGTGCAGTCTGATCTTGACTACACTGTCCGAAAAAGGGTAGTAAGTCGCGCTTAGCAGCCTGAAGTTTAAAAAAAAAAAAAATCATGTGAAGTCGTCCATATTGATGATGTTTCTGGAACCCTAACCAAAGGGAGACAACCCTTGTAAATTATCACAAATAAGAGAGGTTAATTTTTGTTCATCAAGTCTGTTCGCTTTATTTTATTCATTTATTTTTCTTTTTGTGTCGATGATAGACAATTTACGTACCGGTATTTCTTCTGCTCGTGCAGTCTGATCTTGATCTACACTGACCGATAAAGGTCATTGAGTCTTGCTCTGCAGCCAAATGTTTAAGAAAAATTTATGTCAAGTCGTCTATATTGACGATGTTTGTGAGACCTTACCAAAGGGTGACAACCCTTAGAAGTACATCACAAATAAGAGAGGTTAATTTTTGTTCTTAAGTCTGTTTGCTTTATTTATTTATTTATTTATTTTCGATGATGGACAATTCACATACTGGTATTTATTCTGCACGTTTTGTGGAGTCTGATCTTATTTTACACTGTCCGAAAACGTGTGGTGAATCGCGGTCTGCAGCCAAAGGTTTAAGAAAAATGTATGTGAAGTCGTCTATATTGACGATGTTTGTGGGACCTTAGCAAAGGGAGACAACCCTTAGAAGTACATCACAACTAAGAGAGGTTAATTTTTGTCCATCAAGTCTGTTCGCTTTATTCAAATTTTCTTTTCGATGATAGACAATTCATCTACCGGTATTTATTCTCCACGTGCAGTCCGATGTTGATCTACACTGTCCGATAAAGGCTAGTGAGTCGGGCTTAATAGCATCAGTTTTAAGAAAAAAAAAAATCACGTGAAGTCGTCCATATTGACGATGTTTGTGGGACTTTACCAGAGGAAGAGCACCTTGTAAGTACATCACAAATAAGAGAGTTTAATTTTTGTTCATTAAGTCTGTTCGCTTTATTTAAAGTTTTTTTTTTTCGATGAATGACAATTCACATACCGGTATTTATTCTGCACACTGTCCAAAAAAAGGCTAGTGAGTTGCGCTTAGTAGCCTAAGGTTTAAAAAAAAATCAAGCAAAGTCGTCCATTTTGACGATTTTTGTGGGACTTTACCAAAGGGAGACAACCCTTGTAAATACATCACAAATAAGAGAGGTTAAATTTTATTCATCAAATCTGTTCGCTTTATTTAAAGTTTTTTTCGATGATAGACAATTCGTATACCGGTAATTATTCTTCAGTGATATGTAAAACGTCCATCCCCTTCCTTTCTGCACCTTGGCTCGGACTGGATCCCGTTTTATGTCATAAAAATGCAGAACAACACTAATTCAACTTACCCAGACTGTGGAGAAATACTTTAAGTAAATCGTTGTCTGTGCATGTCATATTCTTTGAAGATTCGACCTGTCTGCTATGACGCATCACTCCCACAATATTAGGGGATTGTATTAATACGCGCTATAAAGTAGCAATGGAGAAAATGGCGTTTATCAATACGTTTGGGGAGAAATCATACCTGTTTTAGCTCCAGTTTTCTCTAAACTGCTGATCACAGTGGCATGAATCTCAAATGAGACTGTCATTATGACTTAAATATTGGTATTTATCCATGAAAGGGTAGAGATCTTGCAGGAAAGGAATCTTTGCTTGTCAATGGTATTTTTTCCTTTGAAGACAATGCTTTCAAAAGCCTATAAAGAGTTCAATGCATCTCTGCAAAGATTTTTATGAAGAAAGTCATCATATAATTAAGGTTCCATAAAATCTATATTGTCTAGAAGTCGGCTTAATTGTGATATAGGATGGTCTTCGGACTTCTAGAAAAAATTCAATCTCAAAACGTTTTATTTCTGTCTGTCCGTACAGACTACACAGACTGGCATAGATCAATGCAATATGTAGTTGAATTAAAACTACAGTCACAGAGAGTGGCTTTTTGTGATTTACGAACTTCATATGTTATAGCACAAAGTAGCTCTGAGCTCGTTTAATTGTTTTAAAGAGTTGTCATTGCATGATGAGATAGCAAATTAGAAAGTATGTTGGAATGCTTTTAAATACAATAGGAAAAAACTTGGTCTCATTTTTATCTATTATCCACAAAATGCCTTACCGGGTAAAAAACAAGAACAATGCCAAGGAACGAAGGTCGAGAACAAAAAAACAATCCATTTTTGTTAGTCGTTATTGTGTGGAACACGACAAGCATATCACAGGAACATATCTTTACAAACTCATGTAACCCATGAAAAACCAGGAAAAAACCAACGATAACAAAGTATCTATACGTAGATAGATGACACGGTCGATATTTGAATAAAAGAATATGCAATATGTAAAACCATTTAGTTATTTCTTGTCTTTAAGAGAAAACTCACCGTCAACAATGAATTCGTAGATTGCCTGATTTTCGTAAATGACTACAGGAAAAAGGCCTTTGATACGACACCCCACCAAGAAGAACATTCTTTGTGTAAAATAATTTTGGTGTTTAGACTGGGGGAAAATCCTTTGTATTTGATCTATAACCATTAAAATTGGTCAATATCCGATTACATTTGTCAGGACGAGGAGAGACAAAACAAAAGAACAATGCCGACTTAATTTTTAGCTAAGTTTAGACCCATTGGACGCTATCGTTTGACTTAGAACACATACTCTTCTTTTTATATAATTGTATAAAATTCTGCACAATATTTTACACCCGCACACATAAATGACAAAAGAATGTAATATTATTAAAAGATGGATATACTTTTTTTAACATATAGTTCTCATGGTTAGCAACCACATTTCCATGAAAATATGACATGGATATTTGCATTTTAGACAAAATCATTGTAAATTCAAGACTGTATTCGCTAGATATTTCAGACATTTTCGATTAGTCCATATCAAAGATCGTAGAACACCATCTGTGCGGTCTGCTCTCGGTTAACGTCATCAACTATGGTAAATGAATTTTGCACTTGACATTTCTCAATGTTACTTTTAATGCATGACTATTTATCATCATCTTAAACCTCTTAAAGGTGGGTATTTAGAATTTTCCCATCACACCAAATTAAAAAAATATATATGTCACTGAAATTTATATGTATAAAAAAAACCAATAATCATAAAGTTACTAAAACCATTTTTTTTTTTGGTGGTATTCCCTTAAAAGGCTACGTAGCCTCTTAAGCTATTTTTAGATTTCCCACAAAAATAAAAAAAAAAAGCATTGTGGGAATGTTAAGTGACTTGCACGTGACTTATGACTATTAAATTCCATAACATAACAAATATTCAATTATTTTCCATAATGTCCAGAACTTCGGTGCTTTGTTTGAATTTTGTTTTTATTTTTCCGGTATGTAAATGAGCGAGTTGCTCATGTAAAAATAGACCGTGTTTCCCTTCAGTGTCGACCTGGGCTGTAGGAAATCTCTAATTTATCTAGCTGTCGGATGGTTTTCGACTATTGGGGTTTAATGAGTGAAAATTATCAGGCTTTGGGAGTACAAGGATGATTTTTTTTTGTATTTTTTGTAAAATTTGTGTTCCAAAGTCTGAAGGGCCACCTTTAAGCAAACGACCAAAAGAATCTTCTAAATTAAAAGCAATTCAAATTATTAAAACTAAAAAAGAAAAACAATTTCAATTTTAGAATGTTTGGCAAATGTACCTCCTTGACCTCTGCTTGGTGCAGTGCAAGAAAGTAATAAAACAGACGCCTCATTGCTACGTAATAATAATTAACATCATGATCGGACTGCGAATAATATTAAAGCAATGGAAGTGTCAAATAAAAAGTTTTGATATAAAAAGGGTAACAGATATATAATCATTATCATAATTATTGCTTGCACCTCGTTTTTCCTCTTGCGTTCCGTTCGAGGTCAGTATATTTGACGCCAAGGCATTTTCAAATAGGATTCCAATCATATCATTACAACTTTTATCAGGAAAAAAGATCATTGAATCGAATGTTCTTACCTCATGCTTTGTGCTAGGTTATCGAGAAATATCTGTGTAATATTTTTCGACATTTCATGGTTACAACCAGTGAAAATACCATGTTTTATATTCTAGTTACCCAGGTAAAATGCGCGTGACTCACAACCAAATGAAAATACGACGTCATTTACCTTGCATTTCTCGCGCTTGACGTAATATTGTAATACGTTGCTATGCAGAAGGGGGTACACCACGGGAAATATTTGTGAAGAACTGTACTGGATTTTGATAAAGTTCCTCTCGGAAAGGGTTAAACGCATGAAGTAAATAGACTATGTTTTGGGGGGAGGGGTTAAAGATCTAAATTTACTTCATCTCGCGAACACCATTCATCAATTTGCCTATTTCAATCCTTAATACGTTACATCGAGAAATCTATAAAGGATGAAAGAGGTTTGTATTCCTTGGCTTTTCACATAATCATAATTTTATGAGATCGGCGTAGAAAATTGTTATAAAGATAGCCAAGAGTACGTGTCATGAAATTTTCTTCATAGCATTTGATTCAATCTGAATAGATTTCTAAAAATTTGCTGGTTGGTGTCCTTCGTCATTTGACATAGAAATCGGATTACTTGATAGAACCTTGAACGATCGAAACCATCGCAGCAATAACGGTGTCTTTTGAAATATGTATAAATATCAATTAATAAACTTTAAAAACTCGTCTGAAAAAGCTGTTTTTGGAAACGTAATTTCATTTTAGTACGAATGATCCTTGGATAAGCTTCTGTCAGACACATGCAATTGAATCTTAACCGGTCAAAAATAAGACGCCCATAGCCATGGTTTTTTTTTTAAACTGCACCTTTATTGCATGTTTATCAAAGAGATATATTAAAGATTATTTGGTAAATAATCGTTCATATTCGTGGACATGATTTTTGGCTGGCAATCATCCTGATTACTTGATAAATTGATAATTTACCTAAAAAAAAAAAAATATGGCCACCACTGGCACGTTTTTTTTTTCTATATATATAAAGAACAAAGTAGGGGAAAAAACTCCTAATAAATTTGGACCTGAATTTATTCATATTTAGCATAAATAGAATTTTGGTAAAAATCTGTCACATTAATGCAAATATTTCCTAGTCGTCAAAAAGCACAGCTGTAATGATCAAGATCCTTTTTTAAATTATCTCTGTGTTAAAATTACAAGAATCCTTAAAAACTTCTCAAGTTTTTCTTTATATAAAAATCATCCTTTTCCGAATCAGTGGTCATTCTTGAACATTCTTGTCAGAGATCATTATACTCTATTGATTCAAGTAGCTGCTATACTGAAACTTGTTTTTTCCCTATACAGCCAAATGTACAGTCTTTTCTCTAGCGAATTTCAAAAATAGAATTTATTTGAGCAATGCTCTGTGAAAAAAAGGGGTTTTAATTACTTATCTGTTTATTTGTTTTTACAATGATTTAAACAATTAATTAATCTATTAATGTATAAATCAATTTTAGATTTAAATCACTAAATTAAAGAAAGAAATAAACAAATACATGTATATATATTAAATTGATTAGATTAAAGAAATTAATTAAATTCAATAAATTTATTACTAAATATATTGATTTAGTTATTCACTTTGGAATTTATTGTTTTTTTAACAAATCTGTACATCTATAGGCTGATTTATTCTCTAATTTATTGTAAAAAAATTTAAAAAAAATACGCATGAAAAGACAAAAGAATATTTAAGAAATAAAAAAAAAAAAAAAATAGATAGATAGATGAAATACATAAAAACATAAAATATACATAAGATAAATAAATAAAACAAATAAATAGGTATATGAATGAATTTCAGACGGTGTAATCTATATCTCAGACTTTCGTAAGATAGCAAAATTTGTGATGATTGCGCTTGAATAAAGGATGTTTATGTGCAAGAGATCTCGTTTTAACCATGTACCCAGTGACAGCAGACTTGACTCTGATCTGTACTCAATACACATGTAACAGAGAGCTATACAGTACACTCCTCGCGGATTTTGCTATTTTCGCTGTCCGCGATGGATTTAGCGCGGACCCAACGCGGCGATTTTACAACACAGGTGAACGCGGACTAACCCGGAGTGCTGTTTAAACGCGGCGATCCCTAGCGGACCGCGGCGGTCTGATTACGCAATTAAAACGACGCGATGACTCCGCCGCGATCAGACAGGTAAGTTTCGTTTCAGTGTAGCAAATGATTAAAGAATGAATGAAGTTACGCACCATTTTACTCTTTTACAAAGTCATATTACACGTATGTATCTCCACGAGCATTTTTTATATCAGAAAGAAAAAAGACGATAAGCAGTCATCATTGCCAAGCAAATTATTCAACGGGCACTGAATTAATAGGTTATAGAATCGAAACACATAAATCTTTAACCACACATCATGATTTTAAAGTCCCTTGCAGAACAAGGGTTGCGAAAACATTGTAGGAAAAAATTAATAGGCCGGCAACCAGCATTTTCTCTATGCAATGTTTATCTACCTTGTCAAACACTCTTCGACAATATATATTACGAGTGATGTTCATATTTCCTGAACTCTTTACCAAACGACAAAATTTGTCCAAATTGAATAAAACATTTGCAGGCGAAATTTTGAATCTAACTCAAAATATAAAACGTGTTTTTTGTTAGGTGAGACCATTGCGGGAAAAGGAAGAAAATGCTGGTTTGAGGCATAATGACAGCGCCGGTGTAATGCAGAGAAATGACCCCCATTACAAAATGACCTACGGTTATTTCTCAACGTAGAATAATGACCCATGGGTCATTTTTCTACGTCGAGAAATGACCCATGGGTCATTCCTCCACGTCGAGAAATGACCCGGAGGACATTTTGTAATGGGGGTCATTTTTCTGCATTACACCGGCATGTACCGTCAAGGAGAAATATTTCACGAGCGGCTCTTAGGCCTATTAGGTCTTGACTCTTGAGCTTATTTTTTTTTTTACCAGCGATAACGATCACAAGCAAACAAAATGTTTATTTTTACAAATTGATAAAGTTATCTCCACATGTTCGTTACAAAATTAGATGAATGAATCTCGTAGGACTGAATACATAAAATCAAAGTCCCTGGTTCCTCCGTGAGGGTTTTGGTTAAAAATCAACTCTTTACAAAGTCACAAAATTTTCCAAAACAGAAAGCATATGCAGACGACGACTAAAAGTAGCAATGTGATAGAAAACCGTCTGGGACAAGGAGAAATTGCTGGCTACGATCACTGTTTTCTCTCCTCACAATGAAGACTTCTTCCCAATGAGTAGATAAAATCATTACATGTATATAGTGTTGAGCACTATTCTCAACATGATTTCAGCCAGCTCAAGGCTCCCAGCTTGTGCATCTGCATCTCTTTTCCACACTTTGTAAAATTATTTTTCAAGACGATGAAGACACTGATTGCTGCTCTAAACACAAATCGTAGCAAAATGCTCAGTTGTCAGAGAAGAATGAATCTTTTCGTAATGACCAATATCAATCCTAGAAACCAGTTTTGCTGATCTTGGATCCCGCGTCTTAAGCCTGCATTACTAGCTAACTTTCAAGATTGGATATCACGTTCTTAAATATCATGGGAGAGGACTTGCAGATCAGCGGGAAAAGAGTTCGGTTTGTAAACTAAATTTTAGCGTGTTAGCCCTTTCCCAAACGACAAAATTTTAGACTGGTCCATTTTGAAAGCACTTGCAGACGACAAAATTTATGTTACTCAAAAAGCAAAATTTGTTTCTAGCAGGGAAGAAAATATTGTGGGAAGAGGAGGAAATGCTGGTTACCAGCATTTTCTCCTTTTCTCACGATGTTTTCAAAAGTTTTCTCTGTCAGGGCCGTAAAAAACAGCGATTGTTTGGCAAAGGGTTAAACTTTCAAAACTGTTAAGGGATACAAGGGTTTAATTAACAAAAGAGGCGTGCATTTTGCAAAATAAAGATTGTCAATCCCCATATTTGGCTGATCTTGTTCTAAAGTTGGACGATAGGTAAACTCGACCTTTATCCATTTAACAGACGACAAAATATTAAACTCATCCATATTAAAAGCATTTTTGCTGAAATGAGAGAAGTTGTCTTAAAAAGGTTGGGATACTTTGTGGGAAAATGTTGTTAACATTTTTCCTTTACCCACTTAGCTTATTGTCTTTGGACCGTTCAGACTGGGTCTTGTGTTGTAATAGGTTAACCAGTTGGGAAAAATAATATCTGTGCAATGTAAGTGGTTGTGCTTGTGTCCATGTACATGTGATAAAATGAAGAGTATATGATAATTGTTTTCGTTCTTGAAGACTGGTATATTTATGATTACGACCTATTATCTTATTTTTTCCTACGAGACAACATTCCGTCATGTTCTAAAAAATAAAGGGTTAGGATTTCATACACAAATGACACGTGTTAACGCTTTACCAGACCTCCAGATTTTACCCATATCCAATTCTATAACATTTGCAGATTACCAAATGTAATTCAAACAACGAAACTTGTCTTTTGGGTGAAGACGTTGTCGGAAGAGAAGCAGCTGCTGATATCAGCACATTTTCTTCTCCCACTATGGTTTCTCGAGGCTCTTGAAACTTGGGCCATGATTATTTGGTAAAGGGTTAACAATAAACGGACAACCCCCCGCCGGTTTTTATTGCCAAATTTGGTTGTCGGGGTGTAATATAAGCTTTAACCCTTAGTCCATACAGCAATAAATAAATGGAGCTGAAACGTATGTGTAGAAGACGACGATTATGAACTTTTCACTATTGTTTTGAGTTAGAACATGTCTTAGAATATCAGAGTAAAAAGATAAATTGCTAGTCACCTGCATTCTCCTTTTTCCTCAATGTTTTCAAAAGCCGAATAGTATTAACGCACCGATTGCAGCTTAAATTCCTTTCAGTATCGTTTACAGACGATGTAGATGAAGATCGTGCTGCACTATCTCTTACAACTATATGTACTGTGAGCTTTTCTTGCCGAGACAAGATTAAAAGCTTTAAATTCTTTGTTATTTGTATGGTGGAGTAATTTTTTGTATTATTTTAGGATAAACTAGGGTAAAGCCTGTATCAGCAATCTAGGGAGCCCAGGTAATAAGGTTTTGAAAACAATGTTGGGAAAGGAGAAAATTCTGTAAAGCAATATACCACCATTGTTCCACGATATTGTCTACTTTTCAAAGAGAAACATAATCATAATTATGATACACACTAAATTTCTCGTCTGCAAATGCATACAAATTGAACAAGTCTAAAAATTTGTCGCCTTATTCAGATGTAGGATACGAATAGCATAGGCTTCAACCTAAAGGTATGGAAAATATTCCGAGGATGACAATCTGTGTATTTTGTCCGAATGCAAGTTGCAGGCAGACCAAATCATGTCAAAGTCCGGCAAAAAGTAAACTTAAGACTTGCCAACTTTTAACCTAATTTTTGTATTAATATCCAGCGACAAACAGTTGGCACAACCAGGGATCTTATATACAAGATCCCTGGCACAACCATGCAATAACAGATTGTCATCTTCATAATTTTCACTCTTTTAAATGCATTTTAACACCAGCTTTGTTTACTTCGGCAAACATTATTACCTACAGCACTCGAATGCAGTCAAAACAACTGGTACTCATTTAAAGTGCCTGTTACGATTTTTACAGACATCGTGGATTGAGATCAGACAACGCATCACGCTATGTCTGATCTTTAATAGATCACTGTCCGCATACTAGTGTCAGAGTTATCCAAACAGCCTGATTCTACAATTTATTTATGCAACTCTTGCCTACGGTTAATGTCGATTCCATTTGAGCCATGCTCTGTGAAATATTGGTTTGTTGTGTCTACAGACAGTATCAACTCCGGTAACCCTGCACAGAACGTACAGGCTAACCTGTGTCGAAACATTTTGCTCTTTGGTCAATTTTCAGCATGTCATTCTACCTCATGACTCGGTCGGTTGTTAAATAAAATGGATCCATGTTTTGTGATGGCTTGCTTGGTGCGTCACGGATATGCATTAGAACCATTTTTCACAGAGTATGACTCATTCAGGTTGCACTCAACGAGAAAATAACTCATTGTATGGTTGTTTTCGTAGGTCAGCCGATTACCAGTTCGAAGGTAGACGGCTTCATTATGATGGTTAATAAATGCATAAATTAATTTATAATATCTGGTTATCTAAATAAATTCTGCATGTTATAAGATTCTGCAAGTTATACGGCATATTTGATTTACTCTCTCTCTCCTTTCAAATTACACCAGTGTTCATGATAGAACTATTTTAATATGAAAAGCAACTTATAACGTGAATGGTATCATAAAAAAAAAAAACCTGACGTGAACTATAATATTTTAGTGTAATGGTAATTTTCTCTTTAGTTGTTACAATTTCTATTGACATATTAATTTCATATAGTTTTTTTTTTCCCAAAAATGATGATGAAATAGAAATAATATTGTGTATCTAATTGAATTCACTCCTTTTAGTAGACATTTTAACCCATTTCCTTCTTCTTTAATTGCCTGTTAAACATATTTATTTTATATCGATTGAGAAACGAGTTAATCTCTCTCGAATCTGCCTTCTGGGAACTTGAATATAATAAAAAAAAGTCTTTCATATGCCTTCTGGGAACTTGAATATAATAAAAAAGTCTTTCATAATCTCAGACAGTTAAGTTCCAAGATGTGAACGCATGACGTTTTCTGATCTTGGTCTTCTCTGCAAAAGCAGCTTTATGCTGAAAAGTTTGAGATGCTGAAGAGAACCCCAGTCTCGTTTTGGAAAACTACCAAAGTGCCGAAAGTTAACCCATTACCACACAATCCCTACTTCTGACTCCCGAGAAACAAGCTTTTAGAAAACATTGTGGGAAAAGGAGAAAATGCTGTTAACCAGCATTGCCTCCTTTTCCCGCAATGTTTTCTACCCTTCACAGAACAAATTTCAAATTTTCTGCCACTTTTATTTTGTCGTCTGCAAATGCTTTCGATTTGGTCAAACCTCAAATTTTGTCATTTGGTAATGAGTTAAATCTGTTACGGTATGGCGAGATATTCTAGCCGGGATAACCTTCACGTCCAAAAGATTACACTATGTTCAGCAAAGTTGATGGGATGGAATATCTAGGCCTAATGGCAGCAAAATGGAGATGTAACCGTTTTTTCGGTTTAAAAATAACTTTGGTGAAAAAAAAGGAGAAAATATTCCGAACATTTTAAGCGACATATTTCTAGACATTCGCTGCTATTCGAATATTTTTTAATTTCTTATAGAAAATTAAACAGATCTATAGTTATTTTGACTTACCAAATGAAGTGGTAATCCATCATCGGAATCTAAGTCGTAAATATTTTGGAAGGGTTAGATAAGGTCGTATAAAAAAGTGTTAGTCGGTTTAGTATGACACGTGCATATGGAACTAACAACTGGGACAGTACTTCACACTGCCGGAGTGCTATACCCAACATCAAAGGAATACCGAGTTAACCCTTGCCTCTCCTTTGTGTTAAGTTTGCATATGTTATTTTACCCTTTATCAAAGGACAAAAGTTTAGACTGGTCCAAATTGAATGCACTTGCAGACGGACAAAATAAATGTTACTCAAAAATTGAAATTTGTTTCTAGCAGAGTAGAAAACATTGTGGGAAAATATGAGAAATTCTGGTTACCAGCATTTTCTCCTTAGTCCACAATGTTTTCAAAATGCTTCTACCTCAGCGTCTTAAAAAAAGGGAATGTTTTTGTAAAGGGTTAAAAGGCAATGAAAAGAGCGGGTTTTCATTTAACCCTTTCCCAAACAAGCCCTTGTTTTTACGTGTCTGCAGTACATGTCTTTTGCAAACAATGTGGGAAAAGGAGAAATTGCTCGTAACGAGCAATTTCTCCTTTTCCCACAGTGTTTTCTGCCCGTTCAGATAATTTTCTGCCATTGTTATAAAAGTTAAAATTGTCGTCTGCAAACTCTTTCAGTTTGGAAGAGTCTAAAATTTGTCATTTGGGAAAGGGTTAAGAGAACAAGAGGATCATTTTAGTTCAGAATGTGGACCGATGTTTTGTTTTTCTGACCATCCAGCCTGCATTTTGAAAAAGCTGAATATATGTACAGTTCTATTCGTTACCCTTTGGTTTCCTTACATCCAGAGACTGAGAAAATGAGGATAAACAGTGTGCTAACATACACGTACAGGGTAGCATAATTTTTTAATTGTTCTTGGGTTTCTTTTTTTTTTTCAAATTAAATTATAGATTATGTTATGGATTTTCGGCGCTCTATGGGTTTAGTTATTAATTGGGATTCCAGTCGGAGTTTTTCCTCTTTTAAATACACGCTTGTGAGTCACAAACAATCAAGAAGTAGTAACTTTGGTTTTCGGTGTTTGGAATCCAGCATGAAATTGCGTTTTTAATCCGAAATTCGAAATTTCATATCGCTAACATTAAATATGGGATAGGCCTACAAATTTGTAACTTAGCGAATAGCTGATTAAAATGATATATAACGTTTCGTGGCATCCTAACTTAAGTAATCCCTGTTGGCAAAGCTTATATCCGCATTTAAAGGTACGCAAATGTTGCGGTCGTAATGGAAGAATTAGTTTCTGGTTCCCAAAACAGTGGGGAAAATTACAGATATTCATGTATAAAAATTTACAGTCATCCTGGCGAATTTTCCCCCGCGATCCCTCGCACAGTCGCCGCGATCCACCGCGTTTACCTCCTGCTGTGAAGTTGCCCGATATTTTCTGAGGCCGCGGTGACACGTCCGCCGCGTTTCCGCGGCCGATACCTGTACAGCAGATTTGCCGCGGACAAATTGGTCCATCGCGGCTCGCGGACTTGAGCAAAATCCGCGAGGAGTGTACTGTATATTGTGTGGCTGAGAGAGAGAGAGAGAGACTATATTGACCTATTTTTTTGACCAAATGAAAATAATTTTCCAGACAATAAATTAAATGAGGCTGAAATGATGGGATGTGCCTTTCAAGCGGTAAAAAAAAATTCTGGGAAAAAAGTGAACGTTCAAAATCAGCACTTTCTCCTTTTCCTACACATCCACAAAAAACTTCCTATCACAGTGTGCCTGAAAACATTGTATTGTACGGTTATGGGATCACTTGCATGGCTCGTAATCCTGGATTTCTTAATTGGAACCCGATGGGTCCGTCCAATGTCTCTCTGGCCCAGATGATATGGGTAAAAATATGGCTGAAAACTGCTTGAAAGAGAGTATAGTATGTATCTTTAACGTTTGGACATCTGTAAAGATAAAACACATACTTCTAAAGAGTAAAACATAACCTATATTACTGTGGCAATGTTGTTCTGGCGAGGATCTCAAACAAACTACCAATCAGCGTAGGTGATAAATCATACTGCTTTTTTAGTATTGCAAATTAATTCCTTACCACCTGATTGGATAATATGCCGCGAACATATATTCCTGTAAACTGGCAAAATCCGCATAAAGCCGTTTCTCTTTCGGGGGCCTCGTATATATACATGTAACTACACTTTTATGTCAAAATCCAAATTAGCGGCATTCAGTACGAGCCACCTACGAGACTTAAACTTACTGAGTAGCCTGCACCATATTTACTATAAGTTACCTTTGATGATTGGCGTGAGAGTTTGAAGAATGGATATATTTTTTTCATTTATAATAACTTAATATAGTTACAAATAAAGTAATTGGTTGTTTTGTCATTCTGAAACAGATACACATCCATACCTTTGTAAGGTAAACAAATTGTGAAATGTTGAAAGGAATACATTGTAACGTTTAAAAGATAACGTTTGATTTAGTTGTTTGAGGCAACTGATGGTCGTTTACTTTTGCAAACAGATCTTACCTTGCTACTTACCTTGTTGTTTAAATCCATGTTTTTAACGAAAATACGTCGAATGTCTTTCAAAGAGACATCATCAAGTTCATGCTTCAGACTGCACATTTTAACGTTGTTTTAGAAACGTCACTTCTCAATGACGTCAGTTTTCAATGAATTTGTGCATTCAGAAGGGAAAATGCTATTTCGTCAGCTGACTCGATTCATGAGATCATAAACAAAGAATCTTAGCCGAATAAAAGTTGGAAAATTAAGGTAAAACTTTGCACAGTGTAATAAATTCGCTGTGCAGTCAGGTGGCAGGGGATTTGGAAACTTGTTCATGGCTGTGGCGTATTATGTCGGTGCTTTTGTGAGACATGATTTGCCACAGCCGTGAACAAGTTTCCAATTCCCCTACCACTTGACCATACGACTTAAATTTTTCAGTCTGTCCATGATATAAACCGCTTTTACACTCACTTTTAACAAGGTATATTTCATATTTTAAATCACAAATTTTTGTTGTCCGCAAATACTTTCAATTGGGCAATTCTGAAGATTCCGGCGGCCACGAGACGAGTTAACTGAGTAGCCTACACCATATTTACTGCTTGTTCCCCTTGAGTGTTAAGGCAGAAAGAATGTTCTGTTTTTTTACAACTGAATATAGTTCCATATACTATCTTTTGCTGTCATTCTAAAACAAATAAACGATCCACCCCTTTGTTAGGTAAGCTTATTGTAAAGTGTTGAAGCTCAAACATTGTAATATATTGAAAGAATAACCTAATGGACATTTTATGCTACTAATGGTCGTTTACTTTTGCCAACAAATCATAATCAAAATGCTACTTCCCTTGTTGTTTAAATCCATGTTGAAATGAAAAAACGTCAAATTCCTTTCGCAGTGACATCAACAAGTTCATGCATAAAACTGCACCTTTTTACTCTTGGTTTAGTGTCGTCGATTCTCAGTGACGTAAGTTTTCTATGAACTTGGGCACTCAGAAGGGAAAATCCTGTTTCGTCAGCGAACTCGATTCATGAGATCATAAACAAGGAATGGTGCTGAATAAAAGCTGGAAACGTAAAACTTTGCAGTGCAATGAATTCGCTGAGTGGTGAGGTGGCAGGGGTTTTGGAAACTTGTTCACGGTTATAGCGTATTATGTCGAGTTTCGTGGGAGACATGATTTGCCACAGCCGTGAACAAGTTTGCAAGTCCCCTGCCACCTGACCGCACAATTTACACTGTTGAGTCTGTCCATGATACACTCAGTTTGCTACACTACCTATTCACAAGATCAATTTCATATTTTAAATTACAATTTTTAGTTGTCTGCAAATACTTTTAAGTTAGGGAAGTCTAAGAAATGTTTCGGCCATGAGACAAATTTATCGAGTAGCTTGCATCATATTAAGTACTAGTTTTCTTTGCTTGTTAAGGCAGAAGTAATGAATATTTTTGATACAACTAAATATAGTTCCATATACTATCTTTTGTTGTCATTCTAAAACAAATAAACGATCCACCCCTTTGTTAGGTAAGCTAATTGTGAAGTGTCGAATCTCAAACATTGTAATGTATTGAAAGAATAACCTAATGGACGTTTTAGCCAACTAATGGTCGTTTACTTTTGCCAACAAGTTATAATCAAAATGCTTCTTCCCTTGTTTTTTTTAAATCCATGTTGAAGTGAAAATACGTCGAATGCCTTTTGCAGTGACATCAACAAGTTCATGCACCAAACTATACTATTAACCGTTGCTTTAGTGACGTCATTTCTCAGTTACGTAAGTTTTCAATGAATTTGGGCACACAGAAGGGAAATGCTATTTCGTCAATGTACTCGATTCATGAGATCATAAACTAGGAATTATCGCCGAATAAAAGTTGGAAAAGTATCTGTTTTTCAGTGTAAAATATTCGTTGTGCGATCAAGTAGCAGGTGATTTGAAACTTGTCTATGGCGTATTATGTCGAGGTTCGGTTGAGGCATGATTTGCCACATCCGTGAACAAGTTTCCAAGTGCACTGCCACCTGACCACACAACTTACACTGTTCAGTCTGTCCGTGATACACACCGTTTGCTGCACTACCTTTTTAGCTCATCTGAGCACAACGTGCTCAAGGGTATCCTCGGATACCCCGGGGTCTCCCTATTTGCTACGCTACATCGACCCTGGGACAATTGACTAATAAAACTTTGAATCAGCCGCCGAAAATCGATACGAAACGTCAAAGCGTACAGTCTACTCGCCCATCACAAAATGATGATGGAACCAATGAAAAGCCAGCATTCGGCCAGCGGTAAAGCGAGGGAAATTCAATTAATTGTCCCAGGGGTCGATGTAGCGTAGCAAATAGGGAGATGGCTCAAGGGGAGCTTTTCTGATGCTGGTCAGATTTTGAAATCATTTCACAGAGATGTTCCTTGGGTGACCCTTTTCAAAACGTGTTCATGAAAGTTTGATTCGTCAATAAACATGGCTCTGGGGAATTGGGGCTACTTGCACTATATGGCCATGAAGGAATTTTTTTAAAATTCTTCTCTGAAACGGCTGATCAGGTTCTGAAATAATTTCACAGAAATGTATCTTAGTTGACCCTTGAAAAGTGCGCGAAATATTTTGATCCATCAAGAAACATGGCTCTGATGGCTGTAGGCTATTTACACTATACAGACATGAAGAAATTCTTAAAAATTCTTCTTCTCTGAAATGGTTGTTTAGATTGTGAAAATATTGGCTATGGTCCTCTCAAATATTCAGGTGAGTGAACCAGGGCCATCTTGGCCCTCTTGTTACAAGATATATTTCATATTTTGAATTACATTTTTTTTTGTCTGCAAATACTTTCGATTTGGGCAATTCTTACATTCTGCCGGGTACTAGACAAGTTAACTGAGTAGCCTGCACCATATTTACTGCTTGTTTCCCTCAATTGTTAAGGCAGAAAGAGTGGATTCTTTAAATAACTGAATGTAGTTCCATATACTATCTTTTTGTGTCATTTTTAAACAAACAAACGATCCACCCCTTCGTCAGGTAAGCTAATTGTAAAGTGTTGAAACTCAAACATTGTAATGTATTGAAATGATAATCTAATAGATATTTTATGCAACTAATGGTCGTTTACTTTCGCTAACAAATCATTATCAGAATGCTACCTCCCTTATTGTTTAAATCCATGTTGAAATGAAAATACGTCGAATGCCTTTCGCACTGACATCAACAAGTTCATGTACCAAACTAAACTTTTTTCCCTTGTTTAGTGACCTCAGTTCTCAGTGACGTTTGTTTTCAATTAATTTGGAAGCGAACATGCTATTTCGTCAATATTATCGATTCATGAGATCATAAACAGAGAATAATCGCTGAGTAAAAGCAGGAAAAGTAAAACTTTGCAGTGTAATACCTTCGCTGCTTGGTCAGGTGGCAGGGGATTTGGAAACTTGTTCACAGCTTGTTCACATCCATGTTGAAGTGAAAATACGTCGAATGCCTTTTGCAGTGACATCAACAAGTTCATGCACCAAACTATACTATTAAACGTTGTTTTAGTGACGTCATTTCTCAGTTACGTAAGTTTTCAATGAATTTGGGCACTCAGAAGGGATATGCTGTTTCGTCAATGTACTCGATTCATGAGATTATAAACTAGGAATTATAGCTATATAAAAGTTGGAAAAGTAAAACTTTGCAGTGTAATATATTCGCTGTGCGGTAAGGTAGCAGGGGACTCGGAAACTTGTTCATGGCTATGGCGTATTATGTCGAGGTTCGGGACAGACATGATTTGTCACAGCCGTGAACAAGTTTGCAAGTCCCCTGCCACCTGACCGTACAACTTACAATGTTCTGTCTGTTCGTGATAAACACCGTATGCTGCATTTCCTTTTTATCAGATAAATTTCATATTTTGAATTAACTTTTTTGTCGTATGCAAATACATTTATTTTTTGGCAATTCTAAAAATTCTGGCGGCCACTACACAAGTTAACTGAGTAGCCTGCACCATATTAAGTCCTAGTTTCTCTTGATTGTTCAGGCAGAAAGAATGATCTTTTTTTAAATAACTGAATGTAGCTTCATATACTATCGTTTGTTGTCATTCTAAAACAAATAAACGATCCACCCCTTTGTTAGGTAAGCTTATTGTAAAGTGTCGAATCTCAAACATTGTAATGTATTGAAAGAATAACCTAATGGACGTTTAAGCCAATTAATGGTCGTTACTTTTGCCAACAAATCATTATCAAAATGCTACTTCCCTTGTTGTTTAAATCCATGTTGAAATGAAAATACGTCGAATGCCTTTCGCAGTGACATCAACAAGTTCATGCACCAAACTATACTATTAACAGTTGTTTTAGTGACGTCAGTTCTCAGTGACGTACGTTTTCAATGAATTTGGGCACTCAGAAGCAAAAATGCTATTTTGTCAGTGTACTCATTTCGTGAGATCATAAACAAGGAATGTTTGCTGAATAAAAGCTGGAAAATTTAAACTATGCAGTGCAATAAATTTGCTGTATGATGAGATGGCTGGGGATTTGGAAACTTGTTTATGGCTGTGGCGTATTGTGTCGATGCTAGGGACAGACATGATTTGCCACATCCGTGAACAAGTTTCCAAGTCCCTTGCCACCTGACAGCACAACTTACGCTGTTCAGTCTGTCCATGATATACTCAGTTTGCTACATTCCCTGTTTTACAAGATAAATTTCAAATTTTGAATTATAATTTCTTGTTGTCTGCAAATACTTTTATGTTGGGCAAGGCCACATATTTAGTCCAACACTCTTGAAAATTGATAAGAATATTTGCCTTGATTATATCTTAGATGAGTTTGAAAATGGTTACGGGTCAAAACCTAGGTCAGCAGGTCACATCTTAGACAAACCCTTGTGCACGCTGTAGAGGCCACGTTTTCTTTTTAACAGTCTTAAATCCTAATCAGAATTTCTGTCTGGATAGTATCTGAACGAATTCAAAATTAGGTCATGTCGGGTCAAAAACTTGGTCACCAGGTCAGATCTTAGAAAAAATTTGTGTACCCTCTAGAGGCCGCATTTACAATTCAAACTCTTGAAGGTTTGTCAGAATCTTTGTCTTGGTGATATCTCCGACAAGTATGAAAATGGTTTATGTCGGTCAAAATTAGGTCAATAAGTGAAATCTGAGAAAAGTTTGTGTGCGCTCTGGAGGACACATTTTTAGTCCGATTCTCCTGAAACTTAATCAGAATGTTTATCTTGATAATACCTTGAATGAGTTTGAAAATAGATCATGTGGAGTCAAACACTGGGTCACTGGGTCAAGAATTAGAAAGACATTGTGGACGCTCTAAAAGCCACATTTCCAGTCTGATATTCTTTAGACTTAGTGGGGTCAAAAAATAGGTAACTCAAAAACTAGGTCTCTTTTCACAAATTTTAGAAAAAAACAAACTTTTGTGCGCTTTGGAATCGTTTCAGTCGAATATTCATAAAACTTGGTCAGAATGTTGGTTTAGTAATATCTCAAAAGTATTTGATAATGGCTTGTATCTGATCAAAAACCAGGTCACCAAGTAAAATCTTAGAACAACCATTTTTATGCTCTAGAGGGCACATATAGACAAATGTATCGCATGATGTGTTGGCAAATTAGGAAGTATGTTGGAATGATTTCAAATACAATAAGAAAAAGCTTGGTCTTACTTTTCCTATTTTACACAAAGTTGCTTTACAAGTTAAAAGACAAGAACGAGGCAAAAGAACAAAGGTCAAATACAAAACACTTCCATTCTTGTCAGTCGTTATTTTGTGGAACACGACATGAATACCACAATGGAACACGATAAAAATACCACAGTTGAACACGACATGTATACCACAGTCAAATAATCTGTGCGAACCTATGTAGAACCTAATTATGTAGAACCACCAAAAAACAACAAGGAAATATCTCAACGTAAATATATGGAAGGATTGATATCTGAATATAATAATATCCAATATGTATTGCCTACTTCATTTAACTTGATCCTGACCTTTATGCTGAATATTTAAAAAGTCCTATAGATAGAACTCGGAAATTTATATATATACGCTAGAAGCCACTTATATAAACAGGTGAGCAATTTAACCCTTGGCCTACAAAGCGCGACTCAAATTGCTTTTAGGGACAGAGTAGATCAAAATCAGACTCCACAGAACGTGCAGTCAGATCTTGGATCTACACTGTCCGATAAGGAGATATTCCCCTAAAAAATAACTTTCAAATTTCAATGTTTGATTTGTTTTACTATTGAATGGAAATTTTCAATTAACTTATCTGGTAGATTGATAGATGGTTGGCATATGCCAGACGAACCATTTCCGTCACTATTCGGAACATATGACGAGCGATGCTGATGGTAAAAGTAGACAAGTAATAAATGTAAAAAAAAAAAAAGTGAAAATTGCAAATATCATATCAAAAATCTACATTTGCTTAAAGCTGAAGATCAGATAACCGTCTAATAAAGTGGTCACTTTTAAACAAAAATGTAGTTCGTAACATAACAATGTAAATGCAGTATTCACAAGATATCTTGCACAACTGCGAACAGTACCGATCACAG
Organism: Tridacna crocea; assembly: GCA_943736015.1. NCBI lineage: Eukaryota > Metazoa > Mollusca > Bivalvia > Cardiida > Cardiidae > Tridacna > Tridacna crocea. The sequence continues at coordinate 43,855,540 of OX031068.1, read as the reverse complement.
CACCATCTTTGTGGTCTGCTCCTGATGTACATTGTCAACAAAATCGAATGCTATTGCGTTTGACATTTATTAATGTTATGTTCACTTCAAACCACAGAGTTTTTTAAAGAAAAAATAGACCTCTACTTCCTTTGATTTTCTATGTTTTGATCTTTGGTCAAACATACAAAACTAGACATTCCAAGCTGCAGTCTTTGTCTATTTTTCTCGGGAGTGATCTAAACTTTAAGGTTACACAGTTTCTAATCGAATTCACCTTATAGTTTTGAAAATCAGTGATTGATTCACCCTTAAAAATCTAGAATTAGACTAAGTATACAAGAGGGAATAACTAGTGAATCAAGGACCTAGGTGAGGAAAAAAACATTTCATTTTTCTTTTCATTTATTAGCATTATCGACACATCGCATGTCTTTGGCCATCTACAAATAAAAGAAATCTGGCAAAGACAATGAAAATAACAATATCAGTTCAGATATAAAATACAATGTGTGAGTGAAAACGAAGTAGCTTATTGGAAATAAGCAGTACACATTCTGATACAACAACAACAACAACAACAGTAACAAAAATTAAAAAGAAAGGAAGGGTGTGTTTTGTTAAACACAAATATATGAATAATGTTACGAATCACTAGAAATATAGACCACTTAGCGTAAATCTAGGCAAGTTGAAATATATTTTCAAATTTTCAGATTTTTTTCATTATTACACATTAAACTTATAAATTTGAATTGCGTTGGCCAGCAGTTTTTACCAAAATATTCCTTTCTCATACAAGTGTAATTTGGATAACGTAAAAGAAAGAGAGATTGGATTTCTATGTAGCGTCTATTACAAGTGCATTTTACAAAATCTCTCGTCACGTGGAATATTTCTGAAGCGTCCCGTTTAGATTTCTAACTCATGTGAACTTAATCTAAATCTAGCAAAACTCTTCAACATGTTTTGATTTTGGATTTTGTCAAGATACGCCTCGTAAGAAAATTTCTGTTAGAATGAACGGTAACATGAAAGTTTTGGTAAATTATTAAAGGTATAGTGCCAATCACGAATTGATCGTTTAATCGTAATTTCAAAGCAGAGAAATTATCTAACTCTCTATTAAAATTTAATCTAATATTAGTATATCCTAAGTGATCAATTGAATGGACTCTTTTTGACCAACAGTTTCCAGCAACATTATAAGATTGACCTAAATATATCTAATGTAAAGGAGATACATCGTTTGATAAAGTTTTAGACCAGAATTTAAGTACTTATTGCTTACATGGAACAGAAAGAGGAAGTCTACCAAATTCACCTAAACCTGCCAAGTTTGGTGTTTGCTGTTTTACACCTAACAGGTACTTAAGAAATTTGACATGTACCTTATCAATGTCTTTAAAACTATACACTCCCCAAACAACCTCTGTTTCCTAGAATAAGACTGGTAAAACCGAAGAATCAGAAAGCGAAACTTTTGTCTTTATATCCAATGAAACTTTATCAAAGACTTTAAGTAAAGTATGATAGGCGTTTTGAGCTTGTTCAATCAGAGCACGGACAGCATGTTTGAAACTGCCTGTATAATAAAATTGAAGACCTAAATAAGTGAAACTGTCCACTTTTTCAACATTTCTACCATTAATGAAAATATCGCAATCATGTTTGGACTTTCTTTTCTCAAAAACACATACTTTAGTCTTATCATCATTGATAATTAATCCCCATTTCTCAGAGTAATGCAAAATACTGTTAACCTAAGCTTGTAAACTAACTGGACTAGTGGTTAATAAAACAAGATCGTCAGCGAAAAGAATCATACACTTCGTTAACAACTCTAAATCCTTGTCCGTAAACGAATCGAAATTAATATTTTCTACAATATTATTAAAGAAAAGTATGAAGAGAATAGGTGAAAGAGGTTCTGCCGTCTCAGATCTATCGAAACATCAAAGAAGTAAGATAAATAAGACTTTTCTGACAGTTTTACACAAGATTGGACTTTGTGATGAATACATCTGATCATATTTAGCATTTTACTACTAATACCAGTATGTAAAAGTTTACACCAAAGAAGATCCCTATCCACTGTATCAAATGCACGTTTTCAATCTATAAAACTACACCAGAGCTTACGATTTTTTGATAACACCTTTTGAATTAAAGAATGTAAAATAATAATAGCATCAGCAGTGGAATGGCCATCAAGAAATCCAAACCGATTTCCAATGCGATTTCTAAAAATCAAAGAAACTAGAAGGCCAAGATGGCCCTGGATCGCTCACCAGAATTTTTGAAAGGACCATAGCCATTTTTTTTCAAAATCTGATAAGCTATTACATTGAAAGAGAACTTTTAAGAAAATCTTCATATTTTTATAGTGTAAATAGTCAACAGCCATCTGAGCCATATTTCCCTATGGATCAAAATTTCTCGAACACGTTTTGAAAGGGTTAGCCCAGAAACATTTCTGTGAAATTATTTCAAAATCTGATCGGCCATTTCAGAAAAGAAGAATTTGTAAGAATTTCTTCATTTACCAGCGGTTTAGGAGGAGTTGATGTTTAGTTAGGAGGAATTTTTGACGACGTACGACGCACGACGCACTGACGCACGCACAGGGCGTTAACTTCTAAACAGGAAACTAGTAAGATAGAAGTGGGTTGCAAAAGAATAAAGGAAATAAGACAGTTTTCACAAGTTATCAATATTTCTCTAGTTTGTAAAAGAATAAGAGTAAGAAACCCAGTGCTGTTTCCTTCAAGCAATAATGTAAATGCTGTTTTGTCGTTCTTTTAGACTCTGCATACATTCTCACATTCTCTGTCGTGTACTTTTCCATTATTGCTCCAGGTGTTCTATTACAAAAAATAAAAAGAAAAAGTTATGAAACTGTTTGATGCATCTCCGTGAGTATACGATAATAACGAGCGACAGCGAGTTAGGGGCGATGCCCGTAACGAGCGCAGCTCATCTTGCTTTCTAGATTTTTAAAAATGATATTCCGACTTCGTTCTTGGTTTTTGTCTAAATCTAAATAGGGATGACTAAAAATTGAGTGTCTTCCGGTTAATCGCACAGCGCCACACGTATCACAATCTGTCGCACAAGTACCTGATTGGTAAAAAATGACTGTAATTATGTACCGATCAGATGATTAATTAAAATCATTATCAGTTTAATGAGTAAAGGTTATCTTATTTCTTACTTTCAGGTTATTAGGCGTTTACTTGTGTATAATTATACCCTCTGATCTATGCTAGTAAATAACGTCATTAGTCATTATTACGTCATGCACAGGTCGTTTTTTAGCGGAAAATATTGTGACAAGGAAAAGATTGGGTGAAAGAAGAAAGATTCATATAATCTAATCTTAGCGATCTACACACTCTGATTTTAAAGAAACTCCAGGTAAAACATGGGTAGATATGTGCATTAATGAAGAAATGAAAGAAAGATTCTGTTTTTTGTTTGTTATCTCCTTTTATGTGTATATTGATTGCACTGCGGCAGGTGCACTTACCGTGTATTCCTGGAGTTCCTTTTACCAGTACTCTACTGACCGATTCCTCGTAAAAACCAAAGTCCCTCTTATATTGATGTCTATAGATCTACATGCAGTGAGGACATGTTCCCGTAAACGGTCTTTAAAAATAGATCTATGTGAACCAATAATCATTCCAAATAATTTTCTGGACATAGGTCAACGAAATTTTCAAGAAACCGTCTCAGCCATTGACAGTTCACCCTGTTTCACATGTATAAAAAATGCTTATTACTTTTGACAACGCTCAAAATTTGTTTTGGCAAAGTCGGAATTCGAACCCAAACCCCTATCATTTCAAGATCTAGAATCTAGCTCATCATTCGAAATAATAGATATTTAGTCCACAAATCATGCATGTCGCTCGTATTGAGGATTTGCCTTTTCATATTAAGTTGTCATGCACATGTAATTAACGGTCCATTGACTATCAGAAGATTGATCCAAGGTAAAAAGTTTCGACCAATGTCAGCCTCCGCTGTTGCTTTAAATTCCTTCTGACAAAATTGTAGGCAAGCTTTCGAAAATACACCCCACACAAAAACTGTAAAGTTAATGAATAAATAAAGAAAAAAATAACAACAAATTCAATTTGAAAAATGAATTACAAAATAAATAACATTAAATAGGTAAATAAAGTAATTTAATAAATAAATCGCTGACAAACCCTGACAAAAACGCAGAGGCGTGATAGTGAAAATGTATTGTAATCTTCAAAAGTTGAATAAAACAGGCTTGAAAAAATGAATGTAGAAAAGTGTAAGGCAACTTAGGACTATACAAAAGTACATACCGGTTGGACAATGGCAAAGTATTTCAAGCGACAGTTCATCGGGCTTCCTTATTTTTGAATATGTGCAGCCTGGAGATAGGTGAAGTTCGACGCCGTCCTTCTGATATATTTGTTCTATAGAGATTGTCGCTTCAGGCAGATTCATCTCATCCATTAAAGTGAACCAGTCTGCGCCTTCAATAAAATCCTTTTGGTCTGTGAATTTCTTGCCGCCTTCGGAATTCTTTCGGTTGCATTCACAAACACGGTAAAGGAGATAAAGACAAAATTGCCCTGTCGTGTAGCGTTTACGATATTCGCAACCGTGGTCATTTTTATGACCCTCTTTTGCTTTTCTTAACTTACTTTGCCCGATCATTTCTTGATACTTTGGAGGAATATCGTTTAAAGTCGCATTTGTTGACATCGTGATTTCTTTTGACTACATGTTTTAGTGCATAGTTTGTCTTTAAAATCATAAAGGCAGCCAATTGGATATATCTTCTAAATGATGGACAGATTAAGTTTACCATTGTTGGTCGAATAAAAAAGAAGGCGTGTCTGTACATTTGTGAGTTGTTACAATATAATTATGATAATACATACTGAAAGCTGTACTAACCTATGTTAAAATTCAACATATTACGCCCTGTAGTCGAGAGTTATGGAAAGCATTGCAAGGAAACGATGCCACAATGTTACATAGTCATATCCTTTCATAAATTGTTTACCTTTATACTAGAAAATCGCATTTTCTCTTCATCAAAATGTTTGTTCGTCGTGGAATGGTTATTTGAACACCTAGGACAGTCTGTGCCCGAAAGCGCGAAGCAACAACATGTATGTTTCAAATCGTTCGCACGGCATTCGTTTTGTAATCTATCCTTTAAAGTAGTTCAGTGTTTATTGATCTATCGTAAAAGATGGGTAACAAAACGCATAGACTTTACAAAAGCACCTTGGCGTCCATTTCTTTCAAACAAAAAACATTTTAAGGCAGAACGATTTGACCTTCAAGAACATTGAAGGGTTTTAAAGTGTAACAAGAACATTGAACAATGACAACCAGTTTTTTTTTTTTCTCAAAATTTATGTTTCAAAATTGAAAGGCTTGCACATGTTGCATATTTGTACAAGGTGTAGTATTTCATGGGTAGAAATGCTATTCAGTGATCCCAAAATATCTTAATGAAAATATTTTCAAACTTGGCCTTTTAGCATGGCTGTTTGATAACTGAATACAAGCACATATCTCGACTAATTGTGGTTGTACGCTGTCTGATGACTGCATGCAAAGTAATTTATAAAAAAAATAATAATGAAAATGTTGTATATATAAAGCTCATGCATGGCTAAGTGGTATAGTGAAGGACTCGTCACCTTGTGATTCCGGGCTCGAGCCTCAAAGGACACTTTACGTTTTGTTCAAGCGAGTGTTCAAGGGGAAGACACCTCAGACCCCAGCCTAGTACCTGTGACACTCAGGACATTCACGAATGAGTGGGCTGTCCCAGTGATATACGGCTGGAAAATTTCTGAAAGCGGCGTTTTACACAATTTAATGTAATGATGTAATTTCTGATTCAATATTTAGCAAGAGTAGCAAACACAATATTTGCATTAAGAGCAAGGTCGGGGAGATTTTAATGATGTCGAGTCCTTTGATTACATCCCAAAGATGTTCTTTTGGGTTGAGGTCTGGGCTTTTTGTCCACCAAGACATGACATAGACATTGTTAGCTGCCAACATATTCTGGGCAGCTCTTAAGCTATGTAGTGTGACAAACTGCCAGAATTGTCTTTTCAGCATAACCGTTTCAAAATGATCTGGGCAGAAATTTCATTGCATACAAAGACACTATTGTGCAAATTTTAGGGTAATGTAAACACCGGAAGGTATCAAGCGAAATTATACAGCATGTCATTGAATCCGATATTCTAGCCGGTCACTGCATGGTTTTGGAATAGGGTAATGCCACCAACTATATAACGCCAATGCCACCCGGAATATGTTGGCATCTAACAATGTCTATGCCATACCAAGGCCGGCCAAAAGCCTGGACCTGAACCAGACCTGGGGTCAATTACTTACAGGTGTAATCAATTAAATTACAATTACTTCTGCATTTCACGATTACAGATTACAATTACAATAACTGATTACTTTGTTATTACTTTTTAGCTCACCTTAGCAGAACGTGCTCAAGGGGAGCTTTTAGGATCACGCTGTGTCCGTCGTGCGTCGTCCGTCATGCGGCGTCAACAATTCTTTAAACATCTTCTCCAGCTAAAACACATAGCCAAACTTGAATGGAATGTTTCTTGGGAAGTCTTCATCAAAAACTGTTCACAGAACTTGATTGCATGAAAAATTCTGGTTGCCATAAACTAAATGAAATTTTACAGGAAAATCTTTGAAAATCTTCTCTGAAGCGGCTGGTCACCTTTTAAAATAATCAAAGAGATATGTTCCTTGGGCGACCCTTTTTAAAAAGTGTTTGCGAAATTTTAATCCGTCGAAAAACATGGCCGTGGTGGAGGGGATGGGGCTTTTGCGTCCAGTGCTGTCGACAATTCTTTAAACGTCTTCTCCTAAAGCACTATGCCGATTTCAACCAAACTTGGCTGGAATGTTTTTGGAAGGTCTTCTTTAAAAAAGATGTTCACAGAATTTGATTTCGTCATTTCGTCAAAACTCTGGTTGCCATGGCAACCAAATGGAATTTTCCGAGAAATTCTTTAAAAATCTTCTCCTCTGAAACTGCTAGTCAGTTTATATTAATTTCACAGATACGTTCCTTGGGTGACCCTTTTCAAAGTTTGTTTGTAAAATTTTGATCCGTCGGAAAACATGGCAGTGGTGGGGGTGGACATTGTTGCACTGTATGGACTTTAAGAATTCTTTGAAATTCTTCTTCTCATAAACCACTCGTCCTCTTTTGAAATGTTGTTATAGTTCACTAGTAAAAAATCAACTCACTCGACAAGGACAGGTAACTCCTACAATTCTTTTGTCCAAATTATACCCCTCTTGCGACTAAGAATTTTAACTCACTATCCAGCAACCAGCTGCCAATCATTGGCACCCTCATGAGGTGCTCTTGTTCAGGTTAATAGTTTTAGTCAATATCGGTAATTTGCTCTTGTTCAAGAAATGGCCTTTGGGTGACCTATCTTAAAATATATTGGCAGAATTCTGATTCGTCAAAAACATGGTTGTGGTGATGACTGTAGAGGTAATTGTAATCTGTTGTCATGATTACTTGTAATTGATTACAATTTCTAATGAATCGATATGTAATCTATAATCAGGAATTTTCATGATTACAAGTTTTTGTAATAAATTACATTATAAAATGGCATGAAATAGTAATTACTTTGTGATTACTTAATGATTACTTTCTTACAGTTTGTATAAACAAGAGGGCCATGATGACCCTGTATCGCTCAACTGGCTAATGAGTAAAAACACTTCAAACCAAACATTATAATATTTGGCCAATTGGTTTCAACTTGAAGACGTACTAATTTTTTGTCTATAAAATCCTACGAGAAAGTTATGACACCCGGTTAAAGCCAATTTTGACCACAAAGCTATAACTACTTAAATCCTGGTCCATTAGATAAAGCCCCATATCAAATAATACAGGTCTAGAATGTGCGGTTATAAACAAGAAGATTGTCAAAGTTTTCTCAATAAAAGGCCCTGTAAAACATGAGACTCGTGAGACAGGGCTAAATTTAGAAGCCATAGTCTTTATTATGTTTTGTAACAAGATGACTTGTAAAGTTTTTAACACAAAAGCCCATGTAAAACTTGTGACCCCTGGTGTGGGGACAAACCTGACCCCAATGCTATAATTTGGGCCCTCCTGGTAGAAATTTGGTAGTCCTTGGCCTTATGGCTAGGTACACGTAGATTTCCCTGTCTTTCTGTACTTAAGACTTAACTTTAAATTAGCTCCAACAGCTAAAGCAGAGTAAATAGGCTTTTAAAAAGGAAAATTAATTACCCATCTGTCTGCAATAACAAAAGAAAATAAAGTAAAAAAAGTGAATTTAAAGAAGAATGCAACAAATGAAATAGGCTTTAGGAAGGAAACTAAGTCTCAACTTATATTTGACACATTAGCAAAGAGATCAAAACAAATTAATTTGCTGCTATTTTCCCCATCAAGGCAATTATAGTGACTGTAAGTAATTTTCAACTATGACTGAAACAGACAGATTATCTTGTTTAGCTCTGTACAGTTATGAGAAAATACACTTAATATATATGAAGTGGTTCATATTGAATGCCTGTGAAAAGAACCAGGTCATCCTAGTGAAACTAGACCTATCACTAAACGTGATCATACCCCGTCCCCTGAACAGCTCCTTGTCACAGGAACAGGTATTTACCACAGAATGCAGTATGGTTTAGTACAAAAGTAAGAGTTGAAAAAAACTTCAAGGGGAGACAATTCCATAATAAATCACAGCAGGATAATGAAAATTGCAGATGAACAACTTCATATATATATATATAGGAACCCGGTGTGTAAATTTGAGTTCAGAGTATTTCTCCGGACAAATTTGTGTGAACGGACAGACGGACGGACGGACAGACAGCCATTTCGATTCCAGTATACACCCTCCACTACATTGTGTGTGTGTGGGGAAGGGTATAATTATTCAATTCGTCGAAATCTTCCCTAAACAGAAATACATGTCCGTTTGTTTGAACATTTTGAGATTCCACCAGGTGCTACTGGGACAGTCAAAGTAATGTGCAAAAATTATATTTCATTCATATCAAACTTCAAACATTTGAAGAAATGTTTATATTTTTTGCCTAGACTAGTGTGCAAATAAGTTCATATGAATTGCACGTGAAACGACTTTTTCTCTAAACCTTCCGTAATTGGGTTTTTAAAAAGAGATTATATGGATAAAATGCTATAGTCGTAGTCTTCAAAGGTATTTTGCCAATATTTGTAGTAAAATTCCAAATTCAAATCACCAAAATATTTGCTCCAGGTGTTTGCCATACATCTGTTAATAAATACGCGAACTGAGTACGAAATGCTACTCGTTCTTGAATAGCATTTCAAACCCTATGAAATGCTATTCAAGATCACGTAGCATTTCATAGTCTGCTATGTCCTTCAATGTCTATTCGACGCTTGATCAATCTGTGCCTTACTTCCAGTGCATCAGTTGAATGTTTCCTAATAAATGGTTGTTAGTTAATTGCATTTGATTTTCACCTAAACAGGCTGAAGGCCAGTGAGATCATGTCAGCCGTTCATAAAAGATGTCCTTAGACAGACAGAATAGATTACAATATGAACTGTGTATAAAGTTTCAGTCAGCTCAGCCTGTTTGAACCGCTCTTGCAGATATGATTCGATACATTTTGCAGCTTTACCAAACCATTATGGTATATTTCTATACTTAAATATGTTTTCGCCTTAAAGGTGGGTACTTAGAATTTTCACATCACACCAAATCAAAAAAGATATATATCACTGAAATTTATACGAAAAAACAATACAAATCATCTATAATTAAGAATCATAAAATTACCGAAGAAATTTTTTTTTGATGGTATTCCCTTAAAAGGCTACGTAGCCTCTTAAGCTATTTTTAGATTTCGTGCCAAAAATAAAAAATGCATTGTGGAAATGTTAAGTGACTGACACGTGACTAATGATGCTTAAATTTCATTACATAACAAACATGTAATTATTTTTCATAATATCTTCTTCGGACGCTATGTTTGAAGCTTCATCTGTGTTTTTCCAGTATGTAAATGAGCGAGTTGTTCATGTAAAAATAGAACGTGTTTCCCGTCGATGTCGACCTTGGCCGTAGTAAATTTCTAATTTCTCGTGTTGTCGGATGGTTTTCGACTACTGGGGTTTTATGAATGACGATTATAAGGCTTTGGGAGTATAAGGATGATATTTTTGTATTTTTGTAAAATTTTTGTCCCAAATTCTGAAGGGCCACCTTTAAGAACGTTAACATACATTGTTGCAATAGTAATTGTAGTTACAGAAACGTATTTTTAGCTCACCTTAGCACAAAGTGCTAAAGGTGAGCTCACCTTAGCACAAAGTGCTAAAGGTGAGCTATTGTGATCGCCCTATGTCCGGCGTCCGTCAAAAATTTCTTTAAACATCTTCTTCTCCTAAACCACTGAGTCAATCTTCATGAAACTTGGCAGGAATGTTTCTAGGGTAAAGCTCTATCTAAGGTGTTCAAAGAATTTAATTCCACCCATAACTCTGGTTGACCCTGGCAACAAAAAGAAAAAGAAAACGAAATCTTTGAAAATGTTCTTCTCTGAAATTAGAAGGGGTAGAGCTTTGATATTTGATATGTAGCCTCTCCTAATGGACCTCTACCAAGTTTGTCCAAATTATGCCTCTAGGGTCAAAACTGGCCCAACCCCGGGGATAACAAAGAAGGAAAAATTTAAAAATCTTATCCTCTGAAACTTAAAGGCGTAGAGCTTTGACATTTGGTATGTAGCATCTCCTAATAGACCTCTACCAAGTTTGTTCAAATGATGCCCCTGAGGTAAAAACTTGTCCCACCCCGGGGGTCACAAGTTTGAGCATAGGAACAAAGAAGGAAAATTCAAAAATCTTCTCCTCTGAAACTTGAAGGCATAGAGCTTTGATATTTAGTATGTGGCATTTCCTAGTGGACCTCTACATAGTTTGTTCAAATTATGCCCCTTGGGTCAAAACTGGCCCCGCCCCGTGGGTCACAAGTTAGAGCATAGGAACATAGAAAGAAAACTTTAAAAATCTTCTTCTCTGAAATTTGAAGGCGTAGAGCTTTGATATTTGGTATGTGGCATCTAGTAAACCTCTACCAAGTCTGTTCAAATTATGCCCCTGGTGTAAAACTGGCCCCACCCTGGAGGTCACAAGTTTGAGCATGGAAACAAAGAAGGAAAACCTTAAAATTCTTTTCCTCAGAAACTAGAAAGCGCAGAGCTTTGTCATTTGGTGTGTTGCATCTCCTAGTAGACCTCTAGCTAGTTTGTTCAAATGATGTCCATGGGGTCAAAACTGGCCCCACCCCGGGGGTCACAAGTTTGAGCATGGGAACAAAGAAGGAAAATTTAAAAAATTATTCTCTCCTGAAACTAGATGGCGTAGAGCTTTGATATTTAGTATGTGACATCTCCTAGTAGACCTCTACCAAGTTGTTTTAAATCATGCCCGTGGGGTCAAAACTGGCCCCGCTCCGGGGGTCACAAGTTCGAACATAGGAACAAAGAAAGAAAATTTTAAAATTCTTCTTCTCTAAAACTAGAAGGCATAGAGCTATACTATTTGGCATGTAGCAATTCCTAGTGGACCTCTACCAAGTTTTGCTCAATATTATGCCCTTGGGGTCAAAACTGGCCCTGACCGGGGGCGGGTCACAGGTTCGAACATAGCAACAAAGAAGGAAAAATATTCTTCTCTGAAACAAGAAGGTGCAGAGGTTTGATATTTGGTATGCATAATCTTCTAGTGGACCTCTACCGAGTTTGGTCAAATGATATCCCTGGCATCAAAACTGGCCATGCCCCGGAGGTTACAGGTTGGAACATAGGAACAAAGAAGGAAAATTTTAAATTTCTTATTCTCTTAAACGGGAAGGTGTAGAGCTTATATATTTGGTACGTAGAATCTTTAAGTGGACCTCTACCAACTTTGTTCCAAGGATACTGCTTTGGTTAAAACTGACCCAGCCCAGGGGACCACAAGTTCGAACATAGGACAAAGAACGAAAATTTAAAGTTCTTCTTTGTAACTGGCAGGTGTAGAGCTTTGATATTTAATTGCCCTATATCCGGTGTCTATCGACCGTCGTCCGTCAACAATTTCTTTAAACATCTTCTTCTCCTAACCCACGGGGCCAATCTTGATGAAACTTGGCAGGGACGTTCCTTGGGTGAAGCTTTGCCAAAGTTGTTTAAAGAATTGAATTTCACCCATAAGCTATAGTCTAAGGTGAGCGTTCCAAGGCCAATGGCCCTCTTGCTAAAAATTTCGTCTTTCCGGTGGTCTTCAAAATTGTGCACTTACTTTTTTTCTCATTTTGAACCAACAGGGCCGGTATTCACCAACCGTTCTTAAGAATATTCTTAGTTTTATTCTCCAAGGTTTTTCTACATTGGTAAGTGACACAACTTCTGATTGGCTGAACCGAATGGTTGCTGTGCGGGAGGGGTACGCCACCGGGAATAACGGAAAAGAACTGTACTGGATTTTGATAAAGCTCCTCCCAGAAAACGTTAGAAGCATGAAATAAATAGAATATTTGTTATTTTGGGTGAACGATCGAAAATAATTTCATCTCGTGAACACCATCGGTAATATTTTCGGGCGTGGCTGCGCCACTCGTGAAAATATTACCGATGGTGTCCACTCAAAGAAATAAATTTCGATCTTTAACAAAAAAACAACAACAAATATCCTCTATGTAATGGTAAAAAGAAAACAATAGTGTAAAACCATGGAACACCTACATGTTCCTTATGAGGAAATCTAATCATGTTTTCCCACAGCAGTGCATGATCTATAATCGGTGGCCGCCGTCGTATGTCCGATCTGACATGGGTTCTTCACGTGTTTTGAAGATGGTTACATGAGGAGATACCCAGTCGGATTAAGTGTTGCATATTTGTTTCGTTGATGACTGGTTTTAGTAACAGTGGATAAAATATTCCTACAAAAATATATACCTACAAGGAAAAAAATAAGAAGTACAACACAATTACAATTACAACCTCACCAAATCGTTTTCTGTTCATTTTGATATGCCTCCGTCTAATGTGCCTTTATCGACAATCTAAAGTGGGTCTTAATTTCATAACAACGATCATAATATTTTTATGAGCCTTGGATACCATCGGTTGTCAGCAAACTGGTGTACAAGTATGGGCTTGCTTGTTTATCTAAATTGCCAGGATTGTGTTGTTCCGTACGTGCAACGACCCGTTCACACATAGAGCTTGTTTTGAAGGAAAGTCTGAGTTCTTCTAACTATGAATCTAGGTAGATCTTCTGAAGATACGAAACAGCTTTGATGAAAAGGGCCCTCAGCCATTAAATTGCAAGTAAACCTTTATGCCAGGAAGTTTCTGTGATCAACCAAACAACACTGTAAATGCTACTTTCAAATGTCCCTGTCCAGTACACAGGTTTAAAACAATAGTGAAACGTGTTAGTTCTTTTCCACAGATGTTGTTGAATGATTGAAATATTGTCCTTTTCAAACATGTGTTTTTTTTTTTTAGTTAATTGTATTATTCTTTTTGCCTGAATTCTTCTGGTGTGTATGACAATGAACTGATAAATGGTTTGAAGCAGTGCAGGGTTATGGATAAGGTGCATATTTCTCTACGAAAGCCAAATGATACGACAACCTTATGCCATGGCTATTTTTGAAAAAAAAAAAAAACTGTATATCATTGTTATTATCGGCCATACGTATTTGATTGGGCCCATCGTCGATGGCATACGAACTATGCGTTTTATTCTTGTTGGTTTACATTTTCCATGTTCTGTTTTGAATATTTGAATGCTGTGTATTTTGGCAAAGGGTAGATATCCTAATATGGATATAACTTTCAAGGGGAAGTTTAGTAGGTGCGTTAGCAAGTTTCACAATACCATTCTATCACGGCGTGCAGACATCTAGGTCAAGGTATTTATTTTCGATTAGGCATTCGTGTGGTGTGCAAAAAAGACATAAATAGATACATACCATTGCAAAAAAGGCTATGTTATTTGAGGTTTAATGTCACTGCCTTTCTCTCACAGCATACCAGACAGTGTAAAGCTATGAAAAGATTGCTTTCAGGCTGAATCTTATCTACGTTATTTAAAGGGAAAAAAACTTTTCGTTGTATTGAAATAGTTTAGTCTACCAAGAAAAGCGTTTTCATATTTTATACGCATGTTGTTGTTGTTGACAAAAGTCAAACTCGGGTATTACGTAGATATTAAAAAAATTTCACTGCCAAAACTTTGCTGGCTAAAAATGGACTGGGGTCAGAGATGCACGACTATTTCATAACTTTTTTTTCCAGAACCGATGATCTGCTTGCCCTGAGTTAGTATCATAAAAAAAGCACATTTATGTGAAATGGCCAAAATTCTGTATAATTCAAGATCACAGAGATACAACCAGCGTTCTGGCAATAGGATACCATGTATGTTATCACATTGTTTAAGATCTGTCGTATCCATTTGTGTAACAGCCGACTGAATCATAAGAAATAGGGGATATTTGTTTTTTACTGTGAAGGATCAAAATTTATTTCATCAAGTGGACACCATCAGTAATATTTTCACGAGTGGCGCAGCCACGGGTGAAAATATTACCGACGGTGTTCACGAGATGAAATAAATTTCGATCTTTCACCGAAAAAAACAAATATCCTCTATTCATTTCATGCTTTTAAACCTTTCTGGGAGGAGTTTTATCAAAATCCAGTACAGTTCTTTTCAGTTATTCCCTGTAGCGTACCCCTCCCACATAGCAACGCATTGCAATATTACATCATGCGCGAGAAAACTAAGGTAAATGACGTTATATTTCCGATCTGGTTGTGAGGCACGCGCAATTTACCTAGGCAACAAGAACGTGAAAATCGGTATTTTCACTGGTGATACCAGTGTAAGATCGAAAAATATTTTCACTGCTAATTCTCGATATCCTACCGGAAAGCATGAAATAAACACCGGTCATTTGATACGCAGTAAATTGGTCAATAGCAAAGAATAGTTTGACCCAGATAAGCCTGTTGGGACTGTAAAGGCTAACCTCGTCCGATGTGTGTTTTTTTTCAAATTATTTTCCACAAAATACAAAGATAGTGCATACTGCATTACAACATTCAAAAACATAGGTATATAATTTTTCCAATACCATTTATTTGAAAAAGGTATGTTGTATCAGTATACAATATTTATTTAAATGCTATTTTTTAACTTGAAAAGGAGACAAAAAATAGGTAGAAAAAGAATAGAGAGAGAGAGTGAGAGAGAGATCCTGAACTGTGAATAAGAGATTTACTTACTTAAAGGTAAGGGTAAGGAAAAGTTGTAAATTACAAAAAAAGCCCATTTGTTGTTAAATTGATCTTTTTTTTTAATGCTACTGCCTGTTTTATTTTTATATGGTAATAGTCTCCGTCCGTCCTTCCGTCCTTCCGTCATTCCGTCCTTCCGTCCCACATTTTTGTCCGGAGCATATCTCCAAAAGTATTTGAGATATCATCTTCAAACTTAATAGGTGGATAGAACTCATTTAGGAGGCGTGCAGTGTACAAGAACCATACCTCTATCTTCAGTATTTTTGGAGTTATTGCCCTTTGTACACTTTTTTCTGGAATTTTTGTCCGGAGCATATCTCCAAAAGTATAAAAGCTAGGAACTTGAAACTTCACACACATATAGAACTCATTAAGGAGAAGTGCAGTGCACAAAAACCATAACTCTATCTTCAGTATTTTTGGAGTTATTGCCCTTTGTACATTTTTACTTTAGATTTTTGTCCGGAGCATATCTCCAAAAGTATAAAAGCTAGGAACTTGAAACTTCACACATATATAGAACTCATTGAGGAGAAGTGCAGTGCACAAGAACCAGAACTCTGTCTTCAGTATTTTTGGAGTTATTGCCCTTTGTAAATTTTTACTTTGGATTTTTGTCCGGAGCATATCTCCAAAAGTATAAAAGCTAGGAACTTGTAACTTCACACACATATAGAACTAATTAAGGAGAAGTGCAATGCAAAAGAACCATAACTCTGTCTGTTGTATTTTTGGAGTTATTGCCCTTTGTACATTTTTACTTTGGATTTTTGTCCGGAGCATATCTCCAAAAGTATAAAAGCTAGGAGTTTGAAACTGCGCATATGTATAGAACTCATTGAGGAGAAGTGCAGTGCACAAGAACCATAACTCTGTCTTCAGTATTTCTGGAATTATTGCCCTTTGTAAATTTCAACTTTGGATTTTTGTCCGGAGCATATCTCCAAAAGAATAAAAGCTAGGAACTTGAAACTTCACACACATATAGAACTCATTGAGGAGAAGTGTAGTGCACAAGAACCATAACTCTATCTTCAGTATTTTTCGAGTTATTGTCCTTTGTAAATTTTTATTACTTTGGATTTTTGTCCGGAGCATATCTCCAAAAGTATAAAAGCTAGGAACTTGAAACTTCACACACATATAGAACTCATTGAGGAGAAGTGCAGTGCACAAGAACCATAACTCTATCTTCAGTATTTTTGGAGTTATTGCCCTTTGTAAATTTTCACTTTGGATTTTTGTTCGCACATTTCTATTTAGATTCACAGGCTTTTTTTGACTGATTACCCTTTGATGAATTTATCCTGTTCTGGAACAAGTGCTAGTTTATTTTTCATACTTATTATCCCCCTGGTGGGGGGGGATATGGTCATAGTCTCTGTCAGTCCCTCCTTCCGTCCCCGATTTTTAACCGGATGATAACTTAACCAGTATTTCAGATACCAACTTCAAACTTCGTAAGTGGATAGATCTCGTTAAGGAGGAGTGCAGTGTACATGAATGACAAATCTGTCCTTCAAATTTTTGGAGTTATTGCTTTTCGTTATTTTTCAGGCTTAATTTTTTTTCTCTAGCACATAACTTGAAAATTGTTTCACATATCAACTTGAAAATTTGTATGTGTCTAGATTTCAATAAGGAGAAGTGCAGTGCAAAAGAATAATAACTCTAACTTTCATAATTTTTGAGTTATTACCCCTTCTTATTTTTCAGGCTTAACTTTTGTCCAGAACATAATTGAAAAACTATTTCAGATATGAACATGTAACTTAATCGGTGGATGGATCTTACTGTGAGGAGTGCAGTGTACAAGAACGATAACTCTGGCAATATGATTTTTGAATTATTGCCCTTTGTTATTTTTCAGGCTCAATTTTTGTCCAGGACACAACTAAAAATTATTTCAGTTAATGACATGTTTCTTCATACGTGGATAGATTTTATTGTGGGGGACTGCATTGTACAAGAATGATAACTCTGCTTTTTATGATTTTTGAATTATTATGTAATGAAATCCTGTGCCATGGAACAAGGGAGCTTAATGTATAATTTTATCATGGACCAATAACAAAAAGGCCACATGTACATGCAAAACACAATACCTTATACGTTTGTATCAAAAAAGGTCTTTTTCGGCGGGGGATATCATTTCAACGAAATTGCTTGTAGATGTTTGTAAAAGTAATTGATAAACATATGACAGTTTGGTATCTAGTTTGTTATTTCCATTTCAAATATGAAATATTTAGCAAATATAATAAAATTTATCAAGACAAAATGATTTACTGTAGTACCTGCAGTTCCAAGAAATATGTCTTTTTCAACAGTTTCAACATTACTTGCATAAAAAATGCATGAATTGGAAGGTTCAGTCTTTTGTCTTAAGATGCTCATTCGATGCTTTTAGAAGATGAATCAGCCTCCATTTCAATAAAGCATGACACAGAGGATACTTCTTTTTTTTACGGTGAGAATATTACCGATGATGTTCACGAAATGAAATAAATTTCGATCTTTCACCGAAAAAAAAAAACATTTATCGATATATTCTATTTATTTCATGCCGTTAACCCTTTCTGGAAGGAGCTTTATCAAAATCCAGTGCAGTTCTTTTCCGTTATTCCCCGTGGCGCATTACAATATTACAAGTGCGAGAAATGTAAGGTAAATGACGTCATATTTCCATCTGGTTGTGAGGCACGCACAATTTACCTAGGCAACAAGAACATGAAAATCGGTATTTTCACTGGTCGTACCCGTGTAATATCGAAAAATAGTGTCAGTGCTATTTCTCGATATCCTATCGGAAAGCATTAAATAATAATATGTATTCACCCTGTACCACCAAGTTCCAGATTTCGACCAAGCTGAGGAAGAAACCTTTTGTTTGTGGAAAAAGGAGAAATGTTTGTAATCATATCTTGTTTTCTCTTACCCCAAATTGTTTTTCTTCCTTTTGAAAACAAATTCTATCACTTCAGTCCCATTTACTTTGTTGTCTGCAAGTGCCTTCAAGTTAGGTAAGTCTAAAATGAAGTTATCTGGTATAGTGTTAACAAATCATAATGTCTGTGACCAGAGACAAAGGACATTTGATATCGTTGGCAAATACAAAAGTAGACTTTGGATCTTTGTGCTTTGTAATTACAATTAAGTAATTATAGGCTCCAAAAGTCAAGGTTTTCGATATTGCACAACAATACAAGCATTGCGCTGAAGGACTGGTCTTCTCCAGATTTTATTTCTTTTATTTTGCAGATAGGTATCAGTAATAAGTTACATGCGTGCAGATTAAGCCTTTCAATGCCAAATATCGTTGGTTTACTTCGAAAACCTCGTAACTACAGCGTGCAATAAGCTATATTTACGAGGTTTTTCGGAGAAAACCGGCGATATGAAAACTAGACCTTTTAGAATACCATCTTTTCGAACAAGGAAAGATGTTTATCCTTCAGGCCTAACCGAAAAAGTGTATGGCATAGATCAAAGATCTGATTTCATATTCTGCGCATTATGATCTTGATCTATTCCGTCCACAAAAAATCCTGAAAGAATAAAAATGTCAATGTCTTGGTATTCAATACTTCTATATATCTCTTTCGAAGATTAAAATAAAAGGTCAACCTCGGAGAGATGTTTTCGCATGTATAGAACCAAATCAGAGTACTCGTTCTGTGCAGACTAATCTTGATGTTATACTGCCTTAAAAGTGACCATTTTCCCTCTGGCTTTGAAAACTTGGTTAATTTTTAGATAAGTTTTTTTGTGATATTTAAATAAGATGGCAACATTTACGCTAAAAAAAGTAAAACCTTTGTCAAGAAGTGAGTTTTTGTCATTTAAACGTATAAAGCGAATTCAAGACATTCCTTCTAAACTGTTCAAGGTTAAAGTTATTATAAGCTTAAAGAGGCCTTAAGAAATAAAGATTGGTCAAACGCATTTGAAAATGGTGCTCTACTGAACAATTTTTGTTCACATCAGGGACTAAAGATTTCCCCAAGTTTTCTGAAGACTACATGCTACAGTTAAGCATTCCTGATGATCAAGGCAAACAACAGACAAAAGGGTTAGGTTACACCCAGATATTTTGATAGGTGTTATACGTATATTAATTAATTCAAATGGTATGTCTTCCCAGTTGTTTGCTTTGTTTCAAACTGTAATTAATTTTCTGTGAAAGAAATTGTGAAATTAATGCACGAATCCTTACATGTCATATTTTTTCCTACCATATCTGACTGAAATAAACTGATCTGGTGAACTTAAATACCAACAGAACAGGGCCCAATTTCTTGAAATTAAGTCTGTTATTTAGCTCAAATCTGCCAACTATCTTCAAATTACTCATATAAAACTTTTTCTTGAAAAAAAGGTCAATTACGATACCTTGCATTATATGTATATCAGTATCTGTGCATTTGCCCTCAAACCCCTGTATGCATAGATCACTTGTTGCTCCTTCGCCCTTACTGATAAGGCAGCCGCTATGTGCGTGCTATATTTGCTTAAGAGATAATTCACAACAGAGAGAAGCTTATTTATTTTCATGATGAAATGATATCCCTTGCGTGCCAAGAACGCATTTTAATTGAAAACAATGCTATCTTTCCACAGGTTAAGGAATAATAAGCTTTGCGAAAAGATGCCCATTTAGCTGCAGACCTGAAACTTTTAGTAATTCCCTTGTTTAAATTATCAAGGACTTTGCTTTCGCTTTTGCAATTAAACCTGTCATTCTTGAATCGTTGAGGCTCCCCTGGGAATCTTAGATGTCAGCGTATCTTGCTCGTAACCTCGTGGTTGTGAGTTCGATATCCGGTTGAGGCAAACCTTCTTTCTGGCTATTTAACCTTTTACCTCTGATGCATGTGAGATCTTGACCTAGAGATTTTCGTCGAGAGCAAATTTGTTTAAAACATATGATACTATGACAAAGAACCATGGCAGCATGTAAATTGCATTATTGCAAAATACTTGGACGCCACCTTCAACTAGATTCCTAAGCAAGGAAAGATACCTAGTTTTACCAACAGCTATGTCGACGAAAAGATGCATTTCAGTTTTTATCTTGGGAATCATTGACTCATTTTCTATTAAAAATATAAGTTTAGCCGTTGAACTTTAACTTCTAAACGATGCCCAGTGTCTTTGTTGAAAAAAAATTAAAGAAAATAAGACTTTTTCCCCCTCCCCCTCCAAAAAAGAGCAACTTTAGGTTTCGTATTAAAATGTAAATTAAATGTCAGTCTTCGAAAAATGCTTAGATTCATGAAAAGTAAGAGAATTCATTTTGTCTGTTTTCTCACACACAAAAAAAAAAAAAAAAAAACGCTTGTCCAAAAAAGAAGTTTTTGGTTCTTATACGCTTCACGAAATAGATTTGATATAGATTCTGTGTCTAATTTCGTCAAAGTTATCCGGAACTCTTTTTTCTCGTTTTGCATTTCGATATATGGATAATTTGGTTATGAATCTAAACTGATCCAATACAGTCGGTCTTTTATTTTTCTACATCTGTGTAATGTCAACATGTATCAAAATGAGGACAAACATGTATTTAGACTGTATGCGGGTTTTGCAGACTGTGTTTGAAAATTCCAAATAAATTAGAAACGTAGGACACATCATCCTTTATCCAACAAGAAACGTTTCGGTTAAATTTTCTAATGAGTTGTTGGACCAGGTATTTTTGTAATACATCTGTCAAATCGGGTTATAACTGCATTTATTTATTCGTTTTTGGAAAACACCTCTTGAACTTTGTACAGCAACACGTCTATATCACAAGTTGTTATCCCACATACAGCCGTCGAAATTGTAATATGCCAACTTCATTGTCGTCCATTGTAAAGTTTTAAACGTTCATTGTCCATTTCGTTTGCTTCCTCCAATAGATCAGACCCTATTTCTGTTCCAAAACCATGTCAGAAAAATTATCGATGTAAATATATGTCTGTTATTACATGCCCAGAAAATACAAAGATACATGTAAGTGCGCAACTTTTGAAGGCCACATGGATCTGTTTTTTTCCCCTTGCACCTAAGATAACAACAACAAACGAAACAGATGCAAAAAACAACAGCGAGAGAAAATGATGAAATATTCTTTCTTTGTCAACTGCTATTTTCAAAAAAAAAAAAAAAAAAAATCCAGCGGTTTTCGCCTTATGTGGTAGAGTCTAACTAGGGTAGTTTACAAGTCAGCCAGAGTCGATGTTTCGTCTTCAATACAAATATAGGAATAATATTTTTGCGGAGTGCTGGTGAACAGAAACTCCAGGAAACATTCGGCCATTGCATGATAATAGAAACAAAGTTGAAAATGACATAAAACATCACTAAATCAAAATTGCCATCGAACTGATTTTACTTATAACCTTAGCCATTCTTTTGTCATATAGCTGAATACAAACCGTAGGAAGAACATGATTATTGTTCTTACAACAACTTATAAAAAGGAATTCAACTTCTTTTATTATATTAGGTTGATACTGTCTGAAAGAGAAACGTAGTCAGTGTTATAAATGACGGCTGGGTTATTTTTTATTTTCGGCTCCCATCGACACTCATCCTGCTAGACAAGGGAAATTGAACTTTCATACAGATTGTATGACCCAAATGTTTCCATTTCAATAGTACTTTTTGGGAAAAGTTTTCTGAGTCGGACAATGTAGATCAAAGATTAGATTCCACTTTCTGTGGTCTGCACTGTCCGAAAAGAGCCCTCAAGTGGCATTAAGCATCCTAAGGATTTAAATGTGAACCATCACGCAAAAAAGGAACTTCTGGGAACTTCGAAGTATCAACCCTGGTCAGTCTGCGCGAATTGTAGTAAATCAGTAGAAATTTCGATAAACTGAGTCCAGTTGTTACTTCCTCAAAATCTTGGTCAAACTCTGTCATAATTGACATTGTTTAACACTGGCGATAGTCAGGTGTGACCTGGAAAAGATGCTGATAATGAAGGTTCATGAACCCTTTCCCTACGACAAGTCTTAGACCGTTCCAAACTGAAAGCATCTGCAGATATCAAATTTTGAAAGTGGACATCAAATGAAGTTGATTTTTTGACAGGGTAGAAAACATTGTAGGAAAAGGAGAAAATGCTGGTAACCAGAATTTTCTCTTTTTCCAACAATAATTGCAAAAACCTTCCTTCCCAGGGTCGTTTAAACAATGGATTGTTTAGCAAAGTGTTAAATGTCACCTTTTCGAAAGGTGTTCATGAAAGTTTGATTTGTCAATAAACATGGCTGTGGTGAATGGGGACTACTTGCACTATATGGCCATGAAGGAATTTTTTAAAATTCTTCTCTGAAATGGCTGATCAGATTCTGAAATAATTTCACAGAAATGTATCTTAGTTGACCCTTTTCAAAAATTGCTCGAAATATCTTGATCCATCAAGAAACATGGCTCTGATGGCTATTTAGACTATACAGACATGAAGAAATTCTTAAAAATTCTTCTTCTCTGAAATGGTTGTTTAGATTTTGAAAAAAATGGCTCTGGTCCTCTCAAAAATTCAGGTGAGCGAACCAGGGCCGTCTTGGCCCTCTTGTTTCTGGTAGCAATCAACGACAGTGTTCGATATAAGTTTTAAAATGCATGAGTCAGTGAAAAGGTTGATGCATCTACAAAACATATCGACCTATGGCAGCCTATCGGGGCAAAAGTTTTTGTAATTGTGAATTTCTGCAATGGAACGTATCATTTTTCCTTATGGGACAAAATGAATCCATGTTAACAGATGAGTATCTTGTGATAATGCTGTGCAAAGATACACTAACCCTATACCACACAATCCCAACGTTTAACGACCCTGGGAAATAAGCCTTTTGAAAATATTTTAAGAAAAGGAGAACATGCTGGTAACCAGCATTTTCTCCTTTTCCCAACATATTTTCTGCCCCCATAGGACAAGTTTCAATTTTTTATTGACCTTAATTTTGTCGTCTGCAAATGCTTTCAATTTCGACAAAGTTGAAATATTGTTTTCTGGTAAAGGGTTAAACTACTTTGCCAAGAGTGATGCTTGAATATGTTGAAATCTAACTGACAGATTATTATTGGGACAACGCTCAATGTCGAACACTATTTCGACGTGCCGAGGCGGGGAAGCAATCACTTGAGAAGAGAGTCCTGCAAAGTCCTGGTAAAAGAAACCCAAAGACGCGTCTATGATTTTATGTGCAGTCTCTCACTTAATGAATTGCATTTTCCAAATGGCTAAAAATAAATTTTCTTTGAAAAATCAAGAGATGATTCGGTCATAATAGAAAATAGCAATGGACAGTATAAGACATATCAGATAGCATGTTCTGTGCAGTCTTATATTGATCTTCACTGTCCATAAAGTCATATGGAGTCGTCTGTGTTATGGTAGGAGTTAATTTAATTGATGTTGAAAACGGTGTCAAACACCAAAGAAATTAACTTTGAAATTATTACAATACGTGGACAATACTTTCAGAACAAATAAATGAAAGGACAATATAACAGATATTTTATTTTCCTCTATACGAGTATAATCCAACAATTCAATCAGTCGCAAAGATAAATCATTCAGAATTGAGTCGTGCCTATTGAAGCCAGGCTTGTTTGAATTCAACCATCATTCTGAAACCTAAAAAGAAAAAAAGAAAGACAACTTTTAAACTTGACCGAAGTGGTAACAACTGTAGATGAAAACATTAACATGTCTTAAATGATCAGACATGAAAACATTATTGGAAAAGAAGAACATTTGATTTTTTTCCAATAGGTTTCTGCCTCAGAGTCATTAAAACGTAGGATTGTGTCGTAACAGGGTACGGCAGGTCTAACTCTTTATCAATCATGCTTTTCTTTCTCGACCCGGAACATAAAAGAAGACATTTTAAGATAGAATTTTCTTTTCCTTCACAAGACAAATTACAGTCATAGAGCAACTTTTTACTTTTTGTCTGCAAATGCTTTCAGTTTTGATGAGACTAATATGGTATTGATTGGTAAATATTTGCTGGTTTTTTTTTTGTCACGTATGAAAATTTCCCCCGTTTAGATTAGTCTTTTCAGACGAAGCAACGAGTTAAGACTCGTAAAAATTCAAGACATTGGTAGATAAACCAAGTGAAGTTTTAGTGGTTGCATCTGTCTAAGTAAGGTTAAGAAACAAAATGGGAAGAAAATAAAATGCTGGGATACGGATACGTTTGGCTTTTGTACAAAGTTTTTTTGTTTTTTACAACGTCAAATTTTCATTAATTTTCTTTCTTTCTTTAGAGTTATTAAATCACACGGTAACAACATATAGGTATAACCTTTAGCCTATGGTCTGCAGTAACAGAGTTTACGACTAACAAGTTCTCAATCATGAATTGTGTGCTAGTGAAACATGAAAAAAGAAAAACATGATCAACTTATACATGTAGGTTTTAATTTAGCTCTTCCTGGTCAGATTCTTTTCACAGATTAACATACTAAACAACACAATTTGAAACCTGCCCAGTTTGAAAGCATTTACAGACCACCATATAAATGTAACTTAAAAATTGTTTTCGAATGGGTTGAAAACTGTGTCTGAAAAGCCGGTTTCAAGCATTTTCTTTTTTTTTCTAAAGTTCTCTTCTTTTTAGACTCGCAAGATTTCGAAATTGTGTGGCAAAGGGTTAAAATTTAGTAGGTACAGACAGTCTTCCTTTATTCTGTATGAGGGTTTTGTGTCGTGGAACCTTAACAAGCTATCCTTGTTTCTACCTTTATTCTTGGACATGTATTCGAAAAAAATAAAGGTGTAGGTACATGAAGAATCGTCCAGTAGTCTATTTAAATATCAACGACAAAAATTGAAGATACAAAGAAAACCAAAGACATCATATTTACTGAAGCATATAATGGCAGGTAGTTGGAACAGGCCATGAGACAAGAGCACTCAAGATCAACACACCACACACTATCAGTTTTTTATAATTTTTATCAGCGTTGAAATACTTTTATTATTCTTCTCCCATTATCCTCAATGCAATGGTTAGTTGCAAACGAGCTGCAATGGATAGGTGTTAGCTCATTGCAACCGGCCGCTGTTTCGAGGGTGTTTTGATTTCCACAGCCATAAGTTCTAAGCTGGAGTTATAAATAAGTTTACAAACAAGTCCAAACCATTTTTTGTTAGGCTGGATAGTGTGTGCAAAACCGGTGTTGACGGGAATAGCTTGCAAATTTAGTAGCTCTTACCATCTGCAGGCCTTGGTGTTAATAAAGATTCTATCGTCTTGCTTGAGGGCGACTTCTCGGATTATATCTGAAGAAGTTTACAAATTATGGTCTCGGTGATCTCATACATCAACTACAACACATGCAGTATTTATGGGATGCTTCAAACAGTGATATATTTATAATACAGAAATATGACTTCGTTTGTCTTGCTCAATAGCAGTACCAAGCGTAACAAAACATTTTTTTGCAATCCACGTTACGATGTAGATTAAAGTATAATGTTTCTTTTATGAGCAAGTCTAAAAACCTGTCATCTGGTATCACGAGATGACACATGGCACTATTCTAGACTCGCTCTTAACGGAAGCATTCAAAGCCAACAAATTAAATGCAGTTCGAACGATGAATTTTAGTTGGAAAAGAAGAACAAGGTTTTACCAGCAATATTTTCCTTTTTGCAGCTTTTAAAAATTGTCTGACAGATAAGTGTTGAAGCATTAAAACGGCATATACATAGACATTCGAATATTTGGAGTAAGATCAAATAGCATGCCAATGCGCGAAAAACTGTCATTGCACTCGAATCGTCTTGAAAATAGTTAGAGCAACCAACATTTTTGTTATACTGACGCATGCTCATTCAAAGACGATCCTGCACGTAAATGAAAGTGTACAATAACTGTTCATTAGTCTGTTTCGTTCAAACTGTATAATGACTGGGTGATCCAATTAAGAATAGTTCTTTCTAAAGCTTTCTTCGACTTTAATAAACCTTTCAGATGAGTACAGCTTAAACTTTAACCTTTTGATATACATGCATCTTTTTTACCGAGGAAAATAAAAAAAAAAAAACTTACTAATTTACAATTTTCTAGCCAACTCGTATATTAAAAAAAAATCAAAAAACAAAACGAAACAAAACAAAAAAAAAAAACCTTTTTTGTATTGCATCTTTCGAGGGAATAGTCGATATTAGGGCATCAACTTTTAACCAAATGGTGCGAGCAGGGTTCCGTACAGAAACCTGGTTGTCTTGATTTCTGTGAAAAATGCACTCTTTTAGTGCTAAATAATTGAATTCGACCTCTGTCGACAGCTGGAAATACAATCCAACAAAAGACAGAAAGATTGTTTACAATATTGGCTTTACTAAACAAGGGTATGGTATAGATCCAAGGTCAAACTGCACGTTCTGTGCAGTTTAGTCTTGATCTGCGCAGTCTCAAAAGGACGTTGGTTTGAATATAGTTCTAAAGTACATATACGATAGATTGATAACAATTTTGTGAATTACTAGGGAAGTTAAGAACTTATTCGAATATTTTAATTACAAAACTTCAATATGGATTTTATTTACTTTTACCTTATTTTTATAAATGTCGCCCCAAGTATCCATGCCAATAAACCACAAAAGCAAAATATACCGTCATAGCCGTTAAGATGTCCATAGTAGCAAGAACGGCTATGATTGCGTAAATCGTTTATGTCAGGCATATCAA
This sequence comes from Tridacna crocea, assembly GCA_943736015.1. Lineage (NCBI taxonomy): Eukaryota > Metazoa > Mollusca > Bivalvia > Cardiida > Cardiidae > Tridacna > Tridacna crocea. The sequence continues at coordinate 43,828,445 of OX031068.1, read as the reverse complement.
AACTTTTTTGAATTTCACGTCCCTAATGTTTACTTTTATATAAAAGAAAAAGTAAATTTGCGGGACCTTTATCTGTTATGTCGCATTGTACAAAATTAGAGCAGATGCAAATGCACCTCCCAGTTTTACACTGGATCCAATCAGATTTTAGATATGTCATTCTCACCAATCGGAATCGCGCCTGTCTTTCACGCGACTGCATCTTGTCACATCCTCTCGATGACTGGGCAGAATCCGGGACAAGGCGTCTAGAACTCAATGTATGTTTAACACTTTTGTGAGTGCATACCATTGGCTCGTAGATACATGTATTATAAGTATAATCAATAAAGTTATAAACTCCGGTTTATGACCACGAAAGAAAGCACCTCCAACTTTATCTTGAAAGAAAGCACCTCAGACTTCATCTTTCTTTTTTTTATTCAATACTTAGTATTTTTGCAAAGTCGGGTGACAAAAAAAAACAAATGTGAAGTGTATGTAAAAAAGTTAATTACTCATTTATTTTAACGGAATGACATAGTTATTGCTTTCCTTTTACATTTGTAGTTGAAGTTTTCTAGAACGGTCAATAACATGTCTGTGTGTTTTCATGGTTGCTTTGGAAAACATGTGCTTGTTTAAGACCAACAGCGAGCAAGGACATTTTTGCCTGCTTATACTATGTAATTTTCAACTCCTTACTAAACGACAGCGTTTTAAAGTTGTCAAAACTTAAAGCATTTATAGACAACAAATGAAATGAAATGTAGATTTAACGTTTGAATTTGTCGTTGAAAGGATAGAAAACATTTTGAGAAAGATTTAGTACCAGTATATCACCTTTTCCAATATATTTGCAAAAGCCTGCTTCTGTTGGGTGGTTGTTGTCGGTATTGTGTGGTAAAGGGCTAAATGTTACTCGATCGAAAGGGTCCATTCATTCTTTAGCAGTATGTTGGAATCAGAACAGACATTACAAAAAACTCGCAGGCTATAAAGGAGTACCTGGTATGAGTGTTGAATATGTCTCTACATGCTAAAGATAAAGTTAAATCTTTGGATAGGTTATCTTATATCTACTTCGCAAAACTATAGTAAGAATAGGACTGGATAGGAGAGAGAGAGAGAGAGATTGGCATGTAATTCCTTAGAAAATATTGTATACGCTTTTTATGGTCTGTTTTTAGATAAATGTATTCATAAAAAGTTTATGATACATCCTTAATATAAATGTTTTCAGTAACTTAGAAACGGTAAATGCTTTAACTTTATTCGATGATATGGCAAAACGTATTTTCTTTGATACCACGATTCTTTGAAATGTTTCAAAATAGTTACTGGTGTCGAAGCACTAGACCAAATACCTGTTCCACGTGATCGATTTATTTGCATGTTTTGGGTATTGAGTGAGAAATTTATCAAAGTGGTAGTCTTCAATTACGAAAACCAGTTGACGGTATTTTTGAAAGGCGCTTGTTCAAGCTAGATTATCTTGTATTAAGTCCAAACAGTTCGCAGCAAAATTAGATGTTTGACACACCAGAAAAACAGGGTCAAGAAGCGTAAATGCAGTTTCATATAGTTTAATAGAACACGTGATAACGAATCATTGAATTTAGCATTTTATGTGTTCAAGATAGTTTTATACATGTAAGCTGCGTCCGACACTTTCTTAAAGATTTTGTGGATGAAAATGATTCTAGAATATATATAAAAAATAATTCAAAATAAGGAATCTTGGTACGAGTTCTAAAACAAATAATCGTGACAACATACCTAATCAACGAAAGTCTTTTAATTTAAGCGCATCAACCAAACTCCGTGATTTATTAAATATCATATTGGTTCTTTAGCTCCACTTGATCTGTGTATTAATGGGTTAAATGTATTCCTACACTAAACAATGTTACAATATGCTTTCTTTTTATATAAACGAATGGCAGGTTGTGGAATGTCAATATATATAAACATTTTTTTTTTGTAATCAGAAAACGGGTCCTTTCTGTCTACTGTTGATTTCTTTTGCTGATTTCTACCCAGGTTTGCTGCATTTAGTCAATGATCAACACATATATTCATACATGTTTTATCACCGTTAAGTGTTGCTTTCCATCCATGATCCTGGATAGTTTATTACTTTCACTTTCGGGCCTATTTTTTTTATATATTTTCTATTTCTTTCTCTTTCTAAAGCTAATCTAATTATAAAAGGAAAAAAAAAGCGTTAGAATCACTCGTTTTAATAATAACATTTCTTTTTCTGTTGGAAGTAACTTTAGGTATGCACGTAACTCGAAGCTTACAGACAGATCAATGCATGGAGGGTGGAAAGTAATTGACTTTATCTTGAATAGACTTTTGGATGAAACCCCTTCGCGATTTCAAACAGTGTGACCAATTCTCTTGTTTAAAAAAAAATCTTCATCCCATAAAGTCTAAGTAGCGTCCAAATATTAACAAGCCCGTTTATAAGATAAAAGTAAACTTCATTTTTGTACCATGTGAAAACATAGCGATTTTTTGTTTACTTTAACGATATTTAAAAAAGATGCAGTTAGTAAAAAGAATTTTGAAACTAGAACAGATACTACCATACCGCATTATCTGTATGTTTACATCGATGATCGCCGTCGATAAGCCAACTTCACGTCGTAAATGTCTGCAGTGATGTAATAATGACGTAAACACTATGTGATGATTCAATGCGTCGAAACAAAAATTTCATTGGCTTGATCGTTTTCTTCCAATTCTAAACTCCGAAAACCAAGTTTATCGACATTGTAAACAGAAAACACGACACATGCTGATCGTTGCTATCTTTTTTTATCATCAGTACAGGAGAGTTTACTTCATCGAAATAAGAAAACGGGTTCAGAATGAGCAATCTCGTTCTCCGATGGCGTAATAAGTAAAGTGTAAACGGTAGTCCTGTCTACTACGTCATAGCACCAATAAGATGCAATGTTATCACGTAACGTTCTCGAAGACCTAGTTCGAATACACACGAACGATAATGAAGGTTGTCTCGATCATTGTCGTCCCTGAAGTCGGCGGATTTCTCCATGCATTTTCGCACACGTATATCATGGCAACCAGTGCAGTAACTGACACCTTCATGTTTTCTCAGATCTTATATGTCTGTGTTGTGATTGGTAATCCGCTATATTCTAGAGTTATAAACAGTAAAAAATACCAATTCCTTGGCTCAAGTGTTGCTTAAAATAATTCAATATTAAGTGTTCATCAAAATTTGCGACTTCTAATTCATTTGCTAACAATAATCAAAACTCCTTTAAAAGTAAACATGAACTGATTGCAGTGGGGATTTAGATTTTTATTTTCCTGTCAAAGTTTTGTTAGCAGACATGTCTACAAAATTTCAAAACGTTCTTCTATTTTTTTTTAAATCGAGTCCTGATTTAAACTGCTTGCTTAATTCATTTTTTTCTAAATATCTTAAGCCGAAAAATTATCCAATAAAATAGCTTCTAAGAGAGAATCTAAGAGAGAACTTAAAACCGTTGTCATTTTACTAGGTACAACTTATCTAATTTTCATCTTACATCCCGCGTATTAAACTTCTAAGAACAGATCTACTGAATTAGTGAAAGGTATTCAATGCTATAATAACGCCATGAATCACACATTATTTTACAATATAAAAAGCTGTTTAATTGTGCTACGGACTATTAAAGAAATGGGTAAACTACAATATAAGATTTACAAAAAAACATAATTAAAAAAACCCAGTAAGTATTATTCATGTGCGTATTTGTTGTTACTGGTACCGAGTTTTAAGGAATGACCACACATTTTTTTGTATTTTTGTTCATGGAGGTATGAAACAAAAACCATTGTCACCTGTAGGGTTTTCATTTCCATACATGTACCTCCATGAAAACGGAAAAAATGTCTTTATTCCTTCAATCGCACCACAGTTAATATTGCTATAGAACGATATAGATCTACAAAACCCGCTAGAAACTTTGAGTTTTATTTAGACAGTAGTTTGTGTTTTTACTCAATAATTAAGATTCGACTAAATGAGCATAAATATTAGTAAAATGATTATAACTGACCAAACAATCTGTCTTGGGGTATTTAATTAAACAATGGGTTAATAATATATTTTGACAGTTTTGTTTCGCTCCAATAAACCAAACTGACTAAGTTTTGATATGGAAAAATTGTGTTGAAACAAATTAGGAAAACTTTTTAACCCTTACATAAACGATTAGACACCTGTGAAGGAGTGGGTAGACAACTTTATAACAGAAGGCAAAAATTCTGGCTACATATTTTTTTTTCCTTCGTGTCCGACATTGTTTTTTTTTTTTTAATTTTTCCCTTCAGAGCTGTTACAATGTAGGATTATATTGTAAATAGTTGTTTGATAGGAATACATATGGATATAGACATCTCCCTGTTTCATTAAGGGTCTTCGCAAACGCTTGTCTGTTGTGTATATGTCGCGGTATGTAATTCACTGGTCATCGATTATTGGAGGAAAATCTCAAGCATGGTGTTTCTTGACTTCCTTGTATAGATAAAGTAAGATAAAATTCGCTTTTAATGCCGTGACTGTAGGCTGTTCATGGTCCCTTGAAAAATTCTTTGGTACTGCAAAAATGCCTGTTTTTGATCAGCTAATGACTTTCCATATTTACAGCATAAATTATGTAACATTATGAGTTAAAACTCAGATACCAAGAACTTTGGACTGACTGAGGAGGCGTGGTTTTCGAGAATCTAATTTTCTCAGATTTTGGCTGTTGATGCCTTATTTGCCTGGTTGGCAATATGAATATTGATATTGATAGCGGGAGTGTTTTGGCTTCCTATATATGTGATGTAGGATGCTTGATCTGGGGGAGAGATGTGAGGACAGAGAGTGGGTTAAGATCTCTGTAGAGAGAAGGTTAAGATCAGGACAGAATGTGTTACCATCTAAATGAAGTGATAAGATCTGAATTGAGAGAACAATTGGTTTTAATAACTAAGAAGAGTTTTACTGAGTAACTGATTCATGTCTGAATATCATGTGGGAGTAGTTTACTTGTGTTGTAATTAATAAACACGTAGAATAGCAGATTCGTGTTTCTGTTATATTTGACGTACTAAAATCCACTATACGATCGAAACATTAGACGCATTATGTTACAATTACATTTAACGTTACTGACAAACAGAGAATAATTATGCTGAGGTCAATTTTTAAAAATGTCTCCATAACTGCAACTATTTTCAGGTGAAATGCCATCCCAGAGGAAGAAGGCTTCAAAAAGTATTGTTGGTGAAGGTAATATTTTGCTGAAAAACAGCAATTTCCCCTCCCCACAGTATTTTTCTAACCCTTCAACTCTTTACCAAACGGCAATATTTTGGATAGGTCTCAACTAAAAGTATTTTTCAGATTACTAAAAAAAACAAAATTTGCCTTATGGAGGGTAAAAAACATTGCGCAGCAAAGGAGAAAATGCTTGCTGGGCCATTTTCCTAATGGTTGTAAACACTCAGGATTGTATCCTAAAGAGTTAAAAGAAAACCTAAAATTAAATTTATCTTAAAATAATTTATATTTAGGTTTCTTAAAAAGACTGTTTTCCTGATAAATGGTATCCATATTTTATAATTATTACAGTTATCTAAGTTGACAACATGAAGATAACATGTAGAATATTTTGTGAAAGGACCAAATACTTGAGATTAATGGAATACTCCTTCTTTCACAATGTTTTTAGATCAGGTTAGTAGTATATTACTCAAATTTGCTTAACTGATGGTCTTTCAACAGACAACTGATGAAATACATGACAAACACACATAGAATGTCATACTTTCAGACATTTTTGTGAATGCCTTAACCGTAAACACATTTTTTGTCATAGATCAGAGGACATGCTTTGTGCACTCTGATCTTGATCTTATTGGTATCAAAGGCCTATAACGCTGTGTATGGCACTTTAAGGATTAAGCCAGTTTCATATTTCTTTTATTACCTACTTTATTGGGAAAAATTACACACGAGAAAATAAACAAAAATCTTACCATAAATTCAAAGTGGCTTTTTTACCTACATTCACAGCGGTGTGCGGTAAAAAAGCCAGAGGTAAAAAAGCCATAGGTAAAAGAGCCAGAAGTAAAACGGTAAAAAGGCCATAGGTAATAAGGCCATAGGTAAAAAAGCCAGAGCTAATTTAGTATATATGGTTCATTAAGAAAAAAAAAAAAAAAAAAAAGAGCTAATTTAGTATAAGATGTAGAGAAAGCTTTTTGTTTCAGAAAATCTTTAGAAGTATTTTGGGAAAAGGAGAAGCCAATTTTTCCTTTTCACACAATGTTTTATATCCTATCTTGATGTGTTGTATGCAGATTATTTCAATATGTTAGCGTCTTTTCCAACAATGTTTCATATCCTATCTTGATGTGTTTTATGCATCCTCTTTCAATATGAAAGAGTCTAAAATTAGTTGTTTGATAAGTGAAACTGGTCATACTTAACACTTTTGCAGTTGCAGTTGATGACTTTAGAAAACATTTCGGGAAAAAGGAGAAACTGCTCAAAGGAAGCAATTTCCCACAATGTTTGCAATCATTGCATACCATTATCTTATACTTCAAAGTTTCCATGGAACAAACTTTCAATACAAAAAAAAACTATTACAAACATGTGCAAACTGTCATTTCACAAGGCCAAGTTTTAATCATAATCAGTTTTAAATAATACTGTTAAATTATGTAATAGGGCATTTCCTGCACCTATTACTGGTTTCAATTAATTTATCAACAAGTACTTGTAGAAAAATAAACAAATATAATTTCTGTTAAATACAAATTATCTTGTTACCCATCCTTTTTGATGATATAAATTCAATCTTTATTTAGATACCACATTATGCTTTACATAGAGTATGGTGAATTCTTTTAATTTACACAATAAATGTAAAAATTTATGCACAAATATAAATGTTAAAATTAATGCATAAATCATTATAAATCATTTTTATTAAATATCTATATCTATTAATGTTATATTTAAAATATTTGGTATTTTCTTAATAAATCATCAATACATGTACTAAATTAGCTCTGGCTTTTTTACCTATGGCCTTATTACCTATGGCTTTTTTACCTATGGCCTTTTTACCTATGGCCTTTTTACCTATGGCTTTTTTACCTCTGGCTTTTTTACATACATTCTCAACAGCAGGGTCGTTAGATGCCGTATTTATATAGTAACAGGTTAAGCTTGTTCTTTGAATCTTTACCAAAAGACAAAATTTCAGACTTGTTCAGAATGAAGTAATTTTTTAAGACAAATAAAACATGGAAAAAACGGAACTTATCTTTTATTGAGTTAAAAATAGTGTAAGAAAAGGAGAAAATGTTGGCAACCAGCGTTAAAATCTTTTTCTTCAATGTTCTCAAAGGCCTTCTATATGATACGAAAGATCAAAGACCGATGTGAAAAAAGCAAGGAAACATGAGTTTGTGAGCTGTCGCCAGAAAAAAAAAATTATATGTAAAGCATTAATTTCTAAAAAGCTGAAAAGTTGAAAAAAATCATCAAACCTACATTTTCTTATTTCATATGTCAGTCTTAATCATTGTAAAAAGAAATAATTTCATAAGTATTAAATTCTGGTCTTTTAGATAAATAGGATACATAATAAAACATCTTAGGGATACTGTCAGGATCAAACAGTATCCGATCTGAAAACAACCCGGGTATAAATTCCAGTTTATAATCATGTGGATACATGTATATCATAAACATAGCAGGGGGTCCGTTTGTCAATGAAACTTTACGTAACACAATAAAGATACCCGGCTGGCTTATCTAACAGTAAGATCGGCCAATATCGGCGAAGTCCGGCATAATCCGAACGTTCACGGAAAAAGAAAAAAATAGGATAGTGGCATTAAAAAACTGTAAAAAGGACCAAAAGTTTATTTTTTTAAATGACTCAAAATTATACCATTTGAAAGAGAAATGAATAAAGTAACTCACTCCACTTGAGATAATTTTGACTTTTCAACGCAACGAAAGAAAAATAAACAAATATTACAGTTTTTGACCTCGGAAAATGCGTTTTTCCTCTTTATTCTATATAAACCATACCTACAATTTTTAAGTTAAAAAAGGACCAAAAGTTTCTTTTTAGAAATTTTTAAAACTAAGTTCATTTGAAAGAGAATAAATTGAATTTTCTTACCTCTTTTGAGATAATTTTCAATTCTGAAAATTGATGAAGTTATAAGCGTTTATTTACCTAGGCCCTTCATAATTCTATATAAAAAAATGCAGGTAAAATTGGCCGATATCGATTTTTCCATGTCCGTGAAAGTTGGCTATGTTTGTTTTCGTTAGTTTTATGTTGAGACGCACGTTTAAATGTTAATTGTGATTAAAAAGTAAGATTTGCTTGAGTTTATTTTCCCAGGTAGATAATCTCCATTTCAACCTTTTGTTCTATAATAATAGAGAACTGTTTATTTACAGAACACTTTGTTTTTGTGGTTGTTTTTGTTAGTCTTATTTTGATTACATTTTGTATTACACAGGCAAACAACACTTATAACGCTCAACACTTTCAAATTGTTGTTTGATTGATATGTACAGCTCTCTCCTTTGCCCAGCTGAACGATACTATTCATCTTTTGGGCCAGGTGTTGTATCTTTGGCACTGTAATCCACTCTCCTGATTTCAAAAGAGAAGAATAATGATAAGAAGCGTATTTAGAAAGATTTCTAATAGCGATGACATTGCTTCAGATATCTTTGTTACAAGAGAAATATGATAGAAGGTATCGAAACCTTTGTTTTGAACTATTAGCTGAAACAAAAACCCTTTTTAGTCGAACACTTATATCGATAGCACATGCTTTGATACAAGGTGCTATATAAGACTAAATGATGTTTCCATACAACAGACTGGTATACCATAACATGATCCGCTGCTAGAAAACTCTAATTCTATTCGGGAATGTCATTCATTCATTCATTCTCTTTATTTCCTCCTGAGGAGATTAAGTGAACATTTTGTTTTACAACATGACATTATACATTAAACAAGAAATAGAGAAGGAAACATGGAAACATGCCAGGAAATAAATACTGTACACGGTATTAATACTCAGCGCTTATCTGAATCGTTCTTTCTTTATGTATTTGCCACCTTGCAGATATTCAAAGATGTGACCTATTAGACACTATAGCATTAGGTCCGTGAAAGCATCTATAGATATATTCTACAGTTTTAAGTCTAAAATAGATGTCATTAGTCATGACTGAAGAAGGGCTTGCGCCCAAAATCATCATAAGGAAATCCTCACTGGACGCAAGCGCTAATTCATTGCAGATTTCGGGGCTGACATTTCTGTATAAATCTTCAAGGAGATCAGATTTTAGTGAATACGTTGATGCGCATTCGACCAGTCTGTGTTTGATATTATCCAAAATCACACGACCACACAGATCACACCGTCTTGGCTTATTTTCGGGAATTATTGTCCATAGTTTTGCAATGAACACTATTTTGTAAGACGGTAATCCCGAATTGTAGAGAAAATAGAGGGTGCATGGTTGGATTGATCTATGTAGTCGTGAAAATCTGGAAAACTCAGCGGATCGCATGCGCATCAACCATTCGTCAGTTTCTCTTTTCTCTATAGTGCGAATAATAATTTGTCGCCAGGCATTTTTACTAGGTAAGTAGCAGCGATCATTAATATACATATTTAGCAGAAAGTTCAGATTGTGCTTTGCTAATAAGCCACAAATATCAGGTATAAAGCCCATGCTTACTTTCGAGGGATTATAGATAAAATGAAAAAGCTTTCTTAAGAATAAACGCTTACACAGCGCTGATTCTTTCATACTAAGGATTTTGTGTAGAAACATGAGCTTTCTTCTATCTATCATAGCTGTTATACGGTTTAAACCCAACATTGATTCACACATATCTGACCGGACTCTTATGTGAAAGCCCTGTATCAGTTTTACTATACTATGTTGAAAGATATTAAGCGTCCGTAAGTCGACATCTTTCACATTATTCCACAGTTCGCACCCGTATAGAGCTATTGGGATAATTACTGACCGGTACAGCCTTGCAGATGTCATAGGATTTAGTGCATTCGGCCTCATGCCGAGGTCAGCCATGGAATAAAACGCGCTTTTCGCTTTTTGACAGCGCTCTGCGATGCGTTTAGATATTGATAAGGAACTATCTTGTTTTATTCCAAGATGTATTGCAGAATCACTCTGTTTAATGTATGATTGTCCCAAAAGGAACTCGTATGGCGTACATCTCTTCTTATTGTTAAATACAACAATAGACGATTTGGAACAGTTAACTTTAAATTTCCAGCGGTATGAATACCGATATACAATATCTAGCATACTTTGAAGATTATTTGGGTATAATGAGATTACTGCGAGATCGTCAGCGAAGGCGGGATTCCCGCAATTTGCATTAATACTGGTGTAGAGGCTCAAACTTTTGTCAGATTTTTCAAGCTCCTCTAGAAGGTCGTTTATGAATACAAGATAATAAAATGTAGAAGCCACACTGCCTTGACGTACGCCTCGTGATACCGGGATCGGACGTGACTTATTTCCGTTTACAACAACGCGGCATTCTAAATTTCTATAGGAGTCTCTTATTGTCCTCCATACTTTTCCTGTTACTCCGATTTTGTATAATTTTGTTAACAAAGCATCATGCCAAACACTATCGAAGGCACTTTTGAAGTCCAGAAAGGCTACAAAAGCTTGGTTATTGAGGTTGGCAATGTCGTAAATTGCTTCTTGTAGACAAAACGCTGTCGTGATACAGCTTAGACCCGGTTGAAAACCTTGTTGTTGTGGGGATGGGAAAACACGTTCGCTAAACAGAGAACAAGAATGTATTCGTTTCATCAAAAGCTTCTCGAAAACTTTACACAGTGTCGGTACAAGAGACACTGGTCTATAACTTGTGGGATCATTTTTGGGTTTTCCATTACCTTTATAGATCGGTATAATTATGCTACTTCGCCATGAATCAGGTACAGTTTCCTGACGTAAAATTGAATTATAGAGGACGACGAGTGCGCTAGAGATTGGCTTTTTACCGTAAATTAAATGTTCGTTTGATACATTGTCGTGTGAAGGACTTCTGTCCTTTTTAAGGTCGTTCAGGGCTTCCGTAACTTCAGTACTAGTAAACTCTTTCTCGAGCTTAATTGACGAAGGCATAGTATGAGTTTGAGATATGTATTTCTGCATTTCTTTGTCAACAGTGGTCTGAAGTGCATCTTTAGAGCCAGTCGTATCATCATTGAATATGGAGCTGAAGTAGGACTCGAATGCATCGGTAATTTTTTCCGAGTTGTATGACACATTGTTATGTACTATTTCAGATATAAACAGAGGAGGTGATCTCTTATACTTTTTCATTAGACTCCAGAAAAGTTTTGAGTCTGTTTGGGCGCTTTTGTCTAGCTCATGGAATATGCTCTCCAAATAATGTTCGGATGCTGACCGCTGTAGCCTTCGAAACTGCCTTTTTGCCTGTTTATAGTTATAGTATGACGGGTAAATCATACCTCGTGGTCTACCCTCGTTTATCCATAGTCTTCTTTTAAGGCGCGAAATACGATGTGCGTTCTTTAATTCGGCCGACCAATACGGTTTAGCGTGTATATTGAATTTGCTCTTTGGGTCCAGACTGATCTTCTAGGGAAATCATTAGTTCCCCCTAATTTCTCCTTAAAATGCACTTGTGTTTTCATGGTTATCCTTTATTTGAAAAACTATCAAATGTGTGACCATTTTCGCCAAAGTTATAGTTGAAAAGACATGAAGAGCTTTTCAAATCTCGCTTAGAGAAACTTTACCTTGGTATCCTACAATAGCGAGCGTTTCCTCTTTCAGTTTCCGTCAACTGACAACAGCAATATATCACCATGTAGTCCCCTTCACGTCTTTCGTAGCAGTTTCCGCCGTGGTCACGTAAATCGTTAATGTCGGCCATATCAAACTTAACTGAATAACCTTTATCAATAACTTCTTTCTTTTCAATAGGAATAAGGAAAATTTATTACTACATATTAAACAACTAAGCCAGACTGCAATGCTCCTCCCCGTTTTATACATAGCCAATCATTTCAAGCGGTACGATTTTGAAATGTCATAAGTATTTGACAAACGACAATTGTAAAAGGAAAAAAAAATAGCATCATTGATCAATATTCTGTTACCAGCGGAATTGTTCTTGCTGCTTTTTACGGCGGATATTTCTGAATAATTAGGAATTAAGTGTAAACATGAATGCATGGTGCATATAATGATAAAACAATTAGGAGGAAAAGCTCATAAATTTTGTCCGACAAGGAGATAATCCCCCGCCCCGAAAGAAAAAACAAAACAAAAAGAAAAAAAATATTAAAATATAGCAGCATTTGGGTTTTAACTACCGGAATGTAAATTTCTCCATAGTTTGAATATCAGATTCCCCAGTTTAAAGAATTATTTTGCATCTTTGTTGCATTGTCGGCATTTTTGTACCAGCCAGACGATGGGACTAAGAAAAGGGGCAGTTAGTTTCTGTTGTAACCGTTTATCGTAAAATTAAAGATTCCGTTGCCGAAAACGGCAGTTTGCACAATATTTTTTTTTATTTATTTTTTTCCAAATTCTGACGTACGAAAACCAAAGTTTCAATGTAATTTTATCTAGGGATTCGTTCTCCAGTGCTTTTCCTATGTGCAGTGTCATATTAATTCATCTCTGTGGAGATGGCACTAGTCACAAGTGAAAAAAAATGGCAGACCACCTGCGTAAAACTGCTGACCGCTCACTTTGTATCCTCCAGATTTGTGTACGAGTTATCAAGCTCAAAATGCGTCCTAGGTGTTAAATGGTTGTGGATAAAGACCACAAGCATGTAAACTGAAAACGAACGGACTGGTATGGGGATTTCAACGTAGAAACGTGTCTGTCATTTCATGGCATGCGAAGTTATTGTAATTGCTTTAATAATTTGTACTTCTTTCCTTAGAAATCAAGGTTGGAACAGGGAAAAAAATGAAACTAGCCTTTCTTATTGTCTGCAACTATATTTCCACCTTTTCAAAGATAAACACCATCATTTGATCAAAAAAATATTTTTTTGTATATTATAAATACATGTATATATTGATATATTAATTTGCAAACTAGTATTCAAATGACGATTCTACGGCTTTGTCTTTTGTTACAAAAAGTGTATATTTCTGCATTTGAATAAAGGTGTCTTCTTTTTCTCAGTGAGTCGAATTTCGTTCTGGATGGGTTGTTTTTCATTGAGTTGAAATTACCATCTTCTTTATTATTCATAGTGTTATTTCATCTGTACAAAAAATCCTTAATAATATTTTACATGGTGAAGTGCCTTCAACACATGACTGTGCATTCTCTGTCGACCTCTGTCTCTCTCTCTCTTTCAAGAATTTAAGTACACGCATGCATCGGTTATCAAAAAAGCAACATAAAGAAACACATCGGAATAACATCTTATTTATTTAGTAAATATAATAAGATATATACATACATATAATTTTCAAATCATGGTATTGTGAGCGTAAAATGGTTAAATAGCATTTAAAATTATTTTGAAGACGAGCAGCCTCTTGAGGGCTCATTATGCTCACTTTAAAAAGCAGCGCCATCCTTAAAACACCTGATTGGATCACAATATACAGAAATAGTTTGCCATGCAGAAAATGTGATGAAAAGCAACAAGTTTTGATGCATTTTACTAATCATCACTTGACCATGAATCACATGTAAGTCATCACTTGACCATGGATCCATACTATCCACTTTTTTCGACTTAATCATAAGGAAGACTGGTCCTTAAGCATACATAAAATGGACCCGTTTCCAAGGTAGTCACATACGTTTTCCGAAGTATTATACAATTTGATTTTCTGCACTTTTTAATCTTGTTCTGAGTCGTTTGAAAACGCGTTTTTCGACTATGGCGCTGAAAAGACTAAACAAGAGATTGATCTCTTTGTTTTGAATTTCGACGAAAGTTAGAAACAAGTTTGAATGGCTTAGAATACCTTACTTCATGTAGATACTACTGACTTTACCTCACTCATATAAATTATGGTCCAAACACCCGTGCAGAGCACCTGCAGTAGCACCATATGCCATACCAGCCATCTTCAGTAATTTTATTGCAGCGAGGGCCTTCTTTACAATCGTTAATGTCGGCCATATCAAAGTTATATTGAATTGACACAATTAATACTCGCCTCTTCTTTGAAGAGTAGAACAAAAGCTAGAATACAAGCTAAAATTATCATCTGAGAGTAATTCTAAGTCTTGTAAGTTGTTACAACATACCCGTATGATAATGTATGGTGAAAGCTGGTGAGAGCTTTGGTAATCACAGTTTTGTGCCGCTGTATACACTCGACAGGTTTGGAAAACATTGCTAGTATTCTTATAAGACCGGCCTCACTTCACAGGCAGTAAGTTGCGCATTTACCTCCTTTCATACAATAACTTCCTCGCTGGACGAGGATAGCTGTATAGAACGTATACAATGGTCTGTGCACTGATGAGCGAAGGAACAACGCATCTTTCAAAACTTCAATATAGCTAATTGTATGAAATAATGAAAGAATAAATTACAGAACGAATCGAGTAGTTGCAGCACGCTCATGTACGTTGTCACCAAACGTAGGACACTTAAAGCTGGAGTTGTTTGACCTCTGAGGTCATTAATGAAATGTATAGTTTAAAGGACATTTAATAATTTGCAGTTAGGGTGACTAAATAAGAAATTGAAAGTCTGCAAATATTATATCTACATGCATATTGAAAATGTAAAATGGATCTAAACAATTTTGAAGTATATTAAGAAGTGGTAAAACAGCTTTTAGAAATACTTTTTTGACCTTCAGCAGAACAACAATCAAAGGACTGATAGTCCTGAGAGTCGCCTGGTGGGTAATGTGTTAGACGTTTTCACACTTACTAAATTCCAAAGGTAATCTATTACAAGCGTTGAAGATACAAGATGACCTAACCATATGATGGCATTATGCAAGCATAATTTCTGCGCTGTAGAGCTCTCTAATCCTAAAATCGTCCACATAAATATTAAGTTTCACATGAAAAGAATTTATTGAGAATCAAAATTTATGCTAAGCAACAGCTTTAAAAAGTTCAAAATCTTCATATTTGCTAGAACTCACGTACCAGCCTGTTTTACGATATTTGTTTACCCCAGCTGCAGCAGCTTCCAATTTGCTAGACTGTACCTTGGTCCATAGTGCTAGTGGGTAATTATCAAACAATTCTCACAAAGTGTTCTCAACAAATAGCGAAAGCATCCAGTAGAAAAGACGCTTGCAGTTGAAAGTACTGTTTAGCATTTCCGCAAACTTCTTATCTCAGATACGCAAATTAAGTTTCTTTATTATCATATGTATTTTGATGATATTTGGGAGAAATAATCATGAGATATGGCACTTAATCCGCGTTCCTTTCCTCGCTTATACCCCAATAATTGTTCATGTTACAGCAATAGTCTTTTTACTTCTACGACAACCCTCATGCACTTGATGCCTCTGTGTAAGCGATTTGTTATCACGTGCTCTTGTGTACGAAATGATTGTTTCAAACATTTGAATCTGTCAAGAGATATGATGATGATTATTATGATGATGAGTGAGTTTGTTTCTTAAGTGACAGTGTCTTACCGGGGAATATGAACAGTTCTGGCGATTTACAAATTTTTACACAGGCCATTCACAAAAGCATCAAAATACTGTCTTAACAGACTATCCGTCGGACCACAAAGTAGTGTTTAATATAGTCTATGAAGACAAAGTCCCAAACTCAGATTTCTGTCTTTGGTTTAAACAGACGTACATGTATATGAACTTTGCTTAAAACCGTCGTTTATGACTTGGCTTCAGACACCCGCTTAGTCTTACTTGGCTACAAACGTCTTTGAACAGGTGTTTTTGAAGCACTTCAAGTCTATCTGAAGCTGGCTTAGAACGGTGTTGTGGTGAACCGCTCTCTATGTTTAAGAAGAATATGTTCAACCCTCACTGTCAAAGCTGGAACTGTAAGACAAAACCTATTAGTCTCGAGGTGCTTGGAACGTGCCCGTTTGGGGCTGCGTCTGTAATGGACGTGTTGAAGCAGCTCCCCGGGTCAGCATATCGGGCTTGGAATGAGTCTGAATCTCTCTGAAGCTGGGCTGTTTGAAGCTGGTCTGTTCAAGAGCCTCCACAAATTAACCTGTTGTTTTTGGATTAAGAGTGGATCTCTCAAAAGCTAGTCTAAAGCTACCCGTAATGTATAAGAGTGTCGTGTAATCCTCAGCATTAAAGAAAGGAATACATATACTGAGCCATTGTCGTACATGTATTTATTTTGAGCTGCTCCATGACTCTGTTCCGCGTAGATCCCCAGCGTGAAAAGCGTGGGTTCTCTGAAACAGGTTAGGGAGACCTAGCGGTCAGAGACTATTGTAGCAGGAGCGCAAGCGGCCACGGTAGTATGGCACTATTTACAGTCATAAATATATTATAAATCGACTTAAAAGGACCAGAATTTTGTGTTTCTAAAAGCGTTATGATTTCTTGACCTAATATAATACAACGACTTTAAACGTGAAATTACAATCTACTTATTTTCAAAATATAACAAAAGAAAAAAGCATACATTTAAGACAACAAAACATTTACTGAAATTAAAACCTATGATTTATTCAGATGACAATACGCATTCCAAAAGTGGTACTGTGTACTGAAGCAACAAATGATCAAAGTATTCCCGGTACACGGTCTTGCGACAAGCATCATGCGGTATCCCAGATTGAAAAAAAATGACAAATAGCATTTACAGTTTTGATTCATGTCTGTCTGCGTGGACTGTGTGCGCTGACATTGGTCGATATTTTTTTGAAATGCATTAAACCCTCTTTTCACATGTAGTGAACGTTTCTCTTTGTTCTCTAAATTTGTTTAAGATTCAACATTTCCTTATTCCGTAGATGGTAAATTAAGATTCAAGTTTTTTCGGCTTTATTACATTTACATCATAGTTACTTTTGCTTTTAAAGAAGAAGACCTACATGTGCAGCACGAATATTCGACGCTCCCGAAAACATGAGTTTTTGTCATCATGATAATGGCCAATATATTTAATAACATCTTATGGTTCTTTTCTGATGTGATCTTTGTCGTCATATCAATTTTAGTTTATGCCCTCTAATATCCTTCAACCGGGAAAAAAGTGTCAACTTGTGATCAACATTCCTTTCCGTCAACAATTTAAGAATAAAACATATATGCTAACCACTGTTTTCAAAATAAAGAAGACTTGTTCTAAGATTAGACAGCGTTTCCAAGTAATAGGCTCCTGAGTAAGGCAGTGCATTTAAAAATCCAATGTTAAAAAAAAATCTAGAGTCCTCACCTAATGGTGGTGTTTATCTACATGTATGCATGTACCATGAATCCATACTTTGTAATGATAAAAAGCAAACATGTTCCTCATGATCGGTTTACATCAGTTTAGTTACAAGTCTTACCACAACAGCGCATGATCTATAATTGTAGCCGACAATGGTTCTACAAGTATTTTGAAGACGGTTACATGAGGAGGTACCCAGTTGGATAAGATGTTACATATTTATTTCGTTGATGACTGGTTTTAGTAACGTGGGATAAAATATTCCTACAAAAGTATACTTACAAGGAAAATTTAAGAAGTACAACACGATGACAATTTCAGCCTACCTAGCCAATTCGTTTTCTGTTCATTTTGACATGCCTCTGTCTAATGTGCCTTTATCGACGATCTAAAGTGGGCCTAAATTTCATGACAACGATCATAATACCTTTATGAGCCTTAGATACCTTCGATTGATAGCAGACTGGTGTACAAGTAAGGGCTTGCTTGTTTGTCTAAATTGCCAGGATTGTGTTGTTTCCTACGTGCAACGGCTCTTTCACACAAAGACTTTGGTTTAGCAGGAATGTCTGAGTTCTTTTAACTATGAATTGAGGTAGGCCTTCGGAAAATATGAAACTCCTTTGATGAAAAGGGCCCTCAGCCATTAAATTGCAAGTAAACCTGTATGCAAGGAAGTTTATGTGACCAATCAAACAACAGTGTAAATGCTACCTTCAAATGTCCCTTTGCAATACACAGGTTTAAAACAATAATGAAATGTGTTAGCTCTTTTCCATAGATGTTGTTGAATGAATTAAACAACGTCTTTATTAAACATGTGTTTTTTTCAGTTATTTGTATATTTTTTTGCCTAAATTCTTCTTGTGTGTATGACAATGAACTGATAAATGGTTTGAAGCAGTGCAGGGTTATGGATAAGGTGCATATTTCTCCACGAAATCCAAATGATACGACAACCTAATGCCATGCTATTTAGAAAAAAAACCTGCATACCATTTTTATCATCACCCATACGTATTTGATCGGGCACATCGTCGATGGCATACGAACTGAGCGTTTTATTCTTGTTGGGTCACATTTCCCATGTTCTGTTTTGAATATTTAAATGCTGTGTATTTTGGTAAAGGGTAGATATCCTATTATAGATATAATTTTCAAGGGGAACATTTGTAGGTACGTCAGCAGGTTTCACAATACCATTCTATCACGGCGTGCAGACATCTGGGTCAAGGTATTTATTTTCGATTAGGCATTCGTGTAGCGTGCAAAAAGACTTAAATAGATACATGCCATTGCAAAAAAGGCTATGTTATTTAAGGTTTAAGATCAATGTTTTTCTTTCACAGCATACCAGACATTGTAAAAGTATGGAAAATATGCTTTCAGCCTGACTATTATCTACGTTATTTTAATGGAAAAAAAAAACTTTTCGTTGTGTTGAAATAGTTTAGTCTACCAAGCCTAGCGTTTTCATATTTTATACGTATGTCGTTGTTGTTGACAAAAGTCAGACTCGGGTATTATGTAGATATTAGAAATTACTTCACTGCCAAAACTTTGCTGGCTAAACATTGACGGGGATCAGAGATGCACGACTATTTCATAACTTTTGTTTCACAGAACAGATTATCTGCTTGCCCTGCGTTGGTATCATAATAAAAGCACTACAAACACAAATGACCAAAGTTCTGTATGATTCAGAGTCACAAAGATACATCCAGCTTTCTGGCAATAGGAAATCTAATGCATGTCCATGATACCATGCATGTTATCTGATTCTTTAAGATCTGTCGTATCCCTTTTGTGTAACAGCCGACTGAATCATAAGAAACACTGGTCCTTTGATACGCAGTAAATTGGTTAATAGTAAAGAAGAGTTTGACCCAGACAAGCCTGTTGGGACTGTAATGTCCGATGTTTTTTTTTCATTTATTTTCCACAAAATACAAACATAGTGCATATTGCAATACAACATTAAAAAACATTGGTATATATTTTTTTCAATACAATTCAATTGAAAATGATATATTGTATCAGTATACAATATTTATATACATGCTATTTTTTAGTGTATTACCGAAAAGTAATCGTGGTAAATCGAAATCTTTTTTATTTGAAAAAAAAAAAAGACTGCCTCAGTTTTATTTGGATTAAAATCTACTAACCATTGCTTTGCCCATGATGATACAGATTTCAGATCCTAATTAATTATACCTTCTATGTCTTTTAAAGAAGTTGCCGACTAGTACAGGGAACTGTCGTTGGCATACAATATAGCGAGACTTAGTAAAGAGTCTGTAATGTCATTTACATAAATAAGAAATAATAATGGTCCTAAAACCGAACCCTGAGGTACTCCAGCACTTAAAGGTAGATATTTTGATTCAGCTGATCGAATCACAGCTTTCGGTTTCCTATTTCTTAGATAACAAATTAAACAAAGTCAAGAGGCTGTCACCAAAGCCGTGCTCTCGCAGTCTGAATAGGAGACCACTGTGCCACACTCTATCAAATGCTCTAGATATATCACAAAAACAATACAGGAAAATTGACCTTGATCCATGGCTTAACATATATGGTGAAATGTATCTATAAGCTTGTAGGTGGTTGAATGTTTTGGTAAAAAAACAGATTGATATTTATACAGTAGCTTATTTTTATTTAGGAAATTATATACATATTTAAAAATTATTCTTTCAAGGACTTTTCCACAACTGCTCAAAAGAGAGATAGGCCTAAAGTTAACTGGCAAGGACTTGTCGCCTTTTTTGAATACGGGCGTTACTGTTGCCTTTTTCCATAATTCAGGGAAAACACCCTCAGAAAAAGAACAATTAAATAAAATGTACAGTGGTTTGCTTATTGCATGGATACATCCTTTGAGCATTCTGTGACTTATATCATCGGGGCCACTAGCTTTATTTATCTCAATAGTTTGATGATGTCTTCTATTTTGGATTGTGTTACTCCGTCGATTGATAATTTGTTTGCAGTTTTTAATTGGATGTCTGATAAAATAGTATTAGTATTAACTACCATGGATATTGATAAAAAATAATCAATTAGGCAGCTGACCTTATCTTGAGAGGAAGTGTACCACACTGTTTGCCCATTAGGATGTGGTTTGCACAGTGGTGGGAAGCATGATACAGATGAATCTTTTTTTAAGAAATATTTAATAATTTTCCAAAAAATTTTCTTGTCATTGCATTGGAGTTCAGTTAAATTTGTCTCCAAGTTATTAAAGAATTCCTGTTTGGCATATTATTTCATATTATTTACTGTATTACGTAGGTTTTTGTATTTTGGCCAATCGTTAGTTTTTCCTGTTTTCTTAGCAGTACTTTTCATTCTATCTCTTTTCCGGGAGACCCGTCTAATTGCACTATCATACCAAGGTTGATCATCAGGTCGGACACACACTCTTTTGTGTGGAATACATTCTTTAATCATTTCAAAAAAAAGTTCTAGTAAAAGTCTAACAACAATCATCATCTGAACCAACATGCAAAATACTCCAATCATGGTTTTCTATTTTCTGATTAAGAGACTCGAAGTTGGCCCTACTGTTAAGCCAAATATTTCTTTCAGAACACTTTTGGAGCTCATATGAGAAGAGAATAGATATAAATGTTGCACAGTCATCACTTATAACTTGTGGCAGCGGTAGCGTACCAGAGTCTGAATACTCCATATTTGCAGGTTTTGCAGATAGTGTTTAAAAAATTCAAATTAATTAAAAATGTAGGACCCATCATCCTTTATCCAAGAAGAAATGATTCCATTAAATTTTCTTATGAGTTGTTGAACTAATTATTTTGATAATACATCTGTCAAATCAGGTAATAATCGCATTTATTTATTCGTTTTTGGAAAAATCCTTTTGAACTTTGTACAGCACCATGTCTATGTCACGAGTTGTTTTTCCACATAGAGCCCGTCGAAGTTGTAGTTTGCCAACTTTATTGTCGTCCTTTGTAAAATTTAAACGTTCATTGTTTGAACTTGTCCATTTCGTATGCTCCATCCATCAGGATCAAACTCTATTTCTGATCCAAAAAACATGTCAGATGTAGAATATGTCTGTTATTACATGCTAAGAAAATACAAAGATACAAGTAAGTGAGCATTTTGTAAGGCCACATGAATCTGTTTTTCCCTTGCATCTAAGATAACAGCAACAAACGACACAGATGCAAAGAATAACAGCGAGAGAAAAAAAAAATGACGAAATAGTTCTTTCTTTCTCAACTGCTTTTTTCATACACACACACCCCCGCCACACACACACACACACACATCCACCTACCCCCACCCACTCCCCCCACCACTCCTACAAGAGAAATTACACTACAAATAGTATTTTTAACGTGCCAACTGATTTCGCTTACGCTCATTAGGGCAACGTTTTAATGAAACATCGTAAAAACGTAATTGTGACGTCATAGGACAACGGTTAATATCAATTCAATTTAGGACGAAAATTGTTTATGAAATATTCTTCCTTTGTTACTCCAGCAGAAACATCGGGTGATAAAATTTGCTTTTAAAAAAGTGAAAAAATGAAAAGTTTGGATCTGTTTTACAACAACTATCTAAATGAGAACTTAGTGGTATTCGTTTTGTTGAAGAGTCCCTAATCTTTTGAATATATATGGAGAGTAAATTTTCTAACTGTTTGTATCTTGTAGTATGCTATGGCTGCCAAGATTTTTATATTGGTCAAACAGGTGATGAACTTAGGAATAGAATTACAATACATAATCAACAGATTATATCATTTCCTCCATGATTTTAAAGGTCACATTTCAGGGTATGGAAACCACTTTTTAATCACTATTGTCAGTTTCACATTCAAAGAAATACACAACACACAAAAACTGTAGACTTCTTTTTCAATTTGTCCTTCAATGAAAAATGGTATGTAAAAATCGACTAAATGGATATCCAATCTTCACAAAAAGCGTTAGGAGAGTGTAGTCTGGTTGTAAACTTTTCGAAAACCTGTAAATACAAATGTAACACGCTTAATACAAACATAGTGTAAAGCTACAAGTCAATCAAAGCGCTGAAGGCACTGTTGTGGCGGTTGTCCAAGACAAGCTGACTCCTTTTATACCGCCCAATCACAATGTGGGGGATATAAGTTTTGACCTTCAACAGCTAGGAAGTTATGGCCTGGACTGGACAAAAATTCCATCTGAATATCAACAAATGGCAGTAACACAAAAAACATGAATGGCAGTTTTGGTTCTTATGCACTGCACTTCTCCATAATGTGTTCTGCCAATGTATCAAGTTTCAAGTTGATAGCTTTTATAGTTTGAAAGCCCGGGTGAAAAATTCGAGGTGAAACGATAGGTAGACTGATGGACAAGGTGACTCCAGCATTACCCCCTAAAACTTTGCTTGCTGTAGGTATAACAAAACAGGTAAAACAGTTTTGCTTATCACCTGGTACATGTATTTATTTAAATGTAAACTATACAGTAACAAATGTCAGAAATATTACCCCCATGACTATAATTTTTTTTCAAGTTCAACTTCACCGAGCACAAAACTTCAAATAATAATAATAAACAAAAAAACAACAGAAAATTAGACATTATTCTTTCCAGTTAATCAATATCTCATTCACTGGACCTAAGCTCAGTCATTTTGTTTAAACAGATGTGTCAACACTAACAAAAAACAACTGCATATTCCAAGCAAAATTGCATTTTTGTCCATATTTTCATTTAGGCCTAATAATCTTGGATATTTCTTCGAGGTAATCATGCATATTCCTACCAAAATTGCATTTTTGTCGACATGTTCACCTGAATAATCCTGAACATATTTTTTAAGGTAATCAGTAACGCATTTATTGAATCTAAACTTCATCATTCTGCTTAACTCTTTACTACACGACAAAATTTTAAACCAGTCTGTGTTGAAATACTTTGCAGACAACAAAATAAATGTGACTTAAATATTCAACTTTTTTTGGAAAGGTAGCATTTTACCAGCATTTTCTCCTTTTCCAGCAGTGTTTTCAAAAGGCATCTTTGTTAACATCTTTAAATGTCGGGATTGTGTGGTAAAGAGTTAAAAAATGTTTCGACACAAATAAAAAACAACTGTATATTACAAGCAAATTTGATTTTTTGTCAATGTTTCCATCTTAAACTTGAGACAGATGATTGTGAAATTCTTCACAAGAACATAGTTCTTCACGATAGCATATTAAGTCATCAGCAAAAATTTTATTGATGTACATCCAAGTAAACATTGTGTCGTTGAGTTTGGAAAACAAATTGTTTCATTAGCCTGATAAAATGTATCATGAAATATACATGGAGGTGCTTACTGAACAAAACTACTGTAAGTGTAAACAATCCCTGGTTTTTACAACCTTGAAATAGAAGTCTTTTGAAAGCATTTTGAGAATGGAGAATAAGGCCGTAACCAGCATTTTCTCATTTCCCCACAATGTTTTCTACCCTGCTGGAAACGAATTTCAATTATTTAGCAACATTTACTTTGTTGTCTGCAAGTGCTTTGAATTTGGACCATCTAAACTTTTGTTGTTTGGTAAAGGATTAATTATTCGCCTACAATAGTCGTGCAATAACCTGTTGGCATGTAAAAGAGCTACTAAACAAAATATCCAGCTTTAAGACTGCACAACTTTAAAACAGTATGTCCCTGATCTATCGACCAAATGGCATTAACTAACTACTCAATGATCATCATGCTGTTAGTAAATTAAATAATCTGTATATACAGATAAGGAATACAATAGTAAATACCCATTGATTTAAAGTACTCAAGACCAACTCTGAGTCTTGTAATTACACAAATCTGCCAAAACAAAGTACAGGTCTCGGTAGTTTTTTTTTTTTTTTTTGTTCTCCGATCTATGCTTTCTACTCTCAGGTGACATATGTCAACGTGAACAACAAAAAGTAACAGCATATTCCATGCTAAACTGCATTTCTGTCCATGTTTTCACCTGAATAATTTTATCACCTACAATTTTACAAGTTTTGGCAAGAACACAGCTTTTTACTTATGCTTTCCAATTTGGTAAAGACATCAATGTAGACTAAAATCTCACATGATCAAATATGTAAAGACTAATTTGCAAATATCTGCAGAAGTTGCTGAATATGTGATCTGCTTGACCTAATCGAAGCATTTTAAGAATAACATCAGCGCGCTGAAGCTTCCCTCTTTGATTAAAACTTATAACAAGACAAAAATTAGACACTATTGTTGTCTGGTTATCAATGACCCATTTACTGAATCTAAGCTCAGTCATTCTGTTTAAAAGATAAGTCAACAGTAACAAAAAGCAACTGCATATTTCAAGCAAAATTGCATTTTTGTAAATGTTTCCACCTTCCTAATCCTGATATATTTTTCCATATAATCAATAATGCATCTACTGAATCTAGGCCCAGTCTTTCTGTTTTAACAGATATGTCTGACACTAACAAAAAGCAACTGCATACTTTTAGCAAAATTGCATTTTTGTCAATGTTTTCAGTAAATAATCTTGAGAGATTTTTTTCGAGGTGGTCAATAAAGCATGTACTGAGTCTATGCTCATTGAAACATTCTGTTTGAAAAAAATGTAAACACTAACAAAAAACACTGCATATTCCAAGTAATTTTTTTTGTCATTGTCTTCACCTAGAAATCTTGAGACATATGATTTGGAAAATCTTCACAATAATATAGTTCTTCACGTTACCCTTGTTTAGTTATCAGCAAAAATTTTATCCTATGTACATTTAAGGAAACATTGTATTGTTGAGTTTGGAAAACCAGTTGCTTCATTAGCCTCAGTACATGTATCATGAAATATACATAGCGATATTTGTCTCTGACGTTTCCACAAAAACATATAAAAACTGTTACCTAAAATCAATCTTCAATTCTTAAGTTCAAAACACACCACTTAGTATCTCAGTAAACAATTTATTGATAATTTAATCTTAATTAGTGCTTAGAGATTTATATTTACAATTTAAACCAGTCAAGTGAAACCACAGGATTTTGTTCATTTCACTGTGGTACACAAGCATTTCGGTCAAGAAAAGATGTATACTGAAATCACTCAGAAGAAACACAAAGTAAAATGTTTTTAAGACTGTTTAACTCATTACCACACAACAAAATTTTAGGTTTGTCCAAATTGAAACCATTTGCACACAATGAAATAAATATGACTGAAAATTTGAAATTTGTTTTGTTACCAGCATTTTCTCCTTATCCCACAATGTTTTCAAAAAGATTTCTTTTCCAGGGTTGTCAAAAGTAGGGATTGTGTAGTAATGGGTTAACATACAAATCTTTGTGAAGAAAGCTTTTAACAAGACACCCATGCAAAGCTGATTTCCCAGCATACATGGTAGGCAAAAGTAAATACTGGCAGATAACTCTCAACTGAGACAAGCTTTTTTGCATAACAATGACAGGCTGAAAGTTCCTAGTCATATTAAGACAGAGAGAAATCTAAAATTAACCAAGACCAGAAACTGGCCTTTAGATTAACAACAATATGTAAGATTAAATAATTATTTTTTTAATACATGGTCAAGGAGATCAAAATGTCAAGAGTCTCATCAAAGCTGTTGTTCAACCATTTGAGAATTTTTAAATGACTCTGCATAAATGTTCATAATGGAAAATATAGCAAGCAACCCTGGGGAATACTACTGTAGCTTAACCGATTACCATATAATAAGTATTTGTCAGCTGCAAATGCTCTAAATTTGGGAAAGTCATAGGTTTGTAATTGTTAAATGAGTCAAAGAATTCTTAATTATTAAGCACAAACATTCATGAACACTTTTTGCACAGCAAAGCCTCCAATGAATCACACTGGAGTATGATTCAAATACTCTGGTAACCATAGATTAACCCATTACCACACAATCCCTACTTTTAACGACCCTGAAGAAAGAAGCCTTAGAAAACATTGTGGGAAAAGGAGAAAATGCTGCTAACCAGCATTTTCTCCTTTTCCCAAAATGTTTTCTAACCCTCTCAAAACAAATTTCATATTTTCAGTCACTTTTATTTTGTCATCTGCAAATACTTTTGATTTTGACAAGTCTAAAATATTGTCGTTTGGTAACGAGTTAAATGCCTGAAAGCAGTTCATGTCCACTTGAAAACATCTAACCCATTACCACACAATCCTTACTTTTGACACCCCTGAAAGAAGCCTCTTGAAAACATTATGGGAAAAGGAGGTAACCAGCATTTTCTCCTTTTCCCACAGTGTTTTCTGCCCTTCGCAAAACAGATTTGAAATTTTCAGTCACTTTTATTTTGTCATCTGCAAATGCTTTCGATTTGGACAAAGTTAAAATTAGCCTTTGGTAATGAATTAATATGAAAGCATTGTGAAAACAAGAGCTTCGCAAAGCGGCGCATATACGCCCAAAGGGGCTTGTCAGTGAAATGAGTTGAGATGACGGAAGGGACAATAATGAAGAGTAGTTAATCTCCATGATATGTGAAAAATATTAAAGGGCAATAGCTAAAAAAAAGAAGGGTGGCACAATTACAAATTTTGTGAATTGCTGTTCTCCACAAGGTGTTCTATCAGTCTTAAAAGGTTCAAGATCATAGCTTTTATATTTTAGAAATTATGGCCCAGACGAAAATTCAAAGAGAAAACTAACAAAGAGCATTAACTAAAAAGGAAGGATGGCAGAGTTATGGTTCTTGTGCAGTGCACTTCTTCATAATGTGTTCTATTAGTCTTTGAAGTTTCAAGATCAAAGGTTTTAAGGTTTGGGAGTTATGGCCTGGACAAAAATTCAAACTAAAAAATTAACAAAGGGTAATAACTGAAAAAAAAAGGTCGCAGAGTTATGGTTCATGTGCACTGCACTTCTCCATACTGGGTTCTGTCAGTGTATGAAGTTGCAAGTTATTAGCTTTTATAGTTTGGAAGTTATGGCCTGGACAAAAATTCAAACTGAAAATTAACAAGGGGCAATAACTCAAAAAATAAAAGTGGCACAGTTATGGTTCTTGTGCAATGCACTTCTCCACAATGTGTTTTATCAGTGTATAAAGTTCCAAGTTAATAGCTTTTATAGTTTAGAAGTTATGGCCTGGACAAAAAATCAAACTGAAAATTAAGAAAGGGCTGTAACTCAAAAAATAACAGTGGCAGAGTTATTGTTCATGTGCAATGCACTTCTCCATAATGTGTTCTATCAGTGTATGAAGTTGCAAGTTTTTAGCTTTTATAGTTTGGAAGTTATGGCCTTGACAAAAATTCAATCCAAAAATTAACAAAGGGCAATAACTCAAAAAATAGAAGTGGCAGAGTTATGTTTCATGTGTACTGCACTTCTCCATAATGTGTTCTATCAGTGTTTGTAGTTTCAATTTGATACCTTGTATGGTATGGAAGTTATGGCCTGAACAAGAATTCAAAGTGAAAAGTTGGTTATTTTAGAAATCAAGGGCAGATAATTTTGGAACGGAAACAGCGATCCAAATTCTAAGACCCAGGTGCACAACTAGACATCATGGAGATTCATTGTGGCAAGTTTCAAAGAATTCCGATGAAAACTGTAGGAGGAGTTGCACACACAAGAAATTGCTAACTGATGGACAGACGGACGGACGGACGGACAGACGGACGGACGACCGGGGGTATAACATAATATGACCCTTCAGGCGTATAAAAAGAAGCATTTGCTCAGACAACCAAATCATGTTTCCTGTCACGTTTCCAGCTTTAGTTACAAAAATATAAAAATACAACAAAAGTGGGACTTACCATATGAAAAATAACAATGCTTACTGCAGTCTTAGTATTGTTTGAAATGGATAACTTCTTATTCATAATATGACAACATTAGAAAAAATATTTAGAAGAAAGATAATATCATCTATAAACACTAATAAAACACTAATGTACAAAAAGCATTCTGTACATCTTTTTAGTCTGATTTTGCTATGGTCTTTCTGGTCTGATCCTCTTTCTATACCATTTCACCTGTTTCCAAACAGCAGCTTGAATCTGTTTGGTATCCACAATGTCATGTTGCTCATAGCCAATACCTGTGAATATGTACATATATTATTGAGCCATGCTCTATAAAAAAAAAAGGAGCTGCAACTGCAAAAAGAATAGACCCAGGTCAGCCTGTGTAGTCTGCCCAGGCTGACATGGGCCCACAATGTTTGCCATTTGAATATCTTCTGTATTTCCATGGACCAGTCTACTTCATGATTAAGTTGAATGTTAGACAAAATGGAGTTTATAGATCCATAATTATTTGATGCCTTGCTTGGTATAATAGATCAAAAAAATGCATTAAGTCTCTTTTTCATAGAGCATGGCCCATATTTTGACAAATATTTATCTTTTTGTGTTTATGCCATGTGGTGAAACAGTGCCAGATTACTAAATGAGTGTATGTGATAATGATTTTCACAATTTGAAATGAAATGCTCATTATTATCTACTTCATTTAACCTGACCCAGGTAACAATCATTTACATAAATCAATATTCTATTTTCATCCTCAACATTGCTCGGCATAATTATTATGTCCAGAATGGTCAAGGAAATATTTCACACAGTTTACGCAAATCAAACCTTTACCTACTAGATGTTGATCTAAAACTTTCAGTGCAGGACACTTTCTCATTTTTCACACCATATTTTAATACCATGAAAAGTAAAATCATCAGCCTATGAGTATGGCATTTCAAGTTATGTCCTGCATATATTTCCAGTTAAGAAGAACCTATAATTTCAAGTTGCTAATGAATGAATATTTTTCCTGTGCAGAAGGCAAAACCTATTTTCGACTTGTACAAACAAAAAGTTACAATAAGTCATGCTATTAGTCACTTTGTAAATAGGTGTTAAGTTTATAACCAAGAGTAGTCACAATTTTAAGCAAAGTTTACCTGATATAAGACATCTGAATTGTCATCTGCAAATGCTTTCAATTTGAAAAAGACAATTTCGAATTGTGTGGTAAAGGGTTAAAAAATACAGCATGCTTCTAATTTACATAATTCAAGGGTTTAGAAAAATTAATCTAATAATTCCTTATAGCCAAAAAATCAAGACAGCTGATCATTTTGAATTTCAATTTCATTTTGCCTCCCTATCTCAGAGCATTAATTATTATTTTCATGAAAAAAAGGTTTGAAAATATAAAACCTTCAGTATTTTGCCATGTTTGCCTGCTTAGCTGCTATCTGGGTTGATTTCCTTAGAAAGTAACTCAATTGCACCTCCCAAATTGCTCTTCCATATTCTTTATATTTGCATCAGTAGTGGCTTCAAAAAGCAGCCAGGAAGTTGTCCAACCAGGTTATCAATCATGGCTGTAAAAAAATGTTTTATAGAAATACAGTTCATTGCATTACAATGTATTAGAATTACCTACCATACAGTGAAAAAATTCAAATTTCAGTCTTTGGTCATAAAGACAATGAAAATAACAAATTATATATGATCCACCAGTCTGCCCAGAAATTCTGTAATTGTTCTATGTTACTTGTAAACATTTGTGAAAATATTCCACCAAAATTGCAAATTTTCCATAGAATGGGTTTTGTTGCCATTTTCAAATGTAGCTGGCAGACCTTTGAATTGGTATGTTGTTTCACAGTCACAAACAAGAAGTAGATGGAATTCTGAGGAGAATTTGCAATTTACAAGGGCCCGATTTAGTTTTTAGAATTTAGTTTTTTAATTTATCCAATCAAACTGATCCTGCAACTTCAATAAAACAATTGCCACAGTACATATTTTCTATATTTTGATGTTTCCCCACCCATGGTTTGTAACAAGACCCTCTTTAACCCATTTCCCACAATCCCTACTTTTGACGCCCCTGAGAAAGAAGCCTTGTGAAAACACTGTAGGAAAAGGAGAAAATGCTGGTAACTAGCATTTTCTCCTTTTTCCACAGTGTTTTCATCCTTCTCAAAACAAATTTCAATTTTTCAGTCACCTTTATTTTGTCGTCTGCAAATGCTTTCAATTTGAACCAGTGTAAGATTTTGTCCTTTGGTAATGAGTTAACTAAAACCAGAAAACAAAATTTTTATAACTGGTCATAATCGAAAGATGTTGCAGACAACATAATAAATCTTTAAATAGTAAAACGTGTATCAAAAAGGGTAGAAATTATTGTGTAAAACAAAGAAGATGCAGGTTACTATTATTTTCTTCTTTTCCCACAATGTTTTTCATAGCTTTTTTTCTTTAGTGACCTTAAATGCAGGAATGAATGGTAATTGTTAAAAACTTCTCTTCACCGTAACAGAAAAATCAGGCCGAAGTTAACCCATTACCAAACAACAATATTTTAGACTGGTCCAAATTGAAAGCATTTGCAGACGATAAAATAAAAGTGACTGAAAATTTGAAATTTGTTTTAGGAAGGGTAGAAAACTTTGTGGGAAAAGGAGAAAATGCTGGTTACCAGTATTTTCTCCTTTTCCCACAGGGTTTTCAAAAGGCTTCTTTCTCAGGGGCGTCAAAAGTAGGGATTGTGTGGTAATGGGTTAATAAGGTAAAATTTGGTAAAGAGTAGAGAAATATATTTTATTGCAGAAAAAGTGAGTCAGAGACATGTACATGGATTGGTACTTTCACTCATTACCAAACGACAAAATGTTTGGTTCGTCCAAATCTAAAGTATTTGCACATGACTGTGCCTGAAAAGTTCAAATTTGTTTTGTGAAGGGCAGAAAACATTGTGGGAAAAAGAGAACATGCTGGTAACGAGCATTTTCTCCTCTTCCCATAATGGTTTCTAAAGGCTTCTTTCTCAGTGGCATCAAAAGTAGGGATTTTGTGGTAATGGGTCAAGCAAATAATTCGGGTATAACAAAATTTACAAAGATAAAAAGAAAATATGATAGATCTTAATTACCTGAACTCAGTTCCATCCCTCTTGACGTGGTGGGTCATATGGGTCACATTATTTATCATAAGAAAATTCACTTTTCACAAATAAGGATCCACCGTGTCCATTCTATATTTCTCCAAACAACGCTGTCGTAAGAGAAGGAAACAGGCCAGAGAAGGCAAAATTGACACGACCTCATTGTTTTCGAAAGAACATCGAATTTAACCTACGTCGGCCAACCTTCAAAATATAACCTGTCGAGGCAACTTAAACATGATCACAAGCCTCTGGCAAACGATCCACAAGCATAGTTATGCCAGTCAAAACTGATCTCGGGGTAAGACTGGGCAGCCTTTCTTTCTGTTTTGCGTGAATCGGCCTTAATTGTAGAGTCGCGAAATTGCATGACAAACTTCTGCACCGGAAGTCTCAATCTTGAGTTGTCGTTCGTTACTCTCACCGTGCGAGAGAGTGCGGAAGTCTTAGAAAAAAAAATCGTTTTTTTTTTTAATTTTAGATCTATCGGTTATATTAATCGACAAAACACCTATGAAATATATATATTCTTCATAAAGTATCATTGTATATTAAAACGAAATAATGCTAAAGATAATTTAATCATGCCGTGTCCGGCGGTAATTGACGTGAATGCCCGACCATTCTCTGCAGCTTACCGAGGCAATTCGATTGTTACAAGTACGTAGTATACCGACATTAGCCGATGTTTCAGAATGCAATAACAGTTGGCCAACCTTAACTGTCTCTTAGAATGCATTTTTAAGCATAAAATCAATCACTATCAACACTTCTTTAATCAGTAAAATTAGTGTAAGCCGTCTTCTTTAGAAGCAGTAGCTTATTTGGTGGACTACTTTTTACGGAGTTAACTGAAATTTTATGGCGGTTATTAGGTATGTTCTTAACCGAATCATAGGCAATGAGTTTGGTTTTTAGACTTATATATTTTTCGAATTTTGTTTCGAATTTTGGAATTTTTTTTTTTCGAATTTTGGAATTTTCGTTGACTCTGTGGCGACAACCGCCACAAAAACTATCATTTCGAAAAGGCAATCTTTTGCAAGATAACGATACTCTACTCGATATATTACTGACATCAAGATGGCTTCTAACCATTAGGAAGAAAGCGTACCTTTTCTTTTACAAATGCGTGCACATTTCTTAATTCAACTTATAATTAGTCTGAGAACCTCATTGATATTGAAAAAGAAAGACTTACTTGAATGTAGGTTAGCGAATAACTAATTTCCATCTCTCTTGTGTTCTATAAAAAGGGGATGGTCTTCATATGCCTATCAGTCTTGTATTTTGTTGATGTTGTTTTTCTCTTTAAGCGTACGTTGATGTTGTTTTAAAACACCCCCCCACACACGCACACAAACAACACTATATCACGCTACACAATTAGAGACATTTTCACAAATTACGTTAATTTTGTCGTTGTTGTTGTTGTTGATATATATACATGTCTGCTTTGTCAGATGAAACGGTATCTATTGATCTTGATTCCCAGATGGTTGTCGTCTTGGACTGTAATCTACACTACTGATTTGAAAACAAAAAGAAAATAACAATTACAGGGAACTATATAATTACTTTATAGAGCAATGACTTTTTCAACTATTTCAAATATTATGTCACTGTCGTTTAAATTGTTTTCATTTTACTAATTACAAGAGAAAATTGAATTCGGTATTTAAAATGTCATAAAAACCCGTCGTGTGGAACAGATTTGGTAAACACTGTGACGAAGAAAGACTTGCAAGTTGATGTATTATGCTTTCTTTCCAACATTTATAGTCTGGGAATTCTTTTTAATCCGAACAGCCTCTTTAAAGATGCATTGTTACATGTTGTTTACGTAAAATCAATTACTGCAGAAATAGCGTATGCCAAACTGCCAAAAACATTCATTTTTTAAGGGCTGGTTAACATCAAGATTTTTTAGTAAAGGATTGAAAATATTAAAATGGACAATTGGAAGCACATTGGTACTTTAATCATATCAGATGGCAAAATTTTAGACTTGTCCGAATAAAAAATAAATGGATTATGTGCTCCGAATGGCAAAGCTACAATGGCCACCTATAGTAATGCAAAGTCTTTGTGTGATTTCATGATAAAATTAGTATTATTCTTAAATTTGAAAGACACAATTCAGTTTGAAATTTCATAAGCATGTGCAAATCATAGGTCTGTCTTACAATTTTTGACATGAATTAAGAGATTTTTAAAACAAAAATGAATCTGTTATACTGGCTTATATGGAGCTTTCAGATTCATCTTAAGAAGAAAAACTTTTTTCATGATGAGTAAATCAGTTTCTTTTATGGTTTACGAAGGTCCAGGGAGCGTAACAAGTCTCTGATCAAGATGTGAAATTTACATATATCATGGGTTTCATGTTTTTTTGCCAGACCTTTTTCCATGTAATTCATGGAATGGTATTTCATTTAGTTCTTGACAGCTAGTTCATAAGTTCGTATCATAACCCACATTTAACTAAAGATAACAGACTTGCCCAATTTCAAAGCCATTGCTGAAAATAAATTGTTACCAGATTGTCTCCATTTCACAAAATGTTTCCTACAGCCTCATGCCATTTAACTACCGACTTAATACCACTACAATACAGGTCTTCCTTTTTATCAATGCTTTGCAGGTAAGCAAGACAAATCTATAAA
This sequence comes from Tridacna crocea, assembly GCA_943736015.1. Lineage (NCBI taxonomy): Eukaryota > Metazoa > Mollusca > Bivalvia > Cardiida > Cardiidae > Tridacna > Tridacna crocea. Next base: position 43,794,387 of record OX031068.1, on the reverse strand, counting down.
AACTAACAAATTCGAGTCTTTGCATTCAATCTATGAACAGAACACTCTGCAAAAGGGTGTTTTCATTAACCACACACCCATGATTTAATTCTGTATGCGTAACTTGATACAGGATAATCGGGAAGATTTTCATTGGACGTTATCATTTTTACAACCAATACAATAAACTGTGATTGATAATAACTTGAACTGAAAGATGTAATCTTGGCAGATAGCCTTCAATATTTTTAATAAAAACAGTAATCTTAAAGATATCATAATATGTTTGATAGAATATTGAAGACAATGATGAATAATTGTCTCTGGTGTTCTCAGCACTTGCTTACTGTGATAAATAAAGTATGGTCTTGTACTCTAAAATTGTAATTTATCTTTTCACACTTTGCTGCCTGGACAGGATTAGTGATATGCTTTAAATTGGATTGTATATTTGTGGGGAGGAATCACCGAGGTCGTAAACAGACTCTTGGTGTAATCTATATAACAGTTTATAATACTAAACATAGGGAACTCCGGGGCGCTTATGTACAGCAAGCTGCCCCCCCACCCCCCCAAAAAAAAACAGCCGAGTGTCCAGAAAATGGGCAGGGCTTCTATAAAAGGAGACAGGACACTATGCTCCTCTATTCCCAGCTAGCTGAAGCGCTGTAATGGTATTACAGGCAATGATTAGATTGTGCATAAAGTACAACAATATACTTCTGTTGCCAGGCACCAGCCCATTGACATGATACAGCTAGAGTCTAGCTTAAGTTTCAGAGTCATTTTGGGAGAGGCATTAATTTTGCTCAATGAGCAAACCACTTCGGTTTCTACTATACTGTAATGACATGATTATAATTGTTCAGATTATAAGACGTGCAAGATATCCAAAGTAGATGAATAAAATTTAAGATAAACTATAAAAATCAGATTAAAGTGTAAACAGTGATATTCTAGTAATTTGTTCCATTTCTTCCTGTTTATATAGTTGATCTTATATTATTGAAAATTATTTTGTTGAACAACTATTGCCTGAGAGCCATTTTCTACCTAAATGAAGAAAAAAAAAAAAAAAAAAAAATACTGCAATACGTATTTCTTAGATGTTTTGGTGCAATGTTGTTTTATTTCAACTTGGAATAGTATTGCATGAATTGTTTACTTCAAAACAGACAAATTTGGCCTGTAATACTATTCTAAGTAAAACAAAACAAAAGAAAAATGTAATTTCCAAATGTATAACAAAATCAATACATATTAGACTAAATCATGCTAAAATACCAGATCATTCTCACTTTTACAAGGAAAATAAGATTTTTTTTCTACTTGAAAAATAATGAAAAATGACAGCATAGTACTGCATTTAGCAGTCGATTTGTACGATGTGACCTTTTATGAGAGCAATAGAGTGTCTTCGACTTTGCCAAAACAAAGATGTCCGTTCTTATTTGATTACTCAGCTTTAAAAACTAAAGTAAAAACAAAAACAGTTTCTTTATCCATATTTTTGTGAAAACGTGTCAAGGTTTCATAACAGAGTCGGCTACAATCTTCCTCGTTCTTCGTTTAAAATGCAACGTTGATAAAACAAATAATTACAGTCGTTTACAAGCAGTTAAACGGTCTTGTGCGACTCGTAAACGCTTACAAGTGACTGTACAAAGAATCGCGCGCATTCTTAATCACATAGCACAATGAATGATTACGTCATTGCTTAGTGCTCATGTTTGGCATCAATCTTTTTATGAATGATGTCCTTCGGATGTCACTGATGTCATAGCTAAAACATTTTTGTTTGGCGTTTTAAAGACAAGAAATATAAAAAATGAAACAGAGAAACAAACTAATTGTGAGGTTTTATACCAATTATCTAGACCAGAACTTAAAAGTACTTGTCTTGTTTATAAATCTCTTATGTGAACATGGACTCTCTTTATCTACTTCTTAATTTGTCACCAGTCTGTCCAATGTAAAATTACCTACACCCATTCAATTAAGAATTGCCTAAAAAATAAAGTTGGAGTTATAAACGTTAATTTCTTCCAATGTTCAGTGGTGGTGTCCGTGGTTGTGATGCAGAGCCTTGGCCCCGTAACTATAAGGTTCCGAGTTCGATACTCTGGAATAGGACTGTTCGATGTACCACACATTCTGTGCGAGTATTGGTGTAGTTTCCGGGAAGCAGAATCGAAAGCGATTGATATAAGTTGCAAGAATGTGTTTCTCAAACGACGTAATGCATACCTGTTCAAGCTAAATATTCAAGAAAGATAACTCGTTCAAAAGCCTTTAAAAAGGCAATAGACGAAAAAAAGTAAAAACACAAGGGTTGTCCCAAAACTCCGTGACAAATTTTGTAAACGAGCTATTTTTTAGGGTCAGGGCATTAACTGTCATGTATTTCGTTCACGAAGATATTATATTAAGTCCCCATTGAAATAGTACCTTTATTTCTATTTAAATTCACAAAATCAAAAAAGAGGTGCCATTTCAAGGGGCATGCCATTTTCTACATTTAAAATTTTGTATGAACTCTAATCATGCTCGAATATTTTCGATACTTGAAACTGTTTCTGCTTAATATTGCATGGAACTTCGATGTCATAACAGAAAGGAATATCAGTAGAAAATAGAACATTTGAAATGACGCCTCAGAAGATCGCGCGGCGCAGCGAACAGTTATAAAATTTTGTTCTGATTTTGAAATGACACTAGATTAGACAATAGAACAAATATGGCGTACTAAAGAGATTAAAAACATTTCTCGAGCACTGGCTTACAAGTGATATGGTAGTAAAACAGACTTAAGGGCAGGTGAATGCTAGGAAGAGGAGAGAAGCACGAAAAAAGTGGGTCGATTTCATGAGTCGAATAGTCGTGTGATTTTGACGGAGAGATCCATTTAGCAGATTGGAGACTGAGTCAGAGAGATACTGTTGTCATTCTCTATTTCAAGGTCTTCGATTTAAGGGATACTTAACTACAAACTGAACATGTCACAAGTCTGCGTCAAACAGAAGAAAGTTCAAAGGTACCTAGAGTTTACTGCTCGAGTTGAAGGAGACGACGCTCTGTTGGATCTCCTTTATAGCAGAGGAGAGGTGGTTACACAGCTTCGAACCCGAAGAAAAGTAATATACCATTTTGTTGAAGATACACCCATTTTCATAAAAAAAAGACAAAGATTTTTAGTAGGATTTACAACTTTGTCTGCTTAAAGAGGATTTGCGAAGTCGTGAGTACAATTCATTCCAAAGATGAGCTGATGTCCGCTATATTTGCTTTCACAGAAGTCTGGCAGAAATTTGGATGAAGACAGTTTTTGACCAGAAGTAGATTAAATGACATGGCAATTTCGTGGAATTGCATGGAGAATACACTGACAATGACTTTTAATGGTTGTAGGTACTAGTTGTGGTTTTTATCCTAGAATTTCTTATTTTCAATGACTTTTGTGTGTTTTTTTATATACATACAAATTTGGTTAATATGTATTGAAAACATATCTAAATATTGGATTTATAGCGTTTCTTTTGCGCATTAAATTGTCACGGAAGTTTTTGATAACCCTCATAGAAATTTGCTTTCTTTCAGTATGTTTCGTTTATTTTCCGAGGGTGTTATTGAGCCATTGTTGAAGAAAGTTTTTGACATTAGAATATTTCAGAGAATATACTACCATGTTTCAATAATTGTTTCCATGTTACAAATGTTTAGACTGTATATCTGTCGAAAGACTTGTACCATAAATATGTACATTAAGCTATGCACTGGTTATCATTGTATATCTAAATAAGAATGGTATGAATTGTACAATTCCATGAAAGTGGCCAAAAACATTCCAGAGAGCCTTAATATGATTTTTTTATTACCAGTATCAGTGCCTGATTACCCATAATGGTCATTTGTCTTGCTTGTCTGATTGTCCTCTCTTTGAAATGGAGTAGAAAGTTTACATTGGAGATATCATTCCTATCAAACAAAAAAAAATTCTAAGACTTAACATATCAAGGATTTCATTCTATAACTTTGATTTAAAATTTCTTAAAAGATAGTAAAGTTATTTGGAGCAAAATGAAACTGAAGTAACATAATGTATGATAAGACAACATACATGTATTTATGACGTTTTGTGTATTTTCCCCGGTAAAAATGAACTATTCGACGGGAAGCATGCCATCAAGGGATTTCACGGTGTAGGACCGGAAGTGTACAGTGTTTGAGATTGTATATCACTTAGGAGTCTGTACAGTGGTGAAATGTCACTTGGTCGTTGAAAATTGCTATCACACGGTACGTCAAGCTGGTGATTTTTCATTTATTTTGATAGCTATTATAAAACCTCCATATCCAGTTGTTTGTTTGTTAATCATAGACCGTATCAAGAAAACTCGTGTGCTCTGAAAAGCTTTCCTGGGGATATGGGGATGCCTTGATCATGTAACCATACTAAGATACAGATGATTTTGCCTAAAAACAACGGGGTATTTTGTTTGATTAATCATCCTTAAAAGCTTTTTTGCTGAACGGAAAATGTATAGACAGTTTCTTTATTCACTTTCGTTTGAAAACATGTAAAGAATTGGTAACAAAATCGACTACAAACCTCCTAATCGCTCGTTTAAAATGGCATGTCAACATAGTGAATTCGTACTGTCACTTGATAGGCTGTGGAACAGTCACTTGAGATCTACAATATTTTATTCTGTACAGTCACTTGAAGAGCATGTCTTTTTATTACGAAGAATGAAAAGGGAAATTCGACAAAAAGTTGTTTATTTGAGGTGATATGAGACTCTGATTTGTTTGACCAACTTTTAAGTAGATTGGGTTGACAGATGCTCCCTGAAATGTTGGTTTTACTCGCTGTAGTACTCTAGAATACTTTATTAGACACTGAAAATCCCAGTAAGATTACTGCACCAAGGAAACAGGAGTAAGTTTCATGTTCTATAACTGACTACTACCGTCTTGTACCCTGCTGCATAAAAGTGCGCTTTGATACAGATCACAAACTTTTTAAGCTTTGTTTATGCTTGAGAACACCTAATTGATTGATTGTATGGTGTTTAACACCGTTTTCAACATTATTTCAGTTATATCGCAGCGGCCAGTGCAGCTAACCATGCTTTCCTGGAGTCTCATTTATAACCAGTACTCGCACAATTTTCTTTCAAAGCCACTGGCGGTTTTCTCACATAACTATTATCGAAACAATGGTCAGCAGTGGGAGAGAATTGAATCCTGGCATAATGACTATCATCAATTCTCGGAAAGAAAATGGCCGAGCCCGGGATCGAGACCACGGAGCTACCAGGGTTTGGCGAGAACATCTTTAACGACTGTAGATTTTGACTGGTTTAAGCTTTAACTTCAGACAATTCCAAGACCATATTGAACTATCTCGGCAAAGATTTCATATTAAGCACAATCTACTTTTTCAGATCATCCAAAATTGTCCAGATAGAATGGATGATAGCCTATTTCATATATGCTGCTTATTTTATAATAAAACTTGAATGATGATAGATACAAATCCTGTCTTATTCAGCTACACCCTGCCTGTGTCTAAAAGGTTGAGTAGGCTCAATAATGAGACGCTACTGTGATTTTTTTTCACATACGGACATTTATTGTGCACCGTACCGTCTCAAGTCCGTCGAAAATTTTTTGTTAGCCAAGGTAGAGCTCTATACTGCCTCTCTGTTTCGTCGGTTTAATCTGTATTGCAGCGAAATGCAACTAAATATAAGTTTGTTGATTGTATTGGGGTTTAATGCCACTTTAAAAGCTAAGGTCATTTCATGGTGGTCGGTGACGCACATGTGTTTCCTGGCTTTCTCATACCATTACTAACACAATTTTCTTTCCAAAGCCACCGACTACTTTTCTCAAATGTTTCAGCAGAGGTGAGAAGCGAAAATACGCCGGAAAGAAAGTCCGCCTCAACCGTGTATCGAACTCACAACCACCAAGTCATGAGTCCGACGCGCTCACCACTGAGCCACCCGGCGGGCCTTAATATAAGTAAATAAAATGACCAAAGGTAGATTATTTAACCTTTCATATCTTAAAAGCTTGTAGAAGTCGTTTATGACATGTAAATCAGGGAAATTTATCGTGCGTGGCAGCCATTTCAAGTGTTTTCGGGAATGTAATCAACTCGAGTAACAGATGAAATAAACGGTTTTCTCTTATGTTCAGCATTTAGATTGAAAATATTTGTATTTCAAACGAAGGGTTGTAAATACACAAGTAACTTGTATTTTTGAATCCTAATTTTCTGCTCTATTTGCAAAATTATGAGAGTTCAAACTTTCGCACAAGATCTGTGCCAGAGGCGACCAGGAAAAAAATAACATTGCCTTTGGGGACAGTTATCTGTACTATGTCAGACCCTAATGGTGTGTAAAACACTTCTGACTTACATATTCAGAGCCGGTCTACATATTCGGAGCCCTTCTTTATTTGTATCATTTTTTGCATTATTTCTGTTCAGTTCTTTACCAGCAGTGAATATAACATTTCAAGACATAAATTCATGCTTTTAGGACAGCAAGACTCTTGTTTTGCCATTTAAATGGCAATAATAGACTGAATATAGGTCCGTGACGTATTATTTCGGCTACGGTCGACCCACGCCACAAATGATTCAGACAACATCGTACATTTGTTACAACTTTACATACTGTAGACAACACGTTGAAAGACCAGATTATTGTATGACATTCTCCTTTCTTCAATTTCAAAGACATAAAACACGTAATGACAAGCTCACCTGTTTTTGTTAACTTACCTGAGCACAACGTGCTCAAGGGCAGCTTTTAGGATCACCCGGTGTCCGTCGTCCGTCGTGCGTTAGCGCGTCGTAGGTCGTGCGTCGTCAACAATTCTTTAAGCATCAACTCCTCCTAAACCGTTTGGCCGATTTGGACCAAACTTGGCTGGAATGTTCCTTGGGAGGTCCTCTTAAAAAAATGTTCACAAAATTTGATTCCATCAAAAACCCTGGTTGCCATGGCAACCAAATTGAATTTTCTACGACATTCTTTTAAAATCTTCTCCTCTGAAACCGCTGGTCAGATTTTGAAATAATTTCACAGGTATGTCCCTTGGGTGATCTTTTTCAAAAAGTGTTCGAAAATTTTGATACGTCAAAAATGTGGCTCCGGTGAATGGGGGCTACTTGCACCATATAGAAATGAAGGAATTCTTAAAAATTCTTCTTCTCTGAAACCGCTGGTCAGAATTTGAAATAATTTCACAGAGATATTCCTTGGACAACCCTTTCCAAAATTTGTTTGCGAAATTTGATCCGTCGAGAAACACGGCTCTGGTAAATGGGGGCTACTTGAACTATAGGAAAATGAAGAAATTCTTAAAATTTCTTTTTCTCTGAAACTGCTGGTCAGATTTTGAAATAATTTCACAGAAATATTCCTTGGATGACCCTTTTTAAAACGTGTTTGTGAAATTTTGATCCTTCAAGAAACATGGCACTGGTGAATGGGGGCTTCTTGCACTATATGGCCATGAAGAAATTCTTTAAAATTATTCTTCTCTGAAACGGCTAATCAGATTTTAAAATAATCTCACAGAAATGTTCATTTGGTAACCCTTTTCAAAAATTGTTCGCAAAATACAGTGTTGTCTAGAAACATGGCTCTGGTGAATTGGGGCTACTTGCACTATTTGGCCCATGAAGAAATTCTTTTTCTCTGAAACGGCTGATCAGATTCTAAAATAGTTTCACAAAAATGTTTCCTGGCTGACCCTTTTCAAAAAGTGCTCTAGAAATTTTGATTCGTCAAGAGACATGGCTCTGATGGCTGTGGGCTATTTACACTATACATACATGAAGAAATTCTTAAAAATTCTTCTTCTCTGAAATGGCTGATTTACATTTTTAAAAAAATGGCTATGGTTCTCTCAGAAATTCAGGTGAGCGATCCAGGCCCATCTTTACCCATTTGTTTGTTTTTCAGTCGACATTTTCAGCAACGGAAGACCAACATATTTTCTAATCGGACCCATTTGCTCTGAACATGAAGTTTCCTACCCGTGAGACTACGAACAAGGTTTTTCTAAGATTTAGCCCTGTGAGCTACTTTTTGACCCCTCAATACCCAATTTCATGATTGTTTTTACTATCATCAAGACAGATATTCTGACATATCTTTAAGAGCCCCAGGCCGAAATTGTGGCCCCAGAAAGAGTGCACAAAAGGATTTTCTAGGATTTAGTCCTATGACCTACTTTTTGACTTGGCGTGGCCAAATTTTAAACTTGTATAAGATATTACCATAACAAACAATATTGCCAATGTTTATGAGTAACTGATAAAGTGACATGACCAATTTTCAAACTTTTCCAAGATATTATCAAGACAAACATCCTGACCAAGTTTCAAGCGTATCCGACTGATAAAAGTGGTCTATAACGTGCACACAAACTTCTTTAAATATTTAGCCCACAATTTCGAGCTTGTCCGCGATGTCATCAAGACAAAAATCCAACCAAGTTTTTATGAGAAGCCTACCTGAGACTGTGGTCTATAGAGTGCAAACGAGGTAAATGTTGACGCATGGAAAAGAGATGACGGACGACAAACACAGCACGATCACAAAAGCTCACCATGAGCACTTCTTGCTCAGGTGAATTAAAAATTGACTGAAAAATCCAATGCCACAACCGACTGGTTTGAATACATTGATAGGATCACGTCACGCGGTATCACCTTACGTAAATCTTGGCCTGTATAAGTTATTGATCATATATTTCATACAAATGAAATATACTGATCGATACCCAACTTACAGTTTTTCCTACTTTCTAATTGACTGACAGATACGGATAGGTAGAAAGAGCCATATAAGAACGACAGAAAGCTCTGTTCCCAACGTCTCTTTGATTCCAGGGTGTATTTGAGTCGTAATACGTCGACGTCATTTTTTTTTGTCCTTGAACTAGTTTCAGGGCAATTGTCTGTGGTCATGCTCTTTTAAGCGCTAGATTCAGCAATGGATGCATGCTTTGAGCTGGTTGACGACGAGATATTTTATAAAGAATTTATTTTCTCCGACACAGGCAACGTCTCGCGAACGCAACTGTGTATAATAAACACCCAAGACCTGGATTCATTTCCCTCTAAAGTTGCAGGATCACTATCCAGGATCTGTTTCTTTTTTAACCCATACAAGATAAGCTATCTTTTTTACGGCCCTGAGACAGAAGCATTTGCAAATATTGCGGGTGAAGGTGAAATTGCTTGTAAGGATCTACTTCTCCTTTTCTGCATGTTTTCTTTCTTCCACAAACAAATCCTATAAATTGGACCAGTGCGTATGAGGCCACAATTGAAATATAATCTATTTTCAGCCAGAGGACACAACAGAAAAGCAATAACACTTTATATGTCGATTTCATTTCTCTGTGTCCATCATGTGGGTAAACATACGGGGTCAAAGCAGACAAGATTTTGTTGTATAGTGTCCAAATTCCTTATTTAAGAACAAAATAAGTTTTAGAACGGAATCAAGTGAAAGTACAGAGTCATGTCAAGTGACAGTACAAATAAAAAATATTGCTTTCCAAGTGACAGTACAAAATTCTGTTGGTAGACATGCTGGAATCTCGTCATTTCTATCGCTTTTAAGGTCACAACTTGGAACTTGTTGATGAAAAGAGAAAGCAGACACATCGTCAGACCTTTTTATCGTAGAAAGAACTCTCTCGTGTCCGCTAAAGCGAAAATTCTGCTATTTTTTGTAGTCGAAAATCAGTTCAATTTTCTCATATCAAGATGATCAAGACATTCTTATTGCTATAAGGAGGTTGCACATTGCACGATCAGGTACCTGGCATGTTTACTATATATCAAAAGTACAAGTGGACGGAAAGAATTCAATCAAATATAAGAATAAATGCAAAAAAAATTAACTTCACTTACCGTGTAAAAACAATTTTCTAGAATCAAGTGACATTTCGCCACTGTACAGACTCCCAAGTGACATACAATCTCAAACACTGTACACTTCCGGTCCTATACTGTGGACTTTAACCCCCAACAGCAGTGAAATCATTTTGAAGAGAGCACAATAACTGGAGCAACATATTAAACAATGACAGAGGAACTAGTAAATTAGACATGGATACTTAAACTACGATTATTTGAAATCAATGACAATAGGGAAAATAAAATGACTTAACCTTTCGCATGTTAAGCAAAGTTACTTTGTTTAGACTGTATCGAATAGCTGTTGCTTGATGTACATTCACGCCTTGTTTAGGTTCGTGTAAGTTTTTAAACAGGAATGATGTGTTTACATGTCAACAAGTGTGAAATTCAATTGTACTTTAACTGAGTATGCGTAGCAGACTAGATGCAGACCAGCTCTGACCTCTTTATCGAAGGTATGAGGTAATACCAAAAAGATATAAATACATATAAAATAAGTATGATGTTAATAACGATTACACATTGCCGTTTCTGCCTATGATTCAATTCTAGCCTATCGATTAAAGATATTTCTTTTAATTGTCTCCCAATATAGTTAACCTCTATACCACACAATTCCAAGAACAACGATGTGAAGGGAGAGGGCCTTAAAACATTGCAGGAAAAGTTGAAAATGTTAGTTTAAGTATTCCTACTTTTTCCGTGATGTGTTCCACGCTTTGAAAGACAAATGACATGATTTTAGCCGCGCTTAACTTGTTCCTTGTAAATGTTTTAGTTTAAAATATGCCATAAATTTAAGCGTGTAGGAAAGATATTTAAAAAAATGTAAAGAGCTCTTTGAAATCAACATAATTCACCCTACTATATGTACATGATTATTGGCGGCCAGGAACAATAGCAACGTATCCACCATCGACCAGCCCAATACACTCGCTGGCATCTGGAAGTATGGCCGCGTAAATCTGTTGTAGAAGTAGTTGGATTGTTGAGGTCGGACATAATTCAACTGTACACGTACATGTGCCAAAAATTCCCTTCTTCTGACTGAGAATTACATTCAAAACTATCTTTTTAACACCATTCAAATCCGTAATATGCTCGTCCTCGTCTTACACCGATCAACCCAGTTTAGCTGTACTATTTTGAACTATCATTAGCGCTTTTCTGACTGACGTATCACGAATATCATTGACTAGTTTCCTATGATTGGACGCGATTCTTAATCAGGCCCCTCCCTCTTTTGTCGTTTCTTTGAGCGTTATATAGCCTTGAGCAGCGCTTTCTGATAGCGCTTTAAATATTCCTTAAACATTTCGGCAGTGTGGAGGTCTGTGATTAGATATGTTTAAAGAACCTTTAAGTAACAAAGGGCCAATTATGCCCTAAAAGGATCAGGTCTTTCAAATGCTGTGCTTGGTCATGGAAAACAACTTTACAAGGTGTATATAATAGTTTAGTTTAAACATATTTTATTGCCAATTGTATACATAGTTTTCTATATAACAAAGACAGTAATCATTTAAATAAGGCAAAAGGGTCTGGCCACAAGTTCTCACAACTTAGCTTCGGTCATTACCTTTTGTTTAACTTACACAGAATAAGGTCTTCAATGATACCAGAAATATTAAAAAGAAAACCATACAATAAATAACTTTCGGGCTAGCATGTAGAGAAGACAGTGTCTTTCCGGTCATGAACGGAAACAACATGCATACAAATGAAAATTTGTTAAAGAAATAAGTCAATCAAAAAGAAAAATAAATAAAAAAAAAAAAAACTGATGGAAGATATGTTCTCGGGATAGACCTACTGTTTGTCGAGCAAGTGACGCCAGGTCGTGTATCACACAACAGTTACTGTTGTATAAGAATCATGAGTTGTTGTAGCTGCACGACGTTATGTAAACCTTTTAGATTCTCTTATAAACACTTGCGTAGAGCGAAAAATTTTAGCATTATCCTCAAAACTAAAATCCGATGAACCTAGAAGTAGTAGCCTTGTACTTAAAGGGTGGAAGCGGCGTAAGCCGCGAAAGAGTTCTTTCCTTCAACAGTTTCTCTTTGGAATGAGCTTCCTCAAGATCTAAAATCTATAGAATCTATATCCTTATTTAAATTTCGATTTTACGAACATTCTCAGTCCCCTAGGTACCTCGTCATTATTTTATTGGAGATTGCAAATATTCGGTATTCCACACAAGAATACGTAACAAATGTAGTAATCTCAACCACGACCTCTTTACTAATCACATAATACCGGACCCAAGCTGTATATGTGGACACGAAGTTGAAGATGCAGATCATTACTTTTTTCATTGCACTCGATATACTGCTTCAAGGTGTATATAATTTGCCGAAACACCAAAAACAATCCTCATTTCAATATGTAAACTTCGAATTTATATGTAATGTTAACTGTATTTTGGTCCGATTGTTAAAAGTCATATTTACATGATTTTTCTACAAAACAAAAAATAGATATTTACACGACAGATTATGTATATTTGGGATTACTACGGTTTTAAAGCTGTTGAAACGTTTTTTTTTTTTTTTTTTTGCGGATAACGACCATACAAAAAATAGATATTTACACGACAGATTATGTATATTTGGGATTACTACGGTTTTAAAGCTATTGAAACGTTTTTTTTTTTTTTCGGATAACGACCACATTCACCTAAAGCTACTGTGTTGTTTGTTGAACTATTCAAGACAAGGTATTTTTTACAAAATTCAAAATGAACAGATTCTAAGACAGGTGAGTATGTATGTCCCCATATCTGGGCCCCATAGCACAAAATTGGCTTGACCATTGAATCAAACAATTTAAATAGGTCAGTACAACTAAACTAACCGAACGATTTCTGATATCTATAGATCTTTTTTTTTTGTCGGAATTTTCATTTACTGTTAAGGACAAGCACATTGTACCCAGATCAATAGCTCTAGAAATTACAAAAATACGTCTTTGAATGTATATCTTAACAAGACAAGGACAATTATAAACAGCTGCACATGCTACATGTGTTTTGATTTCAGCTTGGATCATGAACCGAATTAAGGTGAAAGAAAAACGTTCAGAGATAAATGCCTGAGTGAAATCCGATAAAAAATACAAACCTATGAGTTGTAGTTTGTTGTTATTGTTGATGGTGTTAAATCACCAAACCTATGTAGTGCTATGTATGGGAAGAAACGATTTACCATTTTTCCATTTTTTATCCCCAGCCGAAGACGGAGGGGTATTGATTTTTGCGTTGTCCGTTATTTCGTCTGTATGTCCATCTGCCCGTCCATCCTTCCGTCCGTCCTGCCTTCAGATACTGTTGTTAACTTGCAAAGACAATTGAATATTATGCAGGAGTTTTGTTTTGATACGGGAATGGAAGTCAATTTAGACAAAACTGAAATTACTGTATTTAGAAATGGAGGACCGTTACGGTTAAATGAAAAGTGGTATTTCTGAAATAAGCAGGTATCAGTAACTTCTTGTTACAAATACATGGGCCTCCCTTTTACCCCAATGTTATCATGGACGTCAGCCCAAGAAAAATTAGCGTCACAGGCCAGAAAAGCATTTTTTTCTATCTATAGATATCAGAAATCGTTCGGTTAGTTTAGTTGTACTGACCTATTTAAATTGTTTGATTCAATGGTCAAGCCAATTTTGTGCTATGGGGCCCAGATATGGGGACATACATACTCACCTGTCTTAGAATCTGTTCATTTTGAATTTTGTAAAAAATACCTTGTCTTGAATAGTTCAACAAACAACACAGTAGCTTTAGGTGAATGTGGTCGTTATCCGATCTACATTGATTATCATTTATCTTGTATTAAATATTGGTGTAAACTCTTACAAATGTCAAACCATAGATACCCTCGAAATTGTTATATACTGCTAAAAAAAAATTAGATGACGTGGGACGCAGAACCTGGGCTTCTAATGTTAAAAATTTGCTATACATGTATGGTTTATGGTTTTGGAATAGTCTGGATAAGTCAAGAAATTGGAGATACGAGGAATTTCCTAAAGGCCTTTGAACAACGACTCGTAGATTGAGCGAATCAAAATTGGCATGAATCCATCAATACATCCAGCCGGTGTTATCACTATAAGCATTAAAAATCTTTATTAAATGTAGAAAAATACTTACAGCTGGATATTCCAATGAAACATAGAATAGCACTTTCAAAATTTCGATGCTCGAACCACAAATTTGGAATTGAAACAGGTAGACGTACTAATGTTCACCGAAATAAAACAATTTGTCTTTATTGTTATAATAATTATGAGGTTAAAGTTATAGAATGTAAGTATCATGTATTGTTTGAATGTGAAAAATTTACAGAAATAAGAGCAAACTTTCTATATAATTTTTTATACTTCCAAGTTGTAGTGAAGCTAATTTTTACTATTTGCTTCAATCTACAAATCCAAACATCATTAGACATCTAGCCAATTATATATATGGCATTTTCTCATTTCTCCGTTCTTTCTCGCTTCTCCGTTCATGTACCAAAGCGGAAGGAATAAGCGCTCGTGACGTTTTGTTCCACCCTGGTTCTATTCTACTGTGTCAGATATTATGAATAACAACCTATCCTACATCGATACTATTTTTCTATCGAATAAGACACAAAAGTGCAACAAAAGAGAGTATTTTTCACAGCTTGAAAGAAAAAATTTCATTAGATACAATAAAAAGCAAATTTTCAATGTTTTTCAACATTAAATACGCCCAAAAGGGTTGTGTTTACCCTTTACTATGAATAAGCTAGTCCTTCTGAACAAGAGTATAGAATATTTATCAGTCTTTAGCGACCAGCCTTGACTTTCAATCAAATGAATGGAAAAATGAGAAAGTGGCCATACTACCCATGTTGGCGAGGTAGGTTTGAAAAAATCCTCGGATCGAACCTTTTGATGCAAGTTGTAGTGACTTTTTTTAGTAACAAGTTTGATTTAGATTTTATATTTGATCACTACATGAAAATTTTGATTCCTTGACTGAAAATGTGAATTTTGTGAGCTTATTTAGGCTTAGGTGAACGGAGAAAGGAGAACACAGTATATATGCTTATGAAATGACTAACATATAAAAGGACAAATTTAGAATTCAATTTATTATCATCATTTTTTTCTCTGAGTGATTTTAAATACTAGTAAACATAGTTAGACAAGTTTAAAGACGTAACCTTACGGAAAGTTATGCTACAGATTATGGCTTCAAAGATGGATTTGCATCAGAAAAAAATAATGTAATATTGCTGAAAAAGGGGAAAATGCTGTTGCCCATCTTTTGTCCTTTCCTCTCGGTGTTTTTATTTGTTTTTTCTTCAAGGGCACTAAAACTAAGTATTTTTTATGGTGATTGTTGTCATTTTCACGTTTGTTTCAATTGTTTTTCTTCAAGGTAATTCAAGTTAAGTTTTTGTGGTAATATTGTCATTTTGACATTTGTGTCAATTGTTTTTTTTTCTATAAGGTAACTGAAGTTTTTATGTTTTATTACATAACCTCCCTCGTTTTCTGTGTAGTATACCCATTACCAACATTCTTGCCTTATACATGTAGAATATCACATTTGTGTGACGTCACTTTGAACTTTTTCATAGGAGTGAATGGCTTTTACGCACATAAATGCGGGTACATCTATAGATGTTTTTGCATTTTCTGATTTATATTTTGTGAAATATCATTATAAAAGAAACCTGATATTTTGTGGCATTTAGGATGAAATTTTGGATCGCTTGGTATTGTTTTCCTTCCACTCGTTTGATGAAGTTTTATCTCAAAAGTCAACTCATGTCAAATCCTATGTCATTTTTACGTTCCTAAAAGCGGTCATTTTTTATGTAAATACTGGGTATTAGTACAATACATGATTTTAACCCTTTTATGTAGATTATATTGCTGTATGTGGACAAAATTCTTGGTAACTTGCGTTTTCTTCTTTTCTCAATGTGCTTTTCATGAGTCTTCTTCTTTGGTCCTTACAACCTATGTAGTGCTATGTATGGAAAGAAAGGATTTACCATTTTCCATTTTCTATCCCCAGCCGAAGGCAGAGGGGTATTAATTTTTGCATGGTCCGTTATTTCGTCTGTAAGTCCGTCTGCCCATCTATCCTTCCGTCCGTCCTTCCTGTTAGATATCTTTTAAAGTCCTTGACGAAAATTGATGAATCTTTATACATGTGTTCCTTATGGTAGTCCACCGATACTTTATTTATTTTTTTCTATTTATTATTGTGGCATAAAAATGGGGATTTGACGGATATTTCGATTATGTAGCAATATTTCTTAAACTACTAGACAGAATTTTAAAATACTTTTATATTTATTGTTTGCTATAAGCCACAACAATCATTATTTGTTTTTGTTTAATGAACGTCCCCTCTGATTATATATAATAAATTGCCATATCATAGAAAAAAGAAGCTCATTGTATCATTTCATTATTGACTAATAACAAAAAAGTTACGTATAGATGCAAAACACGGTACCTATTACATGTATATGTTTCTATCTAACAATGTTTGTCTTGGGGATATCATTACATCAAAATAACCTCTTTTTAATCACTCTCAGGTTCCAAGAGAGAGAGAGAGAGAGAGAGAGAAAAAAAAAACAACACATAATCAGATTTTATTTTCGAAATAAAGCTATCGCCCATAGTACATAACATACATAATATCTACAGTATTGTTTTTGTTCCTTTTGTCCTCAATCTGCAGGACAACAGAATATGTTAAGTATTCATTTTATTAGTCTGCTCAGTACTGCTAAATATTTCTAGGAAAAGATCATTCATCTAGATTCAATGTCATGAAAATAGATTCATTATTGTAATTCGAACATAGAAAAAAATATATGTTTCTTCCCACATCATACTTTTTAGCGTAATAAAAAAGACTGTGTATATACATCCTACAAAGAAATAGTGGCTCATTGATTTCAATGAGTCATCGGCAAGTCTATACGTTAAGGCTACAAAAAAGTTTCATCAATATTCAAAGTCACAAGGACGTCAACCCAATTGACCGTCCATGTTTCAAGTCGATAAAATGGCATTATTCCGATTTTTCTGTGTAGGTGTAAGTAATGGAATCGTGTATCTAGGCCTTACTCTATCGCGATTAGCCAATTACCGCATTTTATCATGAAAAAGAAAATAAATAGATACGAGGATTTCATATAAGAGCACGGCCAGGTAACTTCGAAGCTATGCTAGGCCTTAACCCATTACCACACAATCCAGCCAGCATTTTCTCCTTTCCCCACAATGTTTTCTACCCTTCACAAAACAAGTTTCAAAATTTGTCGTCTGTACATGCTTTCAATTTGGACGAACCTAAACTTTTGTCGTTTGGTAATGAGTTAAT
Organism: Tridacna crocea; assembly: GCA_943736015.1. Lineage (NCBI taxonomy): Eukaryota > Metazoa > Mollusca > Bivalvia > Cardiida > Cardiidae > Tridacna > Tridacna crocea. The sequence goes on along the minus strand of OX031068.1, from coordinate 43,777,057 downwards.
AGATAAAATAATTGGAGATTATCTCCTATAATCTAGTAGTATGTAATTTCTGCAACTCTGTACTATGGAATGCCATAGCAGAAAATAGTTAAGATATAAAAACACTATCAAGACATTTAAAATACTCAATCAAGATAGTCTCAATTATACCAAAATTTGATAAATAAAAACAAAATTATCTCATCAAAACATAAAATCACTTCAAGACAAATAAATATATTTCAAGATGTAAAAACAGCATCAGGATTTTAAAAACCACATCCAGACTAACGTGACCAAACAAGACTCACGTGACCAAAAAATCCATGACATCACTTACAGTACCACATTCTGCTCCAGTGTAGTGTGTAGGTCTAGTACATCATGGTGTCAGTGTATACTAGTAGTTAGGCGTGAAATATTCGAAGTGGCGATATTTTTGAAGGAGATATTTTCGAAATAGCATTATTTGACTTCACACTATCGAATTGAAAATTAAATTTTAGCTTTTTATCAGGATAAAGGTTAGGTATTCACCAGCCAGGAAAATTTGGATTGGGTCCGATCTGAAACCGTTTCCAGACAACTTGGCACTTAGCCAAATTATAGGATTTGTCTGTGGAGATAGAGAAAACAAGTAATTTCTCCTTTACCCGCAATGTTTTCTCTCGCCTTCTGCCTCAGGGCCGTAAAAAGAGGGCTAATCTGGTATGGGTTAAAAATGAAACATCCTGAACAGTGAACCGGGAACTTTAACTTTAGAGGGACATGGATTCAGGTATTGGGTGTTTTTTGTACACAGTTGTGTTAGCGAGAAGTCGCCTGTATCAGGGAAAATAAATTCTTTATGAAATTCCTCGTCGTCAAACAGCTCAAAGCATGAATTCATTGCTGAATCTAGCGCTTAAAAGAGCATGACCACAGACATAGCCTGAAACTAGTTTAAGGACCAAAATAGTGACACATTACGACTTAAATCGTCTGTCAGCCCCGCCCGTCTTCGATTTGATTTCATTCAAATGAAATATAAGATCAATAATCTATATTACCTCCCTTGTCTGTAGTGTGATATACCCATACGGATTTTCTTATCTTTTACACCTTTGACATGAGCCGAATGTGACGTCTTATATGACGTCATCTTAGATTTAGAATTGAAATTTAAGTTTAAAGAAAAGGGTTTCTTACTGAGAATACCATGTACGCGTGTAAGGTTTTGCATATTCGGTTCCATGATTTGCAATATTCGACACTCTTTGGCTTTTAAGATAAAAAAATATATATATATTAAACTAGGCTACAAATGTAAATTTAGTTTTTGTCCTACTTTTCCATCCAATCAGAAGGCTGATATTTGAAAATTTTTGACCGTCTATCTTCCATAAACTAACCTACCCTGATATATTTTGATCATTTACCTATTTAAACGTCGCACTTTATCTTGATTTACTGCGCATGCGTACCCCCTTCATTTATATTCAACAATTACATGTACAATAAATTAGATCTAGCACATGCCAAGTACTTACGCTGATGACAGAAGAAAAATGTTAAAACACATATACAAATTATGTAATACAAGCTGATCAATCTATATGTTCGGCTGACCTCTAAAACATACCACCTGTAGCTTGAAACAAGCTGTAGTTTTAGGTTTAAGAAGTGAATGGACGGTATGTTGAAATTTAAAGAAAAAATAATGCTGTAGTAAATCAGTAGGAATTTCCGTAAGCTGAGTCTAGTTATTACTTCCTCAAAGTCTTGGTCAAATTCTGCCATTGTTTAACTGTAGAGATAGTCAGGTGTAAACTGGAAATGATGCTGATAATGAAAGTTCGTTAACCCTTTCCGGTATGACAAAGTTTAGACCATTCCAAAATGAAAGTATACAGCAGATGTCAAATTTTGAAAGTGAAACAAATTGACAGGATCGAAAACACTGTATGAAAAGAAGAAAATGCTGGTTACCAGAATTTTTTCCTTTTCCATCAATAATTGCAAAAAGTTTAGGGTTAAATATCACGTGGTCGTGTACGAGTTGTTTAGCTCCGACATGCATGTGGAAATTACGTAATTTTTTTGCGATGATGCAATGATGATGTTTCTTTGTCAATGAGCGAATCGGCCAACTCTATATATGGGTAAAAGGGCGTTACTTTGTGAAAAGTGGATTCCGTATATGTCAAAAAATTTTAGCAATGATGTAATATGGGCGGAAAAAGACTAAGTCAGTTCAACGCTAAGAAGTTAAAAATTAAACGATTTAAAAAGCCACGGTCGGTCGCTACTCAACCTCCTTTTGGCTGTTTAAATCGTTTAATTTTGACTTCTTAGCGTTTAACTATTACCTAGTCTTTGTCCTACTTTTCAGAAGGCTCATATATGAAAATTTTTCACCGTCTATCTTCCATGAACTAACCAGTGCAGGTTTATTTTGATCATTTATCCATTTAAACTTCGCAGTTTATCTGGATTTAATGCGCATGCATACATAAACCCTACCACCTTCATTAGATGTAGCACATACCAAGTGACTTACGCTGTTGACAGAAGAAAAAAGACAGATACAAATTATGTAATAAAAGCCGATCAATCTATACTTAGAAAAAAAGTTAAGCGCCACTAACTTCAGAAGTAAATCGACGATATGTTGAAATTTAAAGAAAAAATAATGCTATAGTAAATCAGTAGACATTTCCATAAGCTGCGTCTGCTGTAGTAAATCAGTAGAAATTTCCATAAGCTGAGTCTAGTTGTTACTTCCTCAAAATCTTGGTCAAATTCTGCCATATTTGACATTGTTTAACACTGACGATAGTCAGGTGTAAACTGGAAAAGATGCTGATAATGAATGTTCGTTAACCCTTTCCCGTACAACAAATTTTAGACCATTCCAAATTGAAAGCATAAAGCAGATGTCAAATTTTGAAAGTGAAACAAATGAAGTTGAATTTTTTTGACAGGGTCGAAAATCCTGTAGGAAAAGGAGAAAATGCTGATAACCAGAATTTTCTCCTTTTCCAACATTATTTGCAAAAACCTTCCTTCCCCGAGTCGTTAAAACAATGGGTTGTTTGACAAAGGGTTAAATATCACATGGTCGTGAAGATGTTGTTTAGCCCCGTCATGCACGTGGAAATTACGTCAGTTTTTTAGAGATGATGTAATGATGACTTTCCTTTGCTAATGAGCGAATCAGCCAACTCCATATACGGGTAAAATGGCGTTTCTTTGTGAATAGTAGATTTCGTATATGGCACATTATTTTAGCAATGATGTAATGTGGGCAGAAAAAGACTAAGTCAGTTAAGGTAAGACTTGTGTAATGGAAAACGGCTATTTCCACTAAAATATCATCCTGCAAAATTAGCTATAATTAAAAATGAGTATTAGTGAACTACTTTCACCAATTCATTTTTTCCATTTTTTCCTTCTTTAAATTATCATTTATAAATCTAAAAGCACTATATTCTCAATTTGAAAAGAGATAATAATTACCTCCCTTTTCAGAAAACTAACAAAAGTATAAAATAATAATTTCAAGATAGGCATAAACGGAATTTTTGATTGGTTAGAAATGTGCAAAAATATTTCTGCATAAATCATTATTTATCCTTATTTATCAACCAATTAGAATTTTCACTGGAAGTGCATTACACAGGTCTTTCCTTAAACGTTAAAAAGTTCAAAATTAAACGATTTAAACAGCCACCGTCGGTCGCTACGCTCCCTCCTTTTGGCTGTTTAAATCGTTTAATTTTGACTTTTTAGCGTTTAACTATTACATAAGCTTGGTAAAGGCTCTCGTCATATCATTTTTACAAGCCTAGTTTGTTAAAGGTTTGTCTTCAATGGTCCCGGGTTGGAATAACGTGATGAGGGGGGGGGGGGGGGGGCGTCAATCGGATCAGTCCACACCGAAAGTACTAATTGCTTTGTTCTGGTAGCAATCAAAGACAGTGTTCGATATAAGTTTTAAAATACGTGAGTCAGTGAAAAGGTTGATGCATCTACAAAACATATCGACCTATGGCAGCCTATCGGGGCAAAAGTTTTTGTAATTGTGAATTTCTGCAATGGAACGTATCATTTTTCCTTATGGGACAAAATGAATCCATGTTAACAGATGAGTATCGTGTGATAATGCTGTGCAAAGATGCATTAACCCTGTATCACACAATCCCAACTTTTAAAGACCCTGGGAAATAAGCCTTTTGAAAACATTTTAGGAAAAGGAGAAAATGCTGGTAACCAGCATTTTCTCCTTTTCCAAACATGTTTTCTGCCCCCCATTGGACAAGTTTCAATTTTTGATTGACCTTAATTTTGTCATCTGCAAATGCTTTCAATTTCGACAAAGTTGAAATATTGTTGTCTAGTAAAAGGTTAAACTACTTTGCCAAGAGTGATGCTTGAATATGTTGAAATCTAACTGACAGATTGTTCTTGGGACAACGCTCAATGTTGAACACTATTTTGACATTGCCTAGGTGTGGAAACAATCACTTGAGAAGAGAGTCTTGCAAAGTACTGATAAAAGAAACCCAAAGACGCGTCTATAATTTTGTGTGCATTCTCTCACTTAATGAATTGCATTTTCTAAAAGGCTAAAAATACATTTTCTATGAAAGATCAAGAGACGGTTCGGTCATAATAGAAAATAGCAATAGACAGTGTAAGACATATGAGATAGCACGTTCTATGCATTCTTATCTTGATCTACATTGTCCATAAAATCATATGGAGTCGTCTGTGTTATGGTAGGAGTTAACTGCCGTACATGACTGAATTGATGTTGGAATCGGTGTCAAACACCAAAGAAATTAACTTCAATACGTGGACATGACTTTCAGAACAAATAAATGAAAAGACACTATAATAGATATTTATTTTCCTCTATACATGTATAATCCAACAATTCAATTAGTTGCAAAGATAAATCATTCAGCAATGAGTCGTGCCTATTGAAGCCAGGCTTGTTTGAATTCAACTATCATTCTGACACCTAAAAAGAAAAAAAGAAAGACAACTTTTAAATTTGACCGAAGTGGTAACAACTGTAGATGGAAACATTAACGTGTTTTGAATGATCAGACATGAAAACATTATAGGAAAAGAAGAATATTCGACTTTTTTCCGATAGGTTTCTGCCTCAGAGTCATTAAAACGTAGGATTGTGTCGAAACAGGGTACGGCAGTTCTAACTCTTTATCAGTCATGTTTTTCCTTGAACCCGGAATATAAAAGAAGATTTTTTAAGATAGAATTTTCTTTTCCTTCACAAGACAAATTCCAGTAATAGAGCTACTTCCTACTTTTTGTCTGCAAATGCTTTCAATTTTGATAAGACTAATATTGTGTTGATTGGTAAATATTTGCTGGTTTTATTTTTGTCATGTATGAAAATTTCCCCCGTTTAGATTAGTCTTTCCAGACGAAACACCGAGTTAAGACTCGTTAAAATTCAAGACGTTGGTAGATAAACCAAATGGAGCTTTAGTGGTTGCATCTGTCTAAGTAAGGTTAAAAAACAAAATAGGAAGAAAATAAAATGCTGAGATACGGATAAGTTTAGCTTTTCTACAATGTTTTTTCTTTTTACAACGTCAAATTTTCATTAATTTTCCTTCTTTCTTTAGAGTTATTAAATCACAGGGTAACGACATAAAGGTATAACCTTTAGCCTATGGTCTGCAGTAAAAGAGATTATGACTAACAAGTTTTCAATCATGAATGCGTGCTAGTCAAACATACAAAAAGGAAAAACTGATCCACTTATACATGTAGGTTTTAATTTAGCTCTTCCTGGTCAGGTTCTTTTCACAGATTAACATACTAAACAACACAATTTGAAACCTGCCCAATTTGAAAGCATTTACAGACCACCATATAAATGTGACTCAAAACTTAAAAATTGTTTTCGAATGGGTTGAAAACTGTGTCTGAATAGCCGGTTTCAAGCATTTTCTTTTTTCTAAAGTTCCTTTCTTTTTAGACTCGCAAGACCTCGAAATTGTGTGGCAAAGGGTTAAAATTTAGTGGTCTTCCTTTATTCTGTATGAGGTTTTTGTGTCGTGGAACCTTAAAAAGCTATCCTTGTTTCTACCTGTATTCTTGGACATGTATTCGAAAAAAATAAAGGTGTAGGTACATGAAGAATCGTCCGGTAGTCTATTGAAATATCAACGACAAAAATTGAAGGTACAAAAGACACCAAAGACATCATATTTACTGAAGCATATAATGGCAGGTAGTCGAGACAGGCCATGAGACCAAATCACTCCAGGTCAACACACCACACACTATCAGTTTTGCTTAACTTTTCAGTTAGCAGCGTTGAACTACTTTTATTACTCTTCTCCCATTATCCTCAATGCAATGGTTAGTTGCAAATGGGCTGCAATGGATAGATGTCGGCTCATTGCAACCAGCCGCTGTTTCGAGGGTGTTTTGATTTCCACAGCCATAAGCTCTAAATAAGTTTACAAACAAGTTAAAGAGTTATAAATAAGTTTACAAACAAGTCCAAACCATTTTTTGTTAGGCTGGATAGTGTGTGTAAAACCGGTGTTGACGGGAATAGCTAGCAAATTTAGTAGCTCTTACCATCTGCAGACCTTGGTGTTAACAAAGATATCCTCTTGCTTCAGGGCTAGTTCTCGGATTATATCTGAAGAAGTTTACAAATAATGGTCTCGGTGATCTCATACATCAACCACAACACATGCAGTAATTATGGGATGCTTCAAACAGTGATATCTTTATAATACAGAAATGTGGCTTCGTTTGTCCTGCTCAATAGCAGTACTAAGCGTAACAAAACATGTTTTGCAATCCACATTATGGTGTAGATTAAAGTATATTGTTTCTGTTATGAGCAAGTCTAAAAAAATTGTCATCTGGTATCACGAGATGACACATGACACTTTTCTAGACTCGCTTTTAAGGGCAGCATTCAAAGCCAACAAATTAAATGCAGTTCGAACGATGAATTTTAGTTGGAAAAGAAGAACCAGGTTTTACCTGCAATGTTTTCCTTTTTGCAGCTTTTAAAAGTTGTCTGAGAGATAAGTCTTGAAGTATTAAAACGGCATATACATATACAATCAAATATTTGGAGTAAGATCAAATAGCATGCCAATGCGCGAAAAACTGTCATTGCATACAAATCGCCTTGAAAATAGTTAGAGCAACCAACATTTTTGTTATACTGACGCGTGCTCATTCAAAGACAATCCTGCACGTAAATGAAAGTACAATAACTGTTCATTAGTCTGTTTCGTTCAAACTGTATAATGTATAATGACTGGATGACCCAATTAAGAATAGTTCTTTCTAAAGCTTTCTTCGACTTCCATAAACCTTTCAGATGAGTACAGCTTAAACTTTAACCTTTTGATATACATGCATCTTTTTTACCGAGGAAACTCAAAATAAACCCCCCAAAAATACTAATTTACATTTTTCTAGCCAAATCGTATATTAAAAAAAAATCCAAAAACGAAACAAAACGAAACAAAAAAAAAAATACCGTTTTGTATTGCAACTTTCGAGGGAAAAGTCGAAATTAGGGCATCAACTTTTCACCAAACAGTCAATGGTGTGAGCAGGGTTACGTACGGAAACCTGGTTGTCTTGATTTCTGTGAAAAAAGCACTCTTTTAGTGCTAAATAATTGAATTTGACTTCTGCCGACAGCTGGAAATACAATCCAACAAAAGACAGAAAGACTATTTATATCATGGGCTTTACTAAACAATGGTATGGTATAGATCCAAGGTCAAAATGCACGTTCTATGCAGTTTAGTCTTGATCTGCACAGTCTCAAAAGACGTTGGTTTGAATATAGTTCTAAAGTACATAAACGATAGATTGATAACAATTTTGTGAATTACTAGGGAAGTTAAGAACTTATTCGAATATTTGAATTACAAAACTTCAATATGGATTTTATTTATTTTTACCTTATTTTTATAAATGTCGCCCCAAGTATCCATGCCCATAAACCACAAAAGCAAAATATACCGTCATAGCCGTTAAGATGTCCACGGTAGCAAGAACGGCTATGATTACGTAAATCGTTTATGTCGGGCATATCAAAACTTTTTTGAATTTTACGTCCCTAATGTTTACTTATATATCAAAGAAAAAAGTAAAAATGCGGGACCTTTATCTGTTATATCGCATTGTACAAAATTAGAGCAGGTGCAAATGCACCTCCCAGTTTTACACTGGATCCGATCAGATTTTAGATATATCATTCTCACCAATCGGAAGCGCGCCTGTCTTTCACGCGACTGCATCTTGTCACATCCTCTCGATGACTGGGCAGAATCCAGGACAAGGAGTCTAGCACTCAATGTATGTTTAACACTTTCGTGAGTGCATACCAATGGGCTCGTAGATACATGTATTATAAATATAATCAATAAAGTTATAAACTCCTGTTTATGACCACGAAAGAAAGCACCTCCAACTTCATCTCGAAAGAAAGCGCCTCAGACTTCATCTTTCTTTTTTGATTCAATACTTAGTATATTTGCAAAGTCGGGTGAAAAAAAAAAGTGAAGTGTTTGCAAAAAAGTTGATTACTCATTTATTTAACGGAATGACATAGTTATTGCTTTTCTTTTACATTTTTAGTTGAAGTTTTCTAGAACGGTGAATATTATGTCTGTGTTTTTTCATGGTTAGTTTGGAAAACATGTGTTTGTTTAAGAACAACAGCGAGCAAGGACATTGTTGCCTGCTTATACCACGTAATGTTTCAACTCCTTACTAAACGACAACGTTTTAAAGTTGTCAAAACTTAAAGCATTTATAGACAACAAATCAAATGAAAAGTAGATTTAACGTTTAAATTTGTCGTTGAAAGGGTAGAAAATATTTTGAGAAAGATTTAGTATTTCACCTTTTCCACTATGTTTACAAAAGCCTGCTTCTGTTGGGTGGTTGTCGTCGGTATTGTGTGGTAAAGGTTTAAATGTTACTCGATCGAAAGGGTCCATTCATTCTTTAGCAGTATGTTTGAATCAGAACAGACATGACAAAAAACTCGTAGGCTATGAGTATTGAATATGTCTCGACATGCTAAAGATAAAGTTAAATTTTTGGATAGGTTATCTTTTATCTACTTCGCAAAGCTAAAGTAAGAATAGGACTGGATAGGAGAGAGAGAGAGTGAGAGAGAGAGAGAGAGAGAGAGAGAGAGAGAGAGTTTGGCATGTAATTCCTTGAAAAATGTTGTATACGCTTTTTATGGCCTGTTTTTAGATATATGTATTCATAAAAATTTATTATACATCCTTAAATGTTTTCAGTAACTTAACAACTGTAAATGCTTTAAATTTCATTCGATGATATGGCAAAACGTATTTTCTATGATACAACGATTCTTTATGAAGCGTTTCAAAATATTTACTTGTGTCGAAGCACTAGACCAAATACCTGTTGTACGTGATCGATTTATTTGCATGTTTTGGGTATTGGGTGAGAAAATTATCAAAGTGGTAGTCTTCAATTACGAAAACCTGTTGACGGTATTTTTGACAGCCGCCTGTTCAAGCTAGATTATCACGTATTGAGTCAAAACAGTTCGCAGCAAAATTAGATGTTTTGACACACCAGAAAAACAGGGTCAAGAAGCGTAAATGCAGTTTCATATAGTTTAATAGAACACGTGATAACGAATCATTGAATTTATTATTTTATGTTTTCAAAAAAGTTTTATACATGTAACCGATTAGACTATATTTATACGTCTGACACTTTGTTAAAGATCATTATGTTGTGGATGAAAATGATTCTAGAATATATATAAGAAAAAAATCAAAATGAAGAATCTTGGTGCGAGTTCTAAAACAAATAATCGTGACAACAAATCACATACAATCCATCGTACATTATCAACAAAAGTCTTTTAATTCAAGCGCATCAACCAAACTCCGTGATTTATTAAATATCATATTGGTTCTTTAGCTCCACTTGGTCTGAGTATTTATGGGTTTAATGTATTCTTGCACTAAACAATATTTTTTATATAAACGAATGGCAGGTTATGGAATGTCAATATATACATGTATATATACATTTTTTTTTAAATCAGAAAACGTTTCCTTTCCGCCTACTGTGAATTATTTGCTGATTTCTACCCAGGATTGCTGCGTTTAGTCAATGATCAACATTCATATATTCATACGTGTTTTATCACTGTTAAGTATTGCTTTCCATCCATGATCCTGGATAGTTTATTAGTTTCACTTTCGGGCCTATTTTTTACATATTTTCTATTTGTTTCTTTTTCTAAAGCTAATCTAATTATAAAAGAGAGAGAGAAAAAAAAAAAAAAAAAAAAAAAAAGAAATCGGCGTTAGAATCATTCGTTTTAATAATGACATTCTTTTTCTGTTGAAATAACTTTAGGTATGCACGTAACTTGAAGCTTACAGACAGATCAATGCATGGAGGGTGGAAAGTAATTGACTTTATCTTGGATGGACTTTTGGATGAAACCCCTTCGCGGTTTCAAACAGTGTGACCAATTCTCTTGTTTAAAAAAAATCTTCATCCCATAAAGTCTAAGTAGCATCCAAATGTAAAAAGGCCTGTTTATAAAATAAAAGTAAACTTCATTTTTTACCATGTGAAAATATAGCGATTTTTATGACTTGAACGATATGTAAAGATGCAGTTAGTAAAAAGAATTTTGAAACTAGAACAGATCCTCCCATACCGCATTACCTCTATGTTTACAACGATGATCGCCGTCGATGACTTCACGTCGTAAATCTCTGCAGTGATGTAATAGTGACGTAAACACCATGTGATAATTCAATGCGTCGAAACAAAACTTTCAATCGCTTGATCGCTTTGTTCCAATTCTAGGCTTGGAAAACCAAGTTTATCGACATTGTAAACAGAAAACACGACTCATGCTGATCGTTGCTAATTTGTTTATCATCAGTACAGAAGAGTTTACTACATCGAAATAAGAAAACAGGTTCAGAATGAGCAATCTCACTCTAAAATGGCGTAATAAGTAAAGTGTAAACGGTAGTCCTGTCTACTACGTCATAGCACCAATAAGATGCAATGTTATCACGTAACGTTCTCGAAGACCTAGTTCGAATACACACGAACGATAACGAAGGTTGTCTCGATCATTGTCGTCCCTGAAGTCGGCGGATTTCTCCATGCATTTTCGCACACGTATATCATGGCAACCAGTGCAGTAACTGACACGTTCATGTTTTCTCAGATCTTATATGTCTGTGTTGTGATTGGTAATCCGCTATATTCTAGAGTAATAAACATTAAAAATTACCTATCTTTGGCTCTAGTGTTGCTTTAAATAATTCAATATTAAGTTTTTTCATCAAAATTGGCGACTTCTGATTCATTTGCTAACAATAATCAAAGCTCCATGAAAAGTAAATATGAACTGATTGCAGTGCGGATTTAGATTTTCATTTTCCTGTCAAAGTTATGTCAGCAGACATGTCTACAATATTTTATAACGTTCTTCTATTTTTTTTAATCGAGTCCTGATTTAAAGTGCTTGCTTAATTCATTGTTTTTTCTAAATATCATAAGCCGAAAAAAATATCCAATAAAATAATTTCTAAGAGAGAACTTAAAACCTGTTTCAGTTTACTGGGTACAAGTTATCTAATTTTCATCTTACTTCCCGCGTATTAAACTTCTAAGAATAGATCTACTGAATTAGTTAAAAGTATTCAATGCTATAATAACGTCATGAATTACACATCATTTTACAATATGAAAAAGCTGTTTAAGTGTGCTATTAAAGAAATGGGTAAACTACAATATAAGATTTACAAAAAATATAATTAAAAAAAAAACGCAGTAAGTATTATTCATGTGCGTATTTGTTGTTACTGGTACCGAGTTTTAAGGAATGACCACATTTTTTTGTATTTTTGTTCATGGAGGTATGAAACAAAAACCACTGTCACCTGTAGGGTGTTTATTTCCATACATGTATCTGCATGAAAACGGAAAAAATCTCTTTATTCCTTCAATTGCACCACAGTTAATATTGCTTTAAGCTATAGAACGATATAGATCTACAAAGACCGCTAGAAACTTTGAGTTTTATTTAGACAGTAGTTTGTGTTTTTACTCAATAATTAAGATACGACTAAATGAGCATAAATATTAGTAAAATGATTATAAATGATCAAACAATCTGTCTTGAGGTAATTAGTTAAACAATGGGTTAATAATATATTCTGACAGTTTTGTTTCGCTCAAAAAAACCAAACAGACTAAGTTTTGATATGGAAAAATTTTGTTGAAACAAATTAGGAAAACTTTTTAACCCTTACATAAACAATTAGACACATGTGAAGGAGTGGGTAGACAACTTTATAACAGAAGGCAAAAAATCTGGCTACACATTTTTTCATCGTGTCCGACATTGTTTTTTTATTTTTTTTCCCTCAGAGCTGTTACAATGTAGGATTATATTGTATATAGTTGTTTGATAGGAATACATATGGATATAGACATCTCCCTGTTTCATTAAGGGTCTTTTTTAATGAAAATAATTGAAATGTTCCTCCGCATTTTACATCATATTGAATAACTTCAACCCGTACCCAACTCGCCTATTGCAAACGCTTGACTGTTGTGTATATGTTGCGGTATGTAATTCACTGGTCATCGATTATTGGAGGAAAATCTCAAGCATGGTGTTTCTTGACTTCCTTGTATAGATAAAGGAAGATAAAAGTTCGCTTTGAATGTCGTGACTGTAGACCTTACTAATGAACATTTCTTTTAAAATACTCTGAAACATATTGCCGTTTAAGATCTGTTTTGGGTAAGCTTGAAGAGCCTGTTTTTCAGTATCAGGCGAAATTTGTCCAAACAAAAAATAATTCTTAAAACCTTTCTTGTGATCAAACAGCTCCGTAGAATGCAACTTATCTCTAACCTAAAGAATTGTTTGTTTTATTTCAGAATATTCTGAGAAACTTGACTAGAATTCAGTTTGTAAAATCGGATTCACCTTTTTTCAACCCAATAGATATGTCTATGTTTATACGTTTCGGTGATTGCCCTTGAAAAGTTCCATTTGTTCAGTACCATTACATTTTATTTCAAGCTAGCAGCTTTAAAAGTCTCTGATTTCATTTTTGCTGGTCTACTCAGTCCTATTAGATATATTTAGTAATAAAAAAACTATTGAGGCACCATGTATAAATACCCGTGCCTTGATCAATCACTAGATTCTATCATGATATCGGATTTGATAGGTGGCTTGTTAAACAATATTTAGGTCTTTTATTTGAGAAAGAAAAGGAAAAATTGACGGCTAAAAATAAACTGTGTAAATAGCTGAACAGATATTTATTCCTTTTGACCTGATATATGTAATATACCAAAGAAAAATGTCTTTATAGTAACGAATATAGTATATATTAAACTTATGAATGCATGCAAGAAATATAACATTTTTCTGCGATCCAACTTATAAAAACAATATGAGTATGTCTGTTTACAATACTTGTCTCGATGAACAAAACAACTTTATCTTTAACTATAGCGTCCATATACCGAATTTTCATAAAAGAATCACTATTGCCCTGTTGTTAAGTTGAAATAACGTGCAAATAAGTGTAAAATAGTTCAACTCCTTTCGGTTAAATAAAACTTTTTATAGTCCATAAAAAGTCTCTCTCTCTCTCTCTCTCTCTCTCTCTCTCTCTTAGAACAAATGTGTAACAAAATGAGAATTGTAAAGCACATATGCACATAATTATGTGCAATCATCATGACTGTCAACATTTTAAAAAGAGCAATGACAAAATGTGCATGTGCCATTTGTTTGGCGTTTTAATCCTATATGCCTCACCCCTTCCGAGAAATAGTTTTTTTTAGAATTCGAGAGATATGTATTGTGGAATTAATTAATGAAAAGAGTATGCGGTCTTTTCACCGTTTCCAACAATGCTATATAGGCCACTAAGTAACGATTTCATACATAATTTGTTGTTGGTTTCCTTCTTTTTCAACTTCAAGATCATGCTGATAATAATAATAATATTGATAATCATAATACTAGTAGATGGCAATCTATGATTGTGCCGTCTCTCCAAGTTTAATTCGCGGACCTAGAAAATGAATTTTAAAACATTGGTGAAAAAAGCTAAGTCGCTGTATCTTTTGCTGACTTTTTACCTGGTTTCTGCCAACGACTAACACTTGGGCTAACAACACATCAGTAGCTTAACTCTTTTATCACTTAATATACAAACTCAACGCATACGAATACTACAAGTTCGTGTAGATATTGATGACCGTACCTTACTCTAATAAATGTTGGTCCCCATAGCCATACAAAAAAGTCACAATAGCACCATATGCCGTCCCAGTCATCCACATGAGCATCCCTGCAGTGAGGGCCTCGCTCACAATCGTTAATGTCGGCCATGTCAATATTTTGTTGTATCACACTAACTTAAAGAAACTGTCTTCAAAAAGAAATAATATAACTTGCAGGAACTTTATTTGTTATAACTTATGGGATAACTGTAAAAGAAAAGGCACCTCCCAATTCAACACTGATCCAATAATATTTTAGATACACCTTTTAAATGACTGAAGGCGCTTGTCTTTGACGCAATTTGTCCTTTAACGCCATGTCCATGATTGACTTGTAGCAGAGTGTCCAGAATTCTCTGTATATGTAACTGTTTGAAGACTTTATGCCGTCTATTCGAGGGAAGAATTGCCGTAGTTCTTCCAACACAAGAGAGAGAGAGAGAGAGAGAGAGAGAGAGGTAAAGGAGGGAGAAGGCAGGACGTTTTAATTATCGGTATTTTGTTTATGTTTCTATCAATTGTCTGGTTTTATGCATTTATTATATGTCATCACATACTGTTCATGAAAATGTTTTCAGTTACCTCAAATCAATTTAGTTTCCAAATATGTTCGGTTACTTGGTAAAAAAAGTTGTTTTTTTCAGCTACATTGCATTTTCATTTAAAGTTAGAAAATATTTTTGTAATTACTCCTTTACCTAAATTACCTGTTCAAATTGAATAATTTGCACCGCGCGAATATACGGTGCCTAGCAAAACCTTCACGCATATTGACCGTCCACTGATAAAATAATATTCCCAGTATAAAACATTCAAATATTTTTAAAGAGCTTGAACTTTTGGGGATGGCTATTTTGTTATCGAAAAACGTGTGCCATCAACATTTACTGTGTTTTTTTTCTCCCATTTTTACTCCAAGACTTTTATTTATTGTTATTTCTTTTTTTAAACTTATTGGCGTGCAGTAGCTCTTCTAGGTTATTCTAACATTTTTTTTTTAATGCCAAAAAAAGAAAAAAAAAAAAATGCTAATGCTCTCACAAATACTTTTGCATTTATTAAGTAAACACACTTTAATTTTTTTTTCCCATTTATGAGCTGATATTCGTGTTCCAGGCTTCTTTGATTTATCAGGCTGCAAAGGAGGCAATTCCTCGAACTGCGACGAATCCAAAACATCCAAACAAACCTTGGTTTGATGAGAAATGTGAAACGGCTGTCAAAGATCGTAAGTCGACACTTAGGGCTTACAATTTGAGACCGACAAGCGAAAACCATGTTAAGTTTGAAATTGCTCGCGCTAAAGCTCGCAGAACTATTAAACAAAGTAAACGATCGTCCTGGCGACGGTATGTATCTCGTTTAAATTCGAGATCAACTGTCAAAAAGACCTGGGATATGATTAGGAAAATTCAAGGTAAACAAACATCAGTGGTTGTAGGTCATCTGAATGCTCCAGAAGGTAAATCTACTTCAAAACAAGATATTGCAAATTCATTAGCCGACACCTTTGCCAAAAAGTCTTCCTCTTCAAATTATTCTCCTTCATTTCAGAAATTTAAGCAACAGAAGGAGAAAAGAAAACTTAATTTCAACTCAACAAATGAAGAGTCTTACAATAAACCTTTTACTTTAAAAGAATTAAAAACGGCTCTTAAAAAGTGTCATGACACTGCTACAGGTTCAGATGATATACATTATCAACTTATAAAGCATTTACCTTACCAGTCCTTATCTTGTTTACTTGATGTTTATGACAAGGTTTGGGAGACAGGAAATCTCCCAAAATCCTGGAAAGAGGCAATCATCATTCCCATTCCGAAGCCCGGCAAGGATTCTACCAATCCAGGCAATTATAGACCCATAGCCTTAACCAGCTGCATCTGCAAAACTATGGAAAGAATGGTCAATGACAGGCTTGTTTGGTTCCTTGAAAAGAACAAACTCATAACACCGTTTCAATCTGGCTTCCGTAAACACAGAGGCACAATAGATCATCTTGTTCGTTTTGAAACTTTTGTGCGGGAAGCTTTCATTACAAAAGAACATGTTGTTTCTGTTTACTTCGACTTAGAAAGTGCTTATGACACAACATGGAAGTATGGAATTTTGAACGACCTCTATGACTTTGGTATAAGAGGTCGCCTTGCTCACTTTATTTCTGCATTTTTAAATGATCGTCAGTTTAGGGTTCGTGTTGGTGATACTTACTCTACTCCTCACACACAAGAGATGGGAGTCCCCCAAGGCTGCATCCTTTCTGTGACCCTTTTCAGCGTCAAGATTAATAACATCATCAAGGCTGTTTGTCCTGTAGTGGAGTGTTTTCTGTATGTTGATGACTTTTGTATTTCTTATAGGTCTAAACATATGCATACAATAGAACGTAAATTGCAACAAGTTCTTAACAATCTTCAAAAATGGTCTGGCTTTAAATTTTCAAAAAGCAAGACCAAATGCATGCATTTTTGTCAACTTAGAAAACATCACCCTGATCCTGATTTAACATTAGACGGTATGCGCATTGAAGTTGTGCCACATTACAAATTTCTAGGATTGTTGTTTGATCCTAAACTGACTTTCATTCCACATATAAACTATCTAAAGGATAAATGCCAGAAAGGTCTTAACTTGTTGCGTGTGGTGTCCCACATGGACTGGGGAGCGGACCGGAAAGTTCTCCTGCGTTTGTATCGGTCTCTTATCCGATCTAAACTAGATTACGGATGCATTGTTTATGGATCAGCTTGTAAGTCTTACTTACGGACACTTGATACAATTCACCATCAAGGTTTACGCCTGTCACTGGGAGCTTTTCGAACATCTCCCATTAGCAGTCTGTATGTTGAAGTCAATGAACCTTCTTTGAGCCTACGGAGGCAGAAACTAGGTATGCAATATTATCTCAAGTTAAAGTCAAATCCTGAAAACCCGACACATGAGGTTTTTTTTTTTAATCCTATGTACAAGGAACTGTTTCTCAAGTGGCCACGAATAGTACCGCCGTTTAGCCTGCGATTTGGCCCTGATGTTGCAAACCTTGATGTGGACCTCGATTCCGTTGCAAGTCAAGAAGTTTCTGACACTCCACCATGGACTATGAGGAGACCTGCATATCTTTTTGAATTGTTATCTAACAAAAAGGCACTTACAGATCCAATGGTATTTAGAAATAGATTCAATGAAATTAAGCATCGGTATTTTTACTTTGAACAGATCTACACAGATTGGTCTAAAGATGGTAATAGGGCTGCTGCAGCAGCTATTCCTGATGGTGATTTTGTATCATATCAAGGTGACATTACATTTCGCTTGCCTAACAATGCATCTATTTTTACTGCCGAACTAAAGGCCATTGATCTTGCCATAGACCACATTGAATCTGAGAACTATTTCCGCTACATTATATTTACTGACTCGCTCTCTGCGATGCAGGCGCTCAGCAATGAAAAGTTAGAACACCCAGTGGTCAACAGATTGCTTAATAAACTTGATCGCATCTGTGAACACATCGAGGTTGTTTTCTGCTGGATCCCAAGTCATATTGGAATTCGCGGAAATGAAAAAGCTGATCAAGCTGCGAGATCTGCTTTAAGTCAAGACATTTTACCTTTTGATATACCACATTCAGATTTTAAACCCTTAATTAATTCTTTTATTTTTAATGTTTGGCAGAACATGTGGGATGATCCTGGTAATTCCAATAACAAATTACGCTGTATAAAACCAGTTCTTGGTAACTGGCTGCCAGGTTTAAGATTATCCCGTCGTGAAGAAATTATACTCGCCCGCTTACGTATTGGACATACATATTTAACTCATTCGTACTTACTGAAGGGAGAGGAGGCCCCTGTTTGTGTGCCATGTTCGTCATCCCTCTCAGTGCATCATTTATTTGTAGACTGTGTTGATGTTGCGCCAATACGTGACAAGTATTTTAGTATTTCGAGTACAAAAGAACTCTTTGAGTCTGTTCTGCCGGAAACACTTTTTATGTTTCTTAAAGAAATTAGAATTTTTACTAAAATCTGATTAAGTTTTTAGTATTTTTTTTATTCATCAATAACTTTGTTTTATAATTGGTATACTGTTTTACTCTGTTTTTTTTTTATCGCGTCTTCAATTCATTGTAAGTGCTTCATCATGAAAATTGTTAGTGACTGTATTTTAACTTTATTGTCATGGCTGCAGTACTGCTTCAAATAATTTCTAGAGCCCAATATGACCTTTGATGTCGACGGGCCGTAAAACATCATTCATTCATTCATTCGTGTTCCAGGATGTAGCAGTAGCAGTTCACTGAAAACAATCATTATATTGCATGGTATTGTATAGAAGTTTTTATCGGTCTCACTCTAGAAATACTTTTAGAAAAATGAAATATCAGTATCATGTAAAGGAAAATTAGTTGAAATACCATAACTTTAAAACAATTCTGGTACAGAACCGTTTGTGTTATCTATCAAATAAATGAAATTTTAAGTAGAATAGATTAACTTAAAAAATTGCATTTTTATCAATGTGTTAACATTGTATTAAGATCGTATCTCTCTCCCTCTCTCTTTTTTTTAAACCATTCTTCATAGTCGTGAAAACACGTGATTGTATTGTAGAGAGTTCACCGTGACTTACATGACTGGTAAACAGGAGGCTGTGAGATCAAGGTCAAGCTCACGAAAGGTCTGTTTAAGGATTGATTAAAGTCATTGTGTAACAAGATCAGTTCCTATTTTACCGATATTAAATATTTCGACGATGTCTCTCACGGAAGGCAGTCAGTGCCTTTTAAAGTGAGATGTGCGACATACTGGTAATGAACTTTTGAAACAAATGGTAAGGCGCTAACAACGAGCAAACCATTAAGATTTTGTCCAATAATTAAATAGCAAAAATATAAGTTATTAATGACAGTACCAGGTACAGAATTGATACACATGCGGTATCATATCTGTTTTAATTTGTTTATTATTGGCCTCTTCATGGTGATAAATTCATATTATTAACATCAAAACCGTGACAGAGTCACGTTCTGGCACCGGGAACACCACCTTATATACGAATACCAAAATGAGTAAGCAGATAAAAGATAAAAAAGTTATTTTTATCGAAGACTCCTGACTAACCACACAAAAACATACACCGCTATTTTTTTTCCTTCAGTAATAAAAAAAGGAGAGAATAATCTTTGAAGCTTTATAATGTAACAGTCAGTTGTGAATATGATACAATCCTGCCCGGTTCCTGTATTTCTGCTATGCATTTATTCATATGTTTCTTTCTTGCAGACCTTGTTCCAAAGACTATGTTATAAAATTATATATGATATTTTATGTGTCTATTTTTAGAAATCTTATGGGTGAAGAAATGACGTAATTAAAGCTGGGGGGGGGGATTATTTCCCCGTCACAGTGAATATTTTTCTCCTGCGGTTAATATGGGGGAATATTTGCCTCAAAAGGGAAAGGTCCGCGACTCGTGCCTTACGACACTCGTTATTTTCGCATACCTCGCCCGTTTGAGCCAATAGTTCCCCATATTAACCGCAAGCTGATGAAATAAACTCTATTTCACCTAGTTATTTATATAAAACACACACATTTTAATGTCCATCGAAGGGAAAGCACGTGAAAACAAAGTAGGTAAAACACAAAATGCTTGTATTAACGATTTTTTTCGTTTCCAGTGTACTTTAGTGGATAGTGGATATCTACACTTTCAAAGATAAAAAGTCGTGAACGAGATTTTGTGAATGTTGAAAAGATCGAAGATAAGAGTGCTAGATAACTCTTACCTTGTATTTTCCTCTGGTGAGTTTCCATTGTTAAACCAGTCAAGTTGACTGACGACCATACGTGTCGGAGGCTCAATGTTGGGTTTCTTGGTACTTGAAGATGCATTTTGTAACTAAACACTTATGTACTGGTCCATATATCAAACTTCTAGCGATACTTTTTGTGAGAGCATAAAACGAATGAGCAGTAACTGGGAGATTTGGGCAACAGTTAATTGCTACCTATCAACGGCCAAACATATGTGTTACCTGAATCTATTTGGCGACAGAACTATCTTATTCAATGAGATAGTACATTATCTACTTGTGCTGTATAAACAAGATGGTGCTTTACGCATGCCCGTAGGTAAACCACCCAACAACTTATCACATAGCTGATGGTACCAGATCTAGCGAGAGAAAGGCCAAGCGCTAAACTGTCATTAGTTTTCAAGCCATAGTTGTGCTGTCTAAAAGTGTGGTATGAGGCGTGTATTTCATTCACACTGTGTTTGCTATAGTCCACGAAAAAGTACGTGGTAATATTAAATGTCACTCTTTAGAATGGCGTCTGCCTCCGTCTGTCTCTCAGCCCGGCCCAGAAGCTCAGCCCTTGATTTTGACAAATTTTGCCTTCTGTAATTTTACTTATCACATAACCTCCCTTGTTTTCAATGTGATATATCCCATTGCGAATGGGTCTTATGGAAAATACCGGGGTTGCATTTATGAATGTTTTTACATCATTTAATCTATATTTTGTGAAATATCGCAATGTGATGAAAAGAATCTGACATTCGTGGGCGTTTAAGATAAAATTTTATTAAACTCGTCAAGGAAAAATGTTATGAAGCGAGCCTTTGGCTCACCAAAGTCTCGCTTAATAACATTTCCATAGACTCGTTTAATAAAATCTTATCTCAAAAGCCCAGGAATGTCATATCCTCTATGTCTAAGACAAGGTTTCCAACGGTATTACTTGCCGCACATAGGCCCCCTTATCATTAATACACGACTTTTTCACGTGCTTTAAACGTGTATGGAAGAGGTCCCTATCTTTACCATATTGAAAGATAGTTTATCTGCAGTCTGGTACGCAGAATGAAATAAATGGATTAATTTGAAGCGAGTTATTTAAGATCCAATATCTGGAGATGGACATTGTTTCCTTTCTAAAATTGACATGGAAATTTTGATACTGCAGATAGTATAAAGAGAATATTGTTTTTTTTTGAGAAAGATCGAAACGTATTTCATCGGATGAGCATCATCGGTCATATTTTTGATGGTGTTCACTCGATGAAATAAATTTCTATTTAATCTTTTTTGAATAATAGTGCTTTATTTCAAGCTATGTTTTGAAACAAATTCTATAAAGTCAACATTGAAAAGGTTGAAAAATGCTGTGTAATAGAAAAATAAAAATCTCCAAGCCTGAGAAAACAGATCTGCACCACATACAAAACGACACTCTTTTTTTCCTACACACTTACCACCCTTTAAACTATTGAGACTTTAAGTACCTACAAGGTGATAGCCACTGGAACTAATATTTTATCTAAGTAGAATTTACTGCTCATTCTTTGACATACATTTAACTGATATCATAGTAAGTGAACAAGTTTCGTTTGGGATACTTAAATGAGTTGATCTCCTGGCTAGTGACAAAGAGCTGCCATAGATTTGTCAAATAAATGACTCATTGAAATATAATAAAAATATTCCCATATCTATATATTCTGAACTGCAGGTACATAAATGTAAAAAGTAGTAATGCGACTTAATGGCGACTTTGTGAAGCCGGTTGTAAAGCAGTTGGCAAAAATATGTAAAACTAACCATTTTCTGGTTCTGTCACCTTTCGAAACAAAACTCGTTTCGGTAAGAGTTTTATTTTGTAGGTTATGCACATTAGCCTTGTAGTTTGATGAGATGTCATTTCCTACAGAAAAGGTACCTCTATCTATCCTGTTTATTACAAATGACCAAATCAACAAACTATTTCAAAATCCACTTTGAATGGACGAAGCTTAACCCATTACTAGGTGAAAATATTCTAGCTCGGTCAAAATCGGGGGAATTTACAACGAATTAAATGCGCCTCAAATGATAGAACTTGTACTTGAAACGGTAGAAAACTTGTAGGAAGAGAAGAAATGCTTGTAACTGGTGCATTGTCTTTTGTCAACACTTTTGTCAAAGAAATCTTTCTCTTGGCAAGCAAGGGGTACTTCGGTGAAGGATTAAACGGTAAGTCTGATTGCAAATCATGGAGGCAAATCGTTGTCTTTTCTTTGCCTAGACAATACCACAGGTTAGAACAATCAAGGCGACGGCTTAAAGTTAAGAGCCCCGCAAAGCCTTTCTCCCCATTCTTCACCCATTACTTTAGTTAGAATCGGTACTCAAGTAAGTTACTAGTATCTATCTGTTTATTTATTGCATTAACTATATTTTGTAAGGTGATAGTAACTTCCCAAGTAAACATCACCATAAAATGTAAAACTAGTGACAGAAAAGCATCAAAATAACATCAATGCTTTGTATCGATATCGGAAAAAAATTATGCCTCGAATGATTGATCATTTCGTTCCAAGATAACGGATAAGCGGGATAAAACCGGTATTTGCATATGACAGAAGGATATGTAACTGCAAAAATACAATTTTCGGAAATTATTGAATATTGGTATTAAAAAAAACCCAATTCATCCAGAAATAGTTCCCTTCTGTTAAGATCTTACGGCCCCCTGTTTCATCTGTAAATATCATGTGACATCGACGTTTTTTTGTAAAGGCTTTTCGGCCACTCTCGGCAGCTTCCGTCTTTTATATAAAAGTAAGGGGCCGTAGACTCACTAACTCATCGGCCATTATCACGTAGCATCGACTTTTTTGTGAGAACTAGTTGCCCAATCTCGGCAGCTTCTCTCTTTTTTATGAGAGTTAGGTCTTAAAGGTGGCCCTTCAGATTTTGGGACGAAAAATTTACAAAAATGCAAAAAAAAAATCATCCTTATACTCCCAAAGCCTTTTAATTTTCATTCATAAAACCCCAGTAGTCGAAAACCATCCGACAACACGAGAAATTAGAGATTTATAACAGCCCAGGTTGACACCAAGGGGAGACACGTTCTATTTTTAGATGATCAGTTCGCTCATTTACATACAGGAATACACAGTCGAAGTTTCAAACATAGCATCCGAAGAAGACATTATGGAAAATAATTATTACATGTTTGTTATGTAATGGAATTTAAGCGTTATGAGTCACTTGCCAGTCACTTGACATTCCCACAACGCTTTATTGATTTTTGGCGCGAAATCTAAAAATACCTGAAGAGACTACGTAGCCTTTTAAGGGAATACCATCATTTTTTTTTTTTTTTTGTAATTCTATGAATCTTAATTATTGATGATTTGTATTATTTTTTCATGTGAACTTCAGTGATATATATATTTTTCAATTTGGTTAGATGGAAAAATTCTAAATACTCACCTTTAATTTTCAAACAAACACAATATTTTGTAAAAAGCGTGTAAAACCATAGGCATCTGAAACTCCATTGGTCTGTACAGGGATAAAGAAATCTTCATTATTGGACACTGTTACTATAAATAGCCCTTGTCCCCTTTCAGGGAAGATATGTAAACGAAAACGGATAAATGAACTGAGTTACCGTTACAGATAGAATCACAAATGATTTCTCTTCTGTAAGCTGACCTTCGAAAGTTCCAAACAACTCTTAAAATCAAGCAATAGCTCTCGTCTCTAAAAAAATAAAAAGCTTCCATATTTTCCGGATCGCCATGTGCTGACGTCACACGATTTGAAATCCTGCAGCGAATAAGAGTTAAACTCTTTTTCTTCAAACATAGATCGAAAATGTTTTTGCTGGTACATTGATGAAATTATTAAATTAACGTTTCGCCTGATATAATTGATATTTTCATCTAATCCTATTTCATGATTTTCATCTCCCATTTTACATATTTTAAAATAGGTTTTTACCGTTCACTGGTCAAAAGCTTTGGCGCGTTTTTTGAAAACAAATTCACGTGAGTTATCATACGCTGCGTCATGACGAATTATGTGACGTCAGCGCATGGCGATCCGGAAAATATGGAAGTTTTCTTTTTAGATGAGAGCTATAGCTATAGGCAAGAAGCGTTTGGAACTTTCTAGGGTCAGCTTACAGAAGAAAAATCATTTGTCATTCTATCTGCGCCGGTAACTAGGTTTACTTTTACATTTTCTGTTAATATCATTTTTACCAGGGGACGGGATTCAAATTTTGTTCGATTTCGTTGCACACTTTGTCTTATTAAATACAATACAGAGGGAATCCCAAATGTACTATTTATAGTAACAGTGTTAATGAGAGTTTGTAAATATATTCAGTTATACACAGGCGATGCACCAATCTGCTATGAATGTTCGATGATCGACCAAGGACAATTTTAGTGTTCTGTGATAGATCAATAGAGCTTCAAAAGTCTGTGGTAAAACAAGGGATCACTTGGTAAAGTGACAAACAATTTAATGTATTATATTTCATGTGTCTATTTTTAGAACTGTTATGGGTAAAGAAATGTCGTAATTTAAGCTGGGGAGGGGGCAATTATTTCCCCATCACAGTGAGTATTTCCCTCCTGCCGAAAATCTGGAACTACTTTTTTTTTGTTCTACTTTGCTAAAAAAAAGAATAAAAGTGGCATTCGTTGACAAAATAGTGAGAGGAAATATATAATTTATTTCATCAGCTTGTGGTTAATATGGGAAAATATTTGCCTAAAAAAAGAAAGGTCCACGAAAATAACTCGTGCCTTACGGCACTCATTATTTTCGCATACCTTTCCCTTTTTCGGCAAATATTTCCCCATATTAACCACAAGCTGATGAAATAAACTCCACTGATTCCACAAACATGAGGGCCAATTGTAACCTTTTCGTCCAGACAACAGCACTGACGGGCGCTATCAATGCGACGGTTTGAATTGTGAAATTAGTCGCTGCAAAAGCCTTAGTCCCCATTCATTACACATGTAATTTGACTGAAAATTCCTCCAAAGTTAAGGATTAAATAAGGGGAAATTTTGTTGCTTTTGACGAAAACACGATCACGATCAGATTGCACATTTCAGATATACACTATTCTTGTTTTTTCGTTCGTCAGAAATAATTGGAAGAGAATGTGTATTTTACAAATTCAGTTTCCCTTTGATTAAGTGCGAGTGTGATTCCGACATGTGAAAATGCGTTGAATGCATTCGGGCTTACATTTTTCTCTACCATACACAACAATTCATCCAGAGAATAATTAAATTTATTCTCTTCGTTAAAACGACATTTGTAAATTTATGCCAAAACAATCCATACGAATAAGTGTACAGGCCCTAAGCTTGTTTCGTGAGGAGTATCGAGTTAACAATAGCTGGAGCAACCAATCAAATAAAATCGAATTAAGATTCGTGTCAGTTAAGAATATAGAATTAATGTATGTTACATGTAAAGAATACTACCTATAACCATAGTAGAAGGTCAGAGCTACGCTTGTCCACAATGTTTAAAAATATAAACCTGTTTTCGTTTCATGAAGTTTGTTCAAAAGTAGGTGATTTATAGCCTGTAAATTTTTATGACAAAATAGGCAAAGAATTTCAATAACAAGTTTCCAAAAGTACTGAATATCTCAATGTAAACAATTTACCAAAACAATCATTTTGTTGTATCAAGTTTCAACCAATTTCAAAATATACAGCTCAAACTCTATATTAAAGGTAACATGGACGGTATTTGAAGTTTGCTTCGAGATCTGTAGCAGTCGATGGATTGGTTGTGCTATTATAAAGAGAATGAGACAAATTGACTATTTTGTATTGATCCAAATATCGCGTTCTTATTCCTTTTTGGTTGACGTTTTTTGTTTCTCTCTTTGTGTTTAACACCATTTTCAATCAAAAGTCAGCCATTTGCCAGCACTTTGTGCAACTGTCCCAGTATAGTGTTTTACTTATTTCTATTAGGGAAAAAATATGTCTTTTCAAGGTTTTGACTACTTTTCTACATCTTTTAGATAAGCATCAATGTATTCTCAATGATCTTCATCGTTCTTGAAAGATCATATTTAGCCCGGTTGGTCTTGTGAATTTCTTTTAAGTGGAATAAAGTACCGATGACAAGACAAGTAAGAAAATATAATGCCAAGTTTCCGAAATCACTGAAAATTTGGATTAAAACAATTTATCCGACACCCATTTCACTCTGTTGAGTTACAACCCACTGCAATATATAATGGCTAAAATATGGCAACACACTCGCTTTGAGATCTGTTACTGTAGATGGATTAGTGCTGTAGTTTCATGTCATGAAAGTATTAGCACACTGTATACGTTATGTACTGAAACACGATCCTTTTTCGATACACTTGCACCCAGTCTTCCAATTCCCTTGTTTTCTTGGTTTCTGAATATATATTGAATATATTGCCGATATTATTTTGCAATGTCATAGCACCCAGGAAATCTCGAAGATTGTTTCAGACTTTTTAACAATGTAATCAATAAAGATAAGTCAATATTATGTCGTCTGGTAGAGGGTAAAGTTCTAAACAATGATTCAATTTCAAATCCACCGTCTTTTTGGAGGGATAGATTAGTCCTGGAAAATATTTGTCTCATAACGCATGGATGTGTTATGAACTCTTTTTGAATTGTTAGACATTTATTATTACACTACCAATATGCATAATGATGAAAACTGTTTTAAACTTCCCTCAAACAGTATTAGTGAAAATAGTGAATTACATCTTGTAAGAGAAATTTACGACTTCTTTGTTTTTCATTAACGAATTAAATCGTGTGATAACTAGTTATCACGAATTAGATCGTGTTATTACTAGTTATTCAATACTACTTTGTTTTCCTTGATGAATTATCCAATAATACTTTGTTTTCCTTGATGAATTTAAACATGTGATAATTCTATTTCCTACACTAAGTTCAGGAATACTTCATATCTCAACTACGTACAACCTTTTTTTTTCTGAACTTGTGTGATATTTAGATTAAACATTTGACAGTGTATGACAAAAACGATAAACAAGTGCACAGCAAAAGGACATCTTTACGTATACTTTCCAAAGCAAATAAGAACAAAATGTCGTTGCTTCTACATTCAGGACCTGTTCTAAGAGACAATGTTTACGCAGTTCGTCGGTGTATTATAGTAGTGTTCTAACTACCATTTACATGTTTTCGAGAATATCAGCTTTAAAGTTTCTGAAGCTCGTAAAATCGTCAAATATTGTTCGATTTTGATCGGAGTCATAACATTCGATTCCTGTTGAATTCTACTTCTGATCAATGTAAAAAAAATCTTAGAGGAACTAAATACTTTTTTTATCTAAAGTTTTCGGTTTGGAGATAGAACAATTAGGTACAAAAAGTGCAAAAACTTTCCGTATTATATTGTTACATGAGATATAGAACACTTCATTGTTACAGTTCAATTTGTATCGAACATATTTCAGAGAATTTGTTCTATCTCCAGCAATTGTAGGTGGGTGGGGTTGTGTGGAGCTCAGACTGATTTCAAACACTGTCCATTTACAGCAAAACGGTCTTTATTTATAAATTTAAACGAGCACTTACACATACACACATGAAAACACACAGGGAAAAAGGCATTTTGAGATTTCAACTTTTTTTATTGAACATTTTGAAATAACATACAAATCAAATAAAAACAATTTTTTTAGAGATTATTATGCCCTGAACTACGGAAGGAAAAGGATATTAGCTTTGTCCCCCTAGGTTTCGTTGTCAATATTTCTTGAGATGTCATTTTGTAAATGCACAATGTTATAATACTGTAACAATCAGTCTATCATTCTTTTTTTTTTCCTCCACAGAATAGACGTCATTTTGCTAGCTGATTATGGATTATTTACGATCAATCTCAAGAAACAATAACAGAGCTGCATGCTTTGATCGTTGTGAAAAAATTGTGACAATAGGAGAAGTTGCTCGACACGACCAATTTCACCTTTTGTCACGTTGTTTTCCGAAGCTGTCTACAGCCAATGCATAGAAAATATCATCTAAGGAGTAAAGGGTTAATGTGTATTTACAGACTTTCATCAAACTTACATAATGAGGTAAAATGTGACTCTTTGTGCGGGAAGGTGCAAGTTTGAACCAGCGTAGTCCCTTTGAAAAAAAAGTCCATGTCAGTTTTGGTTGGGACGAGTCTATAACTTTAAAGTTACTTACCTCTACCAGATGAAAAAAAAAACGCTTTGGTAAAAGTTTAAACCACATCGGACAAACAAAAGTTAAGCGTAGGTCATATGATGGGATCAGTATTTCGAAGGGTAGAAAACATTGTGCGAAAAGGACAAGTGCTCATTACAGGCACTTTCTCTTTTGCCAATAATGTTTTCCAAAACTTCTAAATGAGTGTCGCAAAATCACGGTTGAAGGGGTAGAAAACATTGTGCTGACTTCAAGCACGTTTTCCTAAAATATTTTCAAAAACGTACACGAGGGTCGTAAAAACAGGACTTATCTAAAAAAGGTTTGACAAAATGGAAGAAATAGTTTCATTATTTTAAATATTTTTCATACATGACATGTTTTACTTGGAGAGAAATCAATCAATACATAGGCTACATGCTATTAGCCGGCCTACATTGGCCTATTTTGAACAAATTTTCAAAGAATACAACATCATCCGGTGGCAAAAATGTTTAGCATACTTTTTAAGTCTAAGTGTTTCTGGGCTTACCTGCGTGAATGATAAATACAACAGATCTAACTTTGAACAGCCTGCAATTACTGCAAAATCCACATCTAGAAGGTTTTTATAACCTGGTAGGTTTAACACTTGTATGTTCGGAGCATTGACTATGAAAACCAGCGTAGAAATCGGTGCATCAGTTCCATTAAACCAATAAAGCTGTTCAGCTTTTTAAAGATATTTTACAAAATTCCTCTTGACCACTTTGTGGTAGTCTTGTGATAGTAATGATGATATTTTTTGTTTTCTTTTTAATTCATTGGATGTTGTCTACTCTATGTAAATGTTAAACGATATACATGTAAAAGCTTCATGAAAACAGTAGAAGAAGAAAGGAACACGATTTTAAATATGTGATTAATCCAAGAAATTACATTAGCTTATTTCTTGTCATTGTTTTTTCTTTTCGAATAAATTTTTTCTGTTCTTACGTTAACCATGTCATTGTAATTATCATTTCCATTAACTGTGTTAACCGTGAATCAAGAGAAAAACCATACAAGATTGTTCTATCATTAGCGTTTATTTGTTAATCTATATGATTTTCTGTGAAACCATGTATGCATTTTATATGTAAAATATCTTTAGACTACCCATATACTGCATGTATATTTATCCATTTATTGCGCAAGATATGTGTGGTTATAATTGTGTTTGTAATAGGAGTGGGAACCTTATGTGTAATTATGCTTTGCAAGAGATCGTATTCTTGTCGTCATGGTAAGACAAATAATCATTATAAACAATTGAACAATAATTATTGTTTTTAAAACCATTCGAGTATTTTAGATCGAATTTCTATTTTACTTCTTTGACATATATACAAGGACAAATGTTGCCTTTGAAGTTTCTACTTCAAATTTTCTTAACTTTATCCAGGGCTGGAGCCGTGACTACCATTAGAACTCAATAATTAAGATAAGTCTAATTAATGCCCTTAATCTGTTCTCCTTGCAAGTTCCCACAACTTGATTTGATTTTTATCTAGCTAGTCATGCAAATAATGTGGTCAAAGAGTATGTATCCTAATAATGTCGAAAACGTTTTGCCTCATGGATTGACAATATTGATCAACTTATCCTTTATTACTACATATTAATATTATTACTATTAATTCAATTGTCTCGATAAGAACGGTTGAATGGTGGGTGAAATGATGGATGGATGAATCGATTTTTATATGTATTGTGCTACTCTAAAGTGGGGATCGATATGATACATATAAACTGAAAAATACTCAATGGCTTCTTGTACTCGGTATCAGGAAATCTGCACCTTTGATAACGGTCCCTTTGAAAATTGCCCCTCGGAAAACTGCTCCCAAAACTGCTTGCTGGAAGTGTGCCCCCATAGGAAACTGAACCCCCTTGGAAAAAAGCCAACCGGGAAATTTTCAATATTGTGATACTGATTCTGATGTTGTTAATTATTATTTTAATATATTTCATTTTCACTGGTCGATTTTATTCCACTTGAATGCTTTTGAAATAACATTTATTTAGAGGCATTAAGATTCCCTTTGAGAGGTGTAATTCTGTCAAGCGGAAATAATTCCTCTTGAAGGTTAATCCATTTAAAGTTAATTATTTGATTGTAAATATTTATAGTAAAGAATTTTGTACTTTAAAGGTGGGTATCTAGAATTTTCACATCCCACCAAATTAATATATATATATCTATCACTGAAATTTATATGAAAAAACAATACAAATCATCAATGATTAAGAATCATAAAATTAAAAAAAAAAAAAAAAAGAAAAAAATAAGGCTGCGTAGCCTCTTAAGCTATTTTTAGATTTCTCGCCAAACTTTTTAAAAAGTATTGTGGGAATATTAAGTGACTAGCGCGTGACAAATGACGCTGAAATTCCATAACATAACAAACATGTAATTATTTTCCATAATGTCTTCTTTGGACAATATGTTTGAAGCTTCGTCTGTATATTTCAGGTATGTAAATGAACGAGTTGTTCATATAAAAATACACCGTGTTTCCCGTCGGTGTCGACCTGGGCTGTAGTAAATCTCTAATTTCTCTTGTTGTCGGATGGTTTTCGACTGCTGGGGTTTTCTGAGTGAAAATTATAAGGCTTTTGGAGTATAAGGATTTTTTTTTTTTTTTGTATTCTTGTAAAATTTCAGTCCCAAAATCTGAAGAGCCACCTTTAAATTTACTATGAACATCAAACAAAAAAAAAAAAAAAAAAAAAACCAAAGCATTGTGAATATGATATTCAAAAAGATGACAGTACTGAAAAAGATGCGTATATTGCCCAATTGAATAAGATGCTTTTAATTATTAAGAAAAATTACTCTCAGATGATAATCTTAGCCTTTGTTAGAATAAACAGTAATGGAAAACAAACACAAAAGCAGGTAAGTCAGTACTTCACCACAAAAA
Organism: Tridacna crocea; assembly: GCA_943736015.1. Classification (NCBI taxonomy): domain Eukaryota; kingdom Metazoa; phylum Mollusca; class Bivalvia; order Cardiida; family Cardiidae; genus Tridacna; species Tridacna crocea. Next base: position 43,745,759 of record OX031068.1, on the reverse strand, counting down.
AGCACAACGGGCGTTTTAGAAGAATAAAATACCCGTTTCTCCTATCATTATGAAATCGACCAACCTTATTGAAACATTGTTTTCGTCTGAGAGTAATATATTCACCATGTCATTCTCCAAAAGTGAAAAATTCTTTGTGCATGCATGTTCCATTTTTCAATACTTCCATTACAGTATTAGAACTAAAGCAATTCAATAACACAATATTGATCAAAGAAAACTTACAGCGGAGCAATGACATTTTCTATGTCAGTTTCTGTCCTTTCGATAGGACTTCCCAACAGCGAATGATAAGACTTGTAGATGAACCAAAAACAGTGTTTTCCCCTTGTGAAACATGAAATACATATGACAGTGTGGCTGGGTGTAGTTTTCTTGGGAGAAAGGCCAATTTTTCTACAGGAAGAGATTTCCAGTCGGCACTTCTCCGGGAGACAGTTTTCTAGGTTATAGTTTTCCTAGAACTCTTGTTCCTAACCCTGCCTAAGGTAAGGAGTGCTCGGAAAGAAAGATCCTTGTTGAAAAAAGAAACAAAAGAAACTTAATTTTTATAAGTTATGTGCCTTGTTTCAAAGTTACCAGTTCCAAATATTTATGTTCGAGTGGCCAGGTTGTAGCCAAAAGAGGGCTGTATGAGGGTTTTGTGTAGATAGAGCACACTTTGCACAGAGTGAGTGTATGTCAAGAATTTGCATAATAAATGCCCTGATCCTCAGAGGTAGGTTACACATGCTTTCAAAAATACAAATTGCAGTATTTATTTGTCGTAATTCTCTCTCTCCCCCTCACTCTCTCTCTACAACCGTCCTGACAATGGAACGGAGTTTTTGTACAAATTGACAAGCACGTTTCTAGAAAAATGTATGTGGTAAACGGATCTCATTGCATGATAAAATGTATCCTTTTTGAATTAGATTTTCATTCATGATTACTGAATGTCAAATTCATGAAATCTTTTTAGAACTGTATCTGTCTTCTGTCGATTTATTTACCAAGGAATTCATAACAAAACGAGTCAGAAAGAGAAGGGTTTTCCCTGTTTATAAGTGGCCAGTGGCAGCGAAAGGTTTATAAAATCTACTGAATCTATTTCCAACCCTCCAAACATGGCGACGAGTGGATAAGGAATGGAACCTTGTTGTGAACGTTTTCAAATATCTGTAAATATAACACATAAGAACTTTAAGAAATACATAACCTATGCTATAAATAAATTGATATGAATCAATGAGAAAATATCTTACCTGACAAATGCCAGTAAGTGTTTTAGTAGGCTGATGTCTGCACATTGCAACGATATTCTGCGTGTCATTTTCTAATACCACGCAATTATATATATAGGAAAGCGAAACCGGTTGGCAATAAATGTTACTGATATATACTCCCATGTGATGTTATTTTTCTTTTTTATGTAACATCCTTGAGCCGGAACCAGTTGATTTTTCCATATATATATATATATATATATATATATATTACGAGTATATGTGTGCAGAATTAGGACATCTTCGCACTCGTTGCGAATTCAGACTGATTGATTTAGCCAAACTAGAATTCCAAGAAATGAGAGAATTTGCAGAGTATGTAATGTAAGAGAAATAGAAGATGAATATCGCTTTATTTTGAAATGTCCGTATTATGACTTTCTTCAGAAAGTATTTGAAAAAATATATTACTTACGACCAAATATGATTAAATTGGTCGAACTATTGAATTCTAACAAAAATGTGAGTTATTTAAGTTAGCGTTATACTTAAAGTTAGCATTAATAGAGATAACATTTTTTTTTTTTTTTCACACAGAGAATGCAGTTGATCGTTAGTTCATGTATACCTCTATGAAACTACAATTCCCTTTTATTGAAATAACAACTTTCTTTTCTGCTTCTTCTTTCCCTTTTCAATATTTCCAGAAACTGTTAATTTTACATATGTATTTCTCAGATATATTCACGTTTCATGGTTTGTTTAAAATGACCTTGATATTGTATGATATATGATATGTGAAGTATGTGACAATGTACAATGTACTTGTCAATAAAGAATCTATCTAATATCAAGATTGCGTCTGGCCATTTAAAAGACGCCTGCCTCTATTATGTCACATGTGAATTAGTATACCGAGTTTGGAATAAGAAAAGAAAAAGCTAACCGTTATTTAAAGATAAATACTTACTTGTATGTATGTTAGAGATTTATAAACTCCATCTCTTTTGTTCTTCTGTATAGAGAATGGTATATTTGCTGATCAGTATTTTATTGTTGTTGTTATGAATCTTATGTTGATTATATCTTGAATAGCACACCATACCATCGAATTATAGAACATCAAAAACCGGCTGCACTTGAAACACATTTTACAAAAATAAGTTAATGTTTTGAAGTCTGTATGTACAGCTCTCAGTTTTGCTCAGTAAATTTCTATTCCCTTGGGCCACTTGTTTTTTTTTTGGGGGGGGGGACTGTTATCTACTTTGCTGCTTCGAAAACAAATAAATAAAATAAAATACAAAAGTCTAATCGTAAGTATGAACTTAAACATTTCAAAAATAAGTGATGCTTTATTGACTCAACCAATGGCACTGTCATAAACATTTTAGCACTTTCAGTTGCCTTTCTGAGAGACAGAAAAGTGTAATGGTAAAATTAATAGTATGCTAACTAAAATCCCTCGTAAATGAAAATATCTTGTACGACCTGTTGTTATGAAAATAATTAATTCCATTTTAACGATTGCACCCTTGTCGAAAAGTTTTATGAGTAAAAATGAAATTGTCAAGGAAGCTGAAATAAAATCAAACAATTGTATTTTCTAAGAAATATCTTACAACTTTTGTGGAGACCTTAAAAAAAGAGTAATATCCATGTAGGCCTACATCGTCCTGAAAATCACCAGTAATGTAAATACCCGTTTAAATCTTGCACTTTTTTAGCTCTTGATTCAGAATGATTTTAGTTTCAAAATACTTTTCTTCTTCACCTTCACCAGTCTGTGATGATCCTTTGTTTCATTATTATTGCCTTTTGGATCATTTATGTCTGACATGTCCGATGAGTTTTTACCAAGAAAAAGAAATGGCTGAAAAGTAAATGCTGTCAACAGTTTTTACACCAGCTTTTATTATTAACGGCCAAATAGGCGGTAGGACATATATTAGACCTAAATAAGAATAAAAGTAATTGTTTGTCAGAATTGACTATCGGCCCGTGAATTAAGATCACTTATTCTAGTTCCTACTGTTCATGTTACTTTTTTACATAATATTCAATAATTCTTTCAAGGGACTTACTATAGTTATATCAAATATGAACTTCAGGTTGAAATTCTCGAAAAGGCCAGTGTTTCTAAAAATCCGCAAGCTTTGAATCACCTGAAAACAGTTATATTCTGACCAAAAGCAACCCCACAGTTGCACAATCCGAGTTCTTTTCATAATCAAAATCTAGACTGTATATCTTTCACAGTTTTTTTCCAGAGTTTAATTTTAACCCAAATGATAGAGTTGATCAATAATTATCAGAATGTACAGAATATGTATTATTATCAGAATTATTATTATTATTATTACTATTGAATTTACACTTTTAGATACACCGAAAGACCGTTGAAATTGCAGTATTTGAGCTTTATTTATCTGTTTATTATTGATCCATTCTTCACTTGATGCGTTTAAAGTTGATACTCCGCTGCTCTGTGCGACTAAAGTCACTTTTTGCTGACAATGCAGATCAATGATAGATCGCAAAGGAAAGCAGTCTGATATTGAAACTAAATACACTTCTAATGACAGAGTAGATCAATCAATATCAAGCTGCACAAAACAAACTCTTAGACCTTATCGTTCCTGAAGTAATTTTTTTTTTTTAAACCTTTGATTTCAAAATATTAATTAGTTGCTCAATTCATCAGAACATGAGCCATTTTAGGCGATACTTGCTTAACCTTCTGACTGGAGAAATCGATTTATGTTGCTGTGAGTTTGTGAGTTCTTTTTGCAAGCAAACCCACGTTTTTAAGACCCAGAGAAACTAGGCTTTCTGTGTAAAAACACGCCAATATCAGAAAATGCTTGAAATTGACATTTTTCATATTTCCACCATGCTTACACATGAGTTTCATACTGAGCTACATTTGTCGAATCAATATGGCATTATTAACCACGCATTTGAATCTAAATGGTGCTCAAGAATGGTGAAATATAGCAACTGTAAATTTCTAATTCTAAGAATTTTATATAAATGGGAAAAAACACACTCATAAATATCGAAAGCCAAATAAGTCTCATTATAGATATGTGAATTGCATAATAAAACAATATAGGGATATTGTCATGATTAAACACCATGGTAAATATACTGAGGGAGAAATGTTGCATGTTTTTAAGGCCATCATTTTGTGTTGTTTTTTTTTTTCAAACTCTGGGGTGTAAACGTTATTATCGTATGTCTTTCATATCAGTCCTAAGAACAAACTCACCAATTGTCTACTTATTTTCGACGTTGACACTGAGTGATATGTGTTCTTTATGTGGTTCCTCTCTATTCATGCCATGTACTTTGTCGTGAATCGACGTTTGACAACTGTAATTTTGCAATAGGCAGATATACTGGAGGTCTACTGGTTTAAGACGCCACTTAACATCTTCGTGTGAATGAAAGTGCCATTTGAAGCTTTTGAACTAGTACCGGTGTAAAATGACCCACGTAGAATAATGACCCCCTTCCCCTGTCATTATTTTAAAGAGAATAGTGACTCTCCGGTCATAATATTATCACCTGAGGTTCATAATATTTTGACTCCCCCCACACGTAGAAAAATGACCCATACATAAAATACTGACCCCCTACAAAATAACGACCCGTAAACCAGACCCTAACCCTACCCTATTTAATGTGCACTTACAACATAATTATCCCTACCAATAGGCATCGGAAGAAAAAGCAGTAAAGACACCCGTCCATGCCTGCGTCTGTACTTGCAACAATTTTTGAGTCACCTGGTTGCTTCATAGAGGTTCAGACTTATTCCAAGCCCGATAGGCTGACTCGGGAAGCTGCTTCAACATGTCCATTACAGAACAAGTCTCAAAATGACACGTTCCAAGTAGTTCGAACTTGCCAAGAAGTCTTTCTTACAGTTCCAGCCTAGACATTGAGGGTTGAATAGATCGATCTGAAACACAGACCGACAGGGGTTCAGCAGACACCGTTCCTCGCCAAGTCACGAACGGTTTTAAGCAAGGTTCATATCCGTCTGTTTAAACCAAAGACAGAAGTCTGGGTTTTGCACTTTGTCTTCATAGACTGTATAAGACAGTAGTTTGGCGTCCGACGGATGATCTATCAAGACAATATTTTGATGCTTTTGTGATTTTACTTTCAAATGAGTTGAGAGGAAAATTCTATCTATCGCCAGACCTGTACATATTCCCTGGTAAGACATTGTCACCTGAGAAACAAACACACTCATTATCATCATCATCATATCTCTTGACAGATTCAAATCTTTGAAACAATCATATTGTACACAAGGGCACGTGATAACAAATCGCATACACAGAGACCTCAAGTGTAATTGGCGTATCTGAGATAAGTGGTCGTGAACTGACCAAGACTGCGGACATGCTTATTGCCTAAAAGTACTTTCAACTAAAAGCGTCTTTTCTACTGGACGCTTGGACTATTTGTTGGGAACTCTTAGTCAGAATTGTTTGATGATTACCCATTCGCACCATGGACCAACGTATAGTCTCGCAAATCGGAAGCTGCTGTCAGTGTACGCAGAAAATCAGTTAGCTACGGTAAACAAATATAAAACAGGCTGGTACGTGATTTCTAGCAAATATGAGGTCTTTGATATTGTTATAGCTGTTGCTTGGCATAAACCTTGATTCTCACCACACAATTTTTTTCATGAGTATCTTGATATTTATGCGAGTGATTTCAGGAATAGAGGACTCTACAACTCAGAAAATTTGCTTGCATAATACTACCTTATGGTTAGGTCATTTTGTATCTTCAACGCTTGTAGTAGATTACCTTTGGGAATTTAATAAGGGTGAAAACTTCTAACATATTATCCACCGGGCGACTCTCAGGACTACAGGTCTTTTGATTTTCTCTTGAGACCGAAAACTCTTCATTCATTTTTGGACGGAATTGAAATAAACTTTCAGGCATTAATGCTACTGATGTTTTGTTGTTCAGAACGAGAAAAGATACTCCCTCTGTTCGGGAGTCATGGAGAGAGAGAGCAAAATTTTGTCACCACAGGTCGTCATTTATTTTATTAATGAATTGAATCAATTCAAACTTTCGGGGATTACTACTACTAATGCCTAGTTGTGGAGAAGAAACAAATCATGGACATGCACTACCGACTCAGGAGTTAAGGTTTTTTTTTGTTTTTTTTTTAATTTGGGCGATATTGGTTTCATTCGACAGTAGCCTTTCATTATTTCTAAAAAATGGTCCTGGCTCCACTGGTTTCTTGAAAAACTCATTAGAATTTTATATATAAGTTGTCACGGGTATCGTAACAGAAACTAAGTTAAATTTTTGTGCAGTGACTTTTGACTGTTAAAAGGGTATAATTATTGCTCAAGACGTGTGACTAAAATGCTTCTGAAAAATGACAAACCACCCAAACCTCCAGGGGAATGACTATACAATGTATTTTAGTATTGTGCTGACATTCGAACATTTTATTACCATGGGACATTAGAGGCAGTAATTTAACACGGGACTTCTCCACAACAGTTTTGCATATTCTATGCCTCATATTAATATGATAATTGACTTCTTCTACCTAAAAACGACACCAATACCAAATCCAAAGAAGGATGTGCTTTAAATGTTTTAAATGCAAAATTCTTTTGACCTCAGAATAGTATACCAAACGAGCTTCTGTAAACGATTTGGTCGAAGGAAAGCGATTCTATTTATTTACAATTTACGTTGTATTTTTTTGCTAGGGAAATTCCGAAAAAGTTTATGGAGTAATAAGGGGATCTTCTTTTGAAATATTTTGCAAAATGCGATAGAAGTAAATATTTACATCGCGTGCAGTTTTGAAGTAGCCTGAACGCCACTCAACGTAACACAAGTTTCAATTTCATAAAAACTTAAAGTAATTGTTGTTTGTGAAAAATCAGGACCCCTATTTTTCTTTTGCATATTTAGTTTAACGTCTTCTCTTAGTTAGCCAGTCTGATCGGATAGTTTTCAGGCGGCGAGGATGTCTGGATTTCAATCCAGAAACAAAATCTAGGTCAAATCTGGATAAGGTGAAAAACTATGTCAAAACTTTTGCTTGATCCTCACTAAACTTTGTCAAAATAAATATTTTATTGATATCTAGGTCATGTTTGAAACTGGGCTCTGTGGGTCTAAACCAGGTCACGTGGTAAACGCGATTTTTTGGAAATCACATTTTGACACGACTTTCACCAAACTCGATAAAGTTAAACTTGTTCAAGTAGGGTCTATATTATGAGGTTATTTAAGATGCTTGGGTACAATACTGAATTCTACTGGATGAGTACACTGCAGAACCAGTCTATATTTTGGACGAGGCGACAGCCGAGTCCACAATATAGACTGGATCTGCAGTGCACGAATCCAATTGAATTCAGTATTGTACCCAAGCATATAAATTACCTCTTTATTTCACGACTTTAAACGACAAGTACGTGGCCATTTCAATTAGAATAATTAAAAAAAAAGAAATCAAAACATATCATTAGAGGGTTTTGATGTTCATTTTTTACAACGGACTTCGGTAGACTACTCTTCCGGTCCAATATCGATATTCGGGACTCTAGCCTCGTTTTGAAAAATCCGTATTGGACTCTTGCCTCGTTCTGAAAAATCCGTATTGGACTTTTGCCTCGTTCTGAAAAATCCGTATTGGACTTTTGCCTCGTTCTGAAAAAGTCCGCATTGGAGTTTTGCTTTGCTATGAAAAAATCCGTATTGGACTCTACGGCGTCTAACATAGACTAAGATATTCTGTACTCACGTGGTAGTATTAAAGCGATATCATTGGACGTTACATTGTAGGTGTGAAATAAAGCTGTGAAGTCCAATACGGATTTTCAGAACGAGGCAAGAGTCCAATACGGATTTTTCAGAACGAGGCAATAGTCCAAAACGGATTTTTCAGAACGAGGCAAGAGTCCAATACGGATTTTTCAAAACGAGGCTAGAGTCCCGAATATCGATATTGGACCGGAAGAGTAGTTCACCGAAGTCCGTTGTAAAAAAGCAACTCCAAAACCTTCTCTTGTTTTCTTTTCTTTTTTTTTTTCAATTATTTAAATTGAAATAGCCCTATACTTGTCGTTTACTTTACAGTCAATACGGAAGTGTGAAATAAAGAGGTCATTTAACATGCTTGGGTACAATACTGAATTCAATTGGATTCGTAAACTGCAGAACCAGTCTATATTTTTGGACTCGGCTGTCGCCAAGTCCAAAATATAGACTGGTTCTGCATTGTACTCATCCAACAGAATTCAGTACCCAAGCATGTTAAATAACCTCATGGTACTAATTAGGCGACAGGAACTAGAACAACGGCTACCAAGCAACAAGTTTAGAAGAGAAAGGTTTCTTAGGTTACGAGAGTGACTTGCACTGAAATTATTTGCACTGTATTAGGCAAGATGTCAGAGGTCAATATTTTGAAGATTAAAAAGAGGGGGGGCGTCATTCGGTAAGTCATCAGACCTCTCCAACGGTGGTGAGTTTGAAAGGCAGACTGTCTCAAAAATTCCTGTCTAAATCCATTTTCTTTGCGAAATTGTTCCCATGCACAATTAGTGTCTTCATGGATTTATATATTATCCGAAATAAAAAAATGAAATAGGAAATAGACGTGGTTTGTTCTGTTTTGGCATTTGACGGATTTCAAGAGATTTGTTCTATTAATTGCAAACGCTCTCTCTTACAATTATTTCTTTTAATGAGCTGAATAATCTAAGTGAAGAGGAAATAAAAATAACCATTAAAAAGAGAAAGAACACCACAGGAAAAGATCACACGACTTGGAAACGCGGGAAGAAGGTCCCGTGACTGTCATGTACTGCATGAGAGGTTTCTCCGCTGTGTTTTTTCCTCTCATTCATTGAGTGCCCTACATGTTTGTTTACATGTACCAAATATATTGAAAATTTAATAGCCAATAAACTACCCGGGTCATTCCTCTACGCAGTGAAATTACTTCTAGGGTCATTTCTCTACGTAGAATAATGACCCAGGTGGGTCATTTTGTATGGGAGGGTCATTTCTTTACATTACACCGGCAAACAGGCATGTCAGCTTGTGCAGTTCGCGTAGCCCGACATGGACCGAAACTTTCAGCTATTGCAATATTTTTCAGATCAGTATTTTTTTCCTCTAAAGTCAACTGGGACGTTGTTGAGGTCTGTTGTTTCCGACATTTTATCCCCCCAAAAAATGTATTGGCTACACTAGGATTTTGTTTTATCAGCAGAGAAGGCTTTAGCAAGACAAGAAGGAGCAATTGGCTTTTATAAGTTTTAAACCAGGTAAAACCTGATCTATTAGGAGATAATTTACGTTGTTTATCTAAGATAGGAAGGATACAGTTACCTGACATTTTTTTCTTTACCCGAAATTTCAGATAAAACAATAACTCTTTGTAAGGGGTGTCACTTTAAAGTATTTTTAGACCCTATTAATTGTAATGAAGTTACGCAAGAAACGTGCGTAAAGCATTGGCTTCGACATTTTTACTATTTCTCCCTTGTAAATATTTGCAATTCAGTACTAGTTTTTTTCATGAACATTGACGAGTTCTGATTGGCTGATTTTCTTTTCATAACTCCTTGGAAAAAAAAAAGCCGTGTCGGGACTACTTTTGTAGTCAAAGTAATGTAAATAAACATGTACACGAGATTTCATAATGTTTTTTTTTATTATTTTAGACCTTTATCGAGTCCGAAGTTTAAATTGCTACCTGAATTTATATTCTCTAAATATTGAAAAATATGCAACAATTCAAAGAGAGAGCTGAACACGCATTGGAATATCATTCCAATGCGTGTAAGTGCGCTGTAAATTATTGTGTACGTTTCTCTTGGCTCCCTTTTTTTTCAAAAAGAATTACGAAGAGTTAAAAAAAACTTCAAGTTATAAAGATTTTACCCTACCTTACTATTATCGGAAAGTAATCAAGGTTTCCTTCTCTCCTTTTTTCTGCCGTCAACTCACAACAACAAAGTACAAGTTGGCTTCTTTAAAAAAGAAGCCAGGAGAGGTCAGCATCAGTGTTTTCAAATAGTTTATTGACTTTCAATTTCAATATATTTTGGTACATGTAAACAAACGAGTAAAAAAGCCGCCGCGTAGAAACCTCATATGCTTTACATGACGGTAATTTGACCTTCTTGTCGGGTTTTCAACTTGCATGTTCTTGTCCAGCGGTCTTCTTTCTCTTTTTTAACGAAATTCTTCTTATTTTTTCTTCTACGTGAAATATTTGCGTAATAATGAAACCTACAATTATTAGAGAAGTTAATTGCAGCCATGGCAAATTACTAAAATGAAATCTTTTCTGAAGTTCGTCATTTATAAAAATAAACATCTATTTCCTGTTTCGGGTTTTTTATTTCGCTTTATTTACAAAACCATGACGAAACAGACTGTGTATCAGAACAATTACGCTAGAAGAAATAGAATTAGACAAGAAATTCTGTGGCAGTCTGCCTTTTAAACTCACCACTGTTGGAGAGGTCTGATGACCTCTCCAATGACTACCAAGTCATCTTGAATTTTTATTTTTCTGCAGGATCTGCTGTGGTAATCGTTAAGATCGGCCATACTAGAATCTATCTCAGTTAATAATATTTAGCAATAGTTCTTTTGTTTTAAACTGAAATAGATATGCAGATCTATCTTTTATATAAAATATTTAAACTTAAGTCAAAAGCTCCTCCCCTTATTGCACATCTAATTATTTCTTTGGTACAATTTAGACCTATCATAAGCAATTGACCAAACGACAGCTGTCAATAAAAAAAGACTTTTTCCGGTAGGCATTTGTTCTTTTCAGAGAAAAAACGGTCAAGCTCCTAATTTCCAAGGACATTCTGAAACATTAACGGTCCCGAGTATATATCAATTACAATTATATATCATTAGTTTAAATCTTAGAATAACCTATTGTACAGTCTTGAGGCTTTCAGTCCGATACCCGCAAAACTTGGTCAGAATGTTTGTTCTGATAATATCTGGGACGGTTTCTATATTTTATGACTTTGGGTCAAAAGTTTGCCTTTCGGTTTAAAAAGAGGAAATAAAATAAAAAATAAAGATGAAAAAAATAAAAATAAGAATAAAAAACTGGTGACTTTCGGTCAAAGGAATTCACTTGCTTAAATTGAAAAATAAAATGAAATAAAAAGAAAACTTTGTCCATTCTTATGGTCACATTTTCCGTCTGATGCACATGAAACTTAATCAGAATGTTTGCCCTGATGACATCTAGTACAAGTTCAAAGTAGATTAAAAGAGTAAATCACGAGTACACTACTTATCTTAGAAAGAAATTGTGTGCACACTGGAAACCTTTTTTGCCAATCAAATACTCATGAAACTAGGCCAGAATATTTGCCCTGATGATATCACTGATGATGTCACTGGAACTCACCTTTAAAAAAATGTGTGCAATGTAGAAGTCGTTTCGTTACACTCCAGTATTCACGACACTTAGAATGTTTGTCCTAATTGTTTTGTGACAGATTCAATATTAGGTCACGTGGAGTAAAAATGTTGTTTACTTGATCAAACGTTTAAAAGAACTTGTATGCACTCTAGAAACCATATTTCAATCTAAGACTCCTGAAATTTAATCGGAATGTTTTTCTTGCTAAGGTATTGAAGAAGTTTGAACTGGGTTACATCTGATAAAAACGTAGTATACTTACAATTATACGATTACATTATGTTACAAAGAGGATGTCTTCAATTTTTACAAATCTTAGATGAATTTTTTCAGGTGAGCGCATTAGCGCCCATGGCCCTCTTGTAACTTTAGACTACTTAAAATGCTTCAAATGACCGATAAAGAAACCATCTTTAGATTAAAAATGAAAAACAATCTCTCTCTTTCTCTCTCTCTCAGACAAGCTAAATAACATAAACAGAAATAACGTCGATTAATCTAAAGTACAACGTAAATTTTAGGTCATCTCCGTAGAAAATATCAGATTCCCTGAAGATTAACTTGTGTCGGTTCAAAGGTATTACATATTCAAACATGACACGAGAATACGTGTCAATAAACACAGTGCAACGAAAGCATGGTAAAACAGACGTCATTCCATGTGAGGTGACGTCATTCTATGAGCATAAAGTAAGTCGCTCGTGGATGTTTTGTGTCTCCGCCCTCCGATATTTTATCAGTAAAAGTTAAGTGACGTGAACAAATGTCACATTCCGCTACAAGACCAAGGAGAAAGGCAAAACTCGAGAATGTATTCGATAAAAATTGACATGGATGGAAGTTTTTGAAAAGATACCGGTACATATATAAGTCATAGATATCTAATTCAACCTCAGATTTTTTTGATTTTTTTTTTTTTCATGTTGAAGTTCGAAATTGGACGCCGTTGGCTTGGAAATGGGACTGGAAGTGGTTGTAGTTATATTTAAGCATTCGAAACTAACGTCAAACGATACATTCATAATTCTTTCTATAACAGTAAAACGGGGAGGTTTTTTATATGTGTGTTATCGGGGGGGGTGGTCTTGGTGAGATGTTTTAGCTATTAGGTTTTCTTGAAATTGATTCTTTTTATAATTATCGACTGGCCAGGGATGGATGGGGGGTTGTTTTGGTCAGTATGAGGAGCAGTCGTGGTTTATTTAAGGGAATACAATCCACATCCGAGTTCTTACTCTAAGAATGAACTCGTTTTCAATTTAAATAATTCAATAATGAAGAGTTGGTAGTCTTAGAATCGAGTCACACGATGAAAAATAAATCGATCTTTCACCGACAAAAACAAATATTCTATTTATTTCATGCTTTTAACCCTTTCTGGGAGTAGCTTTATCAAAATCCAGTATAGTTTTTTTCCGTTATTCTCCGTGGCGTACCCCTCCCGCATAGCAACGCATTACAATATTACGTCAAGCGCGAGAAATGTAAGTAATGTAAATGTAAATGACGTCATATTTCCATCTGGTTCTGGGGCACGCGCAATTATTCTAGGCAACAAGAACATGAAAATCGGTATTTTCACTGGTAGTACCAGTGTAAGATCGAAAAATATTTTCACTGCTTTTTCTCGATATCCTACTGGAAAGCATGAAATAAATATAAATTGTACGTTGTACAGTGGCATCACTGCATAGCTCTCTCTCTCTCTCTCTCTCTCTCTCTCCCTTATGAGCACCTACACTAAAGCATACATATCTATCTGAAGATACAACAGAATGTAAAGAAAAGCAATTGGATTAAGATCTTATTTTGAAGTTTTATTTAAAAGTACACTTTTCAACTTCTTGTATCATTTGCATGCTTTGTTAAAATGTCTTAATTAGTCCCTTTGAAGACAAACGGTTCCTCGAATACACCCTGTCTTTGCTTATTACACTGCATTACACTTTGAAACGCTTTCTTTCTGTTATCTGCTTCGTCTTACCGTCGGCTCGAAGAATAGGGATCTGTGAAATTAAACAGGAGAATTTCATTATGATCTTAATTTTTCATTGCAGTCGTATGAATGATCCAAGCGCTTTGTGTATGCTCTGTGCGGGTGTGGGTGTAGACGTAATGTACCTCATACATATATAATTCAAGTACGAGGGTGTTCGAAAAGTTTCGGGACGATTGGCGTCATTCTTTCATTTATTAAGATTTTTTTATGATTTTTTCGGTAGTATTAGCTACAATCATATTCTATAGGTTGAACGAAACAAATAAACGAAGATATACGCCATGCGTGATGAATGGTCGCTATAGCAACGTTAAGTCGACGTGAGTGGGGCACTTTGACGTCACTTCATAAAATAGTTTCTTTTTAATTGCAAAGTATCGATTACAATAAGCACTCTAGTATGTCTTTGAATTGTGTATGATAAAAGTATTCGGCCGCAGGATGCCACGTCTACTACCTGCCATCAAAAGTTACAGTGAATCGCCGACAATAAGGCTGTCCTGAAACAGTACAGAGAACGTGGTGACATGTTCTTGGTATTCATTATAACGGCCGCTGTAATTTGGATTGGTTTATGTGATCCAGAGACCAAGGAAGACAGATCTGTGTGAAAAAAAAACCCTAATTCACCCTCGCCTACAAAAGCAATGGTGAAACGTTTCATTTTATTGAAATGAAAGGAGTTATTCTCTGTCACAAACTACCGATTGGGAAGACAGTCACAGCACAGTATTACTCGAAAGTACGGTCTTTTGAATTTTTAACAACATCGTACATAAAATGATATTCTTATTTTATATGATGAGAGAATTGGTAGGTGAAACGAGTGATTCATAACATAATTTCGTTGTTGCATGTTTATAGATGCATAGGTTCAACCATAAGCTCGTTCCAGGTGCACCAACATGAGTTGATCAGGGCAGTATAGGAGAAACGACCATAAGAACCCGGTGCATTCTACTTACATCACAACAACGCCACACCTTAAAATTCATCATCTACCAAGAAAGTACCTGCTGATAGACAGAGTAACACTATTGCACACCTACCATACTCTCTGATTCGCACCGTGTAATTTTTGGTTATTCACCTTTATCAGGCGTTACTGACGCGGTCACTGTTTCGACGACGTCGATGATCTTCCTGTTGTGGTCAAGGAATGTATCAGGAATATTCTATCATCAGACTTATAAACTGTTTTAATCCGTGCGTACATAGGTATCAGAGGTGCATTGATCATACCGTGGAGTATTTTGTATAACCATGATTACTTCAGATGTTTGTAAAGACATTTTTTTTATTCGGTGCGTCTAGGTGCCCAAATCACGTTTTGTGTATTTTCGTTTATTTGTTTCAGCCAACCTATAGAATATGGTTGAAGCAATCATTAACGAAAAACTCATTAAAAAAATATAAAAAAAAAATGGCGGCACTTTTCCCAAAACTTTTCGAACACCCCTCGCATAATTCATTTATATAGACCACGCCTGAATCATTCCCAATTACACGAAATGGCTTGAACAGGCTGAAACCAACCTTAACCATATATTGACAATATACAAAAAAAAAATCAAGAAAAAAGCAGAATCATCGAAAAATATTCTAGATCTAAGATTCTTGCCCAAATAGTAAGAAGTATCCAGGTTTGTGCATAGAAAGAAAGAAACTTTTCACACATAACATGAGAGAGATACTTACTTGGACAATAACATTTCTTGGTAAGAGTCTTCTCGCCAATAAAACAACACTGTGAGTTAAGGTGAAATTCAACTCCATCTATGCATTCCTCTAGGTTAATGCTGTTGCGCTGTAACATTTGGCTGCAGTCATTATACAGTCCACATTTGCAGTAACGAATCAACAAGATAACTGCCTTTCCTGTGCTACTTATTCTCTTACCACGCAATATTTTGTAACAACATTCTGAATTTAAATGTGTTTCGGAAATTTTTTTCAGCATTCTAGGCATTTCTCTGATAAAAACATCTGGGACATCGTTAAGGTCTGCGTTTATTGACATTTTGTTGTCGTGAATCTATTTGTAATGCAAAGTTTTCGTTTAATCAACAAAGAAGGCTAAACTGAAATTCTAGCGATATCAGAAGAAGCAGTAGGGTTTTATACTCTTCTTGTTTCTAGACAGGTAAAACCTGTACTATTTTAGGAATGTTAACGCAATGCGTTTATTTTAATCACAGTGGGGAGGGACACAATGACCTGACGTTTTCATTTTTTTTTTTTAATCCTAATCTGAATTTTCAACAAAAAAAGCTTTGTAAGGGGTATCACTTGTAACTATTTTCAGACCTTATAAATAGTTTTGAAGGTAGGAAAGAAATAATAGACACGGACTTCGTAATTCGCAACATTTTTTTTTTTTCTCTCTTTAAGGTTTGAAGTTCACTAAATAAAAAAATAAAGTCGGGATTAAAAACTTTCAAAAATATTTAGCCATACGCTAAGAAAGATCATTAGAACGCATGTGCTAAAAGCATCGACACAGGTTAATCTGCACAGTCCATGCAGGCTGAAATTGGTCGAAACGGTTTGCCAATTTTCTGCAAAGCAAAAATACCAGAACATCTCATGATATAGACAGCTGTTTGACAAAACAGTTTTATTGATCCGTAACTACATTATGACTTGCCCGGTAAAATAAATCAGGGACACGTATTTAACCCCTTTGTGCCAGAACACACTTATTTCGAAAATCATCTACGTCATTCGTAGACCGCAAAGGATGTCCCTGTTGATATCAATTGATATAATGGATAGAAGTTGCAACATCTAGCCCTATTTTTAAAGCTTGTTGCGACCGGTTTCTGAGTACATGTGACAAATGTAATGACGCTGATAATAGTCAATAATATAACAGACAGGTATCATGACCCTCTCGAGATATAAAATCTATGTTAATGTGTCTCGTCTGCGCACACCACATTTGGTTTGATTGATACTGTACGTTGTGACCCAAGACTTTGAGGGAAAAAAAAGTCTCTTTCGACAAGATATATAAAATATTTTTACGCATAGACTACCCAGATAACTACTCAGACTGTTTAACATAGCATTTTTTACGAGCCAAACTCCCTTCACCAATCGGGTCAGTTGTGGTAGACTAGTACATATGTGATATTTGGTTTTTTTGTCGGGTGAAAGATCGAAATTTATTCCATCGAGTGAACACTGTCGAGTGAAAATATAACCGATGGTGTTCACGCGAGAAAAACAAATATTCTGTTTATTTCATGCTTTTAACCCTTTCTGGGAGGAGCTTTATCAAAATCCAGTACAGTTCTTTTCCGTTATTCCATGTCGCGTACCCCTCCCTCATAGTAACGCATTACAATATAACATTAAGCGTGAGAAATGTAAGGTAAATGATGTCATATTTCCATCGGGTTGTGAGGCACTCGCAATTTACCTAGGCAAGAAGAACATGAATATTGGTATTTTCACTGATCTCACTCGTGTAATATCGAAAAATATTTTCACTGCTATTTCTCGATATCCTACCGGAAAGCATGAAATAAAAAGTGTTGATGCGATAAGATATTTATATTAGTTTACATACAATTCGTTCGGCACATCCTTCAGAACCTCGGAGTCCCCGGTCTGTCAGATGCAGTGGAGGCTCTAGAAAAATTGATGCTTGTCGGTTGGTCTTCCAAAATTTATGAGCCATGCTCTGTGACAAAGGTCTTAATGCATGTGCAAAAACTACCGAGAAGATCAGACTGCTCATCGGCGCAGGCTACCCGGACCGAAGAGTTCTGCTCTTGGTCAATTTTCTGCATATCTAAGGACCAGTGTCCCTTGGGATTCAATCGATTATTAGGAAAAGATTTGGATGTCCATGATAACATGATCAGTTGCTTGGTATCATGTGTCATGGAGCTGCAAGTCCCATTTTGCCAGAGCAAAACTCATTTGTAATTGATAGGAAATGGGTCCAAAAAAAATTGAAAAAAAATAAGTCTTGTCCAACTTAAAAGCATTGTCAGACGATAAATCAAATGTTTCTGGAAGACCATTTGGGAAAAAAAGAAAACCGTAGTTATCAGTATGTATGTATGTAGTCCCACAACTTTTTCAAAAGCCTGGTTGCATGTACTTATGGTCGATAAAAAACTTGATTACTTTGTAAAGGTTCAATTTTTTTATTTTTGCAACTACACTTAAAACATGAAAAATGAAATAACCGTCTTAAAATGGAGCTAATATGAGAAATCAAAAGCTGATATAACAGTGATGCTTTTATTTATAACACAAAACAGGACAAATATCAATACATTTTTGTTCAGCGTATTGGTTTCATCTTACAACATTTGACACAGAAAAGCATAGTTAATGTAGCAAACAAAATTTGGCCAGTTTCTAATCATATATTTGCGTATAGAGATAAAGAACCTTACACGAGCTGGCATTTGAAATAATTTTTTAAACGAGTCTGAAGCTCACTATAAAGTCAGCTTTTCGCAAGCTGAACAACATTGTTTATGGATTAGTTTGATATCATTTTATTTGAAAAACCAATGAATGTCAGCTTCTTTTTATCATATCTTTATTGAGAACTATAGTTCATGGCGTGGTAAAACACTGACCTTCATTTGCTTCATTTGCATGTAAACCGAAATTTACATGAAGCCTTTTCGCTTCTTTAACGACTCCTAAGGAACTACCATAATTTTGTTAATTTCGTTGTGAATCAAGATGCTTAGATTGTGTTATAATCACCAATTTTGGCAGTTACTTTTGCAAAGAAATCTGGGTCAGAAATATCTTTGAAATGAGGCTAATGATTACCGAACGTTGGCAAAATACGGAACTATTAGATTTTATCACATAACCTCTCTTGTTTTCTATGTAATATACCCATTACGAATTTTCTTATCTTATGTATACACGTTTGATATCACATTTGTGTGACGTATTTTTGACATCATTTTGTACACATTTCATAGAAGTGAATGGTTCTCATCGAAAATACCGCGGATGCATTTATGAATGTTTTTTTTTTTTGCATGAATCTGATCTCTATTTTGAGAAATATCTTTATGTGATAAAAAGAATCTGACATTCGTGGGCTTTTGAGTTAAGATTTTATTAAACTCGTCAAGGAAAATGTTATTAAGCTCGCCAAAGGCTCGCTTAATAACATTTCCCTCGATTCGTTTAATAAAATCTTTTCTCAAAAGCCTACTCATGTCAGATCCTATATGTCTCAAATGTGTATAAGATAAGATATTCTTAATGGGTCATTATGTAAACAACAATAACAAGGACGACATATAATAATAATAATAATAATAATGTTATTATTATTATTATCATTATTATTATGAAATTTGAAAAATGTTGATGAAAACAATAGTCTTTAATAATGTTAAAGGTAAAAATACAAACGATAATCAAACCGAATATCTTTCCAACACTTCTTTTTCATATAAAAAAGAATCGCCAGAACAGAAGCCTACGTTTCTGTTATGCTCTCAGTTTGTTGTGTTCTAGTCAACTTCGAATTTCTCTGGTCAGTGACAGATTTAGAGGATGCCGATATTTTGTACGGAAATAAGTAACTGTGGACTCCAAAATGGTTTAGATTGAATGATATATAATGATTCAGAAATTATGCTGTTGTAAAATTTATATAGAGTATAAGCCATGCACACATACATGTGTAAAATAAATATCTAAAACCGAAAGAAAAAGGATGTCTGTCAAGCTTCCTTAAGGGGAGCCAGGCAATGTTGTCACCCTGTCGCTTCGGTGTATGTGCGTGCTTGCATGTGTGCGTCCGTGCATTTGTCTGTTGAACCAGAACTTTAACATTGCCAAAATTGTTCTCCTGTACCAGTAGAAGAGTCATTTTAATCATTTGTTTAGGTGAGTCCAATGTCAAGCTCACACTTAACGTCAAATCCTGGAACTGTCATGAAAAGAGCTTGTCCGACCTACAACTTCTACAATATCAATGGATTAAAGAACAATTTTACATGAATGCTCTTGTTTACCATTAGAAATATCATTTGAATCATTTGTTCAGGTAGGTCCTACGTCAAGGTCACACTTACGCGTCAAATGATAAATTTGTCTTGAAAAACACTTGTCCGAGCTACACGTTCCACATTTAATCGATGGATTCAAAAATGATTTATGCAAAAGTTATCTCATACGAGCAGAAGTGCCATTTAAATCATTTGTTCAGGTAGGCCCAACCCCTCGAAAATTAAATTTAAACATATTTCATTGTTGTATATAAACGTTTGCATAAGCGATACATACAACACAATTTTAAGTATACATGTAATGATACTTGTAAATTGGTATAGAAGTCTAGGCATAAGTTCTTATAAATTCAGTTTTTATCATTCACCTCTTTCTATTACATGTTTAAGAAATAGCGGGCAGACATGGCAGCTGAACAACTTTCAAGCATCATAGTGTCACGGAACGTTTCTGAACCATTTTCCGGTATATTCAAAACTGTAATAGAATTTGTGTTAATAGTTTTTTGATTGATCAAACTGCGAAGGTACTTCCAGTACTGACCAGGAATTTCAAATTGTGACGAGAATAAAATGTTCATCAAAATTACTTTTATAAAGCATTTTTTGGGCATATTTCTGCAGATTATTTACTTTGTTGCCCATTTTTTTTGTATCTATTCTGGTCGTTTAATGCTCAGATTTCTTAGCTATAGTCTTTGGTCGTTTGTGTTGTCTACTTGTTCTTCTTACATCCGAAATTGTACCATGGTCTGTCATTTGGTCTCATCGTAATTTCTCTGGATAAAATTCACTGGCTCATCAAATTCACTAATACCACTAATGCGGCTACCTGCATCATTTATACAGGATGGCCGTAAAGTAAGGTAACACTTTCGTACTTTTATATTTTGGCTTAAAATATAAGATAACGAGATGAAAAATATACATGTATATACATGTAAATAAAACGTGTAAGATTTTTGTGTGATAATTTAATTCAATTTTCATAACACTTTGCGCTTTTGTACAGATTTCAATTCAAAAGTCCCTTTTCGGTCATTGGCGTCATTTTAGTAATTAATGACGTTTTCAAATTGACGGCCTTTTACACTCTTTCCTTTCCGAACAAGCACAATGAAATTTTCACTCACTTTGAAATACATTCAAATATCAATCATACGGATTTCACTAGAAGGATTTTTTAACGATATGTCTGTGCTGTTTCGGTTGGGATAGTAGACCTTTGACTTTAACACACTGCACAGGAGGAAGTCATGCAGGTTGAGTTTTGGACTGTGTGCAGGCCACGATATTCAACCATGTCTTACCTCCGGATATCGTTTAGAAATTACCCTATATCACCGAACAAAAGTCTGCCACAGATTTAGATGTGTGGTGTAGCACTTTCCTGCATGAACCAATTGTTTTGCAATGAGGATTGAGGGCGACTTTATTCTAATTTCAACATGTGCGACTTCTTTCTGTTAGTTTAAAAGGTCAAAGGTTGACAGCCTCAACCAAGACAGCACAGCCATGTTGTTAAAGACCACTTACAGTAAAATAAAGAAGATTGATATTGAAATGTGCGCTCAGGTGATTGACAATTTCATCTGGCATGATCGGCTAGGAAAGAGCATAATCTGCCGTCTCACTGAAAACGTCATTAATTGTAAAATGACGCCAATGACCGAAAAACGACTTTTGAATTGAAATCTGTATAAAAACACAAAGTGTTAAGAAAATTGAATTAAATTATTACACAAATAAACTTACAAGTTTTATTTACATGTATATATATTTTTTATCTCGTTATCTTGTATTTTAAGCCAAAATATAAATGTACGAAAGTGTTACCTTACTTTCCGGACACACAATGAAAGCCAAATGCTCATCATCAATCAACAGATTAAACTAGTTAATGTTCAAGGTCTCACTGAAACGTCAAATGATAAAGCTATCATTAATAGAGCATGTCCGAGCAATAAATTCTGCTTTTTGGATATATTTCGATGTAGTTTGACACAATTATTCTCCTTCATAAATAGATGTGCCAGTTTAAATCCCCAATGGCAGGCTCGACATATTGTTACTGGGCAATCTTCTAGTCTTTAAAATGAAATAATCTACGGAATTGTGAGCACAAATAGAAATGGACACTTAACTAATTCGAATGAATTTACATAGCATATAAAGTTCATTTTCCTGGTATATTTACTCCCTGAAGTAATTTTGCAGACCAATACTTCAAAAGCATTTTTGTTACAAGTATTCACGGTAAACTTGCTCTTCAAATCAATACATGAATGCAATTTTAGCCATGCTCTGTGGGAAGTGGGTGAAAAGCATCTGCAAAAGGGTCAACCATGGCAGTTTGCGATGGCCTATTCATTACATATGAGATTATTATACAATTTTCAAGACACAGATTGGAAATTATGAGACATTCTTTTCTAATATATGACGTTGCAATGCAGTGTATTGCTACTTATTCTGAAAAGCAGTTATAAGACATGGAATATAGCAGATAATTGAGTAGGATTGTAATTTCCAATTTATGGACCAGGGACAACAAAGGCAAATATCTTTGTTTTCTGAGTTTGTTGTGTTACACTGTCAACTCTGGTCAACTAGTCATATTGATGTTAAACTGATCATTCGATAAGTATATCCACATAGTAAAACGTTGGTAAAACAATAATCTCAAGTTGACAGTATACGCAGATAAGCATCAATCCATGTGAATGTTTGTGGAACATTTTTAGCTAAGAAAATACAAAATATAATTATGAGTTGGACGAGTATAACACTACAAGAAAATTATTTTCTCAAATAGCAGAGATACAAATAATACGGTTAAAGTATTCATGTTCACGCAAAAGTCTCCTGTCAATCATTTCCATAATGTCTAGGGTTCTTTGCCATTGGTACTCTAAGCTAATCCACGGGAACCAGTGCAATCCAATCTGAAGATATATATTAAAGATTCACCATAAAAAGTCTTTTACTACCATCCAAACAGATTGAAGATACTCCAAAGAAGAAATGCAAATGGTTATTGTTTAATAAAAATCATTTATCGTAGCATTTCGTCCGAATTCCATCTTTTCTTTTGTTGTTTTTCGTGCAGTTTATCCAATCAAAAATTGTGTGATTCCACACATAATACACATTTATTGTAGTGTAAGATCGTGATAACGGCAGTATTCGTATTTCTTATGAGGAGCGAAGTTATGAGAAAATATTAATTGGTCATCAAGCAATATGTAGATAAAAGCAGATACGTAGATTTTGGTAGCGTAGATAATTATGCTTTGGAAAGCTTTTTGTTTCAGTATTTCTTATTGCAATGAATTTCATCTTTTGGCCCGGCAGCATTACTGGTTGCTTTTTGCCATTTATATAACTATTTCAACCTGTCATGCTTATTTTCATACATTTCAAATAATTTTTGTGCAGCCGTTGATTAAATCTGCAATGTACGCAGAACTTTTGGATCTCCATTTGAAAGGGTATAGTAAAACAATTCCACCTAGTACTTGGAAAACAAATGATTACTTGAACGTTTTCCCCAATTAACCTAACTGTATCACGAGACAACAACAGACAGTTGTGGCATTTCAACCTCTATCATTTGATGGTTATTGATTCAGATAGAGAGGTATTCAGAAATGATAGAAACATGTCTTAGTCGTCACCCAAAAATTGTGTAGATCGAAAGACTTAATAGCGTCTAGTTACAATTTTATTTTTTCGAAAAAAAAAAGTAAAAAACCATTTGATCATTACTCTATTCGCCTGCATGACGCACAAAGCCTCGGTGCATAGATTACTACAGGATGAACAACAGCAACAAGCCATCCAAATAATAAGAAAAATCTTATAAACCCCCACACTGATACTTCGAATTTAGCATATTCGTTACAATCCATTTTGTGCGGTAGTACTATTTGATTCAACTCTCTCTAACCATATGGCTTACGAGAAATGGTAATTTACCATACTAAGTAGAAGCGCATGCGCACAATACTTGCCTAATTTCAAGACGTAAGTTACATGAAAAACCGATCTTGCAAATGATATAGCTAAATATAGATGACCGGTTATGTGAGGTAACTGAAAATAGTATAGCGCATATACATTTAGGCCTACAAATAGGCTTATAGATGTAGTTATTTGTGCTTCTTTGCACGGCTTTAGGAAATATATACTTAATCTGAACTACCGAATTCCTTTACATTAACAATCGATATGTGGCTGTCAGAAATTGCAAAAATATTTAAAAAATAACTCTTTTATGACTTTCACATTAAAACAAGTGCACTTTTAATACAGCACTTAAGTTAGACCTTGTATCGCCAATTTGGTTTATGCAATAATCTTGGGAAACCGATTTATTGATCAAATGTTAGTGTTCTTTTTCTGTTTTTTAATACATGGAGCTTTTATCTGCTATTCTTACAAAGTTGCCTTTGCTGTGGATTTATTTTAGATGGATCAAATTAGCATTGATCTTTGTAAGGGATTCATAGCCCATTTCTAGAAAAGTATAGACCAATCAATCTCAACTTGTACAGTCAGCAAAGACTTTCCATGGTCTGAACTTTTCGCTATTCTGCATGTTAGAGGATCATCCTACCTCATTTTCCTTTGTGATTCAGCAGGTTTTGACCTAAAATGAATCTACCTTATGCGACAACTCGGTTTGTGATTCCGTATTACAAAGATGCATTTAACCCCTTATCAAAAAAGCATGTTTCAGTATTAGCTAATCAGTGCTAAATTATGACTCACCAAAGGTTTTTCGAATGATACTCAATTTATGTGATCAGCGATCTCCGGGGGTCGAACCCAGAACTTCTGGACTTCTGATAATGCCTTATCGGCTTTGCTGTTGAAACATCCAACTTTGAAGCGATATACTTGTAAAAAAAGGGGGGGGGCTTCAGTGATAGAGTGCCAGTCTCGTAGCCTGAAGGCCTCTAGTTCGAGCTTTACTGTAAGCACCGTTTTTTTTTTCGTGAGGTTTACTTTGGACAAGACACTTCAGAGCCATACCCTAGTAATGGAAAAACCTACGAATACATGACTTAGCTAGCTATCGCAGTGGTTTGACTTAAATAATGTTGAAAGCGGCGTAAAATTACATTCAGTCTAACATCAACACCTAAATGTTAAGGAATATCAGGTACGAACGGTTTCAGGGACTTAAGGCATTATTTGCTGCGACAAACACCATCTTGTTTCATTAAGGTCCATTGCAGGTAGAACCATGCGATATTGTCGCCCTTTCTAAATTCTGAACATGTGTACAAGACGCTGTGATTAAAAATTTCCAA
Source organism: Tridacna crocea (assembly GCA_943736015.1). NCBI lineage: Eukaryota > Metazoa > Mollusca > Bivalvia > Cardiida > Cardiidae > Tridacna > Tridacna crocea. The sequence goes on along the minus strand of OX031068.1, from coordinate 43,720,746 downwards.
CAAAATTTTCGACTTGTCCAATTTAAAAGCATTTCGAGGCGACAAGGTAGCACGTCAAGTCTTGTCTGCTAAAGAAAAGGCAATGTTTTCATAAACAAAATGTTTTTTTCTGGGTCGTTATACATTGAGAATTTTTTTTTTAAGAAATAAGAATATTATTCAAACATGACAGAACAAAGGAACAATCTTGGAGCGGATTGGACCTAAACAGACAAAAGCTGAATGACTTCAATGGTTTTATTTACAAGACAAAATAGGTCAAAGATCAAAGCAATTTGATCGGTACATTGGCTTTCACTTTCAACATTTTTCAGAGAAAACGAACTCGTGAAGTGGAAAAAAAATGTCCCATTTCTCATTACATATGAGATTAAATTGACTGTAATTTGGATGGTACAATAAGACGACAGCATTACAAGCATTACCACATTTTTTGTTCATGTTCTTCTTTTTTCCTTTAAAGACTGTGCTGGCTTCAAACCTTAACAACTGAGACATGTACTTATTTGATTCCAGGTAATCAAGGATCATCTGCCCACAGAGCAGTGAACATATTTAAAACTCGATGTTAAACGACAATAGCAATGCTAATAATAATAATAATAATAATAAAAATTTTAATAATGATAATAATAATAATAGCAATAATAATAACAACTATTATTATTGATATTATTATTAGTTGGTGATAACACATATCGATGACAAATAACAATTATTATGATAATGATACTAGTAATAACAATTATAAACCATCCGAGAAGTATTTGTCCTCTAATTGTCTGAAAGAACACTTCTTTCTCTTGTACTATTCTAATAATTTCAGTAATTTATCAAAACATTAATAATTTACTTTTGCAAGCTTTTGGGGGCTAAAAACGTCTTCGAGCTGGAATTTTGGGAATACATTTTTGCATAACTAAGGTTGAACAACTGATAAAACGACGAAAGAAAATAAAAACATTTTTCATCCCTTTTTTGTCCCAAAAGTACAGTGAATCTCTGATAATGATACTTAATTGAGCTATTTTGTTTATAAATCATGTTTCATTTTATGAAGAATAACACATGCATGTCTTGTAAGGATGATAAGAACAAAGTTATAACATAGGCGTGTTGTTGCCAGTGCATTACTTGATTCATATAATTTTATACTTTTTAATGCAGTGACACACGTTCAAGAAATTGCACATCTGTGCAGATGACATGTTTTTAAAATATTTGGGAAAATGGTACTATTATGTGCTGAAAACAACTGCCTTATTTAACCTCTTTACTACTTAAACAAAAATTTGGACTTATTCAAACCTGCAGTATTTGTGAACGGCAAATTAAATATTCTTGACATTTGTCCTGGAAAGGCCTGAAAAAGCATTCAGGGAAGAGGAGTAAATACTGGTTATCAGTATTTCTCTTCGTCGCAAAATATTTTTACAAACTTTTTTGTTTTGAATCATTTCAACTTGGGATTTTTGGTATAGAATTTAACTTTATTTTTAATTTGATAAGGAAAAGCACAACCACGTTATCATTTCTATAACAATTTAAACCTTTTGCTACCTACACATGCTCTTAGCAGACCTTTATTTAGCCTGTTAAGCACTGAGTCCAACAAGCTCAATTTTATTCTGAAAAGTTCTCTAAAGGGCCTGGTTCACTAACCCCCATAATTTGCCCAAAATATACAAAAAAAGTAAACTATGAGAAATATCATCAATTGATCAATATTCATTCAAAACAAGTTCTAAACTGTACAAAAATGCTATTTTGTTAATTTCAAATAATTTTGTGGGTGATTAATTTCACGTTTTAAAACCCCCTATTTTCCAAAAAACAGGAAAATCATACCATTTTTGTCCAATTATATTAAAAATAAACTATCAGCGCAGGCGAGTACCACAAAATAACAAGTATGTTTGTATTAACATTTAAGATACAAACAAAATTATATATGTTTCGTTGTGGTACTCAAATGCGCTCATGTTCTAATTCAAATAAAATTGTACACGAGGCGTAGGCTTCGACGCCGATGAGTAGCCCCTATATATCCAAACAGAGAACGCCATTTCGGGTTTATATGTCCAAAACTGTTGTTTTATGAATACATTATTTGTGCAATTGCTAAATGAAAAAACAATTGCTACTTCAGTCAATGCATTTCGCTATAACATTGTAATTTATAGCAATGAAAAACGAAAATATTAACGCGATGTACGAACTTTACTGAGTATGATTTCCGCCCGTCTCCAATGTAAACAATGCAGACGATACGCTCTTAGCGATGCAATCGGTAGGCCTACTAGATCCACCAGCATTTCTAAGTAGATCTAAGTATTATTTATCATTTATCATTTCTTTTTCCTTTTAAAAATTGGGCCCAGAAAACTTTTATCTTGACATACTATTTATAGATTTTTCGGGGACACAAATCGAAGACGGTCGATGAAATATCTATCTCGTAAAGATGAACATTAAATACGATAGTCTACATTGCAGGTCGTATTTCGCTTTCGTTTTACGATATTTTTGCCACAATTACTTAGAAAATAATTAGATAGATCGATGTCTACAGAGGTTTTTTTTGCGGTTAAGGTTAAAGGTCACTGTGGAATTTTTCTCTAGGAAAGTGATAGGATAAAACCTCAGCAGACATGGTTGGAATAGGAGAAATTGCTCAATAGGAGCTATTTCTCCCTATCCAACAGTAATGTTCAAAGTGGAAACAGCTAAAGTTCTGCAGCTCTAAATTCCCTGCCTTTGTTTCCTGGTTTGATGTGTAACACCGTGTCAGCTGCATTGTAGTTATATTACGGTGACCGTTGAACTATCTATTTTTCCTCTTCAATAATACAACCCGAAGAAAGTGTTACTTGATTTAGTGCACCAATAGTATTACCATTATGTGCAATACATAAGTGCACTGTGATTCAATATCAACGACAAATTTATACTAAAACTAGTACAAATCATCAGTAATTAAGAGTAATGAAATTAACCCTAACCCTAAACCCTAATTTGGTGGTATTCCCTTAAAAGGCTACATAGCCTCTTAAGCTATTTTTAGATTTCCCTCCAAAATCAAAAAAGCATTGTGGGAATGTTAAGTGACTTGCACGTGACTAATGACTATTAAATTCCCAAACATAACAAACATGTAATTATTTTCCATAATGTCTAGAACTTCTGATGCTATGATTGAAGCTTCGTCTGTATATTTCCGATATGTAAATGAGCGAGTTGCTCATGTAAAATTAAACAATGATTCCCTTCAGTGTCGACCTGGGCTGTAGTAAATCTCTAATTTATCTAGTTGTTGGATGGTTTTTGACTGTTGATGTTTAATAAATGAAAATTATAAGGCTTTGGAAGTATAAGGATGATTTTTGTTGTATTTTTGTAGAATTTTCGTACCAAAATCTGAAGGGCCACCTATAATGTAGGCCTAGTCTCGCCGATTTATTTAATTCAATAATCGATTTATTTATCTGGGCTGAAAGTGTGTTGTTTTTTTTTTTGTATACAGTTTTTATCTTTTACTCGGATACGGGTGCCTTTGTTGTGGGTTTCCCTCAAGGTATAATATTTGTGCTATGCTTTTTGATAAAGGGAAATAGTGCATTTGCAAAAAAATATAAACAGGTCAATTCAGATCAGCCTGCGCAGTCGGGGAAGGCTTTCCGTGGTGTAAACTTTTCGCTATTTGTTAATCTTCTGCATATTAACCAACCCTTTCCCAAACAAGCCCTTGTTTTTACGTGTCTGCAGTACAAGTCTTTTGAAAACACTATGAGAAAAGGAGAAATTGCTCATAACGAGCAATTTCTCCTTTTCCCACAGTGTTTTCTACCCATTTGGATAACTTTCTGTCATTTTTATCAAATTTGAAATTGTCGTCTGCAAACTCTTTGAGTTTGGAAGAGTCTAAAATTTGTCGTTTGGAAAAGGGTCAAAGGGCCATCCTGCCTCATTCTACTTTGTGGTGATTTCAACAGGTTTGAACATAAAATGGATCTATCAAACGCGACAAATTTGTTGGTATATTGTAGTACAAAGATACATTTAACCCCAAATCAGAAATCATGCTTCAAGATTAGCTCATCAACTAAAATTGTGACTCAGGAAAGGTTTTTCGAAAGACACTTAAATGCAATCATCTCTATGGGTCGAACCCAAAACTTCCGGAATTCTAACATAATGCTTTATCGCTAATAAATCCCTGGTGACTGAAAAAAGTGGACCATGATGTGTGAAAATGTGGTCTGATGAATTTGCAAAAAGTATTAACCGAGATAGGCCTGCACACTGGGCTTTTCGCGGTGTTACCTTGGGCAAGTCACCTCAGAGCGATAGCCTTATTCCGGTAAAACCTAGGCCAACATCAATAAACGAGCAATCGTCGTGGTTTGACTGAAATAGTGTTGAAAGCAGCGTAAAACTTCATTCAATCTGAAAATTTATATCCTCTTTTAAGGAATTTTTAGCTAAAGACTGCTTTTGGGTCTTTGGGCATCATTTCTTGCTGCAACAACATCTTATTCATCAAGGTCCATGCATAAAGAACAATATTAGTTGTACGGTCAGGTGGCAGGGGACTTGGAAAAATGTTCACGGTTGTGTCGAATCATGTTGCCACCTCGCCGAGGCGAGGCGGCGACATGATTCTACACAGCAGTGAATGAATTTGTTATACTGCAAAATTTTACCCTTTCAAAGCTTGTGAAGCAAATTTTCCTGTTTTATAATCTCAAAAATCGAGAATGCTGACGAAATTTCCTTCTGAGTGCCCTAATTCAATAAAAACTGACGTCACTGGAAATTGACGTCCCCGAAACGTGCAGTCTGGTGATCGATAGACGCCGCTATTTTGGATGTTGTGTTGCAAGTGTAGTAATGTTTAAAGGGCACTTAAAAGAGAAACTGGGAAACGTGTTTTTTGCCAGGGTACATTATACATATGTTCCCGGCATTTTAACCAATCAGATCACGAGAAATTTCTTTGCGGTATAATAATAGGTGCTGTAAATATGAATTTCCAACATAATTTTCGATTTGTCCAAATTGAAAGCATTGCCAGGCGACAAAGAAACACGTGAAGTTTTGTGTGCTAAAGGATCAATATTACAGAACAAAATACCTTCGCCAAGTCCGTTAAAAGGCGAGAATGAACTTGAGGAAACAAGAGTAATATATAAACATGATAAATAAACAATCTAGAGGTGGATTGGACGTAAACAGACAAAAACTGAAATGAATTTAATGCTTCTATTTACAAGACAAAACTTGTCAAAAGTCAAAACAAGTTGATCAGTGCATTGGCTTTAACTTTCAACACTTAAAAAATAAAAAAAAAAATTGGCGATGTGACAAGAGATTGTCCTATTTCTCTACACATATTATTATCTATGTAATTTAGATGGTAACATAACACATCTGCATTTCACGCATTATCACATTTTGTTTCATATTTCTTCTTTCCTTTAAAGAGTTTGCTATTTTCAAAACTTTCAATCTACAAAGTGTAATCATTTACATTTAAAGATAACCATAGGACCATAGGTCATCTGTCAGAGATGCAATTAAATCTTTAAAACGAGATGTACAATAACAATAATAATAATAATAATAATAATAATCATTATTATCATTATTATTATTAAGAAAGTTGAAGATACCATTAATCGATGAAGTAATGATAGCAATTATAATGATAAGGATAGTAACAATAACAATTATAACATATACAAGAAGTTCTTTTCTTGTTATGGTCTTAAAGAACAGTTGCTATCTACATCTTTTACTCTTCTAATACTTGTACTAAGTTACAAACATCAATGATTTACTTTTGCCAGTGTTTGTTGGGTTAAAACGTCTTTGGTCTGGACTCTTGGAAATCTCAATTTTAAAAAAACTGATAAACCAAGAAGGAAAATAAATACAGGAACATTTTGTTGCTCTTTTGTCTCTTTTTTTTTGTTGTTCCAAAGGTACAATGCTGATCATGATACTTAATTGAGCTATTATGTTTATGAACCAGGTTTGGTTTTATAGAAGAATAACAAATAAATGTAAGGATGACAAGTACAAATGGTTTATAAGGCTATTGCCAGTACCGCATTTGATTCAAACAATTTTATACTTTTTAACCCTTTTCCAAACAACAATTTTTAGGTTTGTCCATATAGAAAGCATTTGCAGACGACAAGATAAAAGAGACTGAAAATTTGAAATTTATTTTGTGATGGGTAGAAAACATTGTGGGAAACGGAGAAAATGCTGGTCTCCTTTTCCAACAATGTTTTCAACAGGCTTCTTTCTCATGGGTGTTAAAAGTCGGGATTGTGTGGTAAAGAGTAAACCTCATACCTCATGATAACGGCATAGCGAGTATGTGCATGTAACAAATTAGGGAAAAATGAGAAAAAAAGTGTTATCACGTTTTTGAAAAGAACTGCTCCATTTAAACTTTTTACTATTTAAACAAAATTTTAGGTTTGTGTAAACCTTAAACCTGTGAAGACGAAAAAGTAAAAGTTTCTGAAGCGATGAGGTTTTTTACTGAAAAGGCAAAAAAAGAAACATTATGTCGGGAGAAGATGCTGGTTGTCAGTGTTTTCTCCTTTTCGCACAATGCGTTTTAAAACCTTTTTCGTTTAGGATCGTTAAAACTATGGATTCTTTGGTTAAAATATAAACATTATTTTTAACAGAATAAGGAAAAGCACAGCCACGTTGCCCTTTCTATAACTATTTACACTTGTTGCTACTTTAACTTGCTCTGAGTAGATCTATATTTAGCCTGTAAAGAGAGGAGTCCGTATTTATCAATATTCTCAGTTCTATTCTGAAGGATTTTTTTTTTTTAATTCTAAAACGTAAAACAACTTATGAATGGCTAAACTATTTGGTTTAGCAAAAAGAAGTTGTGTGACTTTCTAAATCTAGAATTGGACATTGAACAAATTAAAAATATTAGGTGAATACGAACCAGACGTTCATGTTCAGAAGTAAAGTGATGCATTTCATATAATAATTGGAGTGCAGCACGCGAAAAGGGTCATTCGAACATTTGCGTAAACTGTCGTCTCTGATCAGCGTGTGCAGTCCGCACAGGCTAATCCGAAACGAAACTTTCCGATTTTATGTGATTTTCTGTTTTATGCAAGTCTACTGTAGCACAAAATCTAATGTAGTCATAAAGTGCCGTCTCGGATTAGCCTGCGCGGACTGCGCAGGCTAATCCGGGACGACACTTTACGCAAATGTCCGAATGCACCTTTTCACGTGTTGCGCTCCATATCTCCCTGAACAAAGTGATCCGAAGAAATAAGACTTTTTGAAAAGATTGTGGAATAAGAGAAAATACTGGTAACCAGCATTTCCTTTTTCCCGCAATATATATTTACATATTCAGAAACAAATACCATTAGCTGAGTCACAACTGATAAATTGTCTCCAAATGTATACAGTTTGGTACATGTCTATATGTTGGTCCTTTGGTTGCGAATTAAACATTTTGTGGTAAATTAATTTTTACTCAAGAAATTCACCATAGTACATGTATCTACAATATGGATATTTATTGTATGAAACAATTTAAAAGACTGAAAAAGCGGTAGATAAATATAGCAACTTATGTTTCTGGTTTCCAATCAACCGACAAGGGTCAAAGGCATGTTGTACTAAAAGGTCATGGCAATATCGGTCTGTTTTGTTATGTTGCTGAGAGAATCTTCAAATCGAAGTTATTAACTCTTTTTCCAAACAACAAATTTTTAGACTTATCCAACGTAAAGCATTTGCAGACAACAAGACAAATGTGACTGAAAAATTGAAATTTGTTTTGGGCAAGGTAAAAAACATTGCGGGAAAAGGAGAAAATGCTGGTTACCAGCATTTTCTTCTTTTCCTACAATTGTGTGGTAAAGGTAAAACCCTTTTAATTCATGTATTAAGTCTTCAACACACAGCACTTGTCCAAAATCAAAGCTTCTGCGGACGACAATTGAAATGTTCCATTGATGTAATTTAAGAATAGAAAGGATTGTGGGAAAAGGAGAAAATGCTGGTTACCTGCATTTTCTCCTTTTTTCCATAATATATCAAAAGGCCTCTTCTTCAGGTTTATTTAAACTTGGATTTGTGTGGTAAAGGATTAAAGTGTAAAGAGGAAGTAAACACCAAACAAAAGTAAAAAGAAAAAATCATTACTAGTCTACCACAGAAATTTCACTTGAACATTCTTGTAGCAAAGACTAGCATTAACAATTTTGAAATACAAAAAGGTAAAAACAACAGTACTGTCATTATATTAAACACCACTGAATGTCCATGGTCACCTCATACAAATAACTCGACAAAGTTCTTTGATGTAACAGGATGGTTTCCCAGCAGTCATTAATCAAATGTAGAGGACAGTCTGTGATAAGGAACATCCGAGTTCATGTTTTCTGAAAATATACAATAACATAGATCTAATTCAGTTTTTCTTGTTTTTTTTTTTTTTGTTTTTTTTTCATGAACATTGGCGAGTTCTTATTGGCTGATTTTTATTATCATTATTGATATTTTTCATAGCTGCATAAAAATGAATAAATGAATAAAATCAGCAACTAATTTTGCAGTCAAAGTAATGTGAACAATCATGTATACGAGATCTCATGATGTTTTTCTTTCCTGATTTTAGATGTTTATCGAGTCTAAAAGTCAAATTGCAAGCTGAATTTATTTTTTCTAAATACTGAAAATGATATCCAACAGTAAATTAAAAGAGTGACCTCAAAACTCATTGTCACTTTGCTAGGCTCCGTCAGTCTTATTTTTGACTTGGTTCTGAAGATAGCGTATTGAACTTCAAAAAGTAAATCTACCAAAACTGCCAATGTTTAATACTATAATGATGTAACGAATTAACGTCATTGTTACGTCATGAACCAACAGTTGTACTGCACTATGAATTACGAATAAAATGGACATTAAATAGAAACACAATGTTGGATTTACAAAAAAGAAGAAGTAAGTATTAGACGAAAGGCAATCATTTGTTCAGGTGTAAGACCGGAGTGTGATTTCTTTGAGTGAACAGATATATATGTATTTTAGTAGAGGCACGACTATGGGATGAAATATTCACTGTTATCCATTATGAACTGATTTTTGTTTCATCTCTCATCAAATCCGATTTTTTTTTAAATGCTTCAAGAAAAAAAAAAAACTATCACGCCATTAATGTGTAACTACGTAATCCTAATATGGTTTAAATTATGTAAAGTCGTCAACTTCTTGTTCTCCTAGTAAAAAAAACTGTTTTATCTTAAGGATATGATAATCATAATAATAATCATAATAATAAAAATAATAATTTACTGATAATAAAAAAAGAAAACCAACAAAAACCGGGAAAACAAGGTTAAATTTCATTGTATAATTCTGTAGCAATATAAAATTTTAAACAAACAGCATAGTAGGAATAGGAATGTCTTCATATTTGAACATGCTACATATATATATATACATAAATATCCCTGACCCAAATAAGTTACAAGCAAGAAATTTTTTACGTGTGAAATATTATGCAAGTACATGTATGTCTAAGAGAGTTTTCTTAGTAAGTTATTTGTCTGTCAAAAGCAATATTTTCTCGAAAACCCTTTTTTTTTTTTTGTTCTATCGCTTACCTAACGAGGACAATAATCCACTCTATTGAGGATGATCTGGCCATTCATATGCTTTATTTTACTGTAGCCACAGTTTGGATTCAAATGAATTTCAACACCATCTTTAAATTCAAAAATATTGATGACTTTCTTATTTAAATAATGGCGTCGGTCTCCTTGTCCACAATAGCAAATTCGCACAATTACGTAGACTTTGGTATCGTTGATAATTATAGCGTCCGGAAGCTGTTTGTAACAGCATTTTTCGTCGTAATGAATTTCTTTGTTTGGGCCGTCAAAGTTCGAAAATACTGATTGCCACTGATCAACATAATCATTTAAATCTGCCATCCTGATGTTTAAGCTTTTCAAACACGCTTTGTGCAGCTGTAAATGACTTCTCTAATTTATAAAAGCGGTAAATTCATAGTTCGAAAAGAATACTCAGGAATTTCGAGATAAAATAATTACGTCAGGGTTTTTCCTCCTATTAACATAACCATACCACGTGACTACAACATAGAATTGTAAAACCTCTACCCCTATGCTTTTATGATAAATCGCTTGGAAAAGAAAAGATATGCTGAAATTAGGCGAATCAAATTTAACGCAAAACTTATCTTAAACGCGTTCCAATTGAAAGATTAAGAATATTACGATAATTTTTGCGCACTGATGAAAATAATATAGTGTACCTCTATTCATATCGCCTGCCTGAAGGGTGTTCCTTGGGTTCATAACCTACTGCTTTTAAAATCAATGCACCAACCCAAAAAAATAAAACGAAGAACTTGAAACATCCCCATACAGTAGACAAGTCACAATTGACATACTCGTTCAACTCCATTTTTGAGTAGAACAAGTGCTTGATTAAAAATCAGAAACCTTCCTGCCTCTGCTCATATAAAAATTAGCACTGTACCTCATAAGACATCTGCGCAGGCGCATAAAGCTTATTCAAGGTTCAAATTGTACGTCATGTGACACGTGACATTTCAGTCTAACAAATGACTAAGCTCAACGTAAAAGATACGGTGTCATAGGTAAGGCAAACATGAAATACATTTATCAATCTAGTCTGTAGGCCATTGTACGTATCTTTCTCGTGTACTTCGGAAATAGTTTACACTACTGTGGGTTTCCGATAGTTCACCAGTTCTAGATTCTGACCCGTCAGTTGTTTGGCAAAGAATACAAAGAGGCTACATGTGCTGTCTTGCATGGGAATCGAACCTAAAACCCTTTGGTTTCTCACCCAATGCATCAACTCTATACAAAACGACAACATTTTCATTAAGGCCAAATTGCAAGCAGACAAAATTAATGAAGCTCAATGGTTGTTTTTGTTTTGATATGGTAGAAAACATTGTGGAAAAAGGAGAAAATGCTGGTCACCAGCATTTTCTCTTTTTTCCAGATTGTTTTCAAAAGCCTGCTTCCTCGATGCTGTGGAAATTAGGGGGGGGGGTGGAAAAGGATTAACGGCTTTGCTATTATTGAAACAAAAAGCGATGTATTTGTAGCAAAAATTAAAATCTGTTGTTCTTTGATATAAGCATACTTACCTGGAGATCTTTCTTTGACATCCACGTAAATGATCTGTTTTAAACCGCCTAAGAGTCCTTAAAGGTCATGGTTGCACCTGAAGTTTCAAAGTACGCTCTTGTATTGGTTGTTTGATTAGGTAAACATGTCAGCATCAAATGCCAAAATATACTCATATAGCTGACACAGTCAGTATACATTTTCTTTTTTCTGATACTGAATTAGCTTAATATAACAAGTATACAATCTTTTCGTATTTATTCAATTTTACCATTTCCTTTTTGATAATCAAGTATAAGGTTTGAGTTTCTAGTATATTCATATGGCAGAACTATCTACATGTGTTACTTTGTTGATGTTTTACCATCCTTGCAAATCGCATGCATTGCGTGTCTCTCAAGCTACATTTCTTTTTTTTTCTATTACCTGCTTGTCTGTAAGTCTTTGTCTCTGTATCTCTCCCACCGAATGGAAATCTTTTTTTCTTTTTCTAAAACCTTTAATTTTTCTTAGTTTTTAACACCTAAAATAGTCATATTCTTTCTAGTCAGAGACTGTTGCCTTATATCGCCAAATTAATGTTATAAGCATCATAATAATAAACGTATCTCTAAACGCTTTGTGGATCAGATATTTTGTGGCAGCAGTAAAAATCTCCGCCAGTTTTGTACGAGAGTATTGATCTACAATTAGATGTGGTAAGTTTCCAGGGAGCTTGCCATATATGACTTGGAAATCAATACGTACACGGAAATATTGTGCATAATTCTGGGAATATCTTATCCATACGTTAACTGTAAGTAAGGTTGCATAAATTTGTCTGCACATCTAATTAAAACTATATTTTTTCTCTAGATAAAGAAAGCTTTAGAAATGTGTCTGTGCACACAATATGTAAGAGGCATTGTTTTATGCGATTCAAAATAGAACAAGACATTTAAGAAAAGCACATAGAGGACGAAAAATTGTTTCGGTAAACTAGTGAGATGCTTTTCATCACAATAACAAAGAGCCTAGGCGACATGATTCATCATTTAAAGCATTTCATTGTCTAAAATAGCCATTTGCACCCGTCACAGATAAGATCAGACTGCACAAAACAGAACACAGAGTCTCATCTTGGATCTAAATCACTCAGTGGCTTAGTTAAACATATCTTTGGCAAAAGTCATGGGATTGCATTTCAAGCTGTCGAAAGAAACTGAGTTTATATTTTTTGGCACTGAAAGATTTAAAAGTTTGTAAATAATCAACTTTCTAGGACTGCTCTATAACTGAAATGTAGAAGATACGTTCATTTCTGTTCGTCTCTCTGTTTGTCTGTCAATCGGTCTCTCGATCTGTACGAACTTCGCTCCGTCCTTCTGTAATCCTATCTGTTTATAATCTTTGTTTTCTTTCTTTCTATCTACTACTGAGTATATATGTACATGTATGTCGTATATCTAATTATACATCCCGATAGATCTACTATTTCGTATCCCTTTCAAGATTTATTTTAACCTTCTAAGCTTTAATACAACATCAAGAAACCTTACAATTTACGGAGGCAAATGCTGGTGGGGTCATGAATTCATTCTCGTGACAAATCCGTTTTAAGACAAATTGTTCCATGTCACTAAAAGCCAACTGTGTCCATTCACATACTTCCGAGAAGTGAATGTCTACTCCATCCTCTCTGTTTAGTGACACTATTCTCTCTAAGCAAATACTAGATTTATCCGGATACTGTCCGCAACCGCAATGTCGTACCCAAACATGGCACAATTCGCTGTCAGCCTTAACATCGAGTCTTACATATTTACAACAAGATTTCTTGTGAATTTCGTCCTTGTGGACACTCAGTGGCTCCGGCGGCGTTAGGCTTTTTTCTCCTTGCACTCTAGAAACAGACATATTAAATATACAATGACAAACAAATACGTGCACCCATAATTATCTATGCTAAATTCTTATGACGCAGTTCCTACGTCATAGATAAATAGAACATCGAGTTTTGTAAGCATCAGCTGTTAAAGTAACCTATTTCGTCCGTAAGGGGACAAAATATCTTCTTTGGCTTTATGTTGCTTACCGTGATGAAAGCTGAAAAAAATGACAATAGTGTCTGGCCTGCATTCTAAATGGCTAAAACCATGTATTTCAGCCAATAAGAAATTGTGTTACTTTAAGATTTAGATATTCATGTGAATAAGACCAAGAATTGTTCTAGAATGGTAAATGAATGTGGATCTGGATTTTGAAAACTTTTTAAATTCACAGACCTCCTTAAATATGTCCTTTTTTGTCGTGGTACTGGCTAATCTTATGGCACATAACTGAGTCACCATAAATTATATTTATTGTTCACGTCAGATCGCAGGAGTTGTGGATGTGAGTATGACTTTTCATGAGATGACGGCGTGTTCCAAGTCTTCAAATCCTCAGCTTTTGTAAAAAAATATGTATATAGATAATACTATATTTCCCGAAAATCTTGGACATATTTTTTTTTATACCGTTATTATATCTCTCTCCTTCTCTCTCTCCCCTCTCTCTCTCTCTCTCTCTCTCTCTCTCTCTCTCTCTCTCACTCACTGAAATGGGACTCAAGCTCAGACTAGCAGACCCCTACAGGGTTTCCAAGACAGATAAATAGTTAGAAATATATTACTTACCATTACTTACTAATAACATTATTCTGGAATTATCATGGCATTTTTGCGCAACAAGACCTTGCTATCAATGACTCATTTTTAATATTTGGGAATTCGTAAATTCAGAAAAAATCCCCTTGACTTTCAAGCTATCCTAGTTTCGGTAACAAGAACGGGGTTTTCCATGAAATATGCATGACGCATCTATAGACTCCTAACGAAAGCGCTGTCATTAAAGTGATCAAAATAATTTTCAAAAGTTTTATTTTGTATTCTAGCTTTAAATCGCAAACTTGAATTTTGTACCATCTTGTTAACATATAGGCGTCTCCTAGCTAGTTAGATAAATAAATCTTGGAAAAAACAAGCTCTTAAAAAACAGGAAAATAGTGCGGGGATGTTTAGCGAGAAATATTGGAAAGGGTAACAGTGGCAGTTGACGATAGACGGTACACGTGACTTGCATATCACATGGTACTCGTTATATCAATTTATGTAAATCGATAGCTAGGATTGCCTAGTTTTCGTTTTGATTCCACTAAATAGAGCTTGGCGGTTTCCCAGCTTTCTTTCCCTTTTTCTTGGATTTCCCTTCATTTAGAAAAGCGTAGAATAGTTGGGGTTTTTGAAATTACTATGAAAAATGCGAATTATGTAATGAGCACACAATGTCACCCTGCTCTCTCTCTCTCTCTCTCTCTCTCTCAAAATAAACGCCACATGGACCACAAATTTGTTTTCAGTACATTGCTACATTTCCCCCGACTGAATTAAAAGGTCAATTTTCGGAAATAGTTCTGTTCACAGCAGGTTACAGCCATGTTTAGACATGACAGGAACGAACGGGGCAAAGTACAGATCTATTTCACTTCCTCGTGTGCTTTTCAGAAAACAAAGATCAAAGAAGTCTTTGCTTGATCCTCAAATATCAGCAGTTGGTAGAATTTCATCTTTAAAAGAGGAAATAACGATTGAGCAACATACGATACACTTGTTTATAACTATTTCTCTTGCATTTTTCAGATGACTGTCAAACAACGTATGGCGGAAGGATCACGACCAACTAAACACCAGAAGACTGGCGAGTCACCTCAAGACAAAGACAGAGATGATTTACAAGGACCGTCTGAGCTCATGCAGGCTGTGATATGTAAACTGGTTTCAACGGGCGATATCAACGTTCCAAAACATCACAGGAGTGATTCAGGTAAAAACCGTTTTCTTTGTGGCAGTTTTATTCTTCTTTTGTTTTTGTTTGTTTGTATTAGAGTGAAACCTTATTTTAACAGCTTAGGCCATATCATGGTGGTCAGTGACGTACCTGTGTGCTTCCTGGCTTTCTCACACCTGTGCTGACAGAACTCTCTTTCCAAAGCCACTGACTACTTTTCTCACACACATTAGAGGTAAGAGGCGAAGGAAAGTTTGCTGCAAACCCGCAACCTCCTCTTCACGAGTCAGATATGCTAGCTACTTGTCTACCCGGCCGGGCTTTTTATACTTCTAGTAATAATAAAAATTATAATAATAATAAATCATTATCATTATCATTATTATTATTATTCAAATCTATGAGATTTTAAAAGCAAACTAGCAGGTATGCGATGCATGATGTACATATACGGAAATTAGTGAATGAAACTATGTTGGATTGACATTGGGAAATGTTGGTGTTGTTGTGTTTAGATTAGTTTCTACATGTATATGTATGCTGTGTTTAGTAGTAAACACTATGCACTAAAGATATCATGGATAAAAATATATCTCGTGGCTTTTTCCAATACGTTTTAGGTCAATTAAGTGTGTTCTTTTGTATTTCTCATCAGATGACGAACCAATTGTACCAATGGCGAGAAAACTGTCAGATTCGGAGATTACGGATGACATGCGACCACCGACCGTAGACAGAAAGAAGGAAAAGAAGAAAAAGAAGACGAAATTAGCAGACCAGAAACAAGACAGACAGGAAAACAAGAAAGAATAACAGCTTATATTTATAGCATTGACTTCCATGTTTCTGTGATACATTTTAACTTCCCTCATCAATTGACGTTTAATGTGTGTGTGTGGGTTATATTTTTCACCACTTTGCTTTGTGTTTTTTTTTTTTGTAAACAGCTGTTGTCCTAGACATGCAGTGTCCTGTTAAATTAGGTACTTAAGTTATGGCAGGCTCCGTAGTAAACATGATAATACAACTTCGCTGTAAATGATATTCAAAAGAATTAAATTCATAAATCTTCAGATAAATGCTGCTCCTTTTTCTGTTTGACAATTCTATCCCTTTCCAACAATATAAGTTGTATGTTGCTTGCAGTTTCTACCATAGAAACATATGTTTTGATGCTATTCGAATACAGAGCATCAAACTAATGCATTACAAGCGTTGAAAGGGCGTATAGTTTGAACTATTAAGGAATTAATTTCAGGTCGCACCATACACGTATAGCCTGCCATCGAGCCCTACAGTTCTTGGTGTGCTAGACATTTTATATCATATATTACTTATTTGTGACGACAATATGGTAAACTTGCAAAAATAAGATCATTTGAGCTCAGCATGGCTGAGACTTTATTTAGATGAAGCTCTGTACTACGTGCTTCAAATTACTACGATTACTTTTTTCTGGCTCTCTCTTTCCCTCTGTCTCTCTCTCTTTCTCTTATAGCTATGCTCTTGAAATATTTACTGAACATTTCGTTTCAAAGACAATTAGGTTGTTTACACTCCACTCAAAGATAATCCATTCTTTGACAGGTAAAGGGAGGCAATTCATTTCTAAATTTGCCTTACATTGTATGGCAATACATTTATAGAGGATGATAATATTTTTTTTTCTAAATTATTGGACTGTACCAACAAAACTTGTTGCATTTTCCTTTAACTTATGACGCAAAATGATCATGTAATATTTTGAAAAAGAAATAGCCACTATTCAGTAAATACGGTAAGAAAAAGACATCGCCTAATATCTAAATTGTTATCTCTTTTTTTCCATGTTATTTGCTCAACCAAATTCGAAAAAAAAAATACACAAAACGCATTTACCGTATTCATTTGCAATACCTTTTTTAAAGTTTTAAAGATATATGTTTAGTAATGTATATTTCTTTTTCTTTATTATGCTGGGCCATTTTCCTAAGTACTTTCATGAAATTGTCGCATCATTTTCACTTTTTCCCACAATGTTGTCTACCCTTCATAACACAAATTTCAAATTTTCAGCAACTTTTATATTGTTGTCTGCAAATGCTTTCAATTTGGACAAGCCAAAAATTTTGTCGTTTGATAATGAATGAAGTGTGCCATCGAGCCCTACAGTTCTTGGTGTGCTAAACATTTTATATCATATATTACTTATTTGTGACGACGATATAGTAAACTTGCACAAATAAGATAGTTTGAGCTCAGCATGGCTGAGATTTGATTGTAATGAAGCTCTGTACTACGTGCTTAGAATTACAATGACAACTCTCTCTCTCTCTCTCTCTCTCTCTCTCTCTCTCTCTCTCTCTCTTATAGCTATACTCTTGAAATATTTACTGAACAGTTCGTTTCAAGGAAAATTAGGTTGTTCTCTACTCAAAGATCATCCACTTTTTTACAGGTAAAGGGAGGCAATTCATTTCCGAATTTGCCTTATGCGATATATTTATACAGGATGATAAATACGATACCTACCGTTAATTTTTCCAATATTTTTTTTCTAAATTATTGGACTGTACCAGCAAAACTTGTTGCATTTTCCTTTAACTTATGAAGCAAAATGATCATGTAATATTTTGAAAAAGAAATAGCCCCTATTTCGAAATACGGTAAGAAAAAGACATCGCCTGGCGTCTAAATTATTATCTCTCTTTTTCCATAGCACTTATTTAGACTACCAAATTCGAGAAAATTTTGCACTAAACGCATATACTGTACTCATTATCTATACCTTTTCAAAGTTTTTACACAACGCCATTTAGTTGTAGTCGTATCAACCATGATTATTCATACGTCATTACCCAACATTTTGAATATTTGATGACTAAAAGTGAAATTATTTGCTTTTGGTAACAGCGCAGTTTAAAGGCAGTTTGGAACGAAACCTTCAATAGATTATCATCATTTTCTAATAAACCGGTCATTCACTGTTGTAAGACAGGCTTCATGAGAAAGAAATTGTCGTCTTCAATTGATAAGCAATGACGACAAACATTAATAATCATAAGATACGTACTTATTGAGGTATAATATATAATTGAGTCGTGCCTGAGAAAAGAGGTCTTAATGCATCTTTATGGAGCATGATACCTACAAGTAAAAAATAATTATGAATCTACAAATTCTATTTTGTCTTCCAACTGACAGAATCAATGAGGTACATTAGTCCTTGAACAGACAGAAAATTGACAGGTAGCACGCAGGCTGGGTCGATACGTTTTGCAAACGCATTAAACCCTCTTTCCACAGAGTATGGTTTATTTAACTTTTTAATTGCAAAATAATCGCAGTAATCGCAGCAACTTCTGATCCAATTAAATAGAGGACATCGCAAAATCATAGCTAAAGGGAGATAATTCAGTCAAAAAGTTAATACTTGATCGTTTCGGGGGTGTGTGAGCTTTTACTTTAGACAGCCTCATCTCATGTTTTTCTTTCTTTTGTTGTTGTTTTTGTTGCTGTTTGTTTGTTTTACGCGAAGTACATGATAATCATTACCAATGAAAAAATGTGTAAAAATGATACTTTTTATTTCGAATGTTCCATATACCGAACTACTTATCGAAAATGATCTAAATTTTCCACGAAAAGTAAACCAAGCAAAATAGAAAAAAAAAACATCAACGTCTGCAGTAAACTAAAATTCTCCCTACCAGGTTAATGAAACTATAGTCAGTAATTGATAGCGACGTTAATATATTGATCGATTGTGTGGTATTTGACGCAATTTGTCTACATAAGTTTAGTCATATCTGCGTCGGCCAGTGCACCTATCCATGATATGGATTTTTTTAACCAGTAGTTTTTGCATGATATTCTTACCAAGCTACTAAATGCTTTCCGACCTAACCATAGTAGAAAAAATGATAAATGGCGGGAGAGGAATTAAACCTGTCGCAATAAGTTTATCATCCTCAGACAGAAATTCGACGAGCAGGGATTTCGGGTCGGGAATGCCTACTCTCAAGTCCTGTCCTTTGTTGACTGCGCTACCGCATGTTCATGATGTTACGGGGTTTGCCAGAACTGGGCTAATGAGCCGAAGTGTTTTGTCAAGGAATACTCCCACGCTTTTTGCGCAAAAGCCAAATCTTCCCTTGAGGCTCGAATTCGGGATCTCTAAGCTACAAACCCGAAGTTTTAACTACTGAGCCACCCAGGACTCTTATAAAAAGATATCAATTAAGCTAATGGAAGCTGGTAATATATTCCTACATCATATCATTCGTTCCCTTTTGTGTGTGTGTGTGTGTGCCATCACAATATAACTTCGCTTGATCATTGCAAATGGTATTTAAAACAATTAAATCTATATATCTTTAGATAAATGCTGTTTCTTTTTCTGTTTGACAATTTCTTTTGACAATATCCCTTTCCAACAATATAAGCTGTATGTTGCTTGTGGTTTCTACCATAGATACATATGGTTTGGTGCAATTCGAATACACAGCATCCAATTAATGCATTACAAGCGTTGAAAGAGCGGAAGTTGTGAACTATTAAGGAATTAATTTCAGGTCGCACCATACATGTAAAGCCTGCCATCGAGCCCTACAGTTCTTGGTGTGCTATATAGTTTATATTATATATTACTTTTTTGTGACGACAATATAGTAAACTTGCAAAAATAAGATTAGTTTAGCTCAGCATGGCTGAGACTTGATTTTAATGAAGCTCTGTCCTACGTGCTTAAAATTACTACAATTACATTTTTCGAGCTGTCTCTCTTTCTCTCTCTCTCTCTCTCTCTGTCTGTCTTTCTCTATCATATAGCTATGCTCATGAAATAAATACTGAACATTTCATCTTTAAAAAAAAATAGGTAATTCATACGCTACGTTTGAAATATCATCCATATTTTGTCAGGCAAAGGAAAGTAATTCGTTTCCAAATTTGCCTTACACCGTTTGGCGGAACATGTATACAAGATACCTACCGTTACTTTTTCAAATATTTTTTTCCTAAATTATTAGACTGTACCAACAAAACTTGTTGCATTTTCCTTTAACTTATAAATCAAAATGATAATGTGATATTTTGAAAAGGAAATAGCCTCTATTCAGAAATACGGCAAGAAAAAGACATCGCCTGGCGTCTAAATTATTATCTCTCTTTTTCCATAGCACTTAGACAACCAAATTCGTGAAAATTTTGTACAAAACATTTATACTGTATTCATTATCTATACCTTCTCAAAGTACATTGTATTTAAAGATATATGTTCACGTATTTTTTTTTTTTTTTTTTTTCATAAATACTTTCATGAAATTGTCTCGGACAAACTTAATCTTGTATGTAAATTATAATTTCTAATGATGTTAATGCACCGCCTTGTTTTTAGACAACACGATCTCTAGTTGTAATCGTATCAACCATAATGATTCATCCGTAATTACCCATTTTTTTTAATATTTGATGACAAAAAGTAAAATTATTTTCTTTTGCTAAAAGTGCAGTTTAAAGGTGGCCCTTCAGAGTTTGGGACGAAACTTTTACAGAAATGTAAAAAAATCATCCTTATACTCCCCCAGCCTTTTAATTTCCATTCATAAAACCCCAGTAGTATTGATTTTTGGCACGAAATCTAAAAATACCTTAAGAGGCAACGTAGCCTTTTAAGGGAATACCATCATTTTTTTTTTTTTTTTTCGTGTAATTTTATGGATCTTAATTGTTGATTATTTGTATTATTTTTATATGAATTTCAGTGATATGTATATCTTTTAATTTGGTGAGATGTAAAAATTCTAAATACCTGCCTTTAAAGGCAGTTTGGAACGGTACCTTCTATAGATCAATATTTTCTAGTAAACGGGTAAGTCACTGTCTTAAGACAAGCTTCACATCAAAGAATGATAAGCAATGACGACAAATTCTAATAATCATAAGATACGTACTTATTGCGTACAATATGTAATTGAGTCGTTCCCTGAGAAAAGGGGTCTAAATGCATCTTTATGGTGCATGATACCTACAAGACATAAAACATTATGGATTTACAAATTCCAGTTTGTCTTCCAACTGACAGAATCAATAAAGTACACTGGTCCTTGAACATACAGAAAATTGACTGGTAGCACGCGGGCTGACCTGAGTCGATATGTTTTGCAAATGTATTAAACCCTCTTTTCACAGAGCATGGCTTATTTAACTTTCTTATTGTTGAAAAAACATGGCAAAGTAATCGCAGTATTTGGACAACTTCTGATCCAATTAAATAGAGGACATCGCCAAATCATAGCTAAAGGGAGATAATTCACTCACAAATTTGATACTTGATCGTTTTAAGGGATGTATGAGCGTTTACTATAGACAGCCACAGCCCATTTTAGTTGTAATCATATCAACCATAACGATTCATCCGTCACTACCCATCATTTTGAATATTTGATGACAAAAAGTGAAATTATTTGTTTTTGATAAAAGTGCAGTTTGAAGGCAGTTTGGAATGGTTCCTTCTATAGATCATCGTCATTTTCTAGTAAACGGGTAAGTCACTGTCTTAAGACAAGCTTCACAACAAAGAATGATAGGCAATGACGATATACCTTAATACTCATAAGATACGTACTTATTGATGTATAATACATATTTGAGTCGTGCCCTGAGAAAAGGGGTCTTAATGCATCTTTATGGAGCATGATATCAACAAGTCAAAAAATAATAATGAATCTACAAATTCCATTTTGTCTTCCAACTGACAATTAATAAGGTACACTGGTCCTTGAACATTCAGAAAATTGACTAGTAGCGCGCGGGCTGACCTGACTCGATATGTTTTGCAAATGCATTAAACCCTCTTTTCACAGAGCATGGCTTATTTAACTTATTTATTGTTGAAAAAAGTGGCAAAATAATCGCAATATTTGGACAACTTCTGATCCAATTAAATAGAGGACATCGCCGAATCATAGCTAAAGGGAGATAATTCACTCACAAATTTGATACTTGATCGTTTCAAGGGATGTGTGAGTGTTTACTGTAGACAGCCACATCTCATGTTTTTCTTTCTTTCTTTTGTTGTAAAAAAAGTAAACCAAGCAAAATAGAAAAAAAAAAAACATCAACGTTTGCAGAAAACTAAAATTCTCCCTACCAGGTCAATGAAACTATAGTCAGTAATTGATAGCGACATTAATTTATTAATCGATTGTGTGGTATTTAACGCAATTTGTCTATATAAGATTAGTCCTATCTGCGTCGGCCAGTGCACCTATCCCTGAAATTAATCGACAAACATGTACTTACACTGATAAGCATAAAATCCATTAAATTTTCATTGAAACATCCGACAACTCTCTTATAAGGACTTTACAGTCTACAAAATTTTTGTATCTCTCCATAGAAAAACTGTTTATCACGTGCAAATTTGTTTATTTACCTAACCTAATCAATGAAACTACGTCACTATGTGTAAAACGAATTAACCAATCAAATAAAAAAGGCCCTTTTACATTATCTTTTCAAGCCCTATAGTCTATTTCTCATTCTGACCAAGGTTATGGCCCCCCAACTTTTCTAACCTATTTTTCCCCGTCACTTTCTATAATTTTATATGTATGTAAGTTGTACTCTTTGTTCGTGTATCATGTATGTATGATTTGAACAAATAAACTTTATTGATTGATTGATTGATTGATTTTAACCAGTAGTTTTTGCATTATATTCTTACCAAGCTAATTAATGCTTTTCCACCTAACCATAGTAGAAAAAAAAGATAAATGGCGAGAGATAACTTAAACCTGTCGCAATAGGTTTATCATCCTCAGACAGAAATTCGACGTACAGAGATTTCGGATCGGGAATGCCTGATCTCAAGTCCTGTCCTTTGTCGACTGTGCTACCGCATGTTCATGATCTTACGGGGTTTGCAAGAACTGGGCTAATGAGCCGAAGTGTTTTGTCAAGGAATACTCCCACTCTCGTTGTGCTCGAATTCGGGATCTCTAAGCTACAAATCCGAAACTTTAACTACTGAGCCACGCAGGACACTTATGAAAAAATATCAATTAAGTTATTGGAAGGTGGTAATAGGTTCCTACATCTTTCGTTCCCTTTTTTATGTGTATGTGTGCCATCACAATACAACTTCGCTTGATCCTTGCAAATGGTATTCAAAACAATTAAATCTATATATCTATAGATAAATGCTCTTTCTTTTTCTGTATGACAATTCCTTTTGACAATATCCCTTTCCAACAATATAAGCTGTATGATGCTTACAGTTTCGACCATAGATACATGTGTTTTGGTGCAATTCGAATACACAGCATCAAACTAATGCATTACAAGCGTTGAAAGGGCGGATTTTGTTAACTTCTAGTATTAAGAAATTAATTTCAGGTCGCACCATACATGTAAAGCCAGCCATCGAGCCCTACAGTTCTTGGTGTGCTATATAGTTCATATTATATATTATTTTTTGTGACGACAATATAGTAAACTTGCATAAATAAGATCAGTTTAGTTCAGAATGGCTGAGATTTGATGTTAATGAAGCGTTGTACTGCGTGCTTAAAATTACTACGATTACATTTTTCGAGCTCTCTCTCTCTCCCTCTCTCTCTCTCTCTCTCTCTCTCTCTGTCTCTGTCTTTCTCTCTCATATAGCTTTGCTCGTGAAATATTTACTGAACATTTCATTTCAAAGAAGATTAGATAGTTCATACTCTACTCTTGAAATATCATCCATTTTTTTGACAGGCAAAGGGAAGTAATTCGTTTCCAAATTTGCCTTAAACCGTTTGGCGCTACATTTATACAAGATGATAGGCGCGATACCTACTCTTACTTTTTCAAATATTTTTTTCCTAAATTATTTGACTGTACCAAGAAAACTTGCTACATTTTCCTTTATCTTATAAATCAATATGATAATGTGATAATAGCCTCTATTCAGAAATACGACAAGAAAAAGCCCTCGCCTGGCGTCTTAATTATTATCTCTCTTTTTCCATAGCACTTAGACAACCAAATTCGTGAAAATTTTCAACAAAACATTTATACTGTATTCATTATCTATACCTTCTCAAAGTATTTAAAGATATATGTTCACGTATTTCTTTTTTTTTTTTTTTTTTTTTTCTATTACGGTTGGCCATTTTCATGAATACTTTCGTGAAATTGTTGCAGACAAACTTAATATTGTATGCAAATCATAATTTCTAATGATGTTAATGCACCGCCTTGTTTTTATACAACACGATTTTAGTTGTAATCGTATCAACCATAATTATTCATCCGTCATTACCCATCATTTTGAATATTTGATGACAAAAAGAGAAATTATTTGCTTTTGCTAAAGGTGTAGTTTAAAAGCAGTTTGGAACGGTTCCTTCTATAGATCAATATTTTCTAGTAAACGGGTAAGTCACTGTCTTATGACAAGCTTCACAACAAAGAATGATAAACAATGACGACAAATTTTATTAATCATAAGATACGTACTTATTGAGGTACAATATATAATTGAGTCGTGCCCTGAGAAAAGGGGTCTTAATGCATTTTTCTGGTGCATGATAACTACAAGAAAAAACAAATTATGGATTTTTAAATTCCATTTTGTCTTCCAACTGACAGAATCAATAAAGTATACTGGTCCTTAAACATACAGAAAATTGACTCATAGCACGCGGGCTGACTTGAGTCGATATGTTTTTCAAATGCATTACACCTTCTTTTCACAGAGCATGGCTTATTCAACTTTCTTATTGTTGAAAAAACGTGGCAAAATAATCGCAGTATTTGGACAACTTCTGATCCAATTAAATACAGGATATCGCCAAATCATAGCTAAAGGGAAATAATTCACTCACAAATTTGATACTTGATCGTTTTAAGGGATGTGTGAGAGTTCACTTTAGACAGCCACATTTCCCTTTTTTCTTTTGTGGTTGTTGTTTTTTGTTTGTTTTACGCGAAGTGCATAATAAGTGTAAAAGTGATACTTTTCATTCTGAATGTTCCATACCGAACTACTTATCGGAAATGATCTAAATATTTCACGAAAAGTAAACCAAGCAAAATCGAAAAAATATCAACGACTGCATTAAGCTAAAATTCTCCCTTCCAGGTTAATGAAACTATAGTCAGTAATTGAAAGCGACATTAATTTATTGATCGATTGTATGGTATTTGAAGCAATTTGTCTACATAAGTTTAGTCAAATCTGTGTCGGCCAGTGCACCAATCAATGATTTGGATTGTTTTTACCAGTAGCTTTTTCTAACCAATCTACTACGTGCTTTCCCACCTAACCATGATAGAAAAAAATGATCAATGGCGAAAGAGAAATAAAACCTGTTCCAATAAGTTTATCGTCCTCAGAAATTCGACGAGCAGGAAATTCGAATCAGCGATCCCTGATCTCAAGTCCTGTCTTTTGTCGACTGCGCTACCGCATGTTCATGATGTTCCGGGGTTTACCGGTAATGGGCTAATGCGCCGAAGTGTTTTGTCAAGGAATACTCCCAGGCTTTATACGCAAAAGCCAGATCTTGCTTTGGGGTTCTAACTCGGGATCTCTAAGTTACAAATCGGAAACTTCACTACTAAGCCACCCAGGACTATTATGAAAAAATATCACTTAAACTAATGGAAGGTGATTATATATTCCTACATATTTTGTTCCCTCTTTTTTGTGTGCCATCACAATACTACTTCGCTTGATCATCGAGAACGGTATTCAAAACAATAAAATCTATATATCTTTAAGTAAAAGCTGTTTCTTTTTCTGTTTGAAAATTCTATCCCTTTCCAAAAATATGAACTGTATGTTGCTTGCAGTTTCTACCATAGGTACATATGTTTTGGTGCAATTCGAATACACAGCATCCAACTAATGCATTACAAGTGTTGAAAGAGCGGAAGTTGTGAACTATTAAGGAATTAATTTCAGGTCGCACCATACATGTAAAGCCTGCCATCGAGCCCTACAGTTCTTGGTGTGCTATATAGTTTATATTATATATTACATTTTTGTGACAACAATATAGTAAACTTGCAAAAATAAGATCAGTTTAGCTCAGCATGGCTGAGACTTCATTTTAATGAAGCTCTTTAGTACGTGCTTAAAATTACTACAATTACATTTTTCGATCTCTCTCTCTTTCTCTCTTTCTCTCTCTCTCTCTCTCTCTCTCTCTCTGTCTTTCTCTCTCATATAGCTATGCTCATGAAATAAATACTGAACATTTCATCTCTAAGAAAATAGGTAGTTCATACTCTACGTTTGAAATATCATCCATTTTTTGTCAGGCAAAGGGAAGTAATTCGTTTCCAAATTTGCCTTACACCGTTTGGCGCTACATTTATACAAGATACCTACCGTTACTTTTTCCATTATTTTTTTCCTAAATTATTAAACTGTACCAAGAAAACTTGTTGCATTTTCCTTTTACCTTATAGATCAAAATGATAATGTGATATTTTGGAAAGGAAATAGCCTCTATTCAGAAATACGGCAAGAAAAAGACATCGCCTGGCGTCTTAATTATTATCTCTCTTTTTCCATAGCACTTAGACAACCAAATTCGTGAAAATTTTGCACAAAACATTTATACTGTAATCATTATCTATACCTTCTCAAAGTATTTAAAGATATATGTTCACGTATTTTTTTTTTTTTTTTTTTTTTTTTTTATTACGATTGGCCGTTTTCATAAATACTTTCATGAAATTGTCTCGGACAAACTTAACCTTGTATGCAAATCATAATTTCTAATGATGTAAATGCACCGCCTTGTTTTTACACAACACGATCTTTAGTTGTAGTCGTATCAACCATAATGATTCATCCGTATTTACCCAACATTTTGAATATTTGCTGACAAAAAGTGAAATTATTTTCTTTTGCTAAAAGTGCAGTTTAAAGGTGGCCCTTCAGATTTTGGGACGAAACTTTTACAAAAATGAAAAAAGAATCATCCTTGTACTCCCCAAGCCTTTTATTTTCCATTCATAAAACCCCAGTAGTCGAAAGCCATCCGACAACACGAGAAATTAGAGATTTTCTACGGCCCAGGTTGACGACAACGGGAGACACGTTCTATTTCTAGATGATCAATTCGCTCATTTACATACAGGAATACACAGACGAAGTTTCAAAGATAGCGTCCGAAGAAGAAATTATGGAAAATAATTATTATATGTTTGTTATGTAATGGAATTTAAGCGTTATGAGTCACGTGCCAGTCACTTGACATTCCGACAATGCTTTATTGATTTTTGGCGCGAAATCTAAAAATACCTTAAGAGGCTACGTAGCCTTTTAAGGGAATACAAGCAAATTTTTTTTTCGTGTAATTTTATGGATCTTAATTGTTGATTATTTGTATTATTTTTCATATGAATTTCAGTGATATGTATATCTTTTAATTTGGAGAGATGTAACAATTCTAAATACCTGCCTTTAAAGTCAGTTTGGAACGGTTCCTTCTATAGATCAATATTTTCTAGTAAACGGGTAAGTCGCTGTCTTAAGACAAGCTTCACAACAAAGAATGATAAGCAATGACGACAAATTCTAATAATCATAAGATACGTACTTATTGCGTACAATATATAATTGAGTCGTTCCCTGAGAAAAGGGGTCTAAATGCATCTTTATGGTGCATGATACCTACAAGACAAAAAATAATTATGGATTTACAACTTCCATTTGGCTTCCAACTGACAGAATCAATAAAGTACACCGGTCCTTGAACATAAAGAAAATTGATTGGTAGCACACAGGCTGACCTGGGTCGATACATTTTGCAAATGCATTAACCCTCTTTTCACAGAGCATGGCTTATTCAACTTTCTTATTGTTGAAAAAACGTGGCTCAAATAATCGCAGTATTTGAACAACTTCTGATCCAATTAAATAGAGGACATCGCCAAATCATAGCTAAAGGGAGATAATTCATTTATAAATTTGATACTTGATCGTTTTAAGGGATGTGTGAGAGTTTACTTTAGACAGCCACATCTCCGTTTTTCTTTTGTGATTGATGTTGTTGTTGTTTGTTTGTTTTACGCGAAGTGCATAATAAGTGTAAAAATGATTCTTTTCATTCCGAATGTTCCATACCGAACTACTTATCAGAAATAATCTAAATTTTTCACGAAAAGTAAACTAAGCGAAATTGAAAAAATATCAACGACTGCATTAAGCTAAAATTCTTCCTTCCAGGTTAATGAAACTATAGTCAGTAATTGATAGCGCCATTAATTCATTTATCGATTGTATGGTATTTGACGCAATTTGTCTATATAAGTTAATTCATATATGTGTCGGCCAGTGCACCTATCCATGATATGGAATTTTTTAACCAATAGTTTTTGCATCATATTCTTACCAAGCTACTAAATGCTTTCCGACCTAACCATAGTAGAAAAAATGATAAATGGCGAGAGATAACTTAAACCTGTCGCAATAAGTTTATCGTCCTCAGAAAGAAATTTGACGAGCAGGAAATTCGGATCAGCGATCCCTGATCTCAAGTCCTGTCCTTTATCGACTACGCTACCGCATGTTCATGATGTTCCGGGGTTTACCAGTAATGGGCTAATGCGCCGAAGTGTTTTGTCAAGGAATACTCCCAGTCTTTTTATGCGAAAGCCAGATCTTGCTTTGGGGCTCGAACTCGGGATCTCTAAGTAACAAATCGGAAACTTTACTTCTGAGCCGAGCAGGACTCTTATGAAAAAATATCACTGAAGCTAATGGAAGGTCATAATATATTCCTACATCTTTCGTTCCTTTTTTTGTGTGCCTTCACAATACAACTTCGCTTGATCATCGAGAGCGGTATTCAAAACAATTAAGTCTATATATCTTTAAATAAAAGCTGTTTCTTTTTCTGTTTGACAATTCTATCCATTTCCAACAATATAAGGTGTATGTTGCTTACAGTTTCTACCATAGATACACATGTTTTTGTGCAATTCGAATACACAGCATCCTCGGATACCCCGGGGTCTCCCTATTTGCTACGTTACATCGACCCCTGGGACAAATGACTAATAAAACTTTGAATCAGCCGCCAAAAATCGATACGAAACGTCATAGCGTACAGTCCACTCGCCCATCACAAAATGATGATGGAACCAATGAAAAGCCAGCATTCGGCTAGCGGTAAAGCGAGGGAAATTCAATTAATTGTCCAAGGGGTCGATGTAGCGTAGCAAATAGGGAGACTCCGGGGTATCCGAGGATGAATACACAGCATCCAACTAATTAATTACAAGCGTTGAAAGGGCCGATGTTGTGAACTATTAAGGAATTGATTTCAGGTCGCACCATACATGTAAAGCCTGCCATCGAGCACTACAGTTCTTGGTGTGCTGTACATTGTATATTATATATTACTTATTTATGACGACAATATAGTAATCTGGCAAAAATAAGATTAGTTTAGCTCAGCATGGCTGAGATATAGTTTTAATGAAGCTCTGTAGTATGTGCTTGAAATTCATACGATTAAATTTTTTCTAGCTCTCTATCTCTGTCTCAGTCTCTCTCTCTCTCTCTCTCTGATATAGATATGCTCGAGAAATATTTACTGGACATTTTATTTAAAAAAATATATTTATAGTTCATACTCAACTCAATGATCATCCATTCCTTAATAGACAAAGTGAGGTAATTCGTTTCCAAATTTGCCATTCACCGTTTGTCGATATATTTATACAAGATGATAAGCACGATACCTACCGTTACTTTTCCAATATTTTTTCCTAAATTATTGGACTGTACCAACAAAACTTGTGGCATTTTCCTTTATCTTATAAATAATTGTGATAATGTGATATTTTGAAAAAGAAATAGTCCCTATTCAGAAATACGGTAAAAAAAAAAAGACATCGCCAGGCGTCTAAACTGTTTTCTCTCTTTTCCCATAGCACTTAGACAACCAAATTTGTGAAAATTTCCACAAAACGCATATACTTTATTCATTATCTATACCTTCTCAAAGTATTCAAAGATATACGTTCACGTATTTTTTTTTTTTTTTTTTTTTTTTTTTCTTTTTTTTACGCTTAGCCATTTTATTAAATACTTTCGTAAAATTGTTGTTATGCAAATCATAACTTCTAATGATGTAAATAGACCGCCTTGTTTGTGCACAACGCCATTTTTAATTGTTATCGTATCAACCATAACGATTCATCCTTCATTACCCAACATTTTGAATATTTGATGACAAAAAGTGAATTTTTTTGCTTTTGCTAAAAATGCAGTTTAAAGGCAGTTTGGAACGGTTCCTCCTATAGATTATCATCATTTTCAAGTAAACGGGTAAGTCACTGTCTTAATACAAGCTTCATGACAAAGAAGTGTTCGTCTTAAAATGATAAGCAATGACGACAACCTTCAATAACCATAAGATACATACTCACAGAGTTATAATATATAATTGAGTCGTGCCCTGAGAAAAGAAGTCTTAATGCAAATTTATGGTGCATGATACCTACAAGTAAAAACATAATTATGGATTTACAAATTCGATCATGTCTTTCAACTGACAGAAACACTGAGGTACACTGGTTCTTGAACATTCAGAAAATTGACTAGTAGCGCGCGGGCTGACCTGAGTCGATATGTTTTGCAAATGCATTAAACCCTCTTTTCACAGAGCATGGCTTATTTTACTTTTTTATTGTTGAAAAAAGTGGCAAAATAATCGCAGTATTTGGAAAACTTCTGATCCAATTAAATAGAGGACATCGCCAAATCATAGCTAAAGGGAGATAATTCACTCACAAATTTGATACTTGATCGTTTTAAGGAAGGTGTGAGCGTTTACTATAGACAGCCACAGCCCATGCTTTTCTTTTGTTGTTGTTGTTGGTGTTGTTGTTGCTTGTTTTACGCGAAGTAAATGATAATCATTGTAAGTGTAAAAATGATACTTTTCATTCCGAATGTTCCATATTAAATTACTTATCGGAAACGATCTAAATTTTTCATGAAAAGTAAAGCAAGCAAAATAGAAAAAAAAAACATCAACGTATGCAGTAAACTAAAATTCTCCCTACAAGTTTAATGAAACTATAGTCAGTAATTGAAAGCGACATTAATTTATTGATCGATTGTATGCTATTTGACGCAATTTGTCAAAATAAGTTTAGTCATATCTGAGTCGGCTAGTGCACCTATCCATGAATATGGATCTTTTTTACCAGTATGTTTTGCATCATATTCTTACCAAGCTACTAAATGCTTTCCCACCTAACCATAGAAGGAAAAATGATCAATGGCGAGAGAGGAATGAAATATGTCGAAATAAGTTCATCGTCCTCAGAAAGAAATTCGACGCGCAGGAAATTCGGACCAGCAATCCTTGATCTCAAGTCCTGTCTTTTGTCGACATCGCTACCGCATGTTCATGGTGTTACGGGGTTTGCCAGTAATGGGCTTATTACGCCGAAGCGTTTTGTCAAGGAATACTCAAACGACTTTTACGCAAAAGCCAGATCTCCCTTTGAGGCTCGAACTTGGGGTCTCTAAGCTACAAATCCGAAACTTTAACTACTGAGCCACGCAGGACTCTTATGAAAAGATATCAATTAAGCTAATGGAAGGTGATAATAATATGTTCCTATATCTTTCGTTCCCTTTTCTTTGTGTGTGAGTGTGTGTGCCATCACGATATAACTTCACTTCATCATTGCGAATGGTATTCAAAACAATTAGATTTATATATATCTTTAGATAAATGCTGTTTCTTTTTTCTGTTTGACAATTCTATCCCTTTCCAACAATATAAGCTGTATATTGCTTGCAGTTTCTACCATAGATAGACATGTTTTGGTGCAATTCGAATACACAGCATCAAACCAATGCATTTAAAGCGTTGAAAGGACGGATGTTGCATTTAGGAATTAATTTCAGGTCGCACCATATATGTAAAGCTTGCCATCGAGCCTTACAGTTCTTGGTGTGCTATACATTTTATATTATATCTTACTTATTTGTGACGACAATATAGTAAACTTGCAAAAATAAGACCAGTTTAGCTCAGCATGGCTGAGATTTGATTTTAATGAAGCTCTGTACTACGTGCTTAAAATTTCTACAATTTTAGCTCTCTCTCGCTCTCTCTCTCTCTCTCTCATTCTCTCTCTCTCTCAAATACACGTAGCTATGCTCATGAAATATTTACTAAATATTTCATCTCAAAGAAAATTAGGTAGTTAATACTCTACACAAATACCATCCATTTTTTTGACAGGCAAAAGGAGGTAATTTGTTTCCAAATTTGCCTTACACCGTTTGGCGATACATTTATGTTGCCGAGTCCTCTTTTATTCATTTAGTTGTGTCATACCATTTATTCCTTTCATGCAGTTGAATTCCATTTTACCAATTTAGTGGTGTCATACAATACTTTCAAACTTTACGTCATATTCACGTGCCCCTTGTGCAGTCCGAGTTTGAAGTTGCAGCAAGACAGTCGTCTTTGTAATGTCAGAAAGAATTCATAGCTTTTACTTGTTCTGAAGTTAAATTAATTATTTGTCCGTGTAGGTGAGACTTTCTTTATGTTAGGTTAAAGTTGCAATGAACTGACTTTCTGAATTTATGTTTTTTTGGTTTATTATTCGTGTTATTGTCTGTTTCGCGCGGCATCTGAAATGGCGGCATATGTCATTAACAAAGAATTTTTTTTATGTTTTTCACTACGGTGTTTACGTGTTCCTTAATTCATCGCACTTTTTATTACAGCTTATCAGTTCTAACCGGCACAGAGTGTGTATGTGTGTGCGTGCAGATTTCCAGACCATTTCAAGAGTTCTGTTACAATTCCACAAATTGGTAAGTTTGTGTAACGTTTGTTTAAGTGTACAATATGTTCTATGTGTATATTGTAATAGGTAATTGTCACACGCCTGTCAGTCTGGTTGCCAGTACATTCACACAGAGCTAGAACTGAGTCATGATAATTGTAAAATTGATACTTTTTGTATAACATTATCTTTGTATTTGTATGTCAGAAACGTAAGTCCTATTTCAAGAACCCAGTGTTTATATGGTTTTTAGCATATTCTCAAAAGTATTTTGTATTATTGTTTTCCAGATACATGTTCTTCTGTTCTCCTATGCTCTTGTTCTGGAACTGTAAACTAGAATGGCTGAAGATAAAGATATTGACTCAACTGCTTGTTCCTGTTTTTCTACTTATCTCTCGTGCCACATATAGAATTAGAGAAAAGTATATATTTATAAGTAGAGCAGGCAACATTTAGATGATAAGTGCGATACCTACTGTTACCATTTCCAATATTTTTTACTAAACTATTGGACTGTACCAACAAAACTTATTGCATTTTCTTAAACTTGTGATATTTTGAAAAAGAAATAGCCCTTATTCAGAAATACGGTAAGAAAAAGCATCGCCTGGCGTCTCAATTATTATCTCTCTTTTCTCATAGCACTTAGAAAACCAAATTCGTAAAAATTTTCCATAAGACGCAAATACTGTATTCATTATCTATAACTTTTCAACGTTTTAAAGATGTATATTCACGTTTTTTTTTTTTTTTTTTCATTACCATTGGCCATTTTCATAAATACTGTCGTGAAATTATCGCGGACAAACTTAGTCTTGTATGCAAATCATAATTTCTAATGATGTTAATGCACCGCCTTGTTTTTACACAACACCATTTTAGTTGTAATCATATCAACCATAACGATTCATCCGTCATTATCCAACACATTTGAATATTTGATGACAAAAAGTGAAATTATTTGTTTTTTGATAAAAGTGCAATTTGAAGGCAGTTTGGAACGGTTCCTTCTATAGATCACCATCATTTTCTAGTAAACAGGTAAGTCACTGTCTTAAGACAAGCTTCACAACAAAGAATGATAAGCAATGACGACATACTTTAATACTCATAAGATACGTACTTATTGATGTATAATGCATAATTGAGTCGTGCCCTGAGAAAAGGGGTCTTAATGCATCTTTATGGAGCATGATACCTACAAGTCAAAAATAATTATGAATCTACAAATTCCATTTTGTCTTCCAACTGACAATTAATAAGGTACACTGGTCCTTGAACATTCAGAAAATTGACTAGTAGCGCGCGGGCTGACCTGACTCGATATGTTTTGCAAATGCATTAAACCCTCTTTTCACAGAGCATGGCTTATTTAACTTTCTGATTATTGGAAAAAAGTGGCAAAATATTGGCAGTATTTGGACAACCTCTGATCCCATTAAATAGAGGACATCGCCAAATCATAGTTAAAGGGAGATAATTCACCCAAAAAATTTGATACTTGATCGTTTCAAGGGATGTGTGAGCGTTTACCTACATATATCTATATTTATAATTATATTTTACTTATATCTATATATCTTTAGATAAATGCTGTTTCTTTTTCTGTTTGACAATTCCTTTTGACAATATCCCTTTCCAACAATATAAGCTGTATGTTGCTTGCATATCTACCACAGATACATGTGTTTCGGTGCAATTCGAATACACAGCATCAAACTAATGTATTTAAAGCATTGAAAGGGCGGATTTTGTTAACTACTAGTATTTACGAATTAATTTCAGGTTGCACCATACTGGTAAAGCCTGCCATCGAGCCCTACAGTTCTTGGTGTGTTTATATTATATATTACTTTTTTGTGACGACAATATAGTAAACTTGCAAAAATAAGATCATTTTAGTTCAGAATGGCTGAGCATTGATTTTAATGAAGCTCTGTACTACGTGCTTAAAATTACTACGATTACATTTTTCGATCTCTCTCTCTCTCTCACTCTCTCTGTCTTTCCTTCTCATATAGCTGTGCTCATGATATATCTACTGAACAGTTCATTTCAAAGAAAATTAGGTAGTTCATACTCTAGACAAGTATCATCAAATTTTAGACAGGTCCGAAGAAGAAATTATGGAAAATAATGATATTTTTGTTATGTAATGGAATTTAAGTGTTATGTGTCACGTGCCAGTCACTTGACATTCCCACAATGATTTATAGATTTTTGGCGCGAAATCTAAAAATACCATAAGAGGCTACCTAGCCTTTTAAGGGGATACCATCAATTTTTTTTTCGTGTAATTTTATGGATCTTAATTGTTGATTATTTGTATTATTTTTTTATGAATTTCAGTGATATGTATATCTTTTAATTTGGTGAGATGTAAAAATTCTAAATACCTGCCTTTAAATGCAGTTTGGAACGGTTCCTTCTATAGATCAATATTTTCTAGTACACGGGTTAGTCACTGTCTTAGGACAAGCTTCACAACAAAGAATGATAAGCAATGACGACAAATTCTAATAATCATAAGATAATGTACTTATTGCGGTACAATATATAATTGATTCGTTCCCTTAGAAAAGGGGTCTAAATGCATCTTTATGGTGCATGATACCTACGAGACAAAAAAATATTTATGGACTAACAAATTCCATTTTATCTTCCAACTGATAGAATCAATAAAGAACAATGGTCCTTGAACATTCAGAAAATTGACTGGTAGCACGCAGGCTGACCTGGGTCGATACGTTTTGCAAATGCATTAACCCTCTCTTCATAGAGCATGGCTTATTCAACTTTCTTATTGTTGAAAAAAACGTGGCAAAATAATCGCAGTATTTGAACAACTTCTGATCCAATTAAATAGAGGACATCGCCAAATCATAGCTAAAGGGAGATAATTCAGTCAAAAATTTGATACTTGATCGTTTTAAGGGATGTGTGAGAGTTTACTTTAGACAGCCACATCTCCGTTTTTCTTTTGTGGTTGTTATTGTTGTTTGTTTGTTTGTTTGTTTGTTTGTTTTACGCGAAGTGCATAATAAGTGTAAAATTGACACTTTTCATTCCGAATGTTCCATACCGAACTACTTATCGGAAATGATCTAAATTTTCCAAGAAAAGTAAACCAAGCAAACTTGAAAAAAATATCAACGACTGCATTAAGCTAAAATTCTTCCTTCCAGGTTAATGAAACTATAGTCAGTAATTGATAGCGCCATTAATTCATTTATCGATTGTATGGTATTTGACGCAATTTGTCTACATAAGTTAAGTCATATCTGCGTCGGCCAGTGCACCTATCCATGATATTGAATTTTTTAACCAGTAGTTTTTGCATCATATTCTTACCAAGCTACTTAATGCTTTCCGACCTAACCATAGTAGAAAAAATGGTACATGGCGAGCGATAACTTAAACCTGTCGCTATAAGTTTATCGTCCTGAGAAAGAAATTCGACGAGCAGGAAATTCGGATCAGCGATCCCTGATCTCAAGTCCTGTCCTTTATCGACTACGATACCGCATGTTCATGATGTTTCGGGGTTTACCAGTAATGGGCTAATGCGCCGAAGTGTTTTGTCAAGGAATACTCCCAGTCTTTTTATGCAAAAGCCAGATCTTGCTTTGGGGCTCGAACTCGGGATCTCTAAGTTACAAATCGGAAACTTTACTTCTGACCACGCAGGACTCTTATGAAAAAATATCACTGAAGCTAATGGAAGGTCATAATATATTCCTACATCTTTCGTTCCCTTATTTTGTGTGCCTTCACAATACAACTTCGCTTGATCATCGAGAGCGGTATTCAAAACAATTAAATCTATATATCTTTAAATAAAAGCTGTTTCTTTTTCTGTTTGACAATTCTATCCATTTCCAACAATATAAGGTGTATGTTGCTTACAGTTTCTACCATAGATACACATGTTTTTCTTTTGTGGTTGTTATTGTTGTTTGTTTGTTTGTTTTAAGCGAAGTGCTTAATAAGTGTAAAAATGACACCTTTCATTCCGAATGTTCCATACCGAACTACTTATTGGAAATGATCTAAATTTTCCAAGAAAAGTAAACCAAGCAAACTTGAAAAAAATATCAACGACTGCATTAAGCTAAAATTCTTCCCTCCAGGTTAATGAAACTATAGTCAGTAATTGATAGCGCCATTAATCTATTGATCGATTGTATGGTATTTGAAGCAATTTGTCTACAAAAGTTTAGTCATATCTGAGTTGGCCAGTGCACCTATAAATGATATGGATTGTTTTTACCAGTAGCTTTTTCTAACCAATCTACTACGTGCTTTCCCACCTAACCATGATAGAAAAAAGTGATCAATGGCGAAAGAGGAATAAAACCTGTTCCAATAAGTTTATCGTCCTCAGAAATTCGACGAGCAGGAAATTCGAATCAGCAATCCCTGATCTCAAGTCCTGTCCTTTGTCGACTGCGCTACCTCATGTTCATGATGTACCGGGGTTTACCAGTAATGGGCTAATGCGCCGAAGTGTTTTGTCAAGGAATACTCCCAGGCTTTATATGCAAAAGCCAGATCTTGCTTTGGGGCTCGAACTCGGGATCTCTAAGTTACAAATCGGAAACTTTACTAATGAGCCACGCAGGACTATTATGAAAAAATATCACTTAAGCTAATGAAAGGTGATTATATATTCCTAGATCTTTCGTTCCCTTTTTTTGTATGCCATCACAATACTACTTCGCTTGATCATCGAGAATGGTATTCAAAACAATTAAATCTATATATCTTTAAATAAAAGCTGTTTCTTTTTCTGTTTGAAAATTCTATCCCTTTCCAACATTATGAGCTGTATGTTGCTTGCAGTTTCTACCATAGATACATATGTTTTGGTGCAATTCGAATACACAGCATCCAACTAATTCATTACAAGCGTTGAAAGGGCCGATGTTGTGAACTATTAAGGAATTAATTTCAGGTTGCACCATACATGTAAAGCCTGCCATCGAGCCCTACAGTTCTTGGTGTGCTGTACATTTTATATTACATATTACTTATTTGTGACGACAATATAGTAATCTGGCAAAAATAAGATCAGTTTAGCTCAGCATGACTGAGATATGGCTTTAATGAAGCTCTGTAGTACGTGCTTGAAATAACTACGATTACAAAGTCATTTTTTAGCTCTCTGTCTGTCTGTCTGTCTCTCTCTCTCCCTCTCTCCCTCTCTCTCTCTCTCTCATATAGATATGCTTTAGAAATATTTACTGGACATTTTATTAAAGAATAAAAGGTAGTTCATACTTTACTCAATGATCATCCATTTCTTAACAGGCAAAGGGAGGTAATTCGTTTCCAAATTTGCCATTCACTGTTTGGCGATGTATTTATACAAGATGATAAGCGCGATACCTACCGTTACTTTTTCCAATATTTTTTCCTAAATTATTGGACTGTACCAACAAAACTAATTGCGTTTTCCTTAAACCTATAAATCAAAATAATAATGTGATATTTTGAAAAAGAAATAGCCCCTATTCAGGAATACGCTAAGAAAAAAGACATCGCCGTGCGTCTAAACTGTTATCTTTCTTTTATCAGGGTCGATATGTTTTGCAAATGCATTAAACCCTCTTTTTACAGAGCATGGCTTATTTAACTTTTCATTGTTGAAAAAAGTGGCAAAATAATGGCAGTATTTGGAGAACTTCTGATGTTATTAAATTAGATAGAGGACATCGTCAAATCATGGCTAAAGGGAGATAATTCACTCACAAATTTGATACTTGGTCGTCTTAAGGGATGTGTGAGCGTTTACTTTAGACAGCCACATCTCATGTTTTTCTTTGTTCTTGTTGTTGCTTGCAGTTTCTACCATAGATACATATGTTTTGATGCAATTCGAATACACAGCATTAAACTAATGCATTAAAAGCGTTGAAAGGGCGGGTGTGTGAACTATTAACGAATTCATTTCAGGTCGCACCAAACCTGTATAGCCTGCCATCGAGCCCTACAGTTCTTGGTGTGCTATACATTTTATATCATATATTACTTATTTGTGACGACAATATAGTAAACTTGCAAAAATAAGATCAGTTTAGCTCAGCATGGCTGAGATTTGATTTTAATGAAGCTCTGTACTACGTGCTTAAAAATACTACGATTACATTTTTCGAGCTCTCTCTCTCTCTCTGTCCCTCTCTCTTTCTCTCTCATAAAGCTATGCTCATGAAATATGCACTGAACATTTCATTTCAAAGAAAATCAGGTAGTTCATACTCAATGCAAATACCATTCATTTTTTAACAGACAAAGGGAGGTAATTCGTTTCCAAATTTGCCTTACACCGTTTGGCAATACATTTATACAAGATGATAAGTGCAATACCTACCGTTACCTTTTCCAATATTTTTTTCCTAAATTATTGGACTGTACCAACAAAACTTGTTGCATTTTCTATTAATATATAAGTCAAAATGATAATGTGATATTTTGAAAAGGAAATAGCCCCTATTCAGAAATACTGTAAGAAAAAGACATCGCCTGGCGTCTAACTTATTATGTCTCTTTTCCCATAGCACGTAGACAACCAAAGTTTGCACAAAACGCATATACTATATTCATTATCTATACCTTTTTATAGTATAAGGATATGTATTAGCGTACTTCTTTTTTCTCTTTTTATTGCGATCGGCCATTTTCATAAATACTTTCGTGAAATTGTCTCAGACAAACTTAAGGTAAGACCTGTGTAGTGGAAAACTGCTATTTCCACTAAAATATCATCCTGCAAAATTAGCTATGATTAAAAATGAGTATAATTGAACTACTTTCACCGATTCATTTTTTTTTCACATTTTTCCTTCTTTGAATAATCATTTATAAATCTAAAACCACTATATTCTCAATTCAAAAAGACATAATAATTACCTCCCTTTTCAGAAAACAAACAAATGTATCAAAAAATAATTTCAAGTTAGAAATAAACGGAATTTCTGATCCGTTACAAATGTGCAAAAGTATTATTTCTGCATAAATCCTGATTTATCAACAAATTAGAATTTTCACCTGAAGTGCATTACACAGGTCTTACCTTAATTTTGTATGCACATCATAATTTCTATTGAAATTAATACACCACCTGCCTTTTACATAACACGATTTTCAGTTGTAATCGTATCAATCACAATTATTCATCCGTCATTACCCAAGATTTTGAATATTTAATGACAAAAAGTGAAATTATTTGCTTTTGCTAAAAGTGCAGTTTAAAGGCAGTTTGGAACGGTTCCTGCTACAGATCAATATTTTCTAGTAAACGGGTAGGTCACTGTCTTATGACAAGCTTCACAACAAAGAATGATAAGCAATGACGACAAATTCTAATTATAATAAGATACGTATTTATTGCACTACAATAAATAATTGAGTCGTGCC
This sequence comes from Tridacna crocea, assembly GCA_943736015.1. Classification (NCBI taxonomy): domain Eukaryota; kingdom Metazoa; phylum Mollusca; class Bivalvia; order Cardiida; family Cardiidae; genus Tridacna; species Tridacna crocea. The sequence continues at coordinate 43,680,511 of OX031068.1, read as the reverse complement.
TGAGAAAAGGGGTCTAATGCATCTTTATGGTGCATGATACCTACAAGTCAAAAAATGATTATGAATCTACAAGTTCCATTTTGTCTTCCAACTGACAGAATCAATGAGGTACATTGGTCCTTGAACATACAGAAAATTGACTGATAGCACGCAGGCTGACATGAGTCGATACCTTTTGGAAATTCATTAATCCCCTTTTCACAGAGCATGGATTATTTAACTTTTTTATTGTAGAACAAAAAGTGGCAAAATAATCGCAGTATTTGGAGAACTTCTGATCCAATTAAATAGAGGACATCGCCAAATCATAGCTAAAGGGAGATAATTCACTCACAAATTTGATACTTCATCCTTTTAAGAGATGTGTGACAGCTTACTTTAGACAGCCACATCTCATGTTTTTCTTTCTTTGTTGTTGTTGTTGTTGTTGCTTGTTTGTTTGTTTGTTTGTTTGTTTGTTTGTTTTAGGCAAAGTACATGATAATCATTACGAGTGTAATAGTGTAAAAGTGATACTTTTTATTCTGAATGTTCCATACCGAACTACTTATCGGAAATGATTTAAATTTTGCACGAAAAGTAAACCAAGCAAAATCACGGCGGGGAATCACGTGACACAACAACAAAAACAATGACCGACATTTGAAGAAATTCCCCCGCTTCAGGTAAGAAAATCTTCAATAATTCCGTTAATACGTGACCGATTGGAATTTGGTTTGAAGCAGAGAAGGCGGAAGGACTCCGGGGATTTGCTTGATGTGTTAGATTTTTTAAACAACACCTGATAAAAAAGTTATTGACGACCAAACAAATTATCCAGGGTAAAAAATTGGTTTGCTCGTCAATAACTTTTTTATCAGGTGTTGTTTAAACAATCTAACACATCAAGCAAATCCCTGGAGCCGTTCCGCCTTCTCTGCTTCAAACCAAATTCCAATCTGTCATGTATTAACGGAATTATTGAAGATTTTCTTACCTCAACTTGGGGAATTTTTTCAAATGTCGGTCATTTTTGTTGTTGTTGTGTCACGTGATTCCCCGCCGTGAAAATAGAAAAGAAAAATATATCAACGTCTGCAGTAAGCTAAAATTCTCCTTATCAGGTTAAAGAAACTATAGTCAGTAATTGATAGCGACATTAATGTATTGATCGATTGTATGATATTTGACGCAATTTGTCAACATAAGTTTAGTCATATCTGCGTCGGCAAGAGCACCTATCCATGATATGGATTTTTTTAACCAGTAGTTTTTGCATCATATTCTTACCAAGCTACTAAATGCTTTCCAACCTAACCATTATAGAAAAAATGATAAATGGCGAGAGAGCAATTAAACCAATCGCAATAAGTTTATCGTCCTCAAAAAAGAATTCGACGCGCAGGAATTTCGGATCAGGAATCCCTGATCTCAAGTCCTGTCCTTTGTCGACTGCTCTACCGCTTGTTCATGACGTTACGAGGTTTGCAAGAACTGGGCTAATGAGCCGAAGTGTTTTGTCAAGGAATACTCCTACTCTTTTTGCGCTAAAGCTAGATAACCCCTTGAGGCTCAAACTCGGGATCTCTATGCTACAAATCCGAAACTTTAACTACTGAGCCACGCAGGACTCTTATGAAAAGATATTAATTAAGCTATTTGAAGGTGGTAATATGTTCCTACATTTTTCGTTCCCTTTTTTTGTGTGTGTATGCCATCGCGATACAACTTCGCTTGATCCTTGAAAATTGTATTCAAAACAATTAAATCTATATATCTTTAGATAAATGCTGTTTCTTTGTTCTGTTTGACAATTCCTTTTGATAATGTCCCTTTCTAAATATATAAGCTGTATGTTGCTTGCAGTTTCTACCATAGATACATATGTTTTAATGCAATTCGAATACACAGCATCAAACTATTGCATTACAAGCGTTAAAAAGGCGGATGTTGTGAGCTGTTAAGGCATTAATTTCAGGTCGCACCATACATGTAAAGCCTGCCATCGAGCCCTACAGTTCTTGGTGTGCCATACATTTTATACTATATATTACTTATTTGTGACGACAATATAGTAAACTTTCAAAAATAAAATTAGTTTAGCTTAGCATGGCTGAGATTTGATTTTAATGAAGCTGTGTACTACGTGCTTGAAATTACTACGATTATATTTTTTTGAGCTCTCTCTCTCTCTCTCTCTCTCTCTCTCTCTCTCTCTCTCTCATATAGCTATGCTCATGAAATAAATACTGAACATTTTATTTCAAAGAAAATTAGGTAGTTCATAGTCTACTTTTGAAATATCATCCATTTTTGACAGGCAAAGGGAAGTACATGTAATTCGTTTCCAAATTTGCCTTACACCGTTTGGCAATACATTTATACAAGATGATAAATGCGATACCTGCCGTTACTTTTTCCAATATCTTTTTTCTATATTTTTGGACTGTACCAACAAAACTTGTTGCGTTTTCCATATTAAAAATGATAATGTGATATTTCGAAAAGGAAATAGCCTCTATTCAGAAATACGGCAAGAAAAGGACAGCGCCAGGCGTCTAAATTATTATCTCTCTTTTCCCATAGCACTTAGACAACCAAATTCGTGAAAATTTTCCACAAAACATTTATACTGTATTCATTATCTATACCTTCTCAAAGTATTTAAAGATATATGTTCACGTTTTTTTTTTTTTTTTTTTTTTTTTTTTTTTTTTCTTTGGGCCATGTTCATAAATGCTTTCGTAAAATTGTCGCGGAGAAACTAAATTGTGTAAGCAAATCATACTTTCTATTTATGTTAATACACCGCCTTGTTTTTACACAACACCATTTTAGTTGTGATCGTATAAACAATAATGATTTATCCGTCATAACCCAACATGTTGAATATTTAATGACAAAATTAAAATTATTTGCTTTTGCTAACAGGGCGGTTCAAAGGCAGTTTGGAACGATACCTCCTATAGATTACCATCATTTTCTAGTATCCGAGTTAGTCACTGACTTGAGACAAGCTTCGTGACAAAGAAGTGCTCATCTTCAAATGATAAGCAATGATGACAATCATTAATAATCATAAGGTACATACTCATTGAGGTATAATTTATAATTATAAAGTAGAAAAATTCGATTTCTGCAGTAAACTTAGTATTCTCCCCGCTAGGTTTATGAAACTTCAGTTGGCAATAAATGATGATATTAATCTATTGATCGATTGTATGATGTTTGATGCAATTTTATAACAACATTTCGGTTATGTCTGCGTTGGCTAGTGCACCTTTCCATGATTTTATTTATTTTTTTTTAACCAGAGGTTTGAAAAATATTTTTACCAAGTTACTAACTGCTTTCCCACATAACCAACGCAGAGGAAATGGTCAGTGGTAAGGGAAGAATGGTTCCTATAGCAAAAACTTTTAAAAAATTCGCCTAGCAGGGGGTTCGGACCAGCGATCCCTGATCTCATGATAGGATGTCTTTAGTCTTTCACTACTGGGCTAAAGTGTCGAAGTGTCTTGTCAATGGATATTCCAACGAAAAAGCCAGTGCTTCCTTCCAGGCTCTAACCCGGGGCCTCTAGATTACTCCAACAATATAAGCTGTATATTGCTTGTAGCTTCTACGGTAGATACATATGTTTTGATGCAATTCGAATACACAGCATCCAACTAATGCATTACAAGCGTTGAAGGGCCGATGTTGTGAACTATTAAGGAATTAATTTCAGGTCGCACCATACATGTAAAGCCTGCCATCGAGCCCTACAGTTCTTGGTGTGCTGTACATTTTATATTATATATTACTTATTTGTGACGAAAATATAGTAATCTTGCAAAAATAAGACTAATTTATCTCAGCATGGCTTAGATTTGATTTTAATGAAGCTCTGTACTACGTGCTTAAAATTACTACGATTTCTTTTTTCTAGCTCTCTCTCTCTCTCTCTCTCTCTCTCTCTCTCTCTCTCTCTTGTAGCTATACCCTTGAAATATTTACTGAACATTTCGTTTCAAAGAAAATTAAGTTGTTCATACTCTACCCAAAGATCATTCACTTTTTGACAGGTAAAGGGAGGCAATTCATTTCCAGATTTGCCTTACACCGTATGGCGATACATTTATACAGGATGATAATATACAATACCTTCCGTTGGTTTTTCCAATATTTGTCGTTTGGTAATGAGTTAAGTGTGCCATCGAGCCGTACAGTTCTTGTGTATATCATATATTACTTTATATATACTATTTCTCGAATTATATGCGAAAAATCGAGGCAAACACGTCGACAATAACTAAACAAATAAGCAAGTACAACACAAACTGGCAAGACTAGACACAAAAATGTCGGGAAGAATGACTAAAACATAAAGTCAGCATGATCTTTTTGCAATGCAAAGAACTCAATTTGTTAAAATTGCCGCGGGTGAAACGTGCAATTTCTGTCCTGCGACAACTACAGATCTCGAAACAAGGTCCCCAAAAACTCGACTTTGTTTCATTTTATAGAGGTTTCATGCATTTCGTTTTGTGATGAAATAAAATGTAATGTAATAAAACTATTGTTATTTTGATACTTTCATAACATTCCGTTATTTTATAATGCGTTGGTATAATTTTTATCTGTTTTGTAATTACTTATCATTTTTATCATACCTTTCTTTGAACAAAAAGAAAATGTTAAATATGTTTAGTTTTTCCTTCCGTTTTCATTTGGCTTAAAAGTAGTAGCCACTTGGAAATATTTTCCCAGTGCTTTACGGCCTAACTCGAAGGATTAGATTACAACGCGAGCAAATGCTTTACATACAATGGAAAGGCATAAATACATATGTTCAAATTTCCTTTTTGAAAATGTTTGTGTGGTGGATTAGCTTTTAGCTTGAGAGATAACATCATTAGTGCAAAGAAGTTGTAAAATAGAGCACTGAAATACATAGGTCTTTTTACGAAGCAAAGAATTCGATTTGTTCCAAGTCTCGCAGGTGAAGACTGCACTACCTATCCATCGGTAGCTACATATCTCGAAGCAATCCTTAACAATTAGGTTTTTTTTTTATTTTATACAAGCCTCAGGCATTGTGTTTTGTGATGGAATGAAATGTAACGCAATATTACCAATGCTGACCTACTCATTTGATTCTAAACGTGCACCCATTTTTATCCTTTTTGGTATATTTTCTTATTCGTTTCGTCATAACTCTTCACTTTATAATTACCACTTGCACAAAAAAGGGGGGGAAACATGTTAAGTATTTCTGATTTTTGCCGTTTTTTTCCTTTGATCAAAATGTATTAGACCATATGTGCCTATATTGCCACCGAATTTCTATTTATGACAATGCTTGTCTGATCAGTCATCCTGCAAATTGTAAGACATTATTTGTGCAACAAACTTGAAAATAGTATGCTAAAATAGATATATTGATACACTTCGTGTTCCAACATTCCTCGAATGATACATGTGAGTCGAGTTAAATTCCTGTCGACAAATCCAACAAATAAACAAGTTTGAACACAAACAGAACAAGTACGCTAGTTTTGCACAAAACAGTAGGGCTTGTCTCAAAAATATAGGAAAAATATGTAGAAACATATTTTTGTCAGCATGATATGATTTTTCTACAATGCAAAGATTTCAATTTGTTCCAATTCTCGCTGGTTAAAGCTGCACTTCGTATCCATCGACAACTACATTTCTCGAAGCAATCATAAAAACTTAAGTTTGTTGTATTTTATACATCCCCCCCATGATCGTGTTTTTTGATGAAATAAAAATGTAACGTAGCACGACCTACGCAAACTAATTTGATACATTTAAAACATTTAGTCATTCTGGAGTTGTTTGGTATAATTCTTTATCTTTATTTGTTTTATCATAACTTATCATTTTATACATTCACATTTTGTAACAAGGACAAAAATTCTTTACTATGTTTAGTTTTTCTTTGGTCTTAAGATATTTAAACCTCTTGAAAGTATCTTCTACGGGCTTAGAACTACGCCTGTTTCCAAGGTGTAGATAACACCTCTACGAATGCTTTCCAAAGATCGGTTTTCATTAGTGAAATTGCATATATGCACGTATTATCACTGAATTTAAATTTATTTGACATAATTTGTATGATGAATCAGACAGAGCTTGCGTCATTACATTATTTGTGCAAAGGATTAGGAAAAAATACTGTGTGCTGAATTCCATATTTTAATACACTTGGCACTGCAATATTTCTCGAATAATTCACGAAGGTGGAGTCAAACGCTTGAACACAAAACAAACAAACAAGCAAGTATCAAACTAAAACGGAAGGCTAGTCAAGGAAGTATAGGAAAAGTAAGTAGAAAAAATATTTAAATCAACATGATCTTTTTTCAACGCAAAGAATTCAGTTTGTTCAATTTTCTTGCATATTAAAAATGTGCACTACCTATCCATCGACAATTACAGTTCTCGAAGCAACCCTTAAAACTTTAGTTTGTTCAACCCCATATAATTTGTATGATGAATCAGACAGCAACTTGGAAGATTACATTATTTTTGACAAAAAAAAGGAATATAACAGTCTATATTGGTACATTTGGTACCGCAACATTTCTCGAATGATTAACGAAAGTGGGGTTGAACACAAAATTAACAAACAAGCAAGTATCAAACAAAACGGGAAGGCTAGTCAAGAAAGTGTAGGAAGAATAAGTGGGAAAAAAAGTCAACATGATCTTTTCGCAGTGCAAAGAATCCAGTTTGTTGCATTTTTTTGCATGTTACAAATGCACTACCTATCCATCGACAACTACAGATCTCGAAGCAGCCCAAAATACTTAAGTTTGCGGCATTTTATATAGGCCTCAGGTATTGTGTTTTGTGATGGAATAAAATGTAACATAGTAAAGCTAACGCAGACTGATTTAATACAATTAAACTATTTAGTCATTTTGGAGTTCTTTGGTATAATTCTTTATTTGTTGTATCATAACTTATCATTTAATCATTCACATCTTGTATCAAGGAAAAAATCTTGAATATGTGTGGTTTTTGCCGTCCGTTTTCCTTTGGCCCTAAGTATCAGCCTCTTGGAAGTATCTTCTGAGTACTGGCTTTTAATCTAAGTTCCAAGGTGTAGATAACACATCTACAAATGCTTTCCAAAGATCGCTTTTCACTGGTGAAATTGTATATACGCACATATTATTACTGAATTTATATTTCTTTGACATAATTTGTATGATGAATCAGACAGCAACTTGGGAGATTACATTATTTTTGCAAAGAACTTGTCAAAAAACAGTGCGCTAAAAATCCATTAATTGGTACACTTGGTACCACAACGTTTCTCGAATGACTTCACGAAAGAGGAGTCAAATACTTGAACACCAAACCAACAACCAAGCAAGTATCAAACGAAACAGGAAGGCTAGTCAAGAAAGTATAGAAGAATAAGTGAAAAGAAATTAGTCCACATGATCTATTCACAATGCAAAGAATTCAGTTTATTCAATTATTTTGCATGCTACAAATGCATTACTTCTCCATCGACAACTACAGATCTCGAAGCAGCCTTAAAAGCTTTAGTTTGTTGTATTCTATATAGCCCTCAAGCATTGTGTTTTGTGATGAAATAAAATGTAACGTAGTAAAGCTAACGCAGACAAGTTCAATACATTTAAACTATTAAGTCATTTCGGAGGTCTGTGGTATAATTCTTTATTTGTTTTATCATAACTTATTATTTTAAACATTCACACATTCTAACAAAGAAAAATCTGTGATGTATTTACTTTTCGCCGTTTGTTTTCCATGGGTCCTCAGGTATCGGCCTTTTGAAAGTATCTTCTACGGGCTTTTACTCCCGATTCCAAGGTGTAGATAACACCTCCACAAATGCTTTCCAAAGATCGCTTTTCATTATTGGTTCACTTGCATACATGCACATATTGCCCTTGAAATTTCATTTCTTTGACATAATTTCTATGATAAATCAGACAGCAACTTGGGAGATTACTTCTATTTGTGCGAAGAACCTGGAAAAAAAACAGTGTGCTAAAATTCATAACTTTGTACACTTGGTACAGCATCATTTCTCCAATAATTCAAGAAAACATGCATGTTTAGAAAACTTTTTTTTCTTCTTTCTTCATTTTCTCGTTTGCTGAAGGAGTAATGCCCATCCATCCATCGACAACTACAGATCTCGAAGAAAATTTTAAATACCTAGTCTTTTGCTATCAACACAACCTCAGGCAGTATGTTATATGATGACAGAATTTTGTTTGAATTATATCATGAATTAGTATTTGCTTACTCAGACGGTTCGTTTTATTGTAATGTTTGCATATTATAATCATCGACCTATATTTCCCTGTCTTGCCATAAAGATTCGAGAAAAATAATTTATCCGACAAATTTGGCTCAAATAATCTAAAATTATCATTCTATTGTCGGGCAATCTCTGCAAGTAGTATGAAAACTAGATAGACTTCGTCATTGAAGTTCAAACAAGAGAGTATCCCTAACATCAAGATATACATTTATCACATAATCTACCTCGTTTTCAGTGTAATATACCCATTACGAATTTTCTTATCTTATACATGTTTGATCATAATTATCACATTTATGACTGTACGTCTTTCTATCACCTTATCATCTTATCTTATACAGTAACACGTTTGATATCATACTTGTGTGACCTCATTTTTGACGTCATTTCGTGAATGGATATTACTGTGGGTGCATTTCTGAATGTCTTTACATCATCTGATCTATATTTAATGAAATGTCGTTATGTGATGAAAAGAATCTGACATTCCTTGACGTTTTAGATAAGATTTTATTAAACTAGTCGAGGAAAATGTTATCAAGCGAGCCTGTAGCGAGCTTAATAATATTTTCCTTGACGAGTTTAGTAAAATCTTACCTCAAAAGCCCACTCATGTCAGATCCTATATTTATTACATAACTTCCCTTGTTTTCAGTGTAAATACCCATTACGAATTTTCTTATCTTACACATTTGATCATAATTATCACATTTATGACTGTCTTTGCATCATCTGATCTATATACTGTGAAATGTCATTATGTGATAAAAAGAATCTGACATTTGAGGGCGTTTGAGATAGTTTTTTATTAAACTCGTCAAGGAAAGTGTTATTAAGCTCGCCAAAGCCTCGATTAATAACATATTTCCCTAGACTCGTTTAAAAAAAAAAACCTTATCTCAAAAGCCCACTCATATCAGATCCTATATGTACCTCAGGATAAAGGCATGCTAGGGATGAACTATGTGAGCTTTATAAAAACTGTGTTGAACAAGTCCTAGTTTTTACGACCCTGTGATAGAAGTCTTTTGAAAACATTGTGGAAAAGGGAGAAAATGCTGGTAACCAGCATTTCTCCTTTTCCCACAATGTTTACTACCCTGCTGGAAACAAATTTCAATTTTTGAGCTTCAATTATTTTGTAGTCTGCAGGTTCTTTCATTTTGGACCATTCTAAAATTTTGTTGTTTGGTAAAGGGTTAAGCATACCTAAATTGGTTATTTCTTGAGGTAATAATACAAAAACTACTGACTTGCACCAAATACATGCAATAAATAGCAGGACTTGGTTACTTACCCGATTAATCCGAAATGAAATTGAACCAAACATTTAAAAAGAAGAAAAAAAATGATAATTATATATGTCGTAGGCCAGATTGGAATCCAGGCAGATCCAGAATCGGCCTAGGCAGATCTGGAATCTGCCTAGGCCAAACTAGAATTCTGATTTGGTCTAGACCAAAATAGAATTCTTGTTTGGTCTAGGCAGATTCCAGATCTGCCTAGGCCAACTTAGAATTCCAGTTTGGCTAGGCAGATACAGAATCTGCCTAGACCAAATTGGAATCTTTTCTTTTTTAGAATCTTTTCAGTAAATACCCATTTTAACCAAAAAAAAAAAAATCTTTATCACCTGAGCTTTGATTTTTATACCTTTTTCTATAAATGCTATATTAACTCATTACCAAACGACAATATTTTAGACTGGTCCAAATTGAAAGCATTTGCAGACGACAAAATAAAAGTGACTGAAAATTTGAAATTTGTTTTGTGAAGGGTAGAAAACATTGTGGGAAAAGGAGAAAATGCTGGTTACCAGCATTTTCTCCTTTTCCCACAATGTTTTCTAAAGGCTTCTTTCTCAGGGGCGTCAAAAGTAGGGATTGAGTGGTAATGGGTTAAGTAAACACATTTATATAAAAGGAAAAAAAGTAATAAGTTTTGAATTTATTCTCTTTCTTCTATTTATGTAGTTCCCAACTTAAATAATATTTTATTTAGGAAGTGTAGACAAAGATCAGCGTGTGTACATTATCAAAGTTTGGTCTTTTGTCTACATTTTATTGTCATTATTATTTTTTTTATTTTGGCATTTATTATTCATGAACAAAGCAATTAAGTACAATGTAGTATTTCAAAAACAAAAGTGATTTAGTAAATATGACCCTTTATTTAAAAAAAGACCATCCAGAAATTGCAATAAGTATCGAAACTGGTCAGGCTGCACTGACTGCGTTAGCTGACCAAGACTAAAATTTCACTTCAGTGGATTTTCTGTAAGTTGATATGTTTACCTATCTAATAAATTGTCACATGTTTGAAAACTATTGACCCAGATATATGTAAACTGTCTGTGATCTCTTTTATTACATGTAAAGGGTTGCCAGATGGTTCCTGTATGTGTGATTGGTCAAAAAGATATCACACATTCACACTTTTACAGGTAACTAATTTGGCAGTTAACCCTTTACCAGATGACAAAGTTTTAGCTTTGTCCAAATTGTAATTATGTGCAGACAACAATTTCAATGTGGTTAAGATTGAGCATTTTTTCCTTGATAGGTAGAAAATATTGTGGGAACAGAAGAAAAAGCAAGTTACCAGAATTTTCTTCTTTCCGCATAAAGTTTTCAAAAGTTTCCTTTTCCAGGTTCGTTAAAAGTCAGCATTGAGTGGTAAAGGGTTAACATCATTTTGACAATGTTAACTTTCAACTTCACACATCATACTTGTGCCAGGTTGACCCATCACATATTATTAACCCTTTCCCAAACGACAAACTTTTGGACTAGACCAAATTGAAAGCATTTGCAGACGACAATTCAACTCTTGCTGAAAAGATGATTTCTGTCTATGACTGGGTAGAAAACATTGTGGGAAAAGGAGAAAATGCTGGTTAGCATTTTCTCCTTTCACCACAATGTTTTCAAAAGGCTACTATTCTAGACCCGTAAAAACCAGGGATTGTTTGGGAAAAGGTTAATTACCATTTATTGGGAAAAAAATATAAAGAGTATACAGTATGAACAATTCTCCTTTTTCCACCATAATTTCTACCAGATTTATTTCTCACTTTTCTCATTTCTATAATATCAGTCCTACAAAAAATAAAACAAGTTTACAACTACAACTCTGTGGTAGAATTCTTAGGAAAACAATATTTTCCTACAATGCTTATAGTTACTACTTCATTATTGGATTATTTCATGATTTCTTTCTATTAAATCAAACCGATCCACATATAATTACAACTAAGATATACATGTATTTCTAGTTAAAGAAATATCTTTTTTTTCCCACATATGCTCCATTTCCTACATTTTTTTCCTGCTAAAGTACAAAACATTCAAAATTTATTCTTACTCTGAATTTCTGATTAACTGCCTCTTTTAATTTTGGGTTTAAATTAAAAATTCCAATTTGGTCTAGGCAGATTCTGGATCTGCCTAGCCAAACTGGAATCCTAATTTGGTCTAGGCAGATCTGGAATCTGTCTAGACCAAATTAGAATTCTGATTTGGTCTGGACCAAAATAGAATTCCAATTCGGTCTAGGCAGATTCCGGATCTGCCTAGATTCCAGTTTGGACTACGACATATACATGTACATAACCTCTCAATCAGTTTACATTTCATTACTTTATTTTTTTTTATTACAGCGAATGGGAGGCTTCAAATCCAATCATAATTTCTATCGATGGAGACTGAGACATGGATCCATAGAACAAAGTCAAACATGACCTTTGAATTCGGCTCTATAAATACAGTGCAACGAAATCTACGTCGTACTATATAGAGTGACGTCATTCTGTATAAAGTAAGGTCCCCTGTGGCTGTTCCATGTCTTCACCCTCCGATATTTTATCGATGAAAGTCATCATTATTTGACGACGAAAACAAATTGTCATTTTCCGTTTCTTGACCAAGGAAAAAGAAAAATCCTCAAAACCAATATTATCTATTGACAACAATGGAAGTATTTGAAATGTTACAAGTAAACATTGGTACATGAACTATCTTTTGGAATTGAAAGTTAGTTTAAAAATTGACTAGTGTTGCATTGAAAGTACGGGATTTGGAGTAGGCGGAATAATATTCGCAGCATTCGAAGCAACCATGGCTCCAATTATTGCCAATACATTCATTCTTCTGTGTCATTTGAAAGGGAAAAAGTATTCCAGTACAACCTTGCGGTTTGTTTTCTTGAATTTCTCTTCATATTAGAATAATCACGCCTAACTTAGAAAATAATTTATTACCTTTTTAACCGTTATCGCTCTACACAAATGGAATCGAACTTTCAAACGATAGCAAAAACCAAGATTTTTCAATTTCAAAGGTATTTTTGATTTCTGGAAGACAGGTATATTTCTTTATCGGGCAGTGTATGTATTCAAATTAGGGTGATTTCTTTGTATCTGATATCACGGATTGAAATAGATAATAAATAAAAAGATAATTTAAATTAACAGTCTCCTATTTAAAACGACCATCCCGTTATTCGAACGCGTTTTTGAATTTCTTTTATATTATACACATATTTTCAATTTAACTGTCCAGTTTACCAAATTGGGAAGACAAATATATCTACATGTAGTTGTATTTGTCGTTGTTTTACAAGAATAGTATTACCCCACAATGACAACTATTAACAGCGCTGAAAAAGAAGCTTTTGAAATCATCAAAAAAAGGGGGACAGGCTTATGCTTTATCTACAATGTTTTCTAACCTGTTTAGGTGACAACTCATATATATAGTTTCATCATTTGAGCCATGTTTGCATTGTCTGCAAATGTTTTCAATTAAGCCGAGCCTGAGATTTTGTCGTCTGGTAAAGACTAAAGATAAAGATTTTGATACAAATCAGATGATGCTTTATCATTTAATAATAATAATAATAATAATAACAATAAAAAGTAGGAAAAAGCGAATATTCATACAATGTTAGGTTTTCTTTGGCTTATTTGGTAAATTTAAGCTTTTTAAAAATGTTATGTTTGCGTTTATCTTTTTAATTGTTTTCCCTGAAAATAAATTTGTTTATGAACTGTGAAGTTTTTTTTTTTTTTTATTCCTGTAGTCCTTTTCCAAACAATCCTTATTTTTTAAGACCCTACGATAGAAGCTTTTTTCTCAATTTTCCACAATGTGTTCTACCCTGATGGAAACAAATTTCAATTTTTGAGTTATGTTTAGGCCTAAATTAGTCTGCCAGTGCTTTCAGTTTGGATCAGTCTAGAATTGAGTGTTTGGTAAAGGGTTAAAAAAAAAAAAAAAAAAAACATTCAAATTCTAACGGAACTATCAGCTAGATTACATTATAACATTATGCCTTCTGATTTTGTAAGTTGGATGTTCAGCGCTGTAATATATATTTTAATGAAAATGTGTCCCTTTCAAGGACTTTGAACAGCATACGTCTATTTGCGAACATTATACATTTCGTATAACTCATTACCAAACGACAAAATTTTAGGTCTGTCCAAATCGAAAGCATTTGTAGACGACAAAATTAAAGTGGCTGAAAATTTGATAATTGTTTTGTGAAGGGTAGAAAACATTGTATGAAAAAAAGGAAAAAAATGCTGGTTACCAGCATTTTCTCCTTTTCCCGCAATGTTTTCTAAAGGCGTAAAGAGCAGGGATTGTGTGGTAATGGGTTAAATAGGTTCTAGGTGATGGTGCATTCATAAAATTATCCTAATCAGCAACAACGAAATCCAGAGGCTATTCTGGAAAGTTGTTAAGATGCAAGTCATGGGTTGTCTCCCCTAAGTTTCCGCCAAGCGATTGTTTGAGGATAATCGAACGGTTCGGCCCAACTTTAATTCATCCCCCAAATGATCTTATATCTGTGCAAAAACGTTTTAAGGACTTTTATGGCAAATACTTGGGGTTGTTCGCGAATATTTGATAGTACTTAGAGACAAGGTACGTTCTCGTAAAAGTATTTCATTGAAATATTCCTCCGTCTGTGGCGCTGCATATCAACTTCCGGTGGCTTCCCTCCGCTTACAAAATGGACGGCAATGTTTACATTCTCCGCTTCGTCAGGAAGATGTAGCTAAAATGACCAGTGAAGATTCAGGGATAGAGGACAACATTTGTCCAATATGTCTGTACATATTCATACAGCCAGTGACGATGCCATGCGAGCATGAGCTCTGTTTAGCATGTTTTAAACAAAATGTTGAAGAAGCGAATTTCTGCTGTCCGATGTGTAGGACCAGAATATCAACATGGGCCAGACGTGCTGCTCGTAACAAAACGCTAGTGAACGAAAAACGATGGAAATATATTCAAGAGAAATTTCCTGAACAAGTCAAAAACAGGTTGGATGGAAAGGAGGAAGAGGATGAAGAGATGCGCGGTAAGACATTGAAGTTTCTGTCCCATTACCAGTTCGACCCAGGTTACCTTCAGTCTGAAGGTCTGCTCTGATGCTAATTTTGTTTCTGGTATTCGCAGATCTTCAGAGCAGTGTTCATTGAACAAGTCTTGAATTAATACAATTTTACCCTTATCTTTTCGAATGGTTCTCTGAGACAAAATTTCCAGTGATGGCTAATAAAATCTTACGATCTGTGCCCATTTTATTACATGTAGCTGCACTTTTCATCAAGACAATTCTAATGAGTACCCACATCATAGGGTTTCAAAGAGAAATAATGACTTTATAATACCATAACTCCCTCTTATCTGGAGCTCTGGTAATGAATTGAAGTGTTGGGCCATGTCTCACAAAACTATTGATAAGGGCTCATTTTGCTAAAGTTAAGTTAAATGAAATTTTCAAGCAGATAATAAAGTTAAGTTTAACTTTTTACCAACCGGCAAAATTACAGACTTGTCCGAATTGAAAGCATTTTCTGATGGCAAAATAAATGAAACTCAAAAAATGAAATTGGTTTCCAGCAGGGTAGAAAACATTGTGGGAAAAGGAAAAAATGCTGGTTACCATGCGGGGTCGTAAAAACCAGGGATTGTTTGGTAAAGGGTTAATGAAATTTTTAAGCAGATTATAAAAACCCAATGTTGCTGTTTCTAACTGGCCATTTAGATTAAAAAAAAAAGTGTCTCTTTCTTGGACTGTGTAGATCCAAGATCAGATTGTACATTTTGTGCAGTCTGATCCTGATGTATGCTGTCACAGAAAGATCATTATTTTGGGCTAAGCAGCTTCAGCTCACTCCAACATTTTCTCATTTTCCTGTTTTGTACTTTTCAGCTCTAAATGTATCTATTAGACTAGCTGAGCCAGGAGAGATCAGAACAGAATATGAGCAACAGTTAAAGCAGGTATGAACATTCAGTGAAACTCGTCGCTTATAAGACAATAAAATTTAGACTTGGCTTTATTGAAAGCATTTTCAGATAACAAAATAAGTAAGTCTTTAAGATAGAATAAGTAAGATTCAGAAATTGAAATTTGTGTAAGGAGGGGTAGAAAACATGTTGGGAAAAGGAGAAAATGCGGGTTACCAGCATTTTCTCCTTTTCCAACAATGTTTTACAAAAGCTTTCTTTCTCAGAGTTACAAAAAATGTCAGGATAAGCTCTAAAAACTTTTCATAAACCAGACCAGTGCATATCAGACTACTAAAACTGAAGATATACGTAGACAAAAAAATTGCTGTTAGCCAAATATTAAATGTTGCAGTATATCTATAGATTAGAAGGGTTATATCTTTGACAGAAAAGAAAAAAATGTTGGTAACCAGCATTGTTTCTTTTCTCTACAATGTTTTCAAAAGCTTTCTTCTCAGATCTTGATTTGGGCTCAAACTCGAAGGCAACTGATGTGGTGAAAAGCACTTTAACCCTTTCCCAAACGACAAATTTTAGACTCTTCCAAACTGAAAGACTTTGCAGACGACAATTTTAAATTTGATTAAAATGGTAGAAACTCTCCTAAAGGGTGGAAAACACTGTGGGAAAAGGAGAAATTGCTCATTACGAGCAATTTCTCCTTTTCTCACAGTGTTTTCTAAAGACTTGTACTACAGACACGTAAAAACCAGGGCTTGTTTGGTAAAGGGTTAAGGATTAAATTTTTGATATTTTTCGTAATACTTATGCAATGCTTTATTTTGTAAATGTAGTATACATGTTCAACAGTTCTGACAAACAGCCTCCAAAGTCGGGATTTGAACCAAGGACCTCCAAGTCCCAAGGCGAATGCTCTCCGGTGTCGCTACAAAAGAAAGCTCTGTAGCAAGGCAGTATAAGTGCCCTCTTATACAAACCCAAGGTACACATTTATGTCTGTCTGAGGGATAGACCAGTATACTACAGACAGTGAAGTCAGTAAGTCTTTTATCTATGCATATGTTTAAGCGTTTACCAAACGACAAAAATTTTTTTGGCTGGTCAAAATTGATAATAACGCACTCGCAGACGACAAGATTAAAAGAAAAAATGAAATTTGTTTCCAGCAGGGTAGAAAACATTGTTGGAAAATGGAGAAAATGCTGGTTACCTGCATTTTCTCCTTTTCTCGCAATTTGTTTTCAAAATGCTTCCATCTCAGGGTCGTAAAAATCAGGGATTGTTTGGTAATAGGTTAATTATCTGTAGCATGGACAAGTCTAAACGCAAATGACAATCAGGTCACACATTTACATGTAAAGTCACATTATTGTACTTTTTTAAAACAAGCTGGATTATAATTTCTTTTAAAAGTCATTCTTTCCTCCAAAACAGCTTCAAGAGCAGAGACTTGAAGAAAGAAAGAAAGAACTGGAAGCGAGTGAAAGACTGATTAATTTACTGCAAGAGGAAGAAAGGAAAAAGCGGGAAGAACTTGATCAAATAGCCAGGCAAGATGAGGAGCTGGCAAGAAAGCTGAGTCAGGTATGGTTTATATACAGTCGAATCTGAGTTAGCGGTCATACGTGCGTAGCGGCCAATCTGTGATTAACGGTCAGTTCAGGCCCGCCCATGCAAATTAACTCTTTAAAGTCCTTTAATTAACGGTAAACTGTGATATGTGGTCAGCGGTCACATTTGAAGATCTTAATTGCACTTAAAGCATATCCCATAAAGTGGTCACGCGACCCGACTAATTGCTAGCAGGTGGTGTGAAAAAATTAATTAACACGTCTGGCTCCGTGTGCATACACCGCGACGCTATACCAATCAACATGTGTGATAAACAGTTGAACTTCATAGTATAGGTGTACACTTTGCATAAACGGTGTTATAGAGGGCTATTCTTTGCTATTCGATTGGCAGATAGATGCTGCTTCCCAGCAATGCTTTACATTACTATTAAAAACGAGGTTACCAATTTCCAAAATGGCGTCTAGTACTGTAATATGCGTAAATTTTGGGACAGTAAAAAATAATTGTTCTTTTTCGTGGCCCAATACTGTGGTCTACAAGAAAAAATATGATCAAGCAAGACAATCTGTCATACTGAAAGTCACTGGCTAACCCGTCGAATATTGCCGACGTTGAACGTCAGTGATGTCAGGTTTGCAGGTTGTCTATTTTTAGATTGATTGGAATTCCACCGATCAGTTTGCGCACAAGAATTTAAAACTTCGCTTTTTGTCATCGTTTTCGTTGATTATTAATTTTTCGCTCATTATTGTCTGCATCTTGGGATCGCGATGGATATGTTATTTTGCGTTTGTAGTTAAAATTCATAACATAATTTACCTGCTTACATCTACGTAAGGTGAACAACGTTAATTCCACTCTGACAAGTAGCCTACCTGCTCGGACCGTTTTCAAATCGATCGATTGACCTTGGGTAAAACTGTGTACCTTTATTTCTATTTATAAACAATGAACTCAATTGACCTAAAATACACGCGTGTCAACTCTGTCAACTTCGGATGTACACATATGTACATGTTATGGGTCTTAGATAACGAAGGAAATCTACTGATTACAATAAAAATGTATAGCAGAGAAAGACTGGAAGAGGTGAAAGTGCTCATGAGGAATGATTTCTATTTTCATTCCACAATGTTTTCAACAGTTATCATCGGCAGTGGGATTAAAAAAAAAAATTGGACTTGTCCAAATTGAAAGCTTTTGCAGACAACAATGTCAATCATAAATGTGATTGAAAATTTTAAATTTGTTGTGAAAGAATGGAAAATATTTTTGTTAATCTGATCTGTGTTATGCAGCCAACTGTCGTATGCAGCCACTTTTGGCTTGTCCCTTGGTTGGCTGCTGAAGACAGTTTCGACTGTACATGTGTAATCCACAATCTGGCAAAAGGCTTCTATCTCAGGGTCGTAAAAATTGGAGATTGTTTGGTAAAGGGTTAAATGACCCTTGGAATGAAAGCTATTGAAACATAGTGGGAAAAGGAGAAAAAGCTGGTAACCAGCATTTTCTGGTTTTCCTGCAATGCTTAAGCCTTTTCAAGGAAAAGTATTATGCTCATTATAGCCACATTCAAAGTGTTTCGCGTAAATGGTTTTAATGTGATAAAGGTTCTTATGGCTTGTCTGATAAACCAGTTTACTCTCTGAAAAATGGCACATCGAAATTGAAAGCATTTGCAGATTAAAAATAAATGCAATTTGGTGGATGGGATTGCTCACTTAACCTGTTATCATGATACAAAATTTTTGGTTTGCCCAAATTGTATGTATTAGAGGACAGCAAATTACATGTAGCTCAAATAATAGTTTCTCGTTGAAACAACCAAAAATATTATGTGAAAAGGAGAAAATGCTGGCGACCAGCATTTTCTCCTTTTCCCACAATATTTTCAAAACTCATCTGTTCCACGACCTCGAAAACTTGCGATTGTGTGATAAAGGTTTAAAGGATAGAAAAAAATATGCTGATCATCCGTGTTTTTCTCCTTCTCTCGCCATGTTTTTAAAGCCTTTTTTCCCAGGGTTTTTGAAACATGGTTGTTGGGTAAAAGTGAATGATAATATTGATAGTGATGGCTAGTGTTTTCTTTTTACAGAATGATGTAAATAGTCCCCTAGGAATAGATCAACGGTTGAGAGGAAGCCGTGCTTCAAGTTACGAAGATATGCAGAGATCAAATAGTGAAAGGTCAAGGTCAAATTGCGAGAGTATCGAGACTTTTATAAACACTATGCGATCTGAAAATAATATGAGCAAGAGTCCATATCCGTATAGGTAAGAACATTTAACACCGCTTGCAGGAGACATTTAAGCTAAGCTGACAGTTTAACTCTGTACCACACAACCCAGACCCTGAGAAAGAAGCCTATAGAAAACGTGGGAAAAGGAGAAAATGCTGGTAACCATCATTTCTCCTCTTTCCACAATATTTTCTGCCCTATCAAAGTCAGGAATCACTATATTAACCCATTACCACACAACAAAATTTTAGACTTGTCCAACCCGAAAGCATTTGGAGACTACAATTTCAGTGTAGCTCAAATGATGCAATGTTTCTTTGACCATGTAGAAAACATTGTGGGAAAAGGAGAAAATGCTGGTTTCCAGCATTTTCTCCTTTTCCCACAATGTTTTCAATACTAATCTTCTTCGGAGTCGTTAAAAGTAGGGATTGTGTGGTGAAGAGTTAACAAGGTGTTATTTGTTGTTTGCAAATGCTTAGAACTTGGTCAAGCGTAAAATTTTGTTGTTTGGTAAAGAGTTAAAAGAGACCATCTGAGGTATTGTTTATCGTATCCCAGACACGGTTTGTGTTGACCTGCAAAAAGCCATGAGCAACTTCTCATATTTCTATCATTATGTAAGATATTGACTATACTTTAACTGTGATTTTGTTATAGAATAACAAATATTTGTATGAAGAGTTTGGAATGTCATACTTGTAAGTAACTGCTTTCAATTACAAAGGGAGATTATTCAAATTGATAAAGCTATTTTTAACCATTTATCTTCCTTGGTTTTTTTTACTTTACAATAAAAAAATTTGATTGAAACTGCATTGGTTCAACTAGGACTGCTGATACAGTGTCATCATCTTTTTAACCCTTTACTCCATAGATACTCATTTTGACGCACTGCTTGTAGGAGCCTGTGAAAAACATTGTGACAAAAGGTGAAATTGCTCGTCACGAGCAATTTCACCTTTTGTCACAATGTTTTCTATACTATCAAAAGGTGTCACATACACATAAGAAACAGCTTCATCCTTGCTGTTATTTAGGGTTAATTACAGATACTATAGGAATGCCTTATGGGGTAAAGGGTTAAATCATAGGAAAAGATCTATTTGTAGAAAATATGGAGTCCAGAAGATTGATTTGTACAGTAAAAGTATTTGAATTTTTAATTCTTTGTGGTATTGATGTAAAAATTACATGTGTGTTGACCCATTTCCTCATTTGTGTCTGCATCCTATTGACATAATGGGCTTTAATACTTTGAATGCAAGCAGATTTTCATTATGCCCCACTCCACGAAGTGGAGTGGGGGTTAGAGTGGAATTGCCATGGCTGTCTGTCCGTCCGTCTGTCCATAGATAGAAATTTGTCCGAAGCAATACACCAACAGTTGTTCACATACTGAACTCAAATTTACAAAGGATTCTTATATATTTGAAGATGTGCATATGCAATTTTCATGGCCCTGCTATGATTTGTTGCGGAATTATATCCCCTTGAACTTTTTTCAACTCATATTTTTGTACTAAACCATTATGCATTCTGTGACAATGACCTGTTTTGGTGACAAGAAGCTGCTGTGGGGTATAATCACATTTAGTGATAGCTCTAGTTAAAAATAGGTACTTTAACATCGTAAAATGAAACCCTGACTGTGAATGGTTAACTTGATGTGGTTTGTGTTGTGTTCTGACTTGATGACACGCATGTACCTACTGTTTTTGTTGCAGGTGTATGACACCAGTCGGAACTGGCAAGCTGTGTGTTGACAAGGATAAGGTCGCAATGATGGAGGAAAAGTTTCATCAGCAAAAAATCAAACGCGACAAAAATCTCATAACCACACAGGACATTGCAAACTTGGAAGAGCATTTCAAATCGAATAGGACAAGAGCCACATCTAACACAGAGGCAATTGAAATAGATCAGCTAAGTAGAGGTAATAATATATTATACCTTTTGATAAGTGTGTATGAGCCATACTTTTTGAAAAGGGAGTTAATGGAAGGGTAGAAAATATTGTGGGAAAAGGAAAAAATGCTGGTTACCAGCATTTTCTTCTTACCTACAGTGTTTTCAAAGGGCTTCTACCTCAGGGTCATGGAAATTTGTAATTGTGTGGAAGGGTAGAAAACATTGTGGGAAAAGGAGAAAATGCTGGTAACCAGCATTTTCTCCTTTTCCCACAATGTTTTCTAAAGGGCTTCTACCTCAGGGTCGTCAAAAGTAGTCATTATGCGGTCATGGGTTAATGTATCTGCAAAAAGTATTGACCCAGGTCGGCCTGCGCAAACCACGCAAGCTGACTTTGGTTGAAACATTTTGCTGTTGGAAAATTGTTTGCTTGTCAAAGGACCAATCTATCGCATGATTTAGTTGGGCGTTAGACAAGATGGATTTTCATGGATTCTTAATAATGTGACGAAATGCATGAAACCCCCTTTTGCCAGAGTATGGCACACATGCCTTTTATCATATGCTCGGTATATTCAAGGGTTTCATTTAACCCTTTACTCTATAGATACTCATTTTGACGTATCAACAACAGACAGCTTTTGAAAACATTGTTGGAAAAGGAGAAATTGCTTGTAACGAGCAATTTCTCCTTTTCCCACAATGATTTCCACTAAATCAGATATTTCTGTCCTCATTTGGCCATATTTGTGACATCATATCTTTATTTGCTGCTGAAATGGATGAGCCTCAAATTGGTACACCAGGTAAAGGGTTAAGAAATCATCTTTTTATTGTGGTTTATTCTTCGATAAACCACAGTTATTAGTTATGAGGCACAGTAAATAATCCACAAGGGGGATAGCCAGAGTGGTTTATTCATTGTACCTGATAACTTACAATGTCGTTCATTAAATGATAAACCATGATAGAAAGAAGATTATTTCGATTCTAACATAACCAACTCTTCATCAAAGCAAAAGAAGTTCATACTTGAAGTGAAAATGGTTGCAGATTATATTTCATTGAATAACCTTCTTAATTACTTTATACAGAATGACGTCACTCTATACAGAATAAAGCAGATTTTACCACCTTTTGGTTGCACCGTGTTTATAAAGCGACCGAATTCATGTGTCATGTTTGAATACTGGATTTATTGTAGGAGTACCGAAGTCAACTGCAGTTGACAAAGGGATTATTATCCTGTTTATGAATCTACTCTCAAAAGAGAAGAAAATAATTTTGGAAAAGGAGAAATAAGCATTTTCTTCTTTTCCCACAGTGTTTTGTAAAGCTTTCTTGCTCAAGATCATTTAACCCATTACCACACAATCCCTACTTTTGACGCCCCTGAGAAAGAAGCCTTTTGAAAGCACTGTAGGAAAAGGAGGAAATGCTGGTGACCAGCATTTTCTCCTTTTCCTACCGTGTTTTCTACCCTTTCAAGAACAGATTTCAATTTTTCAGTCACCTTTATTTTGTCATCTGCAAATGCTTTCGCCCGCCCGGGTGGCTCAGTGGTGAGCGTGTCGGACTCATGACCTGGTGGTTGTGAGTTCGATACCCGGTTGAGGCGAACTTTCTTTCCGGCGTATTTTCGCCTCTCACCTCTGCTAAAGCATGTGAGAAAAGTAGTCGGTGGCTTTGGAAAGAAAGTAGTGTAAGTACCGGTGTGAGAAAGCCAGGAAACACATGTGCGTCACCGACCGCCATGATATGACCTTAGCTGTTAAAGTGGCATTAAACCACGATACAACCAACCAACCAACTGCAAATGCTTTCAATTTGGACCAGTCTAAAATTTTGTCGTGTGGTAATGAGATAACTTCAGGGTTATGTGGGAAAGGGTTAACTCATTACCAAACGACAATATTTTTTTTGTCCAAGTCGAAAACATTTGTGGTTGACAAAATATAAGTGACTGAGAATTTGAAATTTGTTTTGTGAAGAGTAGAAAACATTGTGGGAAAATGAGAAAATGCTAGTTACAAGCATTTTCTCCTTTTCCCACAATTTTTTTCTATAGGCTTCTTTCTCAGCGTTGTCAAAGAGTAGGAATTGTGTGGTATTGGGGGAACCCATTACCAAATGAGAAAATTTTAGATTGGTCCAAATTGAAAGCATTTGCAGACGACAAAATGAAGGTGACTGAAAAATCAAAATTTGTTCTGGGAAGAGTAGAAAACACTGTAGGAAAAGGAGAAAATACTGGTTACCAGCATTTTCTCCTTTTCCCACAGTGTTTTCAAAAGGCTACTTTCTCAGGGGCGTCAAAAGTAGGGATTGTGTGGTAATAGGTTAAAGGCTTTATTTCTGTGATTTCAGGATCCGAGTCTAACATGTCAATGGGAATGACGCATGTCGTCAGTAGTTCCAGCTTGAATCAGAGTGAGATTTTGGATCAGATGTCGTCTAGTTTGAGTGTGAGCGTGAACATACTGGACAACAACCGAGACAGTAATGACCTGGTTGTAATCTCTCTGTCTCCCCAGTTAATGGAAGTTACAAATGTCTCATCGGACAAACAAACTTCAGCGAGAGCATCTAGAAGTTCGTCAAGTACACTGAGCGCTAAAAGTGGACAGAATGAAGGGCAGGAAAGGAGTGTTAGTGCTCAGAGCTCGGACAGTATTTCCCAAGAGCTTACTCATTTTCGACCGATTAGGTCTTGTCCCCTGACGCCACCGAGAAAACTGCCCAGCGGTAAAATTGTTGAACCTCAGCTGATCAGAACAACACCCAGGAACCTTAGCAAAAGTGGGCTTGGATCTCCGATAGAAACCAACTTGTCAGATATAGATGCAGGTAGCCCAATAATGCAACGTCGACTGAGTGAGCTGGCAGAGGAAAGGAAAGATAAGGTACCCCTTTAACTTTTTATTAACCTTTTACCACACAATCCTGACTTTTAAAGAGGCCCTTATACTCATTTTCAGCCAATTTAACTCATTTTGTCTTTATTTTATCAAACTATAGTCATTCTTATCGTGCAAAATATTGCGCCTGATGGTTGCAGCGTTGCTTAGATTACAGTCGATAGGAAATGCACATTGCTGAGTTGGGGCCTTCCATGTAAACATATTTGTCATTGAATGGAAGATTTTGATATATCCGTTATACACTCGAGTAGATTCGTATGAAGATCATGCATTCTGTCACATGACTATATTTGACCTTCGTCTGATGAGGTGAACAAAGGAAAATGGAGGCTTCTCTGTTCCAGCCTTGATTTTCAGACTGAGGTCGCGGCCTGTATGCAAATTACACTGTATCCAACTCTAGGCGGAAACCAACGATAAATTTCCGTGAGGCACTGCCATTGTTTACAGCTTCGATCGTCAGTAAGTTTTCTTCTGACTAATGATCGGTTTCTAATACAAATCTCTCTGTTTCTTTTTTTCAATTACTGTGCCATTCTAAATTGTTTGAAATTTTAACAGCATTTTTGCTTACAGGCTGTAGATGGGTATCTTTAACAACCCTGAGAAAGAAGCCTTTTGAAAAATTTGTGGGGAAAGGAGAAAATGCTGGTAACCAGCATTTTCACCTTTCCTCACAATGTTTTCTAACCTCCGAAGAACAAAGTTCAATTTTGCAGTCACTTTTTTTTTGTGGTCTGCTGATGCTTTCACATTTGACCAGTCTAAAATTTTGTCGTTTGGTAAAGAGTTAAATGACAAAAATGGGACTTGGCCAAATTTGAAGCATTTGCAGATTACATACTATATACTGTTAAGCTTTTTAACCCTTTACCACACAACTTTGAAAAAAACACTTGCCCTGCTTTGATCCTCACTCGTCCAACGAAAAAAAAAACATTTCAAAATTGAACTCAGACACATTTTTGTTTTTACCAGATGAAATGTAAACGTTAAAATAAACCTCAAATACCAGGTCATAAAAACAGTATCATTTATCAGTCAAGAAATTAATAAAGCCAAAACAACACAGTTTTTCAAACTGGTATTTGGAAAGTATTTGCGCAAATGTTGATATTGTTCATGTCAATAATTAGCAGAGTCACTCATATTGAATTAGGTCCACCCGAAGCATATTACGAGATTTTCGTTTGCAATGAAAGGTCCCGGGTTATATCATTAGGCTGACTTGAAACCGATCTTATTTGGGGTAGGGACCAGTATGTTTTATATTCTGTTTCAAAATTTATTTCCTGAATACCCTTGATTCACTTATTCAGTAAGAGAATGGCTGTTTTGTCTGGTGTAAGTTAAATATTCATCTGAAAAACTTGTTTTACTGTCTCTATTAACCACTTTTCCTGCCAGACAAGTATGACAGATATTTCACTCGTCCTCGTCCAATTTTTACTCGCAAATACAAGCGAACAAGTCGATTTTTTGGACCCTGCCTTTTCTATTGACCATAATCTGTGTTACTTTGCAACCGTCAGTGGCAACATTTGGTATGGAGTTGTACAAGAATAATTGTAATTTAATAAAATAAAGATGAAATGATAAGAATTGGTTGAAAACAAGTAAATATGTTTTACCTTTCACCACTAAATGAAACTTCAGATTCGTCTGAATTCAAAGCAAATGCAGGCAGGGACCACAAATTGAAAGTGCCCCAAATGATGGAGCTTGCCTTTAACTCATTACCAAATGGCAAAATCTTACGTTTGTTCAAATCGAAAGCATATGCAGACGACAAAATAAAAGTGAGTGAAAATTTGAAACATTTTCTCCCTTTTCCCACAATGTTTTCTTCCCTTCCTAAAACAAATTTCAGTTCTTTAGTCACATTTGTCATATGCAAATGCTTTTGATTTGAACCAGTCTAACATTTTGTTGTTTGGTAAAGAGTTTACCATATATGGTCAGTACCTTTATTTTTCAGGTTCTTCAAATGAGTAAATGCACATCAACTATGGGCACAAATGAGGAGAATAGAAATCCACAGCTGTCAGATTCATCCAGTTATAATCCTATCAATAGACGAACAAGCAGTTCTTGTCGCAGTGTTGAATTCAAAGATATTTCCAATTCTCCAATTAATACAAAAAGGAAATTAGATGTAGATGACATCAAAGATACTACAGCAAAGAAAAAGCTGATAATTCCTCTTGTGCCAGATTTAGATGAAATATTTATTGAAGACGCAAAGATAGACATTGGTCGAAACATTACAAATAAGTATTCAAAGGATAGATTATCAAAATCCAAAAAAGGAAAAGCGGGTAAAGTGAGATATACTTCCGGAGAAAACTCAAATAATAGTTCTTCTCCCCAACTGTCCATTATAAATTGGATGAAACGAAATGATGATGTTGAAAAATGTGTGAAGAATGAAAAATCGGATTTTCTCATAGACAGTAATAGAGATGAAGTGGATGGTGACAAAAAAAGTGAAAAAGATTTCAAAGATAATAAAGAAGCAAAGAAAGCAGAGCACTCTAATATATCCACTCTACAAGGATATGAAACCAAGAAAAGTAAGGAAGAAAAAGATAATGAACAAGTTTCAGTCAGGAAAAAGTCATGTAGAAATCGTAAATTAGTTCGTAATGATGATTTTATTTACGAGAAAAACAGTTTTTGTCCAAAAGTGTACGGGACTAAGTTAGAAGGGAATGAGTCAAGTTGTGATGGATTTTGTTCTGATGGTGACAGTGAAGTGTCATCGGAATCGGCTTTATCATGCCCACAACGAAAGAAAAGAAAATTAGATTCCAACAACCAATCGAAATCCCTAAAAAAAGATCAAGTGCAAGAGCCAAAATTCAAACCTAAGCCAGTTTTAAAAACTACAAAACAAAGTAAGAGAGCTAGTCGTAGAACTGTAGCTAGTAAATTACAGTCAAGTAAAAAACCAGTGAAAACTATGCGTGACTATTTTTCATCAGAAAAGAAGGACTCTATGCAAGAAACTGAATTTGAAACACAAGAGGAAAGGGACAGGAAAATGGCTGAAGAGTTACAAAAACAGTTTGAATTTGAAGCAAAGCACCATTTAAATTTTTTAAGACTGAAAGGAACATCCGATGAATATTCATTCAGGTCAAAAAAGGGCTCTAAAAAAGTCCCAGTCTAGCTGTTACTGTATGTTGCATGATCTTCCTCTTTATCTCATTATCAGACAACAATATTTTAGGCTTGTCCATATTGAAAGCATTTGCAGAAGTCAAAATAAAAGTGACTGAAAATTTTAAATTTGTTTTGCGAAGGGTAGAAAACATTGTGGGAAAAGGAGAAAATGCTGGTTACCAGCATTTTCTCCTTTTCCCACAATGTTTTCTAATGGCTTCTTTCACAGGGTTGTCAAAAGTAGGGATTGTGATGTAATGGATGAATCCTTAGGCTGCTTAATATGACTCAAGAACCCTTTGCAGACAGTGAAGATCAAGATCAGACTGCACATTCTGTGCAGTCTGATCTTGGATTGACACTGTCCGACGAGGAGATATATACATTCTCAAAAAATGCCTTTGAAATAGCAAAATTTAGAGTTTTACTAATAGTGTAAAAGTTTCATTTCATTTATTTAGCAATATAGGGGTTTACCCTTAACCAGTAAACAAAGTTTTGGCCTTGTCCAAATTGAAAAACAATTGCTGATTACTATTTCAGTGTGCAATTTTTCTTTGATATGGTAGAAAACATTGTGAGAAAAAGAGAAAATGCTGGTCACCAGTACTTTCAACTTTTCTCACAATGTTTTCAAAAGGCTTCGTCAAAAGTCGGCATTTTGTGGTAAAAGTTAAAAGTATGTTGTAACATCAAATCCTTTTTAGTCCAATATTTAGTTATTTGGGCTTAATTAATTTTTACCATACAATCCAGAGTTTTTAACGACCCATAGGAAGAAGTCTTTTGAAAACTTTGTGGGAAAAGGAGCAAAAGCTAGTAACCAGCATTTTCTCCTTTTCCTGCAATGTTTTCTACTCCATCAGAGGGAAGTTGCATTTGAGCCACATTGAAATTGTCATCTGCAAATGCTTTGAAATTGGATGGGTCTAACTTTTTTATGTTTTGTAAAGAGTTAAGCCACCTTTGATGAAGCCTGACTCACCTGTAATTGGGTCATACCCTGTGAAAAGAAGGTTAAGGTGTAATGCATTTTCAACAGTAATGACTCATGTCAGCCTGCACTACCTAGGGATTTGCATCAGCAACCCTTTGTATTCAAGTCCTACAAGTTACTTACAGAGCTAATTGGCATGTCTAAAGTCATTTACCGATGTGTGTTGGGTGGGGGAGGGGGGGGGGTGGGGGGGGGGAATGCCCAAATACGCATGTCCTTTACTTTTTTTGTTATATCTCCATAAAACGAATGTCTTCGGGTGTATACTGGAATCAGCCAATCTGCCCATCTGTGTTTCCGTCTGTCTGTCTGTGAACAAAATACTATCAATTGCCTGTTTCTGTCAAAGCGCTGGTGGGGATATTAGGTCACATTCAGTGACAGCTTTAGTTTTCATTGGCTGGCTTTAAATTGATGGTCTTCCTGTTGGTCTGGAGTGGAGGTGGCTGTGCTCTGACATAAGGGGGCTTAATGCAACTCTTATGATACTTTATACCAAGCAAGCCATTGCATGGTTATGGATCCAAACCATATAATAGCCGTTTTTTTTAATTAATAACTGACTTAATCATTCAGTAGAATGGTCCTTTGACTGACAGAAAAATCATCCAAATATAAAAAGTATCGACCCAGGTCAGCCTGCGCGGTTCGCGCAGGCTGACCTGGGTGGATACTTTTTTTCCAGATGCATTTAGCCCTCTTTTCACAGAGTATTGCATAATTGTTTGTGTATCTTTTAACATTTTCCATCTTCCCTTTCTGTTTATTTATTGTCATTTTTTAAACTTCATTCATTTTAAACTTTAAGGATTAGCTGTTTTTACTTCTCTATGGCATGCAGTGTGGAAAATATGACTTTCCTACAAAATTCTACCGTCTGTTTGGTCAGTATGTATAGATTTTTTTATGTGTGTGTATGCTTAAAGTTTGGTAAATAGTAATTGTTAACTGCAATTTACGAAACAAATCATCCGACAGAATACTGCGTCTGAAAACATTGTGGCAAA
Organism: Tridacna crocea; assembly: GCA_943736015.1. Classification (NCBI taxonomy): domain Eukaryota; kingdom Metazoa; phylum Mollusca; class Bivalvia; order Cardiida; family Cardiidae; genus Tridacna; species Tridacna crocea. The sequence goes on along the minus strand of OX031068.1, from coordinate 43,651,128 downwards.
GGAAGCATTTGCTTTTAAGAAGCAATAACTAGTTTCTTGGCCCCTTTTTTTTAGCTCACCTGAGCACGAAGTGCTCATGGTGAGCTATTGTGATCGTGCTGTGTCCGTCGTGCGGCGTGCGGCGTGCGGCGTGCGTCGTCCGTCGTCAACTTTTTACCTTGTGTACGCTCTAGAGGCCACAGTTTTAGTCGGATACTCATGAAAATTGGTCAGGATGTTTGTCTCGATGAAATCTCGGACGAGTTCGAAAATGGGTCATGTGGGGTCAAAAACTAGGTCACTAGGTCAAATCTTAGAAAAACCTTGTGTACGCTCTAGAGGCCACATTTTCAGTCGGATACTCATGAAAGTTGGTCAGGATGTTTGTCTCGATGATATCTCGGACGAGTTTGAAAATGGGTCACGTGGGGTCAAAAACTAGGTCACCAGGTCAAATCTTAGAAAAACCTTGTGTACGCTCTAGAGGCCACATTTTCAGTCGGATACTCATGAAAGTTGGTCAGGATGTTTGTCTGGATGATATCTCGGACGAGTTCGAAAATGGGTCACGTGGGGTCAAAAACTAGGTCACCAGGTCAAATCTTAGAAAAACCTTTTGTACGCTCTAGAGGCCACATTTTCAGTCGGATACTCATGAAAGTTGGTCAGGATGTTTGTCTGGATGATATCTCGGACGAGTTCGAAAATGGGTCACGTGGGGTCAAAAACTAGGTCACCAGGTCAAATCTTAGAAAAACCTTTTGTACACTCTAGAGGCCACATTTCCAGATGGATACTCATGAAAGTTGGTCAGGATGTTTGTCTGGATGATATCTCGAACGAGTTCGAAAATGGGTCACGTGGGGTCAAAAACTAGGTCACTAGGTCAAATCTTAGAAAAACCTTTTGTACGCTCTAGAGGCCACATTTTCAGTCGGATACTCATGAAAGTTGGTCAGGATATTTGTCTGGATGATATCTCGGACAAGATCGAAAATGGGTCACGTGGGGTCAAAAACTAGGTCACTAGGTCAAATGTTAGAAAAACCTTTTGTAGGCTCTAAAGGCCACATTTTCAGTCCGAAACTCTTGTAAGTTGGTCAGAATGTTTGTCTTGATGATATCTCAGACAGGTTTGAAAATGGGTCATTGGGGGTTAAAAACTAGGTCACCAGGTCAAATCTTAGAAAAACCTTGTAAATGCTCTGGATGCCACATTTTCAGTCCAACACTCTTGAAAATTAGTCAGAATGTTTGCCTTTATAATATCTTGGATGAGTTTGAAAATGGGTCATGTTGGGTCAAAAACTGGGTCAATAGGTCAAATGTTATAAACACCTTCTGGAGGACACATTTTCAGTCTGATACTCCTAAAACTTGTTCATAATATTTGTCCTGGTGATACCTTGAATGAGATTGAAAATGGGTCATGTGGAGTCAAAAACTAGGTCAATGGGTCAAATATTAGAAAAACCTTGTGTACACTCTAGAGGCTACATTTTCTGCCTGATATTCTTCAGACTTGGTCAGAATGTTTGTTTTAGTGATGTCTCAAAAGAGTTTGATAATGGGTAATTGTCGGGTCCAAAACTAGGTCACTTGATGAAATCTTAGAAAAACCTTTTGTACACTGCAGAGGCCACATTTTCAGTCCAATACTCATGAAACTTGGCCAGAATGTTTGTCTTATTGATATCTCAAAAGTGTTTGCTGATGGGTAATGTCTGATAAAAAACTAGGTCACTGGGAAACTAGATGGTGCATGTTTGGTCAATAAACTCAGGTGAGCGATTTCAGGGCCATCATGGCCCTCTTGTTTCTTTTTCTATTTGTAGTTAGGCTTTTCCTTCAATATGCTTTCCAATACATATATAAGCTTGTTCTTGTCATTTGTCTTAACGTTTTACCAAACAATAAAGTTTTAGACCTGTTTAAATTGAAAGCATGTACAGACAGCAATTTAAATGTGTCTGAAATGACATAATTATACCCCTGCAAAACAAATGTTTTCGGGGGTATACTGGTATCGGCCCGTCTCTCTATCCTTGTGGCTATCTGTGTACGAAATACAAGTAATTTTGTGTTGAACTCCTCCTACAATATTGCTGCTATTGCATTGAAAGTTTGTTTATACATTGATCTTATACTGAAGTTGTGCAAGATGCAGTTTTCAACCACTTACTCCCTATGATTCCAGGGTAATCTTTTGTTAAATTACCTGTTTCTGTCAAAGTGCTGGCTGGGGTATTAATTCACATTCAATGTCATCTGTAGTTTTGTGCTTGAAAGGGTTGAAAATCTTGTGGAACAAGTAGAAAATGCTCGTTACCAGCATTTTCTCCTTGTCCAACAACAATTTCAAAAGGCTTTTTCTTCATTTTCGTTGAAGCAAGGGATTGTTTGGGGAAGACTTTAGCCTTCATCACACAATCCCTACTTTTAACGACCCTGAAAAAGAAGCATTTTAGAAAACATTGTGGGAAAAGGAGAAAATGCTGGTAACCAGCATTTTCTCCTTTTCCCACAATGTTTTCTATCATATCAAAGAAAAATTGTAATACTTTAGCCAAACTGGAGTTGTTGTCTGCTAATGCTTTCAGTTTGGACAAAGCAGAAATTTTGTAAAGGTAAAGAGTTGAAGTAAGATGTACATGTAATTGTCTCAAAAAATTGATCAAATTTCTTTGTTATGAAAAATGCAATAAACTGTTAGGAACGATCTTGTGCTTTTCTTCTTGCTGTCCAACTGTATAAACTTCCAGCACCCTTGTTTGTTTGATGCTTTTAAGACCATGTTACTCCCTTGTTCACAATCCATCACAATCTATCAGCCTTACCTTCAAATTTTTGGCTGAATTTAAAGACAAGCCATTTGATTGCTTAACCCTTTCCCAAACAATCCCTGGTTTTTACGGGTCAGGAATAGAAGCCTTTTGATAACATTGTGGGAAAAGGAGAAAATGCTGGTAACCAGCATTTTCTCCTTTTCCCACAATGTTTTCTACCCTATCATACAGAAAAATCATCTATTTAGCAACTGTTAATTTGTTATCTGCAAAATGCTTTCAATTTGGTCTGGTCCAAAATTTGCCGTTAGGGAAAGGGTTAAAGACTCACTGCCGGCCAAAATCAAGCAGCTGGGGGGTCAAATATTATTGGAAAACTGAATTTATGCCATTTTGAAGTGGGAAAGTTACAGTGAAGTCTGTGACAGTTCCATTTGCTGACAGAATACGATTTGTAATTCTGGAATTATCTACTTTGATGATGTACACCTGCCAATTTTTATGCTAGTTTTTCCAAACATTTTTTCCTGCCTCAGACTGGAACAATTGCTCCTTTTCCAAGAATGTTTTCTACCTTGTTGAAAAATTTCTGTTCCTTGGCACCAATTTCAGGTTTCTTATTAGTAGATCCATGGAAAATATGTTGTTTAGCAGAGAATAAGATATGAAATTTGATTAACCTTTATCGTGCTAAAGTACTAAAATGTAAATTTCAATTCAATATCAATCACACAAATATGTAATGCCGTTTTCAATTTCTGCTTTGGGGAATAATATCTCCTTATTGGACAGTGTATATAAAAGATCAGGTTGCACGTTCTGTGTCCACAAAATATCAGCGAGTTGTGCTTAGCAGCAAAAGAGTTAAAGGTGGCCCTTCAGATTTTGGGACGAAAATTTTACAAATGTGCAAAAAAATCATCCTTATACTCCAAAAGCCTTTTAATTTTCATCCATAAAACCCCAGTAGTCGAAATCCGTCCGACAACATGAGAAATTAGAGATTTACTACGGCCCAGGTTGACACCAACGGGAGACACGTTCTATTTTTAGATGATCAATTCACTCATTTACTTACAGGAATACACAGAAGAAGCTTCAAACATTGCGTCCGAAGACGACATTATGGAAAATAATTATTACATGTTTGTTATGATAGGGAATTTAAATGTTATGAGTCACGTGCCAGTCACTTGACATTCCCACAATGCTTTATTGATTTTTGGCGTGAAATCTAAAAATAGCTTAAGAGGCTACGTAGTCTTTTAAGGGAATACCATCAAAAAAAATTTTTTTTGGTAATTTTATGAGTCTTAATTATTGATGATTTGTATTATTTTTTCATATGAATTTAAGTGATATATATATTTTTTAATTTGGTGAGATGTAAAAATTCTAAATACCCACCTTTAATAGGTGGACTACTCTTGGATTTTTGAAATGGAACAATAGTTACAATGATATGATTAGTAAATAGGGACCCAGGTTCCAAGCACTAACCATTCTTAACCCTTTACCCCATATGGCATTTCCTTTGGTATCTCTAATTAACCCTAAATAAAAGCAAGGATGAAGCTGTTTCTTATGTGTATATGACACCTTTTGATAGCATAGAAAATATTGTGACAAAAGGTGAAATTGCTCGTCACGAGCAATTTCACCTTTTGTCACAATGTTTTCTAAAGGCTTCACAAGCAATGCGTAGAAATGAGTATCTATGGAGTAAAGGGTTAAGGTAGTAGACCTGCAATAGTTCTAGTGCAGCATGGAATAAAATTTTTTAAAATTTTATAAAAACGTATTTGGACAGGTATAATACTCGTGCACATTTTTAACCAACCAGAAATTCTTTTGCTGTCTGTCTTGAAATTATTTGTTGATACTTTTGTTAGTTTCAAGAAAAGGGAGATAATAATTACCTTGTAACGAGAATATAGTGATTTTAGATTAATAAATGATAATTCTAAGAAGGACAAAAAGGAAAAAGTGGCTTGGTGAAAATAGTACAATAATACTCATTTTTAATCATAGCAAATTTTGTAGGATAATATTACAGTGGAAATAGCTTTTTTCTATTACGGGTTCACTACCCTAAGAACATTCTTAGTCCTCATGTCTAATAATTTGAAAATGACCCAACTCTGAATGATTAAACTTTATGGTTTAGCCAATCAGAAATTGTGTTACTTTATCATTAGAAAGTTCTGGATGACAAGACTCATAATACTTTTAAGAATGGTTGGTGAATGAGGACACTGCATCAGCCCAGTGCCAAATTATCCTGTCATCGTGATCCCCCGGCTCTCTGCATGGTATGCGCTGTTATCTACAAAGCCTGGTCAAGATGTAGTAGTAGGGCATATCTGTCACGTGGCATGGCGGTGACAGAGACAAGGCAACTTTTGCAGGTAAAGACCGTTTGTTGTACACCGATGCTAGCACTTCTTACTTTTTGAGACAGCAGTGCAGTTTCGCACCAACCTGCAAAGTGCAATTCTGGTCAAGGTTAAAACACAGAACCTTAGAAGTCTTAGACCAAGAAAACAGTCTGAATGCACTACGATTTATAGACACACCTGCCTGCCTCTCTGGTATTGCATGACTAAAAAACTTGCCCACCTTATGTGCAACATCAAGCATCGTCGATGACCGAATTGAAGTGAATGTACACAGCATGGGTGTGACACGATTTGAATCAGCTGACAACCTGGTAATGATCTGGGCCCGTATTCACCAACCATTCTTGAGAATATTCTTTGTCTTATTCTCCAAGGTTTTCTAAATTTGTAAGTAACACAACTTCTGATTGGCTAAACCGAATGGTTTAGCCAATCAGAAGTTGTGTTACTTACAAATGTAGAAAATTCTGGAGAATAAGACAAAGAACGTTCTTAAGAATGGTTGGTGAATACGGGCCCTGGTTTTGACATCTGACGAAAATTTCCCGAATTTTATCAACCGTTTGGATTATTGACAAAAAGAAAGTAATCGCGGCAATTATCTCAAGTCTTTTAATTGTTTGTTCCTTGTGCAGAAATAGTATGGAATCAATCTTGCTTCATATTCTGATCACAAATTTAACTAAATGGCCAGCGTTTGTTTTGTGTCATCCAAAGAAACAATGTATTTTAAAGTTCTTTTCTTAATCACAAAGTTATGTGCGTACATTTAGATGAGTTTGTTTTTAACAGTTGCAAACAAACCCGACTTGGAAATCAAGTAATGTATTATATCCATTGAAAGTGTGGACAAATAGAGTCTTTGAAATAAATGTTCACTCCTAGAAAGAACGTGGTCCGCATTTGTTAACTTGAAACTACACTCATTCATAGTCTTATCCAATTTCTGATTTTCTGTACCATTTGGTTTAAGCTAGTGGACCCGTAATAAAAAAAACAGCTATTTCCACTATAATATTATCTTACAAAATTTGCTATGATTGAAAATGAGTATTATTGTACTACATTCTCCGAACCACTTTTTCTCTTTGTCCTTAGAATTTTCATTTATGAATCTAAAACCTCTATAGTCTCATTACAAAGGGAGATAATAATTACCCCTTTTCTGGAAATTAACAGAAGTAAAAAAATGATTTCAAGAAAGATATCAAATGAATTTCTGGTCATTTAAAAATGTGCAAAGGTATTACATCTGTATAAATCCGTATTTATCAACTATCAAGAAATTTTATTCCATGTTGCACTAGAAGTATTACGGGTCTACTGCCATAATCACAAATGAATAGTGTTACTCAGAAAATTCTCGTGAACTTGACTAAAAGTGAAATTTAGAATGGTTGATGAATATGGACCCAAGTATTAGTAGCATTTCATTTATGTTATCCGTAATTAACTAGCATAATGGACAACTTTTTTAGTTTTTGTTGTTCTCACGTACTCAAGGCACCATAAACTTTTAAAAGCGCAATACAGCCCAATTTATGGCGATATAGTATCTTTATTCAAGTTCTGGTAACATCGCGACCTTTCAGGCTCAAAGGTACACTGGCCACCGTCGATATAAAGTGTTCCTAATGGACAATGGTGAACAACCTCTTGACCTTGCACACACCAGATATACTTGTTACACAGTATTGGGTGATGATAAAATACGCCATTCTTGTCTGGTAAACACGGATGCTTTGGGTCGACTGAAAAAGTAAACAAGTTCACGGTACCGTCACTTTTAGGCATTTTAAATGTATATATATATATTGCTTTTTAACTGCCTTTAAACGGCTTTTTTGAAGGGTTCTATAAACACCGTTTCCGGTTCTGAGGTTCCCAGAACGTCGTTTCTACGAATTACTGACCAAGACACCCGCGTCGACTAGGAACGACTTACACATAACATTGACACACCCTTTTCGGTTCTCACTCTGCCAGAGCATTGTTTCTATAGATAAGTGCCCCCATCTACCTGGGAACGCTAAGACGTCACTCACCCTTCCGAAAAAAGCCATTAGAAAAGTAAGTAAATAGCAGATGCACCAAAGTGACGTGTATGAAGTAACAAGGTCATCGTTAAAATATATAAAATGTAAATTATTTAATGGAGTCACATTGAAAGAATGACCAGTGCAATCTAAGTGAATTTTTTGAAAGATTAGATAAAAGGTTCAAACAATAGTTTTCAATAGCAGTAGTAATTGGGCCTCCTTGCTTGCAAACAAAGATGATGTAATACTACGTGTTACTATAAATAGTAACTTATTTGCATATAAGGATCTTTCTTTGTTTAGAAAGTCAGCCATCGTGGATGACCTACTTTGTATGTTGGCATTGTTGTTTTTATTTTGAAAGAGCTAAGATCATGGATTGTTATTTTAAATCGAGATTAGCCGATATTCCATGATCTGTTCCAACCAAAACAAGCATTAAAATTACAAACCCAGATTTGGTATTTGATGGTTTAACTCTTTACCGCAGAATTCCGAGTTTCAACGACCACTGGGAAAAAGCCTATTCATATTTGAGGAAAGAAGAGAAAACATTGAGGGAAAAGGAGAAAATGCTGGTAAACAACATTTTCTCCTTTTCCCACATGGTTTTCTACCCTTCCATTGACACTACCACCATTTTCGCTCAATTTGATACGTCATCAGGAAATGCTTTTAATTTGGACCAGTCTAAAATAGTGTCGTCTGGTAAAGTGTAAAGGCTTTACAGAGTGTATAATTAAAAACCTACACGTGACATCTTTGTCCTCTATGGCTATGTCGCAATGAAGAGTGTGTGGGTTGAAACAATGGTCGCTTCCGCAACGCAGGACATACGTGTAACCCTCAGAACACTGCACATACTGATGACAGTCGTATGGGTGGACTTGTGGTGTCTTTAATCCGTGGGTCAAACAAAAATTTCCTGAAGTAATAGAAAGAAAAGGAAGAGGTTCGAAAAAAAAAATCAAGTCATAAAAAAGCAATCGAAACTAAAAACGTCGAATTTGTTTTGCGTGACAACGATACTTTCGACTGGTACAAATTGAAAGTATTTTGAAGATGACAGGTCTAACACTACCAAGTGATTTTGTTTGTCTTGGAAGCATTAGGTTGAAAGATCGTGGGAAAAGATTGCTGGTTGCAATCCTTTTCTCATTTACCTACAATAGTTCTTACTTCACTTTTTGTTTATTTTCGTTTGCGGTAACAAAGGAATGAGTGAACACCTTAATATAATTTGTAATTAAAGCAACGATTCATCAGAAAAAAAAAGAATGTACACGCAGACATTGTTTGTCATCCTGGTTAAGATAAATATCGAGGGTGTTTCATATAAGATTAAAGAAAATTTTAAAATCGACGCAAAATAAATGCGTTTAGAAAAATCTAACTTTTCAAGGAATTTGCATATTTTGGTCCATCACATATCATAAAACATATTGTAATGTGGAGATGTCTGCTGTAAGTTTATACTTACTGGGAACCACGTGTATTGTCTCTGTGGCAACCAGTTTCCTGTTAATAGGGAGTGTGAACCTATTTTCCACCTCACAGAGCAGCTCCATCTTTTCATGTCTCAGTGCAGGTGTAAATGTGAATGACTTTCGTAGAATCTTGGAACAATTTTGTATGGTCTCTTCGGTTGTAACGTTGTAAATGATTGGATGAAATTCCGTCTCGTTCTGGAGCTTCATTTTCAAAAGGAGGCGACCTTGAGGATACCCAACGTTAGCTTGACACATGACATTCCAACGTAATGGTAAATCCTCAATTATCTCGATTGGAAGAAATATCTTCGGTGGTTCCGGTTTACCTGAAATCAGTTTTTATTCTTGTGAAGCTAAACAAGACCATTTTCACTTCAAACGTAGCCTTACTAAAATACTAAGATGAAAATCATTCAACACTTGCTGGAAAACAAAATGTTAAACTTGTCCATTTTAAAAGCATTTGCAAATGACGAAACAAATATGCCTAAGCTGCTGATGTGGTAGGAAAAAATTAGTAACAGCAGAAAATGCTGGTAAAAAGTATTTTCTCTTTATCTAACATTGTTTTCTATCTTACAGTCTTCGCTAGGGTTCTTAGATAAAGGGATTTGTTTAATAAAGGATGAGACATTGCAGGTAAAGTATCCGCGTCTGAAGCACACCCAAAAGATACATGTACTAGACGTGGGTTCAATCCCGACGCGGCTAAATCCTTTCCTCGGATTGCTGAAAGTTAGAGCGACATGATTCCGTCCTCTCTTATCACTCGACGTATTCTTTTTTCTGTCAAAGCAGCCAGCAGCTGTGAAAGAATTGCGCGTACTTGTATAGAAAGAACAGGAAAATACCGATATGTGCGCTATGCTAGTAACATACATGTAATTGAATGAAGTATGAAACAGCAATCAACACTCACATGTGTATCGAAAACTAAAGCTTCGTAATTAATTCTAAAATATTTCTAGAGAAAAAATACCTCTCAAATCAATTTTTGCAATTACTTCTTTGAAATCACTCTGGGTGACCGCTTTACATTTGTAAAGTCCTTCATCAGCACACGTAAGAACATACAGCCATAGGTTTACTTTGAGTTCGAACTCATTGGTAGTCTCTGTGTGGACAAAAATACGGTCTTTCATGTTGGTGTCGTAGACAATGACATCATTTCCGCTAGATACAGAGACAACCGTTTCCCAGCGACCGTCAGAGCTTTCTTTAAATATTGTAACGTTAGTCCATTGGCCGAGGTGATCCAAACGACATTGCAATGACGTCACTCCTTCATTCAAGTAGGCAACAACATCATTCATTCTTATTTCTGCAAGGACAAAATAACGTTTAACCAATATCAAATATTACAGACCAATGTTCTTGCCGAAGGGAAAAAGAAAATTAATATCAGTTATTGCATAATTATGTGTTTACCTGACCCATCATAATCATCTTTTAACGGTTAAAAACCGGGCGTTAACGGCTAAATGTGTAATTATTAGTAGATTTACGCTCTGTATTATCGCTATCCTCGATCTGGACATACCTTGTTAACAACACTTATTCTGGTCAAAACTTCTTTAGAATCCGAACAATAATCTTTGGGAGCTTGTACCATGTTAGATCGTTTTAGCAGTTCACCACATACAAACTTTATTTTTGAGAGATACCCTACACTAGCAACATCTCCCCACTTTTTAACGTGATAAATCCCCCTCACGACTTTCAGTTACAGGAATTCATATCCACCTATCTATCATAGTTGCAATTGCCCAAACATGTGCATTTTTATCCAGCATGATTCAACTTTGTATTAAGAATCATTAGACGTTAATTTACACCGAGAGAATCAAAACTGGCGTATTGTACTAAAGGCCTTTTTCTGCTCGCAACAAAAACTTCTTCGCCGACTTCCAGTTTTGACCCATGTACGTGTAGGTCCAATGCATTTCAAGTTCGCTTATTTGCATTTCTCTGGAAGTATTTTTGCTTTATTTGCAAATTACTGCTTAAATACTTAAAATACTTTATAAGTTAATAGCATTAATTCATGTTTTCCTTTTTTCCGTTAACAACCGCACAGGCCCTTAACCCTTTACTCCATTGATATTCATTTCTTCGCACTGCTTATAAGAACCTTTGGAAAACATTATGGCAAAAGGTGAAACTGCTCGTAACGAGCAATTTCACCTTTTGCCACAATGTTTTCTACACTATCAAAAGGTGTCATATACACATAAGAAACGGCTTCATCTTTGCTGTTATTTAGGGTCGATTAGAGATACCATAAAAATGCCTTATGGGGTAAAGGGTTAAAAGACTTTAATGCCCTTGCACTTGTGTTAAACACTTCTCAGGCGTCTGCAAATGTTAACAACCTCAAAAACGCGAATTAAACATATAATTAAACATATAATTAAACATATAACGAGTCACAAATGACAACACAAATTACAAATTTACAACAGCCCATTGCTTTTTGTTCTTACTAGTTTTCCCGCATCGGCCTGATTCTTCGTCATAGCACATTCTGTTTTTACACTCCTTGACCTCGAAACTATTTACATGGCAACGGATGTATTTAGTACATGTGAAGGGATGTCGAATAGTCTTGTCTTTTTTGATCCCGTCACACATGTTCTCTGGAAAAAAAAATACATTTAGCACTTAATGAAAAAATACTGTATAATTTACTGACATAATAATGAAGAATGCCAAAAGCGTCTGCATTAAAAAATGGTTCTTTTTTGGCGGTGAAAAAAGAATGGATTGTATGACCATGAAGTTGTCAAATTCAAAATAAAAGAAAACAAAATGAGAGAATAATACTAAGAATATTTTTATGAATGGTGAGTGAATACAGACCTAGGTTTTTACAGCAATAACATTCCTTTGACACAATTTGTCATCTTTCAAATACATGGATCAAAGCATAGGCTTATGATCTCCCTCAAAACGTATCACATATTTTACATATAAAAATAAAAAAAAACAGCATGTCCATGTTACCTGGAAGAATGTATAAATCTGCAACTGCAGTGAGATCAGGTGTGTGGGGGACATGGTTATTTACCACCTCGCACTTAAGCAGTGTTCCATTGCCTTCTTTTGTTGGTGTGTAGATGAGGGAAATTGTCACGTAGTTATCACAGTGGCCTGATTTGCTGACAAAATGTCCTTGAAATGGTAAAAACTCCGTGGAACCTGAAAAAGAAGATACATTCATGTAATGCATTTGAGTTGATTTAACCAATTTGAGTAACATTGACTTGTCATCTGTAGATACTGCCCAAATCAATAGGTTCAAGACTTCAACGTCTGGTAATAAGTTAAGACCAGCATAGTCGCATTAATTAACCCTTTCCCAAACAGTCCCTGGTTTTTACGGGTCAGGAAAAGAAGCTTTTTGAAAACATTGTGGGAAAAGGAGAAAATGCTGGTAACCAGCATTTTTTCCTTTTCCCACAATGTTTTCTACCCAGACATATAGAAAAATAATCTTTTTAGCAACTGTTAATTTGTCAACTGCAAAATGCTTTCAATTTGGTCTGGTCCAAAATTTGCCGTTTGGTAAAGGGTTAAAGAGCGAGTAAAGCTTCTACCCGGGGGCAAAATATGATGGAAAAAAAAGTCTCGTACATCCCTTATTTTAATCAAATTGCTTCAATCTCCACTGATATACTTGATTTATCCTCTTAGCACTTACCCTTGCCTGTCTTATTTGAATTGGTTATAGGGAGGTAGATACGTTATCCAAGCAAAGAAGGGGTTTACTTGCTTCCTGTAATGTTCAGTTTATTTCTCTTACGGTCATGTCACTCATTATTTAGAACATACATCGTAACATTTCAAAACTTGACAGATGTACAATAATTAATTTTCCCGAGTAATTCATTATTCATAAAAAAGGGGGAATATTATTGTTGCCTCGTTATTACTCTCTGAAGTAAATAAATTAGTCACATCATGTGAAAAGAGGTCTTAATGAATCTACGAAAAGTTACGCAGCCCGCGCAGGCTGACCCGTTCCGAAGCTTTTCTCTACTGGTAAATTTTCTGTATGTTCATAAGCATAGAATACGAACTCTGTGTTCGAGGGTTGTACCTGAAGTAGAGTATACATGTATATTGACTTTTCCCATAATCTATCGTTAATGTTGAATTGAAATTTTGCATCGCATCATTTGTTGAATCATCTACACATGCCACATATTTTATTGTAGTGTAGAGATTTAGTTAAAATTGCAACAGATTGAACAATAGCATTAACTGGAGCCTGGCTACTTTGACGTAGCTTTGAAAATTTTTTGAATACTTTTGGTGCAACCTTAGTAAGTCAAGGAGGAAAAAAAAAGTGCGTATTTCGAACGGCTCGTTCCTTTGATACTCCAGGGCAAAAAAAATGTGTATGACATATAATGAAATAAAATAAATATTCCACCTTTTGGCTTGATTTTCCACTCTAACTGTCCGTTTGGAAACCCGACATCGGCTGTGCACATAATTGGCTGTTTGATTTCTTTATTTTCTATCAGGGCAATAGGAAGAGTCAGCTGTGGCATTCCCGGTTCCGCTGAAAAAAAAGTTGAATAACCAGATCCTTTACCCTTGGGCTGCTATGTGTGAGTCACGCACCTGTTGCGGACAGTGTAGATCAAGATCAGACTGCACAGAACGTGCAGTCTGATCTTGGATCTACACTGTCCGATAAGAAGACATCTTTCCATTGAAAAAAAAAAAAAAAAAAACTTTGAAATAAGGAAACTGGGGTTTTTCCTTGCGACTTGAAAGTTTCATTTCTTTTATATAGCAGGATAAGTGTTAAACATCTTCGCAAGCCAAGGTTGACGATCGCTATGATACTCTGGGAATACAGCATTATTGTGATCGTAGCCCTTAGCTAAAGAAGGATGATAATTTTATTATATGCTTTCCTTTTTTTTTCTTTTTTTTTTATTTCTTTAATCTGGAAAAAATGGTGCGTTATAAGGTTTGATCATTCATGTTTATGACTAGCGATATTTACCGTTATTATGTCCGTAACTCTGGTTACTAGGGTAAACAGAGCGTCCAATCAGACTTAAATATGACGTCGCAGTTTACGCGCATTTATCCTACATTTTTCACACTTCACGTCAGCGTTGTTATCTGAAAGGGGTACGCTAAAGGGAATTATCAAAACAAGTGTACTGGACTTTAATGAAAGTGACAACAAACATGGAGTTAAAAGCATATAAAGCATATGAAAAATATAATTATAATCATTTGTCCTAAATATATCTTTTTAACTATCAACAAGACTACAAAAATATAAACAAATTTTGCCTTGTTGTAAAAAGGTAACGACTACAATTAATACTACTAGGTTTTCTAAACTTCAAATGTTAGAGGGCGAAATAAGGGTATGTAGGCATTTCATGGAAAAAGGAAATAAATGCATCGTTGAATATCATTTCACAGTAACGAGCTATGTGAATGTGGAATATTAAATGTAGAAACTTTCGTGACACTTATATTTGCTTCGGGCTGCATTGGAAGATTTGATATGGCGTAAAAGCAAAGATTGAGCGAGATATCAAAATTATCCTGCGTAGCGAGAAGTAAATACAGGCAACAGGCATGTTACTACAAAACTCAAAGTTATATTCCATAAGGGTATTTATACAACCACATTTTTTAAACTGTTTTAACAATATCTGACAATGTTTTTCGAAAACAATACTGAGTCGAAAGAAATATTATGCTAGAAAGTGAAATCTTTTTCATGATTGGCTGATGAACATAATAACGCTACATTTTGACCAAACAGAACGATTATCAAAGCGAAAGGAGTCTGCATGTCGATTATGTCATAAAGCCATATTTGGAACTATATTTGACACTAAATAGACACAGATTTTTTCCCATCGTGCCTGAATGTATCCACCTGTGAGACACTTACATGATATAAGTAACAGTTAGACTCACCCGTTCCAATTAAATTTCCAAACCCGGCACTCTCAAGGCCATTTTTATCTTCCACTGTACAAGTATAAATTCCGACGTCATCGCAAGTCACTGTTTTGAATTCCAAACATATTTTAATTGAGTTCTCACTGAAATTAACCAATAGAGTTCTTTCCGCAGAAAAGGTATGTTCAATTTTGCCTTGGTTCCCCAACTCTAGCTCTGACAGTTCTTTGAGTTTTAGAGATTTTCCTCTGAAGTTTTCGTGTCGAATTATCAACGCTACAAGGTTTCTCGAATTGTTGACGAAGAATTCAATTCTAGCTGGCTGTTTGTCAAGATAAACGCTTTCATTTGTTGCAGTAATTGCTGTAAGAATTAGAAACAAACAATAGTCATCTAAAAGAGTTATCAAAGATACATATAATGGCTGATTGGGGTGTAATGGTTCTCCGTTATGTACGATACCAAAACGGAATACCGTGTTGTAGTAACTTTCCTGTTGCTTGTATTTACTTCGAGCAGCGTGAGAAAATTTGTTACTGATGTCAAAATTTTCTCGAGCACGATGTAAAAACTTTCTTGCGTGCCGAAGTTCGAAGGCGATGTAAAAAATTTTCTTACAGGCTGAAGTTCGAGCGCGATGTCAACATTTTCTTACCCGCTGAAAGTCGAGCGCGATGTCAACATTTTCTTATGCGCCAAAGTTCAAACGCGATGTCAAAATTTTTTATACGTGCCGAAGGTCTGGCGTGATGTCAAAATTTTCTTATGGGCAGAAGATCAATCGCGATGTCAAAATTTTCTTATGCTCAGAAGTTCCAACGCAGTGTGCTGAAGGTCGAGCCTGATGTCAAAATTTTCTTATGGGCCGAAGGTCGAGCTCGATGTTAAATTTTCTTTCGCACGGAAGGTCGAGCGCGATGTCAAAATTTTCTTTCGGGCCGAAGGTCCAGCGCAATGTCAAAATTTTCTTTCGCACTGCAGGTCGAGCGCAATGTCAAAATTCTCTTTCAGGCCGAAGGTCCAGCGCAATGTCAAAATTTTCTTACGCAGCGAGACGTAAATACAAGTATCAGGAAGGTTACTACAACATAATATTCCTTTTATTAGATGACTTGCAACACACGAAAAGGGGCGATCGGACATTTGCGTAAAGTGTCGTCTCGGATCAGCCTGCGCAGTCCGCGCTGGCTAATCCGAGACGGCACTTTACAACTACATTAGGTTTTGTACAACAGTAGACTTGCGTAAAACAGAAAATTTCATAAAAACGGCGTTTGCCGTTTTGGAGTCCGCACAGGCTGATCCGAAACGACACTTTACGCCAATGTCCGAATGCCCCTATTTGCGTGTTGCAGGCCATATATACACCTACAACTTTCATATGTTGAGGCTGACGTGGAAATTATTCTATTCTGATCCGTAATACTGTTTGTTTGGCTGTAGACCTCTGATGTCGTCATTTCTATGAAAATATAAGTTTAGATTGATGTAAAGATATTTGAGCCTTGCACAGGTTTAGATATATTTAGATATATTACATAAAAGGTGATGGTGATGAAAGCAACTTAATTGGTTTTAAAGAATAACTTATTTCTTTCTTGAAAAAACATCACCACCACCGCCACCGACAATAACAACAATGATAAAAGGAGCAGATATTAAAAAGATATCAAAAAGATATTAACCCTTTCCCAAACGACAAACTTTTGGACTATACCAAATTGAAAGCATTTGCAGATGACAATTCAACTCTTGCTGAAAAGATGATTTCTGTTTATGAAAGGATAGAAAACATTGTGGGAAAAGGAGAAAATGCTGGTTACCAGCATTTTCTCCTTTTCCTACAATTTTTTTAAAAGGCTACTATTCCAGATCCGTAAAAACTAGGGATTGTTTGGGAAAGGGTTAAGCATGAAACACTGTTGGACGTAAACGTCTAACAAAGGTTCAATCTACCGGTAAATCTGTAGAACAATTGTTAGTAGATTTCATTCAAAAGTAATTTGTTTTGTGAACCTTGAAAAAGCAATTTCATGTAAAAGTCTGCCTCTTGTCAGGCTTATTATTCACCTTGTATTTCCATTGTTGTAGACCTTGACATTTTTGTAGTATAAACAGTATTATTAATCACATTGTTACCTTTCTTTTCAGAGACAACTTCTCTTTCAGATGATGGTGCGTTTGTTGAGGTAGATAAGGTACTGGGCTGTGACTCTTGAAGTACAGTTGATGTACTTAAAGTTGAGGTTCCTGGGCAAAACAGTGAATTATAATATGAACAAGCAGGAAGACAAAATCAGAGCTCCAGATAGAGGGAGTGATTTTGATTTCAAAATTGAAAATATTCTTATTCTCGACTAAAACCTATGTTATGGGACGATTCTAATGAGTACCCATAACATAGGGTTTGGAAGAGAAATAATGGACTTAGAATACCATACTCTCTCTTATCTGGAGTTCTGGAAATAAACAAATGAGTATTAATGCATCTCCGTGAAGCATTATTCCCAGCAAGTCATCACAAAATGACGGATCCATTGCATGTCTCTAACCACACATTGACTCATGAAATCGAACGTTCCTTTGATACGAGAAATTTTGTTTTAAAAATGGAAAAAAGTTTCGGTACATGTAAGCCTACGCAGACTACGCAGTCTGGCATGTATCCATACTTTTTGCATATGCTTAAAACATCTTTTCAAGAGGCGCCACTTAAAAAATATACGTGTACATTAGTTTTTCTGTGTAAAGGGAACCATATTGCATACATCAGAGTCAAGTACATGTAGTATCATTACTGCTTACTCACCTCTGAAGGGCAACCTTGGTTTCTGAGGTAGGTTGTTGTCCGGAACTTTTTAATACTTATCTCTTTACTATTTACATCAACCACGAAGTCATCTAAGACTGTGTTGTTTACCGGAAGTGACGGTAAAAATATGCTTCTCAGATTGTTTAAAAGAATCTCTCGGTGGTACGATATGTTAGAGGTTTGCATATGCTTAAAAACACCTTTTCAAGAGGCGCCACTTAAAAATATACGTGTACATTAGTTTTTCTGTGTAAAGGGAACAATATTGCATACATCAGAGTCAAAGTAGCTCTTGAGTGACAAATTAGTGAATTTGTGTTAAAGAAATAAAGTAGGATGTGATACATGTTGACATTTGAGATAGAACCTTATGTTCAAAAAGGCTACTATTCCAGACCCGTAAAAACCAGGGATTGTTTGGGAAAGGGTTAAAACAAATGAAAGAAAAAATGTTTACAAGTGCATGTAGTATCATTACTGCTTACTCACCTCTGAAGGGCAACCTTGGTTTCTGAGGTAGGGTCGTTGTCTGGAACTTTTCAATACTTATCTCTATACTATTTACATCAACCACGAAATCACCTAAGACTGTGGTGTTTACCGGAAGCGACGGTGAAAATATGCTTCTCAGATTGTTTAAAAGAATCTCTCTGTGGTACGATATGTTAGAGGTTTGCGGCCTGTCTAGAAAGGGGGACATATAATACACACGTACGCTTCCAGACCTGTAACAGAAAGAATTTCACACTGGGCCTGGTGAAACATTTTTTTCAAAATGCGACTTGGTATTTTGGGAGTTAGCAGATTAGCTTACAGATACAGAGGAAATACTAAGCTCTTAATTCTGAAAACATTATTGGCCGAAAGGGACATTTCAAAACTGAGTGAGCTACATGTATATAATAAAATTGGTCATGTATTTTTTTGGACGGATATCTTGTTCAATCGATTTTAACCCGATGGCTACCTTGGATTTTTCATATACAGTCTGACTGATATTTGAAAGAAAAAGAAGCCTTTCACTTGTTCATGTGAATACCTTATAATGCAAACTGCATATTCATTTTTATTGGTCTTAAAAGTGGGTATTTGGAATTGTCACATCTCACCAAATTAAAAGATATTCATATCACTAAAGTTTATATGAAAAAAACAATACAAATCATCAATAATTAAGAATTACAAAGTTCCCTTCCTCCCCCCCCCCCATTTTTTTTTTTTTTTTTTTTTTGATAGTATTCCCTTAAAAGGCTACGTAGCCTCTTCAGTTATTTTTAGATTTCGTGCCAAAAATATTTAAAAAAAAAAGGATTTTGGGAATGTCAAATGACTGGCACGTGACTAATTAAGTTTAAATTCCAAAACATAACAAACATGTTTTTACTTTCCATAATGTCTTCTTCGGACGCTATGTTTAAAACTTTTTCTGTGTATTTCCGATTATTGAGAGAGTTGCTAATGTAAAAATAGACCATGTTTACCGTCCGTGTCGACCTGGGCTGTAGTAAATCTCCAATTTCTCTTGTTGTCGGATGGTTTTCGACTACTGTGGTTTTATGAATGAAAGTTAAAACGCTATGGGAGTATAAGGATGAATTTTTTTGTATTTTTGTAAAATTTCATCCCAAAATCTGAAGGGCCACCTTTAAACCTGCACGAACATAATGTCGGTAAACGTCAAAAGTTTTATTAGTTTTTACCCAAATGTTTGATAACAAAACTATACATGTCGAACAAAGATTCTGCGAAATTAATGTGTAGTCGTCGAAAACGTAAATCTTATCTGACTCTGAAAGTATTAAGTCATCTGTCAATCCCCATACCTCAGACTCACAACTTTACATCCATAATAATTCTGGGACATATGACTTGTAATGTAGATAACATCAATCTGAAATTTTGAAAAAAAAAACATTAGTCATGACTTTCATCCTTGAAAGCATGTTCTCAATTTGAATAAAATATTAAATAAGCTGATGCACATGTACATGAAGGCTATCAACCCTTTCCAAAACAAGCCCTGGATTTTACGTGTCTGCAGTACAAGTCTTTTAAAAACGCTGTGGGAAAAGGAGAAATTGCTCGTAATGAGCAATTTCTCCTTTTCCCACATAGTTTTCTGCCGATTTGGAGAACTTTCTGTCATTTTCATCAAATTTGAAATTGTCGTCTGCAAACTCTTTGAGTTTGGAAGAGTCTAAAATTTGTCGTTTGGGAAAGGGTTAAGTGAGGGGTTATATTTTTAATCGAGGTTTTTTGTCTTGAATCTTAAGCAGTTGTTAAACCACTTGTGAAATACAAAAAAAAAATCCAACTGTTGTTATCACTCCTTCACCTTTGCTTATAACATAAATCACTCTTTATCACATACATGTAGCTCATATAAGTGCCTAAATTAATGATTTAGTCCTTCTAAATAGTTATCAAAAATATTTGAAAGGAATCTAGATTCAGCTTGGATATCGGGATTGCAACCTTTGCATCATAATGTAACGAGTACTCAAGTAATATGTGTCACGGTCTAAAAGTTATATTCTAAGTCACGACATTCAGATACATATCAATAGGTTCGAGGATGAATACTCTTTATAGATTAAATCCCTGTAACAAAAGAAGAACTTATTTTACACGCAAGCAGAAAGGTAGTATGGGTTCCAGACCAATCATTTTTCCCTTTACTATTATTCAGATGTTACTGTAGGTAATATTTGAGGAAGCCATAAGTTGGTTTTGCCACAAATCTGTATAGACCAACAACGGAGACCGCGAAAAGAAGTGAATTAAAATTATTACCGCCTAGATCCAGACTAACGGAAACGGTGCTTTGCATTACAAAACTGTAATAGATGTAACAATGCATTGAGAAAATTTGTGTTGTCCGTGTAAAAGTGAGGACATTGAGACAACCACGTTGGTGAATAATTATGTTTTTGATTTACGACAAGGTTCGACAGGGGCAAATTTCATACTTATTATGAGACAGCCATGTCTTACCTCGTTACACATTTGGACGGAGAATCTGTTAAAATGCGGACTAGAGTTGTTCTGGAAGTAGGCCGTGTAATTCTCGTTGAGGACCTTTAGACGCACATGCACATTTAGCATATCTGAAAGAAAAGAGAGTGTGAGCTCTTCAGATGAAGAATCTAATGTAAAAACAAAGACTACTGACTATAGCACAACAGAAATGGTATTATTGAGACAAATTGAAGCGTGCATAAGTAAGGCATGGATATAGTTAACAGCTGCTAAATGTACATGTAAATCCGTTCTAATGACACATCAACACCTGATATAAGTATTATTATGGAAGAATTATATAACTGTTATACCCAGTCACATTTTTTAGTTTAGCTTTCTTCAAATCAACAGGTAAAATTATATGTAAATAGTCGGTAAGTGGTTCAATACAAAATGAATGAGGAGTTGTATCCTTTTTGTGTAAATTTACAAAATGCATGTAAAAGAAAATTTGTTGTTAAAAATAAGTGAAAAAGATACTTTCTCTATTTCTGTTCATTTCTGATTCAGTTTTATATATCTTTTCTTTTTCAAGTGCTGTGAATGTACATGTAACATAACCAGTGTCTTACTTTAAAGATATTTTGCAGACAGTTGACATGGTATAAAAGATTATAATAGAATATTGCGAGAAGGCTTTTTTTTCTTCACAAAGAAGTGCAACACTAATTATTAGCAGAAATTTACAAATACGGAAAAAGTCATAAAAAGAACAAAGAACTGAAAAAATGAATTAGAACAAAAGCTTTGGTGATAATTTTTTTTTCTCAATGTCCGTTTAACGGTTATTGTATTCAAAAAGTATCAAAACATTTAAAAGATGAGTGAGACAAGGGTATTGATATCAAACAGAAGAAACATGCAATATCTTTATAAAAAAAAAACAAGCTCAGAAGAGTCTGCAGAATAAATACTTATACTCGAAGTTGGTTTAATGAAAAGTAACCCCCTAGCAGTTACTATTTTCAAGATTATTCGTTAAGCCAGATCATCGTATGAAAATGAATTGCTATGACGGACGTGCCTGCTTATAATATGTAGATATACAATGTTAGATTATAGGGAGACGTTTTAAAAATATCATCTCGATGAGACGATTCTAATGAGTAACCATAACAAAGGGATTAGTGAAGAATAGTGAATATTTTCACATTTCAAATCAAAACCACTCCGTATATCTTGAACTTTGTTAGTATAGTATGCAGATTTACTAGTAAAGCAGTAGGAAAAAAACATGAATAAATATTTCTTCATTGTATCAAAGTCAGTGTATTATGATCACGGTAATGTCAAACCCATCTGTCATGATATATTAGGTGAAAACGTAAACCACAGGCCACAAAAACAAAATAAAACGACAAATTATGACAGTGGAATTTCTTCTTTTGGACGAACTGCTTTTTACTCTATTCCTTCACCGAAAAACCCTGAGTTTTAACGACCCAGAAAAGAAAGCTCTTGAAACCATTGTTAGAACTGGAGAAAGTCCTGGTGATTAGAATTTTCTTCTTCTCGCACAATGCTTTCGGGACACCTTTTCTCAGGATCGTTTAACTCAGAATTATTTGGTAATGAGTTAGGAAAAAGTGTTCATCAACGCATTTATCTAAAAAAGAAATTTCGTGGCGACTTTAGACAATATTTTATTCCGAAGGTAGAACGCCTTAAAATCTTGTGGTTTTTAACTGTTTGTAAATAATAAAAGAAACTTGTTGTCAAAATGAATTATACGAAAAGGGAATAAAAACACACAAAGCATGTCAAGTGTGTGTCTCGCTAACTTGTCGCTGTTACTATTGCTTGGCTTAGACGTACTAAAAATGTTGACATTTTTAGTACGTCAGAGCCAGGCAATAGAAAAATAGGGGAAGAGGAGAAAGAGAGAGGGAGAGAGAGAGAGAGATATGTCAACAGCCCCCCCCCCCCTTTAAATTCTTAATACTTTGTACATCATCAGATTGCTGTTTTTGTAAATACTGTTTGAAGCAGGACATATTGTTTGCAAAAGGACCGTGTTAACCAAACCTCAGACGATTTACAAAAAGAAAGAAAATATATTTATGTATGAAAATAGATTTCCATTGATTTAGCTCAATAACGTACGTGGACTAGCGATTAAGGTTTTTTTTTTTTATCTATACTTTGCAGTGTTTGAAAATCTTTGAAATGACCCGAAAGATATGGTTACATATAACCCAATAAATTTTGTCCACAAAATCAGAAACATTAAGGTCAGCAGTAAACTTATTTAAGGTCATTTGTTCGAGTTATAAAAATCTACTGAATGTCAAAAAACTCATCAAGCTGTATTATAATACACAAAAAAACCTTACCATACACGCGTGGACTGTCAACTGCACCTGTGAAATACACATACATTTGTTGTTGAAAGTTATTTACGCATTTAAGGTATTGTGTTTTGCCAATAATAATAATAATAACAATAAAATGCTGATAACAATAATAAAAATAAGAAGAAGAGAATGCTGATAATAATAAAAAATAATAACAATATCGATAATACACATAAATCTGTTATTGAAAGTTGTTTACGCATTTAACTCTTTACCAAACGACAAAATTTTAGGTTTGTCCAAATCGAAAGCATTGGCAGACGACAAAATTAAAGTGACTGAAAATTTGAAATTTGTTTCGTTAAGGGTAGAAATGTTTTGGTTAAGAGTTATTCAAATGCTCCTTCACAGGCCAGGTTTATATGTTATACGAGGAATTCATTTTATCACATAGCCTTCCTTGCTTTGGTGTAAATACTCAATAGTTAAGTTCTTAAGTGTCTTACGAATGTTTGAGATAAGTATATAGTGTTGCGTCATATATGTCGTCATTTTAGTTCTTTCAGAGAAGTAAATTCGGTTTTAGGTATAATCATGGAAATGGACACGTGTGGACGGGTGTTTTGTGATTGTGAGGTAGAGCGTTTAATTCGTAACTTTAAGATCCCGAGTTCGGTACCCGTGAGCAGATATCAACTGCGGGAAGAATTAATTGTAAAACAGTATGAGACAGTCATGGTTTTCCATAGTCAACTATGGGAATGTTCATCGGCCCAGACTTTGGTGCGAGTACTCGTGTATTTCACCGGAAGCCAAAGAGACAGAGAGAGAGAGAGAGAGAGAGAGAGATTGGATAAATTTGCAGAATCTTATCTCTCAGTCGATATCAAATTGACATGCTTAAAACCAATTTTTATATGTACATGTATATTCTGACTTTTAAATTCTTTATTTCAAAACTAAGACTTTAATATGCCGTAGCTTTACCACGATCACCAGGTTTTATTGTTGAATTTAACGAGGAACTTTTCCTGACTTTTAAAGGATATAAAGAGCAGAAATACATTTGCTTAAGTGCATGGTGACACTTAACCCATTACCATACAATCCATACTTTTGACGACCCTGAGAAAGAAGCCTTTACAAAACTTTGTGGGAAAAGGAGAAAATGCTGGTAACCAGCATTTTCTCATTTTCAATGTTTTCTACTCTTCAGGAATCGAATTACAAATTTTCAGTCACTTTTATTATGTCTTCTGCAAATGCTTTCGATTTGGACAAGCCTTAAAAATTGTCGTTTGGTAATGAGTTAATAATCCTAGTCTTATTTCAGAATTTTTTATTTCTTATCCTGCTTAATAATCAAAATTAAATCATCAGTTTGATATTAATAATTTTAATATTGGCGTTTCAAAGTTATGGTTTGGGGAATAACATCTCCTTATTGGACAGTATAATTCCAAGATCAGACTGCACATTCTGTGCCGTCTGATCTTGATCTACACTGTCTGCAAAGGGTCAGCTAGTCGCGCTTAGCAGCCGAATGTTAATAAATGTATTATACTGAAAAGAAGGTAGATATAAAATTTCTGATAAAATTATATCGCATAAATGAACAGAGTTTTTTTTTTATTATTATTATCATTTTTCGGTGATAAATCGGCATTTATTACATCGAGTAAGCATTATAAGTGATATTTTCACAAGTAGCGCAGCCACGAGTAAACATATCACCGATGATGTTCACGAAATGATCTTTCACCGAAGAAAAAAAAATGTATCTATTTCATGCTTTCCGGTAGGATATCGATAAATATCGATTAATAAATGTTTCGATATTCCACAGGTACGACCAGTGAAAATACCGATTTTTACATTCTAGTTACCTAGGTAAATTGCGCGTGCCTTACAACACCCCTCACAACGTACGTCAGTGTGACGTAACAGGTAGTGATATCGGACCCTTGTTATAAAGTCAGTGTGAGTGTTTGGTAAGACTGGTTTTTTTTTTTTGTAATCGTTCCTTTGAATGATCTGGAAAAAGTCTTTAGACCTACAAAGCGTGCAATGCCTAGGGACTTTGTTTTTTGTCAAAGCTTTTCTTAACTACTTATAATAATGGAATAGACGTCGACCAACTATTAAAACCCAATCACTTTTTGATATTTGATCAAAGTGTTTGTGCATATAGACATCTGCTTCCTGTCTAAAACATCAGAATATTACATGTATTCATCTAATGTCTTTGATAAACACATGAGAGTCTTTGTAGTCCGTTTGTATCCACCCAAGCTAGCCTTATTCTATCTTCATATCGTACTTACTTTTCAATATAAGTTACGAAAATGCGGCGGTCCGATATCACTTCCTGTGACGTAGGTTGTTACCCTTGTACAAACAGATGGAAATATGACGTCGTTTACCTTATATTTCTCGCGCTTGACGTAATATTGTACTGCGTTGCTATGCAGAGGGGGTTCACCACGGGGAATAACTGAACAGAACTGAACTGGATTTTGATAAAGTTCCTCCCAGAAAGGTTTAAAAGCATGAAATAAATATTTTTTTTTACAGAGCGAGATCAAAATTTGTTACATCTGGTGAACACCATCCGTAATGTTTTCTCGACTGGTGCAGCCTGTCGAAAAGATACTAGCGATGTTGTCTACGAGATAAATAAATTTCGATCTTTCACCGAAAAAAAGAACAGAAGTATCCTCTGTTTATTAAACCCTTAGCATGCCAACAGGCACTCAGTTGTGACAACTTAAATGAGACCGAAGCAGACAGAAATACAGTGTAAGAAAACCTTGGGTTCACTATGGTACAAAAGTCAAATAATGATTGATGTACTGGAAATATGAATAGGTCTAATTAACATATCTATACGCGGGCAACCTTTCAACAATATAAATACACATAAAGCTGTTTTTGATATAGATTTTGACTCTTTACCAAACGACGAAATTCCAGACCTGCCTTAATTGAAAGCATTTTCAGACGACAAATTTAAGGAACTTAAATGTCAGAGTTTGTCTATGAAAGGCGAGAAAATTTTGGGAAAAGCAGAAAATGCTGGTTTCTAGCATTTTCTGCATTTCTAACAATGTTTTTAAAATCATTTCGTCCCAGGGTCGTTAAAAACGTAGGATTGTTTGGTAAAAGAATTTAAAGGAAGTGAGGGATATTCAAGGTTTTCTTTGCACGTATCAAATATATACAAAGTATAGTACTAACACATTGAAGTTATATATTTTCAAAATAAATAAACTTATTCTATTGCACTGAAGAAGTGCATGGAATTAAGAATGATCAAGAATAATTAGCGTATTATTTGCGTCTGACAGTTTTTTTTTTTCAAAATATTACCTGGATTTTAAAACTTGATAATGAGGTCAATACACGTCAGTATACATCTATGAAATTTGATTATGTATTAAATAAGGACAAGTTCACTATTGATGGAACTGACTAAACAAGCATGTTTTCAATTTTTATGAAAAATGGTTTCTGACTGAATGCCTTGCATATAATTTGGTAGATTTTAACATTAAATGGGACCGACGATGGCCACATGATCTGTCTGTTGATTTTTGTTTACTGCTTAGGATTGTTGAAATTACACGTAGTTTGTAATGACAGTCGGTTAACTGTCGTTATATTGCAATATTGTATCAAACCAGTCTTCAATAGCAATCGATATAAACATGCCACGAGAAAGTTTTTTTTCTGTTATCATCATTTACTCTGATAAGATTTCGGAGCGATATCTGTAAGTAACGTAATTTAGAGCTTTGCTTTGTTTTAACAAATACCGAATGTAAATTGTTGATAAAAAATCCTCTTTACATTTATCGATATTGTATGGGATTTATAAGGCTATTGTTGCTGAGAGAGAAGCGGACAGTGCATGGGACATCAAACTTCACCTACATGTAGGTGAAGTCATATCACACTTAACACTCTCCACAAGATACGTAAATGGTTCCGAACAGCAGGACAAGAGTTTATGTACTTCTTGCCTAACAAAGACTTTCTTCAGACAAAAATCTGTGCATCTATATGTAAATAGCATCATTATGTTTCCTATATATATTAAACAAGATAAATTACGTATTAAAGGTCTGCATGTCAATTTTTTGCCAAGTCATTAAGAAGTACTAGTAGTGGGTTTGATTTGTAGACGGAAGTCTTCTGAGCCCAATCCACGTAGTCATAAGCGTAGAAACATTTTTACTGCTTTTGTAAACGATCACGTTAAATGCAGATAGGAAAAACCTGCATATCACAAAAATCAACTTCTTTGGGCAAAGGACTATAAATTCCTTTGCCATCAACATCCCAGTTTTACATATCTACAGATATCAATTACGTTTCTAAAAGACAATCAGAGCGACGTTTTTCTTTTTTTATTTGTTTTGTTTAACCCTTTACCACACAATCCCGAATTTTACCGACCCTGAAGAAGACGCCTTTTGAAAACATTGTAGGAAAAGGAGAAAATGCTGGTAAACAGCATTTTCACCTTTTCCTACAATGTTTTCTATCCTACTGGAAACAAATTTCAATTTTTGAGTTACATTTATTTTGTCGTCTGCAGGTCCTTTGAATTTGGACGAGTCTAAAACTTTGTCGTTTGGTAAAGGGTTAAGGCTGTCGAACATTCAGTTTATTGTTACATTTACAGATAAAAGATATACATTTACATATCTATAAATACAGTACATTTGTTTTTTTAACGGTGAGAGATCGAAATTTATTTCATCGAGTGAACATCATCGGTAATATTTCAACGAGTAGCGCAGCCACGTGTGAAATATTACCAATGATATTTAAGAGACAAATAGTCTATTTATTTCATACATTTAACCCTTCTGAGGGGGATTTAATCAAAATCCAGTACAGTTCTTTTCAGTTATTCCCCGCGATGTACCCCCTTTGCATAGCCAACGAGTTACAATATTACGCCAAGCACCATAAATGTAGGATAAATTACGTCATATTTCCATCTGGTTGTGAGGCACACACAATTTATCTAGGTACATGTAACTAAAATATAAAAATCGGTATTTTCACTGGTCGTAACCATGAAATTTCGAACCGGAAACCTTGAAATAATATTCTACGCAGCTTACTTACTCACATTTTTATCGAAGTGCATTCGTATGATTTAGTCTACCAAATGATTGTAATTTCTTTGCCATAGAGACAGCGGTCTTCAGATCCTACATAATCCACGTGGTCATTAAAAGCTCTTTAATTTCGCGTTTTATTACCTCATTTAAATCATAAATCCAACTCTTTGTTCGTGGATGTGACCCATCACGTAAAAAACGACCATCTGGTAACTGCGAAAAGTGTAAACCCTGGTCAGACGGCGCGAATTGCGCAGGCTGACCGAGGTAGACACTTTTTGCTTTAACAACATTTTCTGTATGAAAAGTGGTCATTGTACCTTGCTATATATTTTAATCTATCTACTTAAATTGACCTGCACTATCGTTGATCTGTTTTCATCTTATTGATGTACAGAATTCCCAGATGGTCCCTTTTTGCGTGATGAGTCACATTACTACATAATATGTATTTATCATGCGTTTTATACGCATAATTTCGTAGAATATACACTCAAATTGGGCACGTACAGAATTGATGTAGGGATTTAAAAAAAAAACTAGCGGTTAGAGATAGAGAAATATTTCGAATGCTAGAGATTTCTTTGAGACCACATTTTAGAAATTCGCATTTTCAAAAGAAGTTTGTCAGAGACGACTGATGACGAATCTTCGCGGACGATGTAATGAAATTCCTCGGCTCATTCGTGCTAAGACAAACTTTACATGTGGATAATGCTGTGTGACATGGGGACTTGATGCATCTGTAAAAAGTATCGACTCATGATAACCTGTGCAGTACCCGCACTCTCACCTAGATCGACGCATTTTGTAATTGGTCAATTATCTGCATGTCTAAGGAACAGTGCATTTATTTATCATGGTTTTGCCGGCTGTGTAATGCAGAGAAATAACCCTCCCCTACAAAATGACTCATGGGTCATTTCACTACGTAGAGGAATGACCGGCGTCATTATTCTACATAGAGAAATGACCCTCTGGGTCATTTCTCTACGTAGAATAATGACGCGTGTCATTCCTCTACGTAGTGAAATGACTTCTGGGGTCATTTCTCTATATAGAATAATGACCCGGGTTATTTTGTAGGAGGGAGTCATTTCTCTGCATTACACCGGCTGTTAGAAGAAAATTGTTTTATTGATTCATATTCATGTGATGTCTTGCTTTGTATATCGCATCACGAAAATGCATTAAACCACCATTCGCCAGAGCATGGCTCCTATAAATGTTCCACTTTCAAGTACAAGAAAGAAAGAAGTTGTCACTATCGATTAATTGTTTTTAATAATAATTATTATTATAATAGTATTATTATAATGATCATTATCATCGTTATTTGTAGCAAAGCATAATACCTTAACCCATCACCACACAATCCCTACTTTTGACGACCCCGAGACAGAAGCTTTTAGAAAACATTGTGGTAGAAAACGATTCCAGTGAAAAAGACTTCAGAAAAAATCATAAGAAAAAGGAGCAATGCCGGTAAGAAGGGTTTCTTTTTTTTTTGCTCACTATATTTAGCATGTCACTTACAAATGCTTTTAATCTGGACGACATCTAAATTCTTTTTAATGGTAAATAGTTAGAAAATACTTTCTAGATCTACAGAAGTTGCTGTAATGTTAAATTTCACGAGAGAATATAATTGCATGAAAGGTAAAGATAAGATTCAGAAAAGTCAAGTACAACTTTACCTTCAGTGGACGCTTTGCCTCCAACGGAGAAAACCAGTCCTGTTGTCACGGCAACTACTATTACAACAGTGACAATAAATGCACAAAGCACGCAGCAAACTTTTCGTTTCTTTGTGCTTATCACTTTGTCAGAGTCTTGAATAGGGTAAGCCAAAATTACTTTTTCGGCAAAGTCCGCACTTGTGTTTGTAGGTCTTGAAGTATAACCGTTGCTATTTGATTTAGTTAGCAATGTCTGTGGGTCTGCTGAAGATTTAGAGTGTCTTTGTGTCCGTCCTGCTTTTTTATCATTTTGACTTGAACGCGTCGAACTTGAAGACTGTGATTTTCTGACCGGAGACTTTGTGCCAGAACAGTTTTCAGTTGCATTAGGCGTTGATGTCGCCCTTTTCTTTGACGACGTGCTACGGTGCTTACTGTCGTTACCATTTCTTGATTTCGAGATACCTTTATCACTTGATGAAGCCACAGTTTGTCTTTTTGTGTCTGTTCCCGACTTGTGATTGTTTTCACAGTGCTGGCTCTTTTCTGCTACACCCCCTTCGATACCAAAACAAGTCTCACTAGATTTTCTAAGTATATTTTGTTGATTATCTTGTTTGTTTGTAAACTTGCTACTCGCACTTCGATGTCTTGATTTATTTGGTAGGTGTTTGCCATTATTATTTTCAAATCTGGGACTTTTTAGTTCAACTACTTCTGTTTCATAAAGGTTGTCCTTTTCGGGAAAACTCGGTTCCAAGTTATCAACTTGAATTTTATGTCTGTAACCCTCATGTACATCTGTGATGATGTTTTCATGAAACCGGACGACATTTTCTGATCGTTGACTTGAACTACCTGTATCAGGGTTGTTGTAATATCCAAACTCCTGTCTCAAATTTATTTGACCGTTTTCTTCTGACTTTAGACGCTTTATAAAGTTTCCTCTACTGGTTTCATTTGTTATGTTGAAGCCACAATACCTGTTTTTCACTGATCCGTTTCGAATTTTCCACTCGGGTTCAGTAAATGAAAGTGTTCTATGTCCATTAGACTTCTCTCTAGATCTATCGCGCTTAGTTTTGTCATAAAAGAAGGTATCAGACACTTGTCGCCCATAGGAGCTGACTTTGTCGGTAGAAGCACTCATCATATCAGGATATCATAACAAAGCTTTGAAAGTGACACAAGCAATTAACAACAAATATTTTCTTCCACTGTTTGTTGAAAAAACTGTCTCGGTCATCCCTAAATAATGTGTTTACACATCAAATGTCCACAAGGAAATCTTAATCCATCATGGCTTTACCAGGCGATGGTAAGATCAGTCTTTATTATATACCTAGCAGTGAAATCCTGGAATTCCCAGTGTAATAAATTTTGATATCATCACTAATGACGTTATCAACTTTCACTTTCACTTCCTGACGTAATTTGGGAACTACTTTTTTTTTTACTACATTTTTTTCGACTTTCAAACGCAAAATTACAAATAATGATGTTAATAAGGTATATAATAAATAGAATAATCAACTGGTTATTTTTGATATGAAAAATATCTCACTCGGACGCGTCGTAAGGCGTTATAAAAACTCGTGCTGCGCACTCGTTTTTTTAACGCCTAACAACGCATCCTCGTGAGATATTTTTCATATCAAAAACAACCAGTTGATTATCCTCTACTTCTAACACAGGGTTTAAATGTTCATTCATTTATCAAAACAATACATCATATCTCATCCATTATAATCATTGTCAAATTCTCTTCCTTTACATATTCTTAGCCCTTTACTCGACGACACATTCCAAGACTCATCCGAACTGGAAACAAATGCCGACCGGAAGAATCGAAAATGACTAAAATGTGTAGGCTATATTTGTTCATGGACAGGGGCAGAAAACATTTAAAGGAAAAAAAAGAAATTGGTGGATACCAGCAGTTTCCCTTTTTGACTGAATGTTTCTAAAAGCATACCTCCTTCTGGTTGTTAGACCATAGCACTGTTAGGTTAAGCTTGAAAAGTTACAAACCACAAAGATGTGTCTCTCACACTCTTTATTTCAGTACAATGAATGACTTAAATTAATGTACATATAACTGAGCAGTGCTTTGTGAAAAGATGACTCAATACATCTACAAAAAAACAGTATCGACTGCGGTCAGCATGCGCAGTCCGTGGATTGCGCAGGCTGACCTGAGTCGATACTTTTTGGTAAAGCTCAATTTTCTGCGTTTGAAATGACTGGTTTGCCTCATGATTCAGTTGGCTGTTACACAGAAGAATTTCTGGATCCAGAATTGTGTATAATGCATTAATCCCCTTTTCGTCAAAGCATGGCTCAATTAGTAACGCCTCTATACGTGTGCAAGTACATTGGAAGAATTTATGCATCCAGAATTATGTATAATGCATTAAGTCCCCTTTCGTCAAAGTATGGCTCAATTAGTAACGCCTCTATACATGTACAACTACATTTGGGATACCAATTACATCATGGCAGTCTTTCATTGAATTGATACCAATATATTGGTTCATGTATCGCCGATTAAATACTTGTGTGGAAATACAAGTTTCATATCATGCCCATGTAATCTTATGTATAGTGCTTTTATCGTGTCATAGATCTGTATATTTTATACAGAAATAAATCTATCTAAAAACACCTGAACGTGAACACAGTACAAATGTACCTTATCCATCTTTGTGTTTATCAATCAGTATAGCTGATATTCCATCTAAAAGTTAATAGAATATTTCTGAACGAACAGTGGAAAGGCACAAATGAATTAAATACAACCTGCAAGTAGAGGTACAGATTATTCATTCAACAACAGTAATTCATTTATCTGAGTAATAAATTCGGGCTGATTTCTTCTTATAATTTACGGTAATAGTGCATTATAAACTTTGAATAATGTTCTTGCAATGCAAATCGTCGGACATCATGCATAAAATAATCCTTTGCAGTCGAAATTGTTTCAGTTGTATATACACACACATCCAAAACAACTAGACCTCTGTCGTACCGTATGAATTTCAGATTTATTGTGTACGAGTATTTAAAGATACAGGTTGAGGTTTGTAATTTAATATAATTCTGCCAAACATCCCTTTGGTCTAACCTTATCAAAGTGATAAGCTATCGCTGTTAAACTATTAATGTAGTATTTAGGTAAAAATGTATACCTAAGTGCAAGGATCGTGAACAATCAATCAAGGATGAAAAATAAATTCAAGTCATTATTATTGAGGTTAAAGAACAAAAGAGGACTTGTTCCTAGTCTTGTATAGATGTGACATGTTGCGTAATTTACAATTTTGGGTGCATTTGTCGTCCTTGTAGCCAGCTGCTTCTGTTGTTGTTCCGATAATAATTCGAGGGATAAGTGCAAGCAATTGTAAGTGCATATACATTGTATATGCACTTCCAATAGTCTTTCAATAACCCCTCGATATGTATTCTGAGAATATGAATGATAGTGAAAATATCGCATATTCGAGCAATCGGCTTCAACTGTATAACGTTTTCTACTTTAAAATATAAAAATAGTCAAGTTTTATAACTGAAAGCGTTTGCGGTCACCGGAGCTCCAGATAGTGGGAGTGATTTTGATTTCAGATTTAAGAATATTAAACATTCTCATCGAGACGATTCTTATGAGTACCTACATCATAGGGTTTGGAAGAGAAATAATGAATTTAGAAAACCATCACTCTCTCTTATCTGGAGCTCAGATACTGTAACCAGATATAAATGTGGCCGAAACAAAGACACTTGTTCTTGAAAGGGTACAAATATAATACCGGAAGAAGATAATATGGAGTGCAACATGCGAAAAGGGTCATTCGGACATTTGCGTAAAGTGTCGTCTCGGATCAGCGTCTGCAGTCTGCACAGGCTAATCCGAAACGACACTTTCCGATTTTATGTGATTTTCTGTTTTACGAAAGTCTACTGTAGCACAAAATCTAATGTAGTCGTAAAGTGCCGTCTCGGATTAGCCTGCGCGGACTGCGCAGGCTAATCCGAGACGGCACTTTACGCAAATGTCCGAATGCACCTTTTCGCCTGTTGCACTCCATATTATAGTAGTTACCAGTCGATGGTGTTTACCTTTTCCACGCTTTAAGAAAATACGGGACCACTCAGTAAAGCCTGAAAACCAAATAAGTTGTCGTCAAGAGCAATTCATGATAATTATATTCCTAACATCTGAATAGGCATAGATATTGAATATGTAACTATACAATGATATCTTATTGTGTCCATTACACTTGCACATCACATAACTGACTGAAAACTAAAACACATGCATAGATTCTTTCTTTGAACCGTGCAGTAAGCGTTTGTAACGTTTCAAATTGGCAACTTTACACTTAATCACATTCCAACATGGCAATGACACACTAGTTCAGCGTAAAGTAAATTCATTCGTAAGAATTTTATACACAATTTAAAAAAAAAAAAACTTAGTACGAAGAGTAAATTGTAGTGTAACGATGCAGCAAATTCGACACACATCGCATGAACTGAAATTTTAACGCTAGTAACGTTGTGTACGTACGTACGTAGTTCAACCGTGACACGTTATAATTTAACGTATACAACGTTTAACTGACGACGTTAATACATCATTTAACCCTTAGATAGAGCTTACTACCAACGATACTCTAATAAGGACGTGTAAATCAAGATCAGACATTGCGCTCTGTGCAGTCTGATCCTGATCAGCCTTGTCCACAAAAATCTAAAACTTACTCGTTTAAAAGGCATGGGAATTACACCAATCGTTTACTTTTATGAAAACAAGAGTTTGTAAAGTCCTCTAAGGCTTACAACAAGCGACATACATAAAATATTTGTATAACATACATAAGAATTGTCTTTTGAAAAGCTTAACAGTGTAAGAGCACTGGGATATCGATGGTTTACTTCAAAAACCTCGTAACTACAGCTTGTTTCACGCTGTAGTAACGAGGTTTTTGAAGTAAACCGACGACAGGGATTTTGAAACTTTTGTGAGGGGAAATATAGAAAAGCACGTTCGTCAGCAATACATCCTTTTCGTAATTCTTTCTTATAATGTTTAAAAGTATATACGATTTTCCATAGATATACTTTATATCCAAAATCCACTTTCTGGAAAAGGAGAAATAACTGCAAATGAAACAGCAGATATTTTGTCAGATCAGACAATATTTCAAATAGATCTACATTAATTTTCTAATCAGTACATGAGAAAGATAACCTTCTACCATATTTATTTGCTGTATAATATGAATACGCGCTCAGGGGTAACTAATTTACATGTATATTGGTCTTGTAAATTAGTTGCCTAAAAATGCGCCTGCAAGAGTCCCTAGAACAAAAATATTGATGAACATTTTTTTTTGCAGTCATAAATTAGTGTTTATTCATTGAGGTGCATTCCTTATCATATCAAGAAATATATCAATAGCCGGTGTAATGCAGAGAAATGAGCCCATTAAAAAATGACCCACGGTCATTTCTCGACGTAGAGGAATGACCCATGGGTCATTTCTCTACGTCGAGAAATGACCCATGGGTCATTTCTCGACGTAGAATAATGACCCGGGTCATTTTTCTACGTCGAAAAATGACCCATGAGCCATTCCTCTACGTCGAGAAATGACCCGGGGATCATTTTGTAATGGGGGTCATTTTTCTGCATTACACCGGCACCTTCAGCTCCGTAGAGAAATGTCGGACTGTACAGCCCCTGTCACACCAAAATAGATCTTAGAACGTCTTACCTTGTCCTGACATGATCGGAAAACGAGTTGCGGTCTGGGCAGAATTTGTAATTTTGACCTGATACTGCCTGAATCCCTTGTCTCACCAAACCAGTTCTTAGAAAGTCTTAACCCGGTCAACAAAATCGTGAAATAGGCTGCGGTCGAGATAGGGGGTGAAATTTCGGTCGGTAATACCTCCGTCACACATAACTCGTTCTCACTCCGTTCCAAACTTTTTTGCCGAACGGACTAAAACTATGTTCTGACGGAGTGGACGTAAATTAGCACTCTTTTACGGTCTTTTTATGAATTTAATGGACGGGTTAGGACGGGAAGGTGCACCAACACTTAGAGTATGCTCAAATTTCTTGTCGTTCATCCCGTCCTGTAATTAGACAGAGTGACAACGAACTTAAATCGAGATGAACTAAATAAATTGTCATAAAGAACAATTCATGATAATTATGACAAACGGAACTGTCGTGCTTCGGTCGTTATAAAGATGCAGTGCAGTCAGGCATCAATTGACACTGCGTTTGCATGTTACCGACCAAAATTTCACGTCCAATCCCGACCGCAGTGCGTTTCACGATTTTTTTAACCGAGATAAGCCTTTTTAAGAACAGATTTTGTAAGACAGGGGCTTCAGGCATTATCAGGCCATAATGACACGTTCTGTCCCGACCGCAACCAGTTTGTCAGGACGGGGGGAGGGGGATTGGGTGGGGGGGATAAGACGTTCTAAGATCTAGTTTGGTGTGACAGGTGGCTTATATGCAAACGAAGCGTCAATTGATGCCTGATTGCACCTCGTCATTATTAGGATCGAAGCACGACATTTCCGTTTGTAGTACGTCCATCTCGTTTTACGTTCGTTGTCACACCGTTTAATTACAGGACATGATGGACGGCAAGAAATTTGAGCAGGCTCAAAGTTCTGGAGCACCTTCCCATCCTAACCTGTCCATTAAGTTCGTAAACAGATCGTAAAAGGTTGCTAATTAATACTGTTCGTCCACTCCGTTTGCATGCAGTATAAGTCTGTTTGAACGAGTTTGATGTGACCGCGGTATACTGAATGAGTATACTAATATACAATGAAAAAAGTTTATGAGACCGCTATGAATTGCTAAAGGCATAAGAATGCTTACCGGCAGTTTAAATGGGATGGGTATTTTGATCTTTTTGCAACAATGACACAGAAGTATATGTATCTATGCTTCTAAGAAACATCACGTAGAAGATTAATGTGGAATTACGTATTGCAATGTAATCAAGAGCAGTAAGGTAAACCCACCCCCCACGCCCTTCCCCGACGCCTCTTTTTAGCAACATGGAACAGGTTTTGTTGTTGTTGTTGTTGTTGTTAGTTGATAAATATGGATTTATATTGATATAATACTTTTGCACATTTTTAAACAAGCAGAAATTCCTTTGATGTGTATCTTGAAATTATTTATTGGTATCTTTTGTTAGTTTTCTGAAAAGGGGGGGGGGTGTATTATAATCCCCGTTTGTAATAAGAATATAGTGGTTTAAGATTTATAAGTGATAATTCTAAGAAAGAAAAAAAAAAGGAAAAGGTGGCTCGGTTAAATTAGTACAGTGATACTACTTTTTTTTATTATTGCAATTTTTTTAGGGGAATATTATAGTGGAAATAGCTGTTTTTCAGTAGAAGTCTCCTACCTTAGAGAGCGAGTGTGAGAAGATAAGCTTCAAAATGGCAGACACCTTGAGAAACTCTTACACTACTGAATTGACTCCATGGAAAAATATGATAAGTAAATTGGCGTTTTTTTTTTTTGTTTTTTTTAAACGAATGTGAATAACAGATTTAAAACTCTGAGGAGAGAACTTACATCTTATCATACGCAACTTTTTATTAATGACGCTCAACGTAAAGCTAAATAAATAGACATCAAAACTATGAACTTTATTTATGGACACCGTGCTTTAACAATAAAGTTAGAAAAAGATCATTAGCTTCTTAACAACTATTATCCTGGATCATAAATTTTCTAACAACTATCATCCCGTGAATGCGAGGTTGATGAATATGCTGATTTTATGAACTATTCATGACTGCGAAAGCATTTAAACGTTAAGTACTTTATAGCTGATAAACACGATGTGGATATGCATTTTTAAATGCATAAATATACATAGAACTAAACATGACAAGTATTTCTTTTAAACAACAATAATATCAAAAGTAGATGATCTGATCTGTAGTGAATATCCATTCTTCAAAGTGTTCCCTCCATCCCCGGTCAACACTTTAAGAGAAAAAGGCTGCAATGCATGAACAATTTACGGAACGAAAATAAAGAAATAAATAACAATAATAATAAAACAATATTGTTATGTACATACCCAGTTATTCCTAGCTTTGTTCATGTGTGTATCTATTTTTGAATGGTTTTCCCCTGTTGCTATTTTTAGAACTGGATTCTCTCTTGTGGAATATTGTGCTGGAAGTTTCCAGGCCTTTTTACAATCTGATTACTAGAAGTTATGCAACTCATTTTTACATGAATTTTCTGGAAGTTTCCCTGTTATTATAAAAGGAAAAGCTTTTTACATCTCAGTGTTCACTAGTTAATACATGATTGCCAGACTACAGTGGGGATTATCTTGTGTTTGTGTCCTATAATTAGTGCTTGGATTATATTCAGTTTGGATTTGGATCAGACTAGACTAAAGTGAGGATTACTTTGTGTGCTTAGATTACATTCAGTTTGGATCAGGATCAGATTGGAATTAAGACTGGAATAGTTTGTCTTCTGAATTTAACGTCTAAGGTATTGTTTTGTACTATTGTAACTGTTTATTTGATATTTTTGTTGATAAATTCTGTTAATTGTTATCGTTTGTTGCTGGCTTCTTCTTTCTAGTTACGCCTGACTCGTAACAGAAATTGGGGGCTCGTCCGGGATTGGAAAATAGACTAACGCATTCGTTTTCCTTTTGGGATTAGCCATCGATTGGAAAATAAGACATAGACGTTTGCTTTTCACAATTTGAATAAATCTAATACATCCTGTTAGTCAAAATTACTAATCAGTAATTATAATACAATTTTGTACTTGAATCCAGCAACAAACAAACATGTCTTTTGACTTAGATAAATTTACGGCTGAACCGTCTGTGGAGTTACTGAATTTAGGTAAAAAGACTGATTTGCTTAATCTTGCTAAACACTATGAATTGTCTGAAATAAAATCTTCAATGCGTAAACATGAAATTAGGAACATTTTGGTACAATATTTTGTTGATGAGGAGATTTTCAATGAAAATGCGCTTTCCCTGATAGTTGACGTTCAGTCAGTTTCAAGTTCGAAAGAACTTGAATTAAAACTTCAGATCAGACAGTTAGAAATGGAAAGGGAAAGAAAGAGAGAAGAAAGAGAAATGGAAAGAGAAAGGGAGAGAGCTGAAAGAGAAAGGGAAAGACAGAGAGAAGAAAGAGAAGAGAGAGAGAAGGAGAGAGAATTTCAATTAAGAATGAGGGAAATAGAAATGCAAGAAAGAGCAAATCAGCCGAAGCAAAAGATTGAATACAATTTCGATGTTACAAAACATATTAGGCTTGTTCCTCCATTTCAAGAAAAAGAAGTTGATAAATACTTCCTACACTTTGAAAAAGTTGCAGAAAACTTAAATTGGCCAAAAGAGCACTGGACTTTGCTTCTGCAAAGTGTTTTGATAGGCAAAGCTCGTGAAATTTATACACAACTAGGTGTTGAACAAAGTCATCATTATGAGACTGTTAAAGAACTTATTCTCAAAGGTTATGAGCTGGTCCCAGAAGCATATAGACAAAAATTTAGAAATTGTAAAAAAGATTCTAACCAGACTCATGTTGAATTTGCTAGAAACAAAGAACAGTTATTTGATAGATGGTGTTGTTCTAGACCAAAATTATGATAAACTACGACAACTTATGTTAGTTGAAGAATTCAAACGTTGTATTCAATTTGATGTTAAGACATTCTTAGACGAAAAACAAGTTGAAACTTTAGAAGAAGCAGCTCGTCTGGCTGATAATTACTACCTTACACATAAAGTTTCTTTTATTAATAAACCAAAACCTACTTCCTCACATCCCCAAAATAAATCTATGTCTGGTAATTCATCTGGCATGCCCAGTCAATCCAATACACCCAAACCCAATTCTACTAGTGAAACCAAAAGTCAATATCCCTTATCTCGACCCACTTGTAACTATTGTAAGAAACCTGGTCACCTTGTTTCTGAATGTTTGAAATTAAAAAGGAAGTTAGAAAGTGATGAAACCAAACCAACAGGGCTCACCACTCTTAGACCAAGGCCACAGTCTTCTATTAAAACCAATACAATTGACATAGTCACAAAACCCAAGTCTGATTCTACTATGGAGATTTTTGAACCATTTATGTTGAATGGTTTTGTATCACTTTCAGGTGATAATTGCCCACCTACCCCTATTTAATATTTTAAGAGACACAGGAGCTTCTCAATCTCTTATTTTAGCAGATATACTGCCTTTTTCTGAGAAGACTTCTTCCGGTACTAGTGTCCTTATTCAGGGTGTAGAGTGTGGAACTGTTAATATCCCTCTCCATCATGTTAATTTGTCATCAGATTTGGTTACTGGGCCTGTGGTTATTGGTATTAAACCTTCCTTACCATTTAAAGGTGTCAATTTACTGCTAGGCAATGACTTAGCTGGAGATAAGGTTGTGGTTAATCCACTTGTAACTGACACACCAAATATAGGTCAAACAGATGACCCTATCGAGCAGGAAATTCCTGACTTGTATCCTTCTTGTGCAGTTACCCGAGCTATGGCTAAAAAGGCCATTTTGAAAAACTCAAACTCTGACATTGACTTGACGGATACTTTTATCGGTCAATATTTTAATAATGAGATTAAAAAGTCTCTTGATCCCAGTTTGTCTGATACTCAGACAGACTCGTCAATGTCTTGTCATTCATCACCACGGTCTATTGACCAAGGTCACGACACGCTGTCAAAGTCACATCTTATCCAGGAACAGCAAACTGATCCTGAGATTTCAAAATTAATTTTTAGGGCTTTACCTGAAGATGAAATTTCACAGGTCCCAATGTGTTACTATATAAAGAATGGGATTCTTATGAGAAAATGGCGACCATTTGATGTCCCAGCTGATGATGAATGGGCTGTTTACCACCAAATCGTGGTTCCAAAGTCATATCGTCATGAAATACTAAGTATAGCCCATGAAAGTCCTATGTCAGGTCATCTAGGTATAAACAAGACCTATCACAAAATTATTACTCATTTTTATTGGCCTGGTCTCAAATCAGATGTCTCTAAATATTGTAAAACTTGCCATACATGTCAAATGGTAGGTAAACCCAACCAAACCATTCCCAAAGCTCAATTACAACCTATTCCTGCTTTTGATGAACCTTTCAGTAGGATACTTATAGATTGTGTTGGTCCTTTACCTCGAACCAAGTCAGGAAATGAGTATCTCTTAACAATTATGTGTACTTCTACACGTTTTCCTGAAGCTATTCCTTTAAGGAACATCAAAACAAAGTCAATAGTCAAAGCTCTTATAAAATTTTTCACATTTGTTGGTCTTCCAAAATCAGTTCAGTCTGATCAAGGGTCAAATTTTATGTCTGGTATATTCCAACAGGTTATGCATGAATTAGGAATCAAGCAATACAGGTCATCCGCCTATCACCCTGAAAGTCAAGGTGCTTTAGAAAGATTTCATCAGACATTAAAAAATATGATAAGATCATATTGCTTTGACACTGAAAAAGATTGGGATGAGGGCATCCATTTGTTACTATTTGCAGCCAGAGAATCTGTACAAGAATCTCTTGGTTTCAGTCCTTTTGAATTAGTCTTTGGCCATTCTGTTCGTGGACCTTTAAAACTTTTGAAGGAGAAATTTCTCTCAAATGATGAAACACCTTTGAATTTACTGCAGTATGTTTCTGACTTCAGAAATAGACTGTCTAGGGCATGTGAGCTTGCTAGGTCTAATCTTAAAACATCTCAGGGCAAAATGAAAGCAAGATATGACAGCCATGTTATTGATAGAAAATTTAAACCAGGTGACAAAGTCCTTGCTCTTTTGCCAATACCTGGCAGACCTTTACAGGCAAGATATTTTGGACCCTACACTATTGACAAGAAAACAAGTGATTTAAACTATATAATTAATACTCCAGGAAGGCGTAAAAACAAACAAATGTGTCATATAAATATGTTAAAGGAATACTTTGACAGAGATAGCTCTATTTCAAAACCAATTACAGTTGTAAACACTGTCCCACAAGAATCAAATGTATCTGATCTTGAAGTAAATTCGGACTTTATTGATAAATCTGATCCTGGTCCATCTAAACTTGAGAATTCTGATATTTTGAGAAACCTCGACAACAAACTTTCTCACTTGGAACCATCGCAGCAGGAAGAGCTGAAACAGTTGATACATGAATATGAACATTTATTTCCTGATATCCCCACAAGAACAGATAAAATCTATCATGATGTCATTGTGGAAGATTCTACACCAATAAAGCAACATCCATATAGAATGAATCCTTTGAAACAGAAATACCTTCAAGATGAAGTAAAATACTTACTGGAAAATGACTTTATTGAACCTAGCCAGAGTAATTACAGTTCACCATGTATATTAGTACCTAAATCAAATGGAACTTATAGAATGTGTACTGACTATCGTAAAGTGAACTCTGTGACAAAAACAGACTCTTTTCCAATACCAAGAATTGATGACTGTATTGACAAAGTTGGAAATTCTAAATATGTCACCAAATTTGACCTGCTAAAAGGATTCTGGCAAGTTCCACTGACTGATAGAGCAAAAGAAGTATCAGCCTTTGCTACTCCAAACGGTCTGTACCAATACAAAGTTATGCCGTTTGGGATGAAAAATTACTCTACCATAGAAAAAGAGTGTCTTGCTTTAATTCTGGCAGTCCAGCTGTTCGAAGTTTATTTAACTTCTTCAACTTCACCAATCGTTGTATTCAGTGATCATAACCCTTTAAGTTTTCTACACAAACTTAAGAATAAGAATCAAAGATTACTGAGGTGGAGTTTATTGCTTCAAGAGTTTAATCTTGACATAAGACACATAAAAGGGAAAGATAACATTATACCAGATGCTCTTTCAAGAGTTTGAAATTTCAATAGTCGTTTTTCCCTAAATCAAGTTTAAACTGTTTTTTTCTTTTAAATTGTAATTTCATTACCTTGACTATTTTCATTAGTCTGAAATAATTAATATTTGAGTTTGTCATTTTTTTCTCTGTAATACCTCAGTTAAAGTGTTATATAAATGTATGTAAATAATATTGCAAAAAAAAAAAGAAAGATTTTATTTCATAAACCTTTCTTTTTCTTTACAAGGGGGGAAGTGTTATGTACATATCCAGTTATTCCTAGCTTTGTTCATGTGTGTATCTATTTTTGAATGGTTTTCCCCTGTTGCTATTTTTAGAACTGGATTCTCTCTTGTGGAATATTGTGCTGGAAGTTTCCAGGCCTTTTTACAATCTGATTACTAGAAGTTATGCAACTCATTTTTACATGAATTTTCTGGAAGTTTCCCTGTTATTATAAAAGGAAAAGCTTTTTACATCTCAGTGTTCACTAGTTAATACATGATTGCCAGACTACAGTGGGGATTATCTTGTGTTTGTGTCCTATAATTAGTGCTTGGATTATATTCAGTTTGGATTTGGATCAGACTAGACTAAAGTGAGGATTACTTTGTGTGCTTAGATTACATTCAGTTTGGATCAGGATCAGATTGGAATTAAGACTGGAATAGTTTGTCTTCTGAATTTAACGTCTAAGGTATTGTTTTGTACTATTGTAACTGTTTATTTGATATTTTTGTTAATAAATTCTGTTAATTGTTATCGTTTGTTGCTGGCTTCTTCTTTCTAGTTACGCCTGACTCGTAACAATATACACAAAAAAGGAAATCCGAAAAAAAAAAAACGAATACGTCTTCAG
This sequence comes from Tridacna crocea, assembly GCA_943736015.1. NCBI lineage: Eukaryota > Metazoa > Mollusca > Bivalvia > Cardiida > Cardiidae > Tridacna > Tridacna crocea. Next base: position 43,607,751 of record OX031068.1, on the reverse strand, counting down.
CAAAATACCTTTACCTATATACTATTAAAAAAAAGATATTCCTGCAGACTTCCTAAACGTTTTTGACCAAAAACTAAAGCTACAATATCTAATACGTTGGGACAATGTTTATTCCGAGTATCTCAGTCTGGAATGACCTTATTGATGATGCCCATGCAAAAATTTGATTACTAATAGTTTCAGTGCAACAAATGTACATGTAGATAGTAAAAGACCTGTTGTTTCAAATAGGTGCTGTTGTATAGAAAACTTCGACTCTGTGAATTTCAAGAACATTATGTAAATCAAAAATGCAACGATGCAAACTAAGCCGGTGAAAAATGAGTTTTGTTAAGGATGCTGTAGTTAATAACTTGAAATATTCTAGTGAGTCTGATGGAAATGGATATCCTACTTGTTGTTGTTCTTGAAAATTCATAACTTGCAAAGCCAACGTAGAGATCTTAAGAGTTTAAGAAAATATTTTTGATACGACAGATATCAATTCTGTTATTCTAAATCTGACCTTGGATTTGAAAAAAAAAAGGTGTTTTTTTTTTTAATCTGTTAATCATAATTCAAGCGACACTGTAAGACCGAAATTGAGGGAATGTAAGTCTGGATGGTTATACGCAAGGTGGCATGTTGTGTAAAACTGACTTTATGCCTGTATTTATAAATATTTTTACTGAGATACAGTCTAACTTTGTTATTTTCCTTTCATTTGAAATTTTATGGACTTCTGAATAGGTAGAGATTGGTCTGTTGTAACATTTCAGATATTCTGAACTCATCCACTTCAAAGTTGAATTTTATTCTTAAAACAAATTCACAAAAACAACACGCGCTGATAGATTTGCGCCTTTGAATTTCGTCCTATTTTGTTCCTGAAAAGAATTAAATTTCCGTTTGATTTCTAAAGAAAATGTGAAAATTTACTTTCGGTGGTTTTTATGTTTTAATATGGGGACCTTTGAAAAAGGGACGCACACAAATATTATCGTAGCATGAAAATAGCCGGTTTTGCTGTTCAAATCCTTTTATATAGAGTACTTTTAATATCTTGTATTAAAATGTAAAAGCTTCACTACTTTTATCTTTTGTAAAGGTGTAACAGCTTATAAATCGCAGAGTTACCTCAGAAAATAGAAAACGTGGTAGCAGATACGATAGATGTAAAGCGGCTGGTCTTATTTGACGTTAATTAGCGATGACATCATCTTTCCGTTGCCACCTGTTCCCGTGCATTTTACTCAAATCACACAGAAATGATTTTAAAGCTTGCAGTTTTCAATATGCTGTTCATCCTGGATTAAGTCCATTAGGAGATGTCACAAAAGTACAAAACCGTATTTCCAATATGGACCTGTCCCATGAAGTTCGAACAAAGGCCATTTGTATTTTTTTAAATATATCGGTGATGTTAACACGTAATATAATGTCATCATTTTCTTAACATGTAAAATTCCGTAATTTCATTGCCATGTACCATTTCGTATCCCGGGTGGCCCAGAGTTTAAATATTTGTCTTGTAATATCACCACGTGGACCTCTATGAAGTTTGTTCAAGTGATGCCCTTGGCGTAAAAAAATTAACCTGCTGCAAGGTGCACTATTTTCAGAAACCAATTACATGTACGTGTATTTGCGATGCCATTGAGGTTATGCATCGATCAGTATTTTCTTGTTAACATTGATTCTATTCGCTATACTTGTATGTATGCTCTGCAGTTTTCAATATGCTGTTCATCCTGGATTAAGTCCATTAGGAGATGTCACAAAAGTACAAAACTGTATGGTAGCTGTATACATGATGAAGACATCCGAGATTCTTACAAGCAAAAAACAACACGCATCCGAGACATCCGAGATTCTTACAAGCAAAAAATAAAACGGGTCTTGGAATCTTTGGTTGGATTTAATACTGAGGAAGTTCTTAACAATCCTCTCTCCTTTACACATCTGATCCTTGACTGCACTCATCCAAATGTAGGACAATATTTATTCAACCCAGTATTGGTACAACAGCTTGAAAGATTATCCAGAGAATATATATGGAAGATCCACTGTATGCGGTCAAAAAAACTGGCCTAATGCACCCTTTCTCATTTAAATCTATAGAGTTCTTGTGGCGTTCATAAATCATACAGTTATACATCTTAAGAGGTAGTTAAAAGTCTGTTTTAGAGCACAAACTCTGACATATCTCATAAATAATTTAATTATCAGTGAAAAAGGACTTTTTACCTGTAAGGTGGAGCATTATAAGTTTTAGAACACTTGCGTACTGTTAATTTTATTAGCAAATTTAATAGATTATTCACGTGGCGTAAATAGTTTATTCTGTGGATACAGTGCTATATATACCTGGAGCTATCCCTGTTGCCGGTGGAGACAACTATATATTCACCGCTTAACCAGATCACTGAGAGATACTATTCCCTCAGGTTCTCCGATAATTCAACGGAGGAAACTACAACAACAACAACAACAATATGGCTAATGGTTCGAGGAAAAGTGCGGTCAGGCGGCTTCTGCTCTACATAAATAATTAAAAAAAAAATCCCAATTGCTTGTTTGTAACTTATCAAAGTTATCATCATTATTATTATTGACAGAGCTCTGCTGTCATTTGGTCAATTGCATCAATTTATTTACCGACGGAAAAAGTATGTTTACTTCGATGCTGTTTCTAGTCATAAAGAAATTTAAGTCTTCTTTAGGTCCTCGTGAACGTGTTTTATTAAAAAAAAGTCTTCTCTCAAGTTCACTGTTAAAGTTAACATGTCACTCGATCTGGCACATTTATATAAATTCAAATCTTGTCCGGCAGATTGAAGTAAAAGTCCGTTCTAGCGCCTCCTTTTAAAGAAAAAAATGTCCCTAGAGTACAGACGTGAACGTGCAGACATGATCAAAGTTTTTAAAATAATTAAGAAAATTGACCAACCTAGCAGATCCATTATTACCTTGTCAGAAAATAATCAAACAAGAGTTAATACTTACAAACTATACAAAAAAAAGATCAAAAACGGAATTAAGGAAAAATTTCTTCAGTAATAGAGTCATAGACCATTGGAATGCACTAAGTAATGACGTAGTAACTGCACCGAGTATCAACTCATTCAAAAGTAGACTTAACAACCATTGGAAAAACCACCCCTTGAAATTCACGCCGAGCTGCTACAACCCATACACAACCAGACAAAGAAATCAAACAGATGGACCTTTAGAAGCCGATGGCTTACCTGCGGTCCTAGGAACGTAAGTTAAACGTAAGTTATGGTATTTTCATAAAAAATAGGTACACGTAAATACCTGGGAAAAAAATCAAGTCGTGTTTCTTCAAAAGTATTCAATACTTCAATCTGCCGGACAAGATTTTGAATACAGACGCTTGTAAGTTCGGTTAGATTTTCGGTTAGATTCTGGAACAACATTCTAGAAACATAACGCTAGTTTCAACCAAACCTGTCTCATAAATCAAAGCTGTTTCTCTGGAAAGTTCCCAACTATTCAGCGAAAAATTTGCTGAAAGTGCCTTCGGAATCAATGTTTTGCAATCGTAAATATCTTACAGAATCATTTGTGTATGGAGCTACAACTTGAAATCTTAATCAAGCGTAGGCGAGGAATTTATGAGCCCAAATTCGGGGATTCGCTTCAGAGACATTTCGGCCCATAACTATTTCGACCCATAACATTTATACCCACTACTGGATAATTTCTTTCCCTACAATTTGTATGCAATTGAAGCAACACTTGAGTGCTTCATTGTATCTTTATAAAGAAAATATAGGGCATTTGTATAACGAATGTAGTAAACCTAGCATAATCATGCGATTTTTAAACTAATGCTGGAGAAATCGTCCCTGGAGAAATCGTCCCCAAAAATTCAGATTTGGAGAAATCGTCTCCATATTAAAAAGCTCATATACAATTTTGTTTTTAAAGTTCTGTTTAAAAATATTTTGAAGTTTTATTTCTGTACTTTTTACTTTGTGTTGCAGTTTCTTGATGCAGAAGCTATTTGATTACACTGTCATTGTTTATACAACAAATTTCACACGAACAGGTTGTTTATCACACTTGTCACGGGCAGCCAACACCTGTAAGGTTTTTTTGTTGTTGTTTGATTTCAAACTATTAATGAAATATATGCTTATAGCAGTCATTCGGCCATTTTACAGTTAAACCTGAACTTAGTGCGGGGAGTAGATCATCAGCTTTTAACACAGAGTTCTCGGAAACGCCAATACTGTCGTCTGGGATGACAACTTTTCCAGGCGGACGACAAAAAATCTTAACAAAGGATTCCACCGGACGACAATTTTTTTTTAGGGCACGCGTCCAAAACCAGCTGCTCAGCTTAATCAGGGATCGTTTATAACTTGTAATTTATGATGTCAGGCTTGATTAGTTTATCATTTGATTAGTTTATCAGTTTATTGTTTACAAGATGTTTAGCGAGGCGGAAAATTCTCGCCTGTTTAGGTAATCTCTAAAGTCGGGTAGGCGAAGTGGTAGGCGTGGCTACCTGGGAAACTAACGACCAATCAAAATGCGTCATTCTTTATCACTCGTCCATTATCCGTTACTCGATGGATAAAAAATAGATATTACCTTATCCCCGTAATGTTGTATGAAATCTGCAAAATGCATGAATCAACAGATTGCAGACAAATTTATGCTGATAACTGGTCAATATTATTGATTAATAGAAAGGTATTGAACATCTCGTGATGCGATCGAGAGGTAGCAACAAACATAATTGAGTCCGTGACTTTTCAACTTTCCAAACATTTTTTATTGGTCGATCTTTTAAATTCCCGACAACGTGGCTCGAAAGTCAAATATCTTTTTACTATTAGATCATCTGAAATCAGTTTTCTGACTCGCGCAAATTATTGTCTACCAGTAGATCAATTTACAGACGTTGAATTGTCGTAACAAATGTTAATTACACACGACACCTCATGTAAGACAAAACACTGACAAAAAAGGCCATTATCCGCCTATCGCGAGTAAAATAAGAGGTTTTGATGCTACTTGTTATCCTTATTGAGAAATTTATATTGAATCATGTGGAAATACCTATCAAGAAATAATCAGAGATGAAAAACTTAGGTGAAAAAAAAAAAAACACGGAAACCCATGTAACAGAGAATGAGTTAGAAAAGAGAGAAAATTAAGGGATTAAAAGAAAAGCTCCAGATCAGCCTAATGATCAGACTAACCCAATGCAAAACGATTAACATCATAGTCCATACCAACAAATAATTTTAATTCAATTCTGATTGCAAACTAATATGAAATAAGAATTGGGGTTACACAAATGTTTAAGAAAATGGGTCCAGAACTGGTGCCATTGTTACTGTGAATATTTAGAACATGTAGGCCTATATTCTATTGAATCATCTTGATAGGTTAAATAAAAGGTAAAGAGATAGTGATAAGTTATTAAACTTCTGTAATCCATTGCGCCAATATATACATGTAATGTCTCTATGATACAGAAATCTAAATTAAGAGTTTTTAAGTGTTTATCTCTCGTGTAAGAGAATTTATCCTGACTATGGGAATCTAACTTTGTCAAGCTGGAATCCAACTTTTCAGTTTGGAATCCAATTTTTGTCTGAGTTGGATTCCTGGAATCCAACTTTAAAAATCCTAGTGAGAACACTGTAACATCGTGTGATGTGGCCATTTTGTGTGTATTCGGGAATGTAAGTAACTTGAGAAACAGATGAAATGCACAGATTTCTCTATGTTCAACGTTTAAATTGAAAATACTTGTATTTCAAACGAAGGGTTATTAAATACACAAGCAACAGGTATGTTTAAATCCTACTTTTGTGCTTTATTTCAGAAATTGTGAGAGTTCAAACTTGCGCACAAAATCTGTGCGGAGCTTTCACCTGATACTGTCTTGATTGTCTCTGTATTTAAGAATATTTCCATATTAACTCTACTAATCAAATGCCTTGTCTTGGAATACAGAGTTAAAAATATTGTGATGGAGTGATGATTGATGAATACAAACCTTCATCCCTGGGCCTGTTTTCACCATATGTTTCAAATTAAAACAACTTCTGATTGGCTAGACCAAATGGGCTAGCCAATCAGAAGCTTTATTACTTTCAAATTTAGAAAATTTAGACCAAATGGCTTATCCAATCAGAAGTTGCATTACTTTAAGATTCAGAAAATTTGTGAGAATAAGACATAGAAAAATCTTATGTATTTTGGTGAATATGAATGGTAACCCTGCACCTATATTTTCAGGTTGTCTGTAACCATGTATGAAGTTATAGTCCTTAAAGAGGGATACAGTATCAAGGAGGGTCCAGGTAAGTGCAACTTCGATTTAAGGTATTGGACCCATAATACTTCTAGTGCAGCGTGGCATAACATTTCTTGATAGCTGATATCGTCAGATTTATACTACTTTTGAGCATCTTTAACCGAAATTCCTTTAATTACTATCTTGAAATTATTTGTTGATACTTTTGTTAGTTTCCAGAAAAGGGAGGTTATTAATATATCCCTTTGAAATGAGAATATAGTGGATTTAGATTTAGAAATGATAATTCTAGGAAAAAGTGGCTCGGTGAAAGTAGTACAATAATACTCATTTTTAATCTTAGCAAAGTTCGTAGAATAATATCATAGTGGAAATAGCTGTTTTCTATTAAGGGTCTACTACGTTAAGTCATTACCAAACGACATAAATTTAGCTTTGTCCAAATTGGAAGCATTTGCAGACAACAGGATTAATGTGACTCAAAAATCGAAATTTGTTTTGGGAAGGGAAGAAAACATTGTGGGAAAAGAAGAAAATGCTGGTTACCAGCATTTTCTCCTTTTCCCACAATGTTTTCAAAAGGCTTCCTTCCCAGGGTCATTAGAAGTCGGGATTGTTTGGACTGGTAAAGAGTTTATAGGGTTGAGTGCAGATTTTTATGTTTTCATCGAGATATAAAATGCAATTGCCTTATTACATGGCAAGTAACGCTCGTATATGTTGTGGAGGGGGATATAATTAGGCTAGAATCAAATCTTTTTGTCAGTCAGTATGGATACAAAGCTTTGTGTCTTGTACCGCCTACTTTCCTGCCAAGCCCCAGTAGCTAAGTCTATAGCATGCAGGGCTTAAGAACACGGGGTCCAGGGTTCAATCCCTGGCCATGACCCCTGGTTCGGCCAATTTTTTTCAAGGATTGATGATAGTCACTGCAACAGGATTCATTCCTCTCCCACCGGTGACGATTGTTTCGACAATGATCATGTGGGAAAGCAGCCAGTGGCTTGGAAAGAGAATTGTGAGAAGTACTAGTAAAAGAAACTCCAGGAATGCATGGATAGGTGGACTGGTCCACTGCGATATAATTGAAATAATGTTGAGTTATTAAACCCTTCAGCACACAAGGACTACTTTTAACGACCCTGTCGAAGTGGGCTTTTGCAAACCTTTGAAAACCTGATAACCAGCATTTTCTCCTTTTCCCAACAGCGTTCTTTACACTTTTATTGCAAATTCCATCATTTCAGTCTGGTTTAATTTGTTTTCTGCAAATGCTTTCAATTTGGACAAGTCTATAATTGTATCATTTGGTAAAGAAATAACATACATGTATGTACTTAGGTAGAATACATAGAGGATATTTGTTTTTTTCGGTCGAAGATCGAAATTTATTTCATCAAGTGAAGACCATCGGTAATATTTTAATATGTTCACAAGATAAAATAAATTTCAATCTTTCACCGAACAAAACATATTTTCTATTTATTTCATGCTTTTAACCCTTTTCTGGGAGGAGCCTTATCAAAATCCAGTATGGTTCTTTTCTGTTATTCCCCATGGCGTACCCCTCCTGCATAGCAACGCATTACAATATTACGTCAAGCGCGAGAAAGTAAGGTAAATTACATCATATTTCCCATCTGGTTGTTAGGCACGCCCAATTTACCTAGGCGACAAGAATGTGAAAATCGGTATTTTCACTGGTGGTACCAGTGTAAGATCGAAAAATATTTTCACTGCTATTTCTCGATATCCTACCGGAAAGCATGAAATAAAGACTGGTTTTGCAGAGTGTGAGTCTGCACTGGTGGCTTCTTTGCAAGACATTTTTACATTTACGTTGAAACAGCTTTGAAATAAACAGAATTGAAATATCTGCATCTTTGATTTATTACTGAGATTAGAAATTCCGTTTAGTATCAGCCATGCTCTGTAAAAATGGGACTTACTAGTAATGCATCTGCAAAAAGTATCAGCCCAGTTTAGCCTGCACAGTCTAGGCGTTCCATAATTTATGTGATTCTTGCATGGTATTCCCTTAAATGCCATGCAATGCATGAAGGAGATGCATTAAAGCTGCTTTTACGAGAGCATGGCTCATTTATATCATAGCATTGAGATGGTTAACTCTTTACCACACGAGAAAATTTTAGACTGGTACAAATTGAAAGCATTTGCAGACAACAAAATAAAGGTGACTAAAAAAAAATTTGTTCAGGGAAGGGTAGAAAACACTGTGGGAAAAGGAGAAAATGCTGGTTACCAGCATTTTCTCCTTTTCCCGTAGTGTTTTCAAAAGGCTTCTTTCTTAGGGGCGTCAAAAGTAGTGATTGTGTGGTAATGGGTTAAAGCCCATAGGGGTCTGTAGTTTGACTCTTTTCGCCCATAGACTATATAGTATAATCAAGGGATTTAACTCTATTCAGCCTGTTACTTGCCCACGATTACAAAAAAGCGATGTATCTTTTCTCTACTAACAGTTTCCTTATTCTTTCGACAAGTTCGAAGGACTGTAGCAGCCTGACTGCATTAGCTACTGACCAACAGTCATGATTTTTATGGTAGAAAAAAGATTTACCTATCAGCTGTCCAAAGAATAAAGAGAATGCCAGTTAGTGTAGAAACCACGAGTGAAAATGTTACCGATGGTGTTCACAAGATGAAATAAATTTCGATCTTTCACCGAAAAAAACAAATATTCTATTTATTTTATGCTTTTAAGCCTTTCTGGGAGGAGCTTTATCAAAATTCAGTACAGTTCTTTTCCCTTATTCCCCGTGGCGTACCCCTCCCGCATAGCAACGTTACGTCAAGCGCGAGAAATGTAAGGTATATGACGTCATATTTCCCATCTGGTTGTTAGGCACGCGCAATTTATCTAGGCAACAAGAACGTGAAAATCGGTATTTTCACTGGTGTTACCAGTGTAAGATGGAAAAATATTTTCACTGCTATTTCTCGATATCCTACTGGAAAGCATGAAATAAACATTGTTTTTTGTAAGCAGGGGCGAGTAATGGGCTGCATACAGTTAAATCCCTTGATTATACTATATAGTCAGTGGGTGCCAGGAGCCAAACTACAGATCCCTATGTTAAAACCTAGACGCTGATACTAGACCTCCCTTGAATTTTTCAGGTCAACAGAAAGCATGCGGGTCAATAACGTTACTAAAAGGCCCACAAAACATCATCGTAGATACAGGAAATCCATGGGATAGAGATCTGATACTTGAAGGTAAATATTTAGCTCTTTACCAGACGACAAAATTTTGGGCTTGTCCAAATTGAAAGCATTTGCAGACCACAAAATAAATGTGAATCAAAAATTGAAATTTGATTTGGAAATGGTAGAAAACATAAGTGGGAAAAGGAGAAAATGCTGGTTACCAGCATTTTCTCTTTTCCCACAATGTTTTCAAAAGGGTTCTTTCTCAGGGGCGTAAGAAGTCGGGATTTTGTGGTAAAGATTTAACTACCGTTCACAGATATTGTTTCCTTTTTGCAGCCAGTGTAGATTAAGATCAGAAAGCACAGACCATGCAGTCTGATATTTGATCTATACTTTCCACCTTGCTAAGAAACTGAACAAGATTAATGTTTAACCCATTACCAAACGACAATACATTAGGCTTGTGCAAATTGAAAGCATTTGCAGACCACAAAATAAAAGTGACAGAAAATTTTAAATTTATTTTGTATAGGGTAGAAAACATTGTTGGAAAAGGAAAAAATGCTGGTTACCAGCATTTTCTCCTTTTTCCACAATGTTTTCTAAAGGCTTCTTTCTCAGGGTCGTAAAAAGTAGGGATTGTGTGGTAATGGGTTGAATGATGCAGATAATAATATTGCTTTTGATACTGAAGCTGTTTACTTCAATCCTCGGATACCCCGGGGTCTCCCTATTTGCTACGCTACATCGACCCCTGGGACAATTAATTGAATTTCCCTCGCTTTACCGCTGGACGAATGCTGGCTTTTCATTGGTTCCCTCATCATTTTGTGATGGGCGAGTGGACTGTATGCTATGACGTTTCGTATCGATTTTCGGGGGCTGATTCAAAGTTTTATTAGTCAATTGTCCAAGGGTTGATGTAGCGTAGCAAATAGGGAGACCCGGGGTATCCGAGGATGGTTTACTTCAAACTTGGACAAGTTCTTAACTTTCTAAAGAAAAGCTCATACAGTAGGGGCAGGTAACCATCAACATAATTTTGATACAGTTATCCCTCTTTTTAGCTCACCTGAGCACAACGTGCTGAAGGGGAGCTTTTAGGATCAAATGATGTCCGTTGTCCGTCGTCAACAATTCTATAAAAACCAACTCCTCCAAAACCACTGGGCCAATATGGACCAAACTTGCCCGGAATGTTCCTTGGGAGGTCCTCTTTAAAAATTGTTCACAGAATTTGATTCCGTCAAAAACTCTGGTTGCCATGGCAACCAAATGGAATTTTTTAAGAAATTCTTTGAAAATCTTCTCTGAAATCGGTGGCCAGATTTTAATATAATTTCACAGAGATGTTCCTTGGATGACCCTTTTCAAAAATTGTTCCTGAAATTTTGATTCATCAAGAAACATGGCTCTGGAGAATGGGGGCTACTTGCACTATATGGACATGAAGAAATTCTTGAAAATTCTTCTTCTCTGAAACCGCTTGTCAGATTTTAAAATAATTTCACAGAAATGTTCCTTGAATGTCCCTTTCAAAAACTGTTCAAGAAACATGGCTCTGGTGAATGGGGGCTATTTGCACTACGGAAATTAAGAAACTCGTAAAAATTCTTCTTTTCTGAAACTGCTGGTCAGATTTTGAAAGGACTTTTACAGGTGACCTTTTGAAAATTGCTTGGCAAAATAATGATTCTGTTTTCAATGTTTCAATACCTCAAAAGAAAAATGGCTATGGTCCTCTCAAAAAATTCAGGTGAGCGATCCAGGGCCATCTTGGCCGTCTTGTTTTACTCAAAATGTCACTGAAAATTAGGCACTTATGGTGAAACCTTGGCAACAGCATTCAGTTCTCTTGTTAAAGTCATGGATATTTCACAACAATCAGAAATATTTAGGTCAGCAATTGAAAATTCCATAGACAAAGAAAAGGTAACCATTCAGATTGATGTATTAACTCTTTACCAAACGACAAAATTTTAGACTGGTCCAAATTGAAAGCATTTGCAGACGACAAAATATATGTGACCAAAGTATTGAAATTTGTCTTAGGGAGGAAAGAAAAAAAATTGTGGGAAAAGGAGAAAATGCTGGTTACCAGCATTTTCTTCTTTTCCCACAATGTTTTCAAAAGGCTTCTATCTTAGGGTCGTAAAAACCAGGGATTGTTTGGGAAAGGGTTGTTACACAAGTAAGCTATTTATATAATAAAAAAGAGCTTCATGCACTCTTCTTGCTTTTTGTGCAAAACTTCTCCTTTCTTTAACCCTTTCCCAAATGACAAACTTTTGGATTAAACCAAATTGAAAGCATTTGCAGATGACAATTCAACTCTTGCTAAAAAGATGATTTCTGTCTATGACAGGGTAGAAAACATTGTGGGAAAAGGAGAAAATGCTGGTTACCAGCATTTTCTCCTTTTCCCACAATGTTTTTAAAAGGCTACTATTCCAGACACGTAAAAACCAGGGATTGTTTGGGAAAGGGTTAAAGGCCCAGCAGAGGCCAAAATATCAAAGCAGGTGTCATAACACATTTAACTTAAAATCATAGCATGTAAAAGTATAGACAACATTGTGAAGATGACATAGAGGATATTTGTTTTTTTCAGTGTAAGATCGAAATTTATTTCATCAAGTGGACACCATCGGTAATATTTTCACGAGTGGCGCTGCCACGAGTGAAAATATTACCAATGGTGTTCACGAGATGAAATAAATTTCGATCTTTCACTGAAAAGAACAAATATTCTATTTATTTTACGCTTTTAATCCTTTCTGGGAGGAGCTTTATCAAAATTCAGTACAGTTCTTTTCCCTTATTCCCCGTGGCGTACCCCTCCCGCATAGCAACGTTACGTCAAGCGCGTGAAATGTAAGGTAGATGACGTCATATTTCCCATCTGGTTGTTAGGCACGCGCAATTTACCTAGGCAACAAGAACGTGAAAATCGGTATTTTCACTGGTGGTACCAGTGTAAAATCGAAAAATATTTTCACTGCTAATTCTCGATATCCTACCGGAAAGCATGAAATAAAGTCTGTTATTGTGTGCTCTAGCCATGTGAAAGTAGCTGGGAGGTAAAAGAATTTTAAAATCAGGGTAAAAATAAACAAAAAGAGACAACTACCTGGCAGTTTTTAATGTAGATTTGAAATCAATTTCTCTGTCAACAACTAACACTTGGACTGACCATACTATGACAGATTTAAGAAATAATCTTCTCTCTGTTGTGGTTTATCATTCAATAAACCACAGTTGTGAGTTATGAGGCACAATAAATAATCCAGGAGGGTAATAGCCCGAGTGGTTTATTCAATGTGTCTCATAACTCACATGGTTTATTAAATGGTAAACCACGATAGAAAGAAGATTATTTCGTTTCTAACATAACCAACTCTTAATCAAAGGAAAATAAGTTCATACTTAAGAGTAAAAGTGTGGCTCAATGAAGATTATATTCCATTGAATAATCTCTTACTTCATACAGAATGATGTCACTCTATACAAAATGACATACAGTAAAATCTTGTTATTTCGAGTCTCGGACATCCGAGAACCCGGCATATTTCGAGGAATTCCGAGAGTCCGGGCAAAAACTCTACTTTATTGAATCAAAAGTAGCTCGGTAATTTCGAGTCTCGATCAGTCGTTAATTGGAACTCGGATGCTGGTCCCTGTTATTATTTTCCTTCTTTAAATTGATTGTTTATTCGAATACAGTATTTTCGCACCTCTCCAACGATTGTTTTCACACCTTTCCAAGCAAAGGATTTCATCTCGCCAGCCTGTCTACTGTGTGGCACAAGTTTTACAAACTGACAATTACTACTGGGTATTCATACTGCAATATGATTTGAGAAGGTGTTGACGTTGATTAATGATGAGAGGCTACTAGTAACAACAGCCCTTTAAATTCATTGCTGATCCTGAAAAGTCAGTTTAGTAACAGCATTTGTCATCAGATGACCCCATATTTTTATCAGTTTTTGTGTTAAATCTATTTATAGCATCAGGTTTTTCCCAGTCGCATCGCCACAGATTAGGACCCGTTTGATCACATTTTAAATTTTATCTGTTTTTTTTATGCTGACGTCGTTCTTCGGGTTTGTGTGAATATCAGGATCAGAATTCTGATTCGGTGTGACTGGTACCTTTTAATGTCGAAATTTACCTTCGACACAGGTAAATGTGATTTTCACGGGTTGTGTCTTTCTCGACATATAAAAGGGCAGATTTTACGATTTTGTTAAAATTACAGAACATGACTTTTCCAAAAACTATCGAAAGAAAGGCCAGATTATTTAGAATATTTAATTAAAAATCCATACTCATATGATCAAAACAGGAAAATTCAAAGAAAATAACCCTTTTGATACTATATTGTTCAAATGCTGTAAATGAATGAATCAAACAGGGACAGATACAAAGTTATACTGCTGTGGAAGAAGACTTTGATCGTCGATCTCAAACGCACTTGCATTTTTCACCAAGGACATTTTGGATGATTCGAGCACCGCGAAAACTCAAACATTTTGCTCGTCTCCTTTGGACCTCGAATTATCAAGGTTTTACTGTAGATTTTACCTCATTTTTGTTTCACTGTGTTTATAGAACCGAATTTATATGTTATAGTAGAATGTCATTTTCACAATTATTTCCCTTCTTTAATTCTTTACCTCACGAGAAAATTTTAGACTGGTCCAAATCGAAAGCATTTGCAGTCATCAAAATAAAAGTGACTGAAAGTTTGAAATTTAGGTTGAGAAGTGTAGATAACATTGTGGGAAAAGGAGAAAATGCTGGTTACCAGCATTTTCTCCTTTTTCCACAATGTTTTCAAAAGGCTTCTTTCTCAAGGGTCGTTAAAAGTCGGGATTGTATGGTAAAGAGTTAAACTGGCATGATACAAATTTAGATACATGTATATCTAAACACTTGCTCTGTTTACTTGTGGCCTTGACTGTTACTTTAAGTAAGCCTGCTGCCTACAAGTAAGATTGGCTTTTGAATGCACTGATTTCCGCATTCTTAACTCTTTGCCACACAATTTTGAACCACAGTGAAGAAGACTTTTGAAAAAATTGTGGGAAAAGACAGAAATTATCTTTTGAGCTACCTTTAATTCAATGTTTGCAAATACTTACAATTGATTGTAAAATTTTGTTTTTCATTAAGGAGGAAAACTGCTGTCACAATATGATATTCCTGCTTTTGATACATGTATATGCCCCATTTTACACTTTTGTATTGTAGTTTTTTTAGGAGCTGCTTTTAAGCACAGTAACAGTGGAATAAGGCGGTGCCATTCAGGCTTTGATCAATAGTACCAATGAAAGAATTTAGATAAGGAGTTAAAGGAATAAAGGCTGTCAGTAGAATTTAAAAAAAAAAAATGAGGATACTAACAGAAAAATTTCGCCTATAAGCATTGTCATTCAAAAACTTTGACTTTTTAGCTCACCTTAGCACAAAATGCTAAAGGTGAGCTATTGTGATCGCCCTATGTCTGGCATCCGGCATCTGTCAACAATTTCTTCAAATATCTTCTCCTCCTAAACCACTGGACCAGTCTTCATGAAACTCGGCAGGAATGTTCCTTGTTTGAAGCTCTACCAAAACTGTTCAAGGAATTTAATTCCACCCATAACTCTGGTTGCCATGGCAACAAAAAGAAAAAGAAAAAAACGAAATCTTTGAAAATCTTCTTCTCTGAAACTGGCATGTAGCATCTAATGGACCTCTACCAAGTTTGTTCAAATTATTCCCCTAGTTTCAAAACTGGCCCCGCCCTGGGGGATAACAAGTTTTAGTATAGGAACAAAGAAGGAAAACTTTAAAAATCTTCTCCTTTGAAACTTGAAGGCATAGAGCTTTGATATTTAGTATGTGGTATCTCCTAGTGGACCTCTACTAAGTTTGTTAAAATTATGCCCCAGGGGTCAAAACTGGCCCCATCCCAGGCGTCACAAGTTTGAGCATAGGAACAAAGAAGGAAAACTTTTAATATCTTCTCCTCTGACACTTGAAGGCCTAGAGCTTTGATATTTAGTATGTGGCATCTCCTAGTGGACCTCTACCAAGTTTGTTCAAATTATGCCCTTGGGGTCAAAACTGGCCTCATCCCGGGCATCACAAGTTCGATCATAGGAACAAAGAAGGAAAACTTTAAAAATCTTCTCCTCTGAACTTGAAGGTGTAGAGCTTTAATATTTGGTCTGTTGCATCTCCTCGTGGACCTCTACCAATTTTATTCAGATGATGTACCTACTCCCCACCCCGGGGGTCACAAGTTTGAGCATAGGAACAAAAAAGGAAAACTTTAAAATTCTTCCTCTCTGAAGCTAGATGGCGTTGATATTTGGTATGTGGCATCTCCTAGTGGACTTCTACCAAGTTTTGTTTAAATCATGCCTGTGGGGTCAAAACTGGCCCCGCCCGGGGGGTCACAAGTTCGAACATAGGAACAAAGAAGGAAAATTTTAGTATTCTTCTTCTCTAAAACTAGAAGGCATAGAGCTATGATATTTGGCATGTAGCAATTCCTAGTGGATGTCTACCAAGTTTGTTCATATTATGCCTTTGGGGTCAAAACTGGCCCTGCCCCGGGGAGTCACAGGTTCGAAGATAGCAACAAGGAAGGAAAACTTTTGAAATCTTCTCTGAAACTTGAAGGTGCAGAGCTTTGATATTTGGTATGCAGAATCTTCTAGTGGACCTCTACCAAGTTTTGTTATACGATGTCCCTGGCGTCAAAAGTGGCCATGCCCCGGAGGTCACAGGTTGGAACAAAGAAGGAAAATTTTAAATTTCTTTTTCTCTTAAACAGGAAGGTGTATAGCTTTGAAATTTGGTATGTAGCATCTTTGAGTGGACCTCTACCAAGTTTGTCCCAAGGATGCTGCTTTGGTTAAAACTGACCCAGCCTCGGGGACCACAAGTTCGAACATGGGACAAAGAAGGAAAATTTAAAATTATTCTTTGAAACTGGAAGGTGTAGAGCTTTGATATTTGATTGCCCTATGTCAGGCATCTGTCGCCCATCAACAATTTCTTTAAACATCTTCTCCTAACCCGCTGGGCCAATCTTGATGAAACTTGGCAGGGATGTTCCTTGGGTCAAGCTTTACCAAAGTTGCTCAAAGAATTGAATTTCACTCATAAGCTACAGTCTAAAGTGAGCGTTCCAGGGCCATTGGTATTTCTTATTTTCTGTCATTTTGTAAGATATTTACCAGTACTTGAAAATTGGACTAGTTCTTACCTATTAACCCATTACCACACAATCCCTACTTTTGACGCCCCTGAGAAGAAAGCCTTCTGAAAGCACTGTGGGAAAAAGAGAAAATGCTGGTAACCAGCATTTTCTCCTTTTCCCACAGTGTTTTCTACCCTTTCCAGAACAAATTTCAATTTTTCAGTCACCTTTATTTTGTCATCTGCAAATGCTTTCAATTTGGACCAGTCTAAAATTTTCCTGTGTGGTAAAGAGTTAAGAGTTTAACCAATGCAAGAAGGGGCAGGTAACTCTCAAAATATCTTTTACACAGTTACAACTCGCTGTTTTATTTATCATTCTCACTCTTAACCCTTTACCACACAATTTTGAGTTTTGAAAACCCTGCAAAAAATTATGCTTAAAACTTTGTTGGAAACAGGAAACAGTACTGTTAATCAGCATTTTCTAATAATATCCTATCAAATTTTAGATCACATTATTCAAACTACTTACAATTGTTGTCTGCAAAATCTTTTTAATTTGGACCAATCTAAAATTTCTTTGTCTGGTTAAGGATAAAAGCAACTGTCCCTAAGCATTGGCAAACACATGGGTGCTCTTGTTATTCTATCCTGTCAAAATTTCATGGCATACTCAGAGTTCTGCCAAGGGTTTATGAAAAGTAGGCAAAAATTTCTCACTTATGAAGAAAAGTTTGAGACACTTTTAAGAAAAATAAGAAATTGAAATCATTCCCCCCTCCCCCAAAAAAAAAAAATATATATAATTGACCTGGAATTGTCATATTGATTGAGTGGAAGGGGTATTGGGTATAGGAACATTATCAGACTTTGGGTTCTTATTGTTTGTTTATGTTGGCTGACCATAGAGACTTGGGATAATACCTGGCTTTTTCACTGTTGCAATGACCCCAATTAGCTGATGTTTTTGTTCCGAGTCCAATCAAATTTTATTTTGCATAAATGCACCTTTGACACCAAAAAACAAACAAAAACACTAAATGTATAAGTTATATGGCTAATTCTGATATTTGAATTTCCAAGGGGAATTTACAATTTTTTATGCCACATTTTGAATGTTTTAGAGAGAAAATTGAGAATGTGCAGCCTTGGAAGAACACTGCATACAAATTTATTTTTATATTCAAGGTTTGCACAGTTTGGGTTTACAAGAACAGGATATCAATTATGTTGTCTGTACAAGCGGAAAAACCAACAAGATTGGTAATCTGAACATCTTCAACAATGCTGTCTGTATCGTTGCCTCGGAAATAAGCAAAGGAGATAAATATCTTACACACGGTTTTCATGAGGTATCTTTGGCATCTAGTGGGAGTGCTTGCGTGTGATTTGTCAGTTCTTGGTCTTAATTTTTTTTCAAAAGTGCATTATGCAGCAAAATCTCAATTAATTCAAAACACAGTTGTCTATTTTCTTCTTCTCCCACAATATTTTTTTTACGGTTTAGAAAAAAACAAAAGCCATCTTTTTTTGAGTCATGTTGAATTTGTTCTCTGCAAATGCTATCTGCAGGATACTTATTTATGGCTGTCTGGTAAACAAATAAAAATTTACATATATTTTTTTTAGAACCTATATAATGATGTTTCTTGATCCCCTTCATGGCAGCAGTTACTGGTTAACTTTCAACTTTTTTAATAGAAAATTAATTGTGAGAGAAAGTTTTTACAACAGGTATTAATCTCTCTTGATAATACAGTTATTGAGGTTTTGATGTACTTTTTGTAGGAAATTAGTAGGATTTTACGTTGTGTGACCTTTTTAGTTGTTGTGTTACTTATTTTTCTTGATTTTCATTGATGCAAACTATGTTGTGATTTGTAATTTGGCTGTTTTTAGCTCACCTGAGCACGAAGTGCTCATGGGGAGCTTTTGTGATTGCCCAATGTCCGTCCTCTATCTTCCACAATTTCTTTAAACATCTTCTCCTCCTGAAGTACTGGACCAGTCTTGATGAAACTTTGCAGGGATATTCCTTGGGTGAAGCTCTACCAAAGTTGTTCAAGGGATTGAATTCCACATATAACTCTGGTTGCCATGGCAACCAAAAGGAAAAAAATAACAAAGATAGGTACAAAGATGGAAAACTTTAAAATTCTTCTTCTCTGAATCTAGAAGGTGCAGAGCTTTGATATTTGGTATGTAGCATCTCCTAGTGCACCTCTACCAAGATTGTTCATATGATGCCCCTTGGGTTAAAACTGGCCCTGCCCTTGGGGTCACAAGTTTGAAACATAGGAATACAGAAGGAAAACTTTGAAAATCTTCTTCTCTGAATCTAGAAGGTGCAGAGCTTTGATATTTGGTAAGTGGTATCTCCTAGTGGACCTCTACCGAGATTGTTCATATGATGCCCCTGGGGTCACAAGTTTGAAACGTAGTAATAAAGAAGGGAAACTTTAAAATTCTTGTTCTCTGAAACTAGAAGGTGCAGAGCTTTGATATTTGGTATGTAGCATCTCCTCGTGGACCTCTACTATGATTGTTCAAATAATGCCCTTGGGTGAAAACTGGCCCTGCCCGGGGGTCACAAGTTTGAAACATAGGAACAAAGAAGGAAAACTTTAAAAATTCTTCTTCTTTGAAACAAGAAGGAGTAGAGCTTTGATATTTGGTATGTAGCATCTGCTAGTTGACCTCTACCAAAGATGTTCAAATGATGTCCCATGGGTCCAAACTGGCCCTGCCCCTGGGTTCACAAATTCAAAACATAGGAACAAAGAATGAAAACTTTAAAAAAAAATTCTCTGAATTTGGATGTCATAGTGCTTTGATATTTCATATGTAGCATCTTCTAGTAGACCTCTACCAAAATACGATACAATGATCCTGGGTTCAAAACTGGCCCCACCCTGATGATCACAAGTTTGAACATAGGAACAAAGATGGAAAACTTTGAAATTCCTCTGTTCTGAAACAAGGTGGAAACCTTGTAAGTGTGTTCCTTATGATAGTCTGCCAATAACAATATTTTACTTTTTATCATTAAATGTCATGTCATTGAAAAAGGGGGCTTGGTGTAAATTTTCACTGGCATTTATGAAACTTCAAACATGTTTTCCTTAGGATAGTCCTTTGATACATTTTTTTCCTTAAGATGTGTCACAGAAAAAGGGGTTACCTTTCATATACTGGACTTGTTGAGCCAGGATAGATCAGTTAGTAATGTTGTGAGCTGTTGGTCTAGGGTTCCCAGTTTGCGCTGGCTTGATTACTGTCTCAGCCAACATCCTTTGACATTTGATTAAATGTTACTGAGACAAATCTCATTTGTGTCTTACCAATGAGTGAATGATGTTTTAATATGTCATTCGACCACCATTTTGAGTAGGAAATTAATGGCTTGCCTTCCAAGTTAATTCAATCCCTTACCAAACAATCTTGACTTTCAATGACCCTGAATAAAAAAGATTGTGAAAGCATTTTTGGAAAAGAAGAGATTGCTTTTTTCACAGTTACATACCCTGTCAGAATTATTTTGCCTTGAAATTTGATATTTGTTATTTATCTTCATTGTAGACCTTTACTGCTTAGTACTCAGGTGAGCGATATAGGACCATCATGGTCCTCTTGTTATTTTTACTAACGAGCCAGCATTTTTGATTAAGCTAGTAGAGTAATACAGGGCCATTTTGACCCTCTTGTTTCTGTCTTTCTCTTAGAAAATTTTTGAAAACAAAAAAGCACTTGTCTTATTCCCCACAATGTTCTCTATGCAATACCAAAAATGTAGCCTTGCTTTTCTTACTGGTTAACCTCAGAGAGCCAAATAAATCCTATGGCCATAATTATGCATTCCCTTATTTCACTTGTTAATAGTTTTTCATACATCTAGGATTCTTGTGTCTGAAAATGTGTTTATTTACTAACTTAAAAGTATGTATTTTCAATCAATGTACATCTTTTAAGCTAGTAGAGTAATACAGGGCCATTTTGACCCCCTTATTTCTGTCTTTTTCTTTGAAACCTTTTGAAAACCAAAAAAAAGAAAAACACTTGTCTTATTCCCCTCAATTTTCTGTATGCAATACCAAAAATATAGCCTTGCTTTTCTTACTATTTAACCTCAGAGAGCCAAATAAATCCTATGGCCATAATTATGCATTCCCTTATTTCACTTGTTAATAGTTTTTCATACATCTAGGATTCATGTGTCTGAAAATGTTTTAATTTACTAAGTAAGAAGTACATACTTTCAATAAATGGACATCTTTTAAGTCTTAATTACACAAGAAAAATTTAACCTTGTCCAAATTGGAAGAATTTTCAGACATCACTTTAAATTTGTCTGGAATGATAGATAATTTGTCTTTGATGTGGTAGAAAAGATTTTAGGGAACAGGAGAAAACGAAAATTTCTTCTTTTCCCATAGTGTTTTCTAAAGGTTTCTTCTTCAGGGTCGTTAAACTTGGAATTGCCTGTTAAAGGGTTACAATGCTGTGGGGAAAGGAGCTGTTGCACATTAGATCTGTTCCAGACAGCAAAAATATCAGACTTGTTTATTTTGAAAACATTTGCATTACACAAATTAAATGTGGCTCAAATGATAAGGTTTGTCTTGCAAAAAATGCTAAAAACCTTCTGATCTTTTACTTGAATCCAATAAGAGCTTAATAGTACAGGTTGCTTGCTTGAAGGGCACTAAACCAGATTTTATTTCTCAATTTTTTGACTTTGTAGAATTGCCTATCCCATTAATCCATAGGCTGTTAAGCCACACCCAAGGACCTTTTACAGACAGTGCAGATTAAGATCAGGCTGTATAGAATGTGCAGTATGCCCTTAGGATCCATACTGTCCTGTAAGGAGATATTTTTCTTCCAAAAAATAAAAATAAGTTTGACATAACATTGTTCTGGTTTATAACAACAGCTTGAAATTTTAATTTAACTCTTTACCACACAATCCCTACTTTTAACGACCCTGAGAAAGAGGCCTTCAGCAAACATTGTGGGAAAAGGAGAAAATGCTGGCAACCAGCATTTTCTCCTTTTCCCACAATGTTTCCTTCCCTTCCAAAACAAATTTCAAATTTTCACCCACTTTTATTTTGTCATCTGCAAATGCTTTCAATTTGGACCAGTCTAAAGCTTTGTCGTTTGGTAAAGAGTTAACTTATTTAGTAGGATAAGCGTTAAAGGGAGCCACTCTGAGTTTTATTGTCCTATCATACTTTTATCACTGAATTACATAAAGCCATAACTGGCAAATTATCTGTAAAGAGAATCATCGAAATTAAGAGAAAAATACTTATTGATGGTATTTCCTTAAAGGGCTATGTAGCCTTCTAAGTATTTTTAGTTCTCTCTTCAGGACTTTGTTAAATCATGTGAATTTGTCACATGATCCAATTAAACATATAAGTTACAAGGATTAATCAGTACCCATTAAGTTTTTAAGGTTAGCTCAAAAGTTTCATTTACTTTGTTTGGCAGAATAAGGGTTGAACCGATTGATTGTATGGTGTTTAACACTGTTTTCAACATCATTTCAGTCATTTTGGGGTGGCAAGTGCACCTATTCATCTGATCCTGGCGTCTCTTCTACTAGTACTTTGCACAATTTTCTTTCCAAGCCACCAGGTTTTTCTACATAATCATTTTAGAAACAATAACCAGTGGTGGGAGAGGAATGAATCCTGTCACATTAACTTTCATCAATCCTCAGAAAGAAATTGGCCAAGCCAGGGGTCATGGCCAGGGATCAAACCCTGGACCCTGTTTTCTCAAGTCCTGCACGCTATCAACTGAGGTACTGGGGCTCAACAATAAGGATTGAATATCAACTTTTTACACCCCCCCCCCCCACAAAAAAAAAATTAGATTGGAAATCTGGATTAGTGCCCCTTTACTACAACTGACCTCTTGGACCAGATTGCCTTGTATCTGCATAAATACTCACACTCTGCTTGCTTCTATTATGTTTCTTTCTGCTTATTAACAGGACTAAAGCAGTATAGCCTTACCTCAGACAAGATTCAGTATGTAGTGTGCACGCATGGACATTCCGATCACGTAGGCAATCTCAACCTCTTTACCAATGCAATACACATTGTCTCACATGACATATGTGTTGGAGACCAGTATATGTTACACGATTTTGCAGAGGTATTTTGTGTGTTACAAAAATTGAATTTCATAGTGACTGGTGGCAGTATTGCAGTATACTGGTAGTTGCAAAGGAAGAAGTGAGTTTAACTCCTTACCACTAAGTCTGGACTTTTAACGACCCTGAAAAAGGGGCCTTTTAAAAGCATTGTGGGAAAAGGAGAAAATGCTGGTAACCAGCATTTTCTCCCTTTCCCACAATGTTTTCTATCCTGCTGGAAACAAATTTCAGTTTTTAGCTCACCTGAGCACAACATGCTCAAGGGGAGCTTTTAGGATCACCCGGTGTCCATCGTCCATTGTCTGTCGTCCGTCGTCAACAATTCTTAAAACATCAACTCCTCCTAAATGGCAGAGCCAATTTGGACCAAACTTGTCAGGAACGTTCCCTGGGAGGTCCTTTTTAAAAATTGCTAACAGAATTTGATTCTGTCAAAAAATCTGGTTGCCATGGCAACCAAATGGAATTTTCTAGGATTTCTTTAAAAATCTTCTCCTCTGTATGTGCTGGTCAGATTTTTGAAATAATTTCACAGAGATGTTCTTGTGGTGACCCTTTTCAAAAATTGTTCATGAAATTTTGATCCGTCAAGAAACTCGGTTCTGGGGAATGAGGGCTACTTGCACTATAGGGAAATGAAGGAATTCTAAAAAATTCTTCTCTGAACCGTGCTCAGATTTTGAAATAATTTCACAGAGATGTTCCTTGGATGACCCTTTTCAAAAATTGCTCGCAAAATTTTGATTCGTCAAGAATCATGGCTCTCCTGAATGGGGGCTACTTGCACTATACAGAAATGAAGGAATTCTTAAATACTCTTCTTCTCTGAAACGGCTGGTCAGATTTCGATATTATTTCACAGAAGTGTTTCTTGGATGACCCTTTTGGAAAAATGTTCGCGAAATTTTGATTCGTCAATAAACATGTCTCTGGTGAATGGGGGCTGCTTGCAATATATGGCCATGAAGAAATTCTTAAAAATTCTTCTTCTCTGAAATGGCTGAATAGATTTTGAAAAAAAATGGCTATGGTCCTTTCAAAAATTCAGGTGACCGATCCAGGGCCATCTTGACCCTCTTGTTTAGTTACTTTTATATTGTCTTCTACAAATGCTTTAAATTTGGACTAGTCCAAAATTTTGTTGTTTGAGAAAAAGTTAAAACAGTCCAATCTTGAATGTTGCCATTTCAAACGCAACTTTAGTTTTTGATGTCTAAAAGCTTAAATCTTGACTTCATGCCAACATTTAAGTCTTCCAATGATTAAAAGTATTTGCAGACAGCTAATTAATCAGATGTGTATCAAATCTTGTATTTGTATTTATTTCATAAAGTGAAAAGCAATTTTGGAAATTGAGAAATGATAGGAAATAGTCCAAATTGAAAGCATTTGCAGACGACAACATAAAAGTCACTGAAATTTTGAAATTTGTTTTGTGAAGGGTAGAAAACATTGTGGGAAAAGGAGAAAATGCTGGTTACCAGCATTTTCTCCTTTTCCCACAATGTTTTCTAAAGGCTTGTCACTCAGGGGCGTCAAAAGTAGGGATTGTGTGGTAATGCGTTAAAATACGCAATAGTGTGCAAAAATTCATTACTAGTAAGAAGTATGAATCTGCTTTGATCATCATGATTATTTTTAGCTCACCTGAGCACAACGTGCACAAGGGGAGCTTATAGGATCACCTAGTGTGCATTGTGCATCAGTGCATCGTCAACAATTCTTTAAACATCAACTCCTCCTAAACCCCTGGGCCAATTTGGACCAAACTTGGCTGGAATGTTTCTTGGGAGGTCCTCTTTAAAAATTGTTCACAGAATTTGATTTCATCAAAAACTCTGGTTCCCATGGCAACCAAATGGAATTTTCGAAGAAATTCTTAAAAAATCTTCTCTGAAACTGCTCGTCAGATTTTAAGATTATTTCACAGAGATGTTCCTTGGGTGACCCTTTTCAAAAACTGTTTGGGAAATTTTGATCCATCATGAAACATGGGACTGGTGAATGGGGGCTACCTACACTATACAGAAATGAAGAAATTTTTCTTTTCTAAAATTGACTTTCAGAGTTTGAAATAATTTCACAGAAGTGTTCCTTGGATGACCCTGTTTGAAAAGTGTTCGCAAAATTTTGATCTGTCAAGAAACATGGCTCAGGTAAATAGGGGCTTCTTGTACTATACAGAAATAAAGAAATGCTTAAAAACTTTCCTTCTCTGAAACCATTTGTCAAATTTTGAAATAATTTCACAGAGATCTTATTTGAGTGACCCTTTTCAAAATTGTTTGCGAAATTTTGATCCGTCAAGAAACATGGCTCTGGTGATTGGGGACTACTTGCATTGTACAGAAATGAAGAATTTCTGAAAGATTCTTCTTCTCTGAAACTGCTGGTCAGATTTTGAAATAATTTCACAAAGATGTTCATTTGGTGACCCTTTTAAAAATATTTACAAAATGACGGCTGTTCAGATTTTTAAATAATTCCACAGAAATGTTTCTTGGGTGACCTTTTTTGAAAAGTGTTCAAGAAATTTCGATCCATCAAGAAACATGGCTCTGATCGCTTTGGGCTATTTACACCATACGGACATGAAGAAATTCTTAAAAATTGTTCTTCTCTGAAACCGCTGATCAGATTTTGAAATAATTTCACAGCAATGTTCAATGGGTGACTCTTTTCAGAAATTGATGACAAAATTGTGATCTGTCAAGAAGCATGGCTCTGATGGTTGGGGCTATTTGCACTACAGGGACATGAAGAGGAATTTCTTAATTTTTTTTTTTTTCTCTGAAATGGTTGGTCAGATTTTGAAATAATTTCACAGAAATGTTCCTAGGGTGACCTCTTTCAAAAATTGCTAGGGAAATTTTTATCCATCAAAATACAACAGTGAATTGTTGGCACCTGCATGTGGTGCTCTTGTTGGACTTCTGTTTTTAGTCACTATCGAACACTTGCTCTTCTTCAAGAAATTGTCCTTGGGTGAACTACCCCACAATTTATATGCAGAATTCTGATCCATCAAAATAATTGCTGTGGTGATGATTATAGGGTGCCGACAGATTTTGAAATGACTTTTACTGGTGACCTTCTTCAACTTGCTTGGCAACATAATGATTTTGTTTCCAAAGTTTGAAAAGAGTTACCCTAGGAACATCTCTGTGAAAAAATTTCAAAATCTGACCAGCCGTTCCAGAGAAGAAGAATTAAGAAATTCCTCTTTGTGTCCCTGTAGAGCAAATAACTCCCACCATCAGAACCCTGTTTCTTAATTTTTTTTTTTCTCTGAAATGGTTGGTAAGATTTTGAAATAACTTCACAGAAATGTTTCTAGGGTGACCCTTTTCAAAAATTGTTAGGGAAATTTTTATCCCGCAAAAAATAATAGCCAATTGTTGGCACCTGCATGTGGTGCTCTTGTTCGACTGTAAAAGTCATTTCAAAATCTGTCGGCACCCTATAATCATCACCACAGCAATTATTTTGATGGATCAGAATTCTGCATATAAATTGTGGGGTAGTTCACCCAAGGACAATTTCTTGAAGAAGAGCAAGTGCTCGATAGTGACTAAAAACAGAAGTCCAACAAGAGCACCACATGCAGGTGCCAACAATTCACTGTTGTTTTTTGATGGATAAAAATTTCCCTAGCAATTTTTGAGAAGGGTCACCCTAGGAACATTTCTGTGAAATTATTCCAAAATCTGACCAGCCGTTCCATAGAAGGATTAAGAAATTCCTCTTCATGTCCCTGTAGCACAAATAGCCCTCACCAACAGAGCCATGTTTCTTGACAGATCACAATTTTGTTAACACTTTTTGAAAAGAGTCACTTAAGGAACATTTCTGTGAAATTATTTCAAAATATGACCAGTTTCAGAAAAGAAGATTCTTTTTAGACTTTCGTCATGTCCGTATAGTGTAAATAGCCCACAGCCATCAGAGCCATGTTTCTTGATGGATCAAAATTTCACGAGCATTTTTTAAAAAGAGCCACCCAAGGAACATCTCTGTGAAATTATTTCAAAATCTGACCAGCTGTTTCAGAGAAGAATTTTTAAAAAATTTCTACAATCCCATAGTGCAAAAAGCCCCCCAGTCACCAGAGCCATGTTTCTAAATGGATCAAAATTTTGCCAACATATTTTGAAAAGGGCCACCAAAAGAAAGTCTCTGTGAAATTATTTCAAAATCTGATTAGGCGTTATAGAGAAGAAGAATTTTTAAGAATTTCTTCTTTTCGGTATATTGCAAGTAGCCCCCTGTCACCAGAGCTATGATTCTTGACGGATCAAAATTTTGCAAACAGTTTTTTTAAAGGGTCACCCAAGGAACATCTCTGTGAAATTATTTCAAAATCTGACAAGCTGTTTCAGAGAAGATTTTTTTTTTTTTTAAATTCTCTTCATATCTGTATAGTGCAAGTAGCCCCCAATCCCCAAGGCCATGTTTCTTGAGGGTTCAAAATTGCACAAACAATTTTCGAAAATGGTCACCCAAGGAACATCTCAATCAGACCTGCGGTTTCATCAGAGAAGATATTTTTTAAAAGAATTTCTTGGAAAATTCCAATTAGTTGCCATGGCAACCAGAGTTTTTGGTGGAATCGAATTTTGTGAACGATTTTCAAAGAAGACCTCTCAAGGAACATTCCAGCCAAGTTTGGCCCAAATTGACCCAGAGGTTAACCCTTTACTCCATAGATACTCATTTCTACACATTGCTTGTAGGAACCTTTGGAAAACATTGTGACAAGAGGTGAAATTGCTCGTCACTTCTATGCCATCAAAAGATGTCATTTGCACATAAGAAACGGCTTCATCCTTGCTGTTATTTAGGGTCAGTTAGAGATCCCATAGGAATGCCTTATAGGGTAAAGGGTTAAGGAGGAGATGATGTTTAAAGAATTGTTGACAATAAACACCGGGTGATCTTAAAAGCTCCCCTTGAGCACGTTGTGCTCAGGTGAGCTAATACAAAACAACAAATAATAACAAAAAAAAAACTCTTTTAACTCTATCATACCTGTGTAAAGAACAATTTAGACTATGTTTTTACTACTTTAGGGAATTCCATATGAAATAGATGACAGTGTTGAAGTGATATCCACGCCAGGTCACACCGGGTCAGATGTCAGTGTATTGGCTAGAAATACACAGTTAGGCAAAGTAGCCATCACAGGTATTTTACAAATGTCTCCTTTTCAATGAAGGTCCAGTGGTCCCCAAAAATTAACAATATGAGTGTTACACATGAACATAGATAATACCATTTACAAGTATGGAACATTTTAAAGATGCCTGTCTACAGCCAGTGAGCAAAAACGTTGTTAAATTTCAAACAATTTAGAATGGTACAGAAATCAATCCTTTGTGTAAACATGGGTAAATTACTGACATGTGGGGTAAAAAAAAAAAATAGAGATTTGTATTAGAAACCGAACATTTGTCAGAAGAAAACTGGCTAAAGATCAAAGCTGTAAACAATGGTGGTGCGTCATAGAAATTTATCGTTGGTTTCTGCCGAGAGTCGGATATGGTATAATTTGCATATAAAGACCTCCATCTGAAAATCGAGGCTGCAACAGAGAAGCATCCATTTTCCTTTATTTACCGCATCAGACGCTGGGCAAAGGTCAAATATAGTCACATGACAGAATGCATGATCATCATACAAATCTACCCCTGAGTATAATGGTTATCGAAAATCTTCGATTCAAAAACCAGAACTCAGTGAAATGCATTTTCTATCAACCGTAATCTAAGCAATCTTGCAACCGTCGGACGCAATATTTGGCATGAAGATATGAGAATGGCTATATTTTGATATAATAAAGACCAAATGAGTTAAATTTGGCTGAAAATGAGTATTGGTGCCTCTTTATTTATTGTGGATATAATCATCTCCTTTTGTAAAATTGCTTTAAATGAAAGTTGCTAGCAGATAAAAATAATTTTGAAGCAAGGTAAAAAGTAAATTACCGTAATTTGCTTAAATTTTGGGACAGTAAAAAATAATTAATGTTTTTCGTGTACCAAAACTTTGGTCTACAAAAAATAATTATTTTGTCAGCTGTCCCAAAACTTATGGTCAAACAAGACTATCTGTCATACTGAAAGTCACTTGCCGCTAACCCGTCGAATATTGCCGACGTTAAAATATTGGAACGTCACTGAAGTCAAGTTTGCAAGGTGATCTATTTTTAGATAGATTGGAATTCCACCGATCAATTTGAGCACTAAGAGTTTAAAACTTCGCTTTTTCTCATTATTTTTGTTGATTATTAACTTGTCACTCATTATTGTCTGCGTCTTTGGATCGCGATGAAGATGTTATTGTGCGTTTGTAGATAAATTCACAACATATCTTACCTCCTTACATGTACGTGAGGTGACGTTAATTCCACTCTGATAAGTACCTACTCGGACCGATCTCAAATTTGATTGGTTCGTCAATCTTCGATCGATAAACCTTGGGTAAAAATGTCTACTTTGATTTCTATTTATAGACATTAAACTCGATTGACCATGAATTACACGCGTGTCAACTCTGTCAACTTCGGATGTACACACGTTATGGATCTTGGATGGAAGTTTATCACACCCTTTTTACACTTACGTCGGATTTCTGTTTGATATAGTGTTTAAATTAGACTGTCAGGTGATCGTTTTTTTTTTTTTTTCAGGAATCAGGTAACTCCCATTGCAATCGTGAGGGTTGGGAAGCATGCTTACGACGTTACGTGTGGAGAAATAAAACTACGCGAAAGCCGAAATATATATTTGCAAACAAACGCTTTCAAACAGATTGAAAAATTTTCTTTTTCTCTAAATAGCTATTCATTGTCCCAACTCTTTGGAACAAAACAATACCGATCTAACTTTGCAATTCTTAGTATGTCCCAAACTTTGGGTCATGAAAAATAATTATTTTCGCGATTTTTGATGGTGTCCCAATTTTTTGGGTGTCCCAAAACATACGCAAATTACGGTAAAGTAGAGAAAAGACAGATTTACTTGACAGTGTGAAAATTTTTGGGCAAATCACTAACTTTCTGACTGATATTGCAATAACAGATTGTGAACTTTACAATAATTTCCATACCTTAGAATGGTTTAATATAAATTTAGCTCTTTACTAAACAACAAATTTTATTGACTGCACCAAATATTTACAAACCATGATATATCCTCTTCTTGAGATATGTAACGTTTAATTATAAAATAAACACAAGCTTTCGGCGGTACAACCGCCTTCTTCAAGTGTGATCCTGTAACAAAATCAAAAATTATTTATCACAGGATCACACTTGAAGAAGGCGGTTGTACCGCCGAAAGCTTGTGTTTATCTTATAATTAAACGCACCAAATATTCAAACCATCTACAGACAACAGATTAAATCTTGGTAATATGGTGATTTTTTACTTTGATAGGATTGAAAATATTGTGAGAAAATGCTGGTTACCAGTATTTTCCCCTTTTCCCACAATGTTCTCTGTAGGCTTCTTTCTCAGGGTGGTCAAAAGTCGGGATTGTGTGGTAAAGAGTAGGAAAGCTTTTGAAAACATTGCAGGAAAAGGAGAAAATACTGGTAACCAGCATTTTATCCATTTCCCCACGATGTTTTTTACCCTTTTAATATCTAGGTTCCATTTATTCTGTCGTCTGCAAGTGCTTTCAATTTGAACCGGTCTAAAATTTTGTCGTTTTGTAAAGAGTTAACACCATATTGTTACTCTTAGCTCTCACATACTTCAGCCCTTTACCAAGCCATGGCATGTTTTCATAGTCCCTCAATTAGAAGGATTATGGAAAAGGAGAATAAATTATGCTAGTATGATCTACCTGCGTAATTGTAATGTTGCCATAATGTCCAATGACGAATACCATCATTGGAGCAGGATTTAATTTGTCATCTGCAGATGCTTTGAATTTTGGACTGGTCTAAAATTTTGTTGTCTGGTAAATAGTTAAACAAGTCTACATTTTATCATGTCATAAACAGTTATTGTTTAACCTATTACCACACAATCCCTACTTTTAAAGCCCCTGAGAAAGAAGCCTTTTGAAAACACTGTGGGAAAAGGAAAAAATGCTGGTAACCAGCATTTTCTCCTTTTCCCACAGTGTTTTCTAGCCTTCCTAGAACAAATTTCAATTTTTCAGTCACCTTTATTTTGTCGTCTGCAAATGCTTTCAATTTGGACCAGTCTAAAATTTTCTCATATGGTAATGAGTTAAACAAAAAGTAACAAAAAAAAACTTTTTGCTATCTTTTAGGTGACCTTTTTGAGTGCTTTGAAGATTTAGATGATTATACAATATGGCAGGACAACAGCGAAAATCCCGAACTTCAACTTCAAAATCGAATGGAAGTTCTAAAGGTTGCGGATTGGATCATACCAGGCCACGGCTCTAAGTTTAAAGTTCCGGATGAATACAGGTCTCAGATGAGAATGGTCATGTATTACGAAAGTAAAACTATAGACAGTTCAGGAATAGAAACATCGGAGTCGAGCTGTGTGGTTGTAGAAGAGGATTGAATTTCATAGCTATACTTTGATCTAAGTGCTGATGTTATTGTTTGTTGTGAGGAAAAAAATGACCAAAAGCTTTACGTGCATAAAAAGGACATTAAACCAGACTTTGTTAGTTGGAGGTCATAGGTTTAAGTACCAACAGAGGCATTTTTCCTTTCTTCAGCATTTTTTCTGCATTTCTATGGAAAAACTTCTAAATTAACAATTTTTTTTTCTTTCAAACTACCAACTTTCTCCCTCAAATCAATTTTGGTCAAAATTTGGTTCAACACTCCACTA
Organism: Tridacna crocea; assembly: GCA_943736015.1. Lineage (NCBI taxonomy): Eukaryota > Metazoa > Mollusca > Bivalvia > Cardiida > Cardiidae > Tridacna > Tridacna crocea. The sequence continues at coordinate 43,576,106 of OX031068.1, read as the reverse complement.
ACAGATGTCCGTATTAGAAAGGGTTATCAACTCTTTAATTAAACAACAAAATTTTAGATTGATAATTGTTAGGACAGTCAGTCAAAAACACCTCTTATGATATGTACCTCTGCATTGTTTTGCTGGTGTCGTGGTATTTTACCCTACCCCTTATATAGCAGACTAACAATACAACTATCAGTGTAGAATTATTCTTATATTTATAGCTCACCTGAGCACAACATGCTCAAGGGAAGCTTTTAGGATCACCTGATGTTTGTCGTCCGTCTTGCGTACTCAACAATTCTTTAAACATCAACTCCTTCTAAACCAATTTGGACCAAACTTGGCTGGAATGTTCCTTGAGAGGTCCTCTTTAAAAATTGTTCACAGAATTTGATTCCGTCAAAAACTCTGGTTGTCATATCAACCAAATAGAATTTTCTAAGAAATTCTTTCGGAAACTGCTGGCCAGGTTTTGAAATAATTTCACAGAGATCTTCCTTAGGTGACCTTTTTCAAAAAGTGTTCCTGGAATTTTGATCCATTAAGAAACATGGCTCTTGTGAATGGGGGCTACTTGCACTATATAGAAATGAAGAAATTCTTGAAAATTCTTCTTCTCAGAAACCGCTGATCAGATTTTGAAATGATTTCTCAGGGATGTTCAATGGGTGACCCTTTTCACAACTTGTTTGCGAATTTTGGTCCGTCAAGAAACATGGCTCAGGTGAATGAAGGCTACTTGCACTTATATGGATATGAAGAAAGTCTTGAAAATTCTTCTTCTCTTAAACCCCTGGTCAGTTTTTTTTAATAATTTCACAGCATTGTTCCTTGGGTGACACTTTTCAAAAATTGTTTGCAAAATTTTGATCCATCAGGTAACATGGCTCCATATACTTGCAGTATATGGAAATGAAGAAATTCTTGAAAATTATTCTTCTCTGAAATCCCTGGTCAGATTTTAAATTAATTTCACAGCAATGTTCCTTGGGTGACCCTTTTGAAAACCTGCTCGTGAAATTTTGATCCATCAAGAAACATGGCTCTGGTAAATAGGGTCTACTCACACTGTACAGACATGAAGAAATTCTTGAAAATTCATTTTCTCTGAAACGGCTGGTCAGATTTTGAAATAATTTCACAGAGATGTTCCTAACATGACCCTTTTCAAAAAGATTTTGCGAAAATTTGATCCGTCAAGAAACATGGCTCTGGTGAATTGGGGGCTACTTGCATTATATAGAAATGGAGAAATTCTTAAAAATTCTTCTTCTCTGAAACCGCTGGTCATATTTTAAAATAATTTCACAGCAATCTTTCTTGGGTGATCCTTTTCAAAACTCATTTGAGAAATTTTGATCCATAAAGAAAGATGGCTCTGGTGAATGGGGTCTACAAGTTTGCACTATACGGACATGAAAAAATTGTTGAAAATTATTCTTCTCTGAAACGGCTTGTCAGATTTTAAAATGATTTCACAGAAATGTTCCTTTAATGACCCTTTTAAATAGGTGTTTGCGAAATTTTGATCCATCAAGAAACATGGCTAAGGTGAATGGGGGCTACTTGCACTATACTGAAATTAAGAAATTCTTAGAAATTCTTTTTTTCAGAAACTGATGGTCAGATTTTGAAATGATTTTGAAATGACTTTAACAGATGACCTTTTGGAAATTGCTTGGCAAAATAATGATTATGTCTTCAATGTTTCAATACCTCAAAAAAAAAAAAGGCTATGGTCTCCTCAAAAATTCAGGTGAGCGACCCAGGGCCATCTTGGCCCTCTTGTTTTTATTAAATCATAATTGTTTTTTTCTTATTAAATCAGTGTCTCAAATACAATTCTTGGCAAATGCTGGCACTTGGCTTGCAATTTGTGAAATGGGCTTAAGGACATTGGCATAAAGTGTCGTCTCGGATAAGCCTGCTCAGTACCCAATCAGAGCTAAACGGAGACGGCACTTTATGGCTACATTTGATTTCATACAACAGCGGACTTGTGCAAAACAGGATACTCCATAAAAATGGAAAGTGTCATTTCAGATTAGCCTGTGCAGGCTGATCCGAGACGACACTTTACGTGTATGTCCAAATGCCCCTTTTTGCGTGATGTTTTGAAAGTAATTTCTGATTGTGCTGCTTCATTGACAGGGTGTTGGTGGTGGGGGGGGGGGGGGGAGGCGGTATTTGTCTGCTGTGCAATAGAATTAGCTTATACAGTCTAGTATAATGTGTCTCATCCAGGGCATTCTAGGGTTATTTCCTATTTTTTTTTTCCTTAATACAGGTCAGTGTCCCTGGAAATTGCAAAAATGGGCCAGTTAACCTCTCAAATGGGGAAATATGTATGATGTTCTTCTAGTCCTTACTAACAAAATCCCAAGTGTTAGCACCAGTAAGAGAGAAAGTTTTTGAAAACATTGATGGAAAAGAAGGAAATACTGGTAACCATTTCAGAGCATTTCCAGAGGACAAATTGAATATTAAACAAATTATGAAATATGATTTTGAAAGAGCAACTTGTGTGTTTGATTCCAGGGAGATGGCTTCCTAATGCAATGTTTCCTTAAAAAATGCAGCAATAAGAGAGATTATATTGTACTTATTCTAGTCTGGTATTTTGTTTCCATTTCTTTTTATACAAATCAGGGATGATTCATAGAGAATAAACAGTGTTGGTTTATATCAAAAATATCCAATGAAGTTGGAAGAATAATTGTTAAGCCTTGGCGGTACATTTATCAATTTTCACAACTGAGTTTGATATCTAGGATATAAGACAACATTAAGGATGCATTTGCTTGATCTTTAAACATTTGATGTTTGGTATTCATGAAAGAGATGTAGAAAATATGTGTATTGTTTCAAGGAAAATTGATCTACCATATTCAGCTTAGGCAGATATATAGGATCTGACATGAGTTGGCTTTTTAGAGAAGGTTTTATTAAACGAGTCTAGGGAAATGTTATTAACCCATTCCCACACAATCCCTACTTTTGATGACCCTGAGAAATAAGCCTTTAGAAAACATTGTGGGAAAAGGAGAAAATGCTGGTAATCAGCATTTTCTCCTTTTCCCAGAATGTTTCCTACCCTTCACAAAACAAATTTCAGATTTTCAGTCACATCTATTTTGTTGTCTACAAATGCTTTTGATTTGGACAAGCCTAAATAATTGTCGTTTGGTAAAGAGTTAAGGCTCCACTATTTTTGTGTTAATTTAGCCCATTATCACACAGCAAAATTTTGAACCTGTCGAAATTGAAAGCATTTGCAGACAACAATTTTCAAGTGGCTTGAATGGTGCAATTTTGCTTTAATTGGGTGGAAAACTTTGTGGGAAAAGGAGAAAATGTGGGTTTCCAGCATTTTCTCCTTTTCCCACAATGTTTTCAAAAGATTTTCTTCCCCAGGGCCGTTAAAAGTCGTCATAGTATGGTAAAGGCTTAAAATTAAATTTTATCTCAAATCCTAACTATAGTCAGATCTTGTACATATATATCTCAGTTAAGTATATCAGATTACGACTGTGTTGCCACTTGCAGATTATTTTTTTAGCTTACCTGAGCACAAAGTGCTCATGGTATGCTTTTGTAATCGCCCAATGTCCGGCATCCGTCGGCCGTTGTGCGTCGTCCACAATTACTTTAAACATCTTCTCCTCCTAAACCACTGGGCCATTCTTGATGAAACTTAGCAGGGATGTTCCTTGGGTGAAGCTCTACCAAAGTTTTTCAAGAGATTAAATTCCAGCCATAATTCTGGTTGCCATGGCAACCAAAAGGAAAAAGAATTAGCAAAATCTTTGAAAATCTTCTTCTCTGAAACTAGACGGCGTAGAGCTTTAATATTTGCTATGTAGCATCTCCTAGTGGACCTCTACCAAGATTGTTCATATGATGCCGCTGGGGTCAAAACTGGCCCAGCCCCGGAGGTCACAAGTTTGACACATAGGAACAAAGAAGGAAAACTTTAAAATTCTTCTTCTCTGAAACTAGGTGGTGCAGAGCTTTGATATTTGGTATGTAGCATCTCCTAGTAAACCTCTACCAAGATTGTTCATATGATGCCCCTTTGGTCAAAACTGGTCCCGCCCCAGGGGTCACAAGTTTGAAACATAGGAACAAAGAAGGAAAACTTTAAATTTCTTCTTCTCGGAAACTAGAAGGCGTAGAGCTTTTATATTTGGTATGTAGCATCTCTTAGTGGAATTCTACAAAGTTTCTCCATGGGGTCAAAACTTGCCCAGCCCCAGGGGTCACAAGTTCGAAACATAGGAACAAAGAAGGAAAACTTTAAAATTCTACTTCTCTGAAACTAGAAAGCGTAGAGCTTTGATATTTTGTAAGTAGCATCTCCTAGTGGACCTCTACCAAGTTTTTTTCTAAAGATGCCCCTAGGGTCAAAACTGGCCCTGCCCAGGGGTCACAAGTTTGATTTTACAGCTTGGTTCTCAGGTGAGCGACATAGGACCATCATGGTCCTCTTGTTTGTCTTAATTCTTTACCAGTTGACAAAATTTTGCACTTGTCCAAATTAAAGCATTTTGCTGACAACAAAATCACTTTGAATCTACCGTTGTGACTTGTTTTTATGGAAGGTAGAAAACATTGTGGGAAATGGAGAAAAGCTATTTACCAGCATTTTCTCCCAATGTTTTCAAGTGGCTTTTTTCCACAAGGTTGTTAAAATCAGTATTGGAGGGTAAAAGTTTAAAAATCTCATTTTAGAACACTGTGGCTACGGCATACATTTGTGAGGTACATTTTCCTATCACAATGTTTTTATGTATTAGTAACCTTAGTAATATACCCTCGTGTTCACAAATTATCAATTCTGTTCTTTACATACAATTTCTGGTTACTTAAAGTTGCCATGGACTGATAGTAGTTCATTAACATTGCTTGTATACCTGTTGTTGTGAAAATATTATGCTATTATTAAAGTTTAATTGCACCATTTTGTTTAACAAAGTTTTGTACTGAAAGCTTCAAAACTGTTTCTTGTTAAACTTATTTTCTAACATATTAGGTAATAAAAAGACTTATAGCTTGATTTTTTTAACACTTTGCAATTGATCCTGCATTTAACGACGAAATTTTGACAGGACCAAATTAAAAGCATTTGAAGAGAACAAATGTACCTGTAGTGGTGATTTTTATATTTCATTGGGTAGTAAACATTACTGAAAAAGGAGAAAATACTGGTTGTCAGTATTTTTTTTTTCTCTCACCAATAGTGCTTTTAAAACGGGATCCTCAGTGTCATTAAAATTCAGGATTGTATGGGATAGAGTAAACCACTATGAGGAAGGATATTGAAACATTGTGGGAAATGAAGGAAATCCTGTATATAGCATTTTCTCCTTTTCTCGCAATGTTTAAGAGCTATTTGAAGGTTAAAAAGCATCATTTGAGTCACATTTTCTATCCAAAATGCTTTATCCCTTTACCACACAATCCCAACTTTTAACACCCCTGTGAAAGAAGCCTTTTGAAAACCTTGTGGGAAAAGGAGAAAATGCTGGTAACCAGCATTTTCTCCTTTTCCCACAATATTTTCTTCCCTTCCCAAAAGAAATTTCAGTTCTTTAATCACATTTATTTTGTCGTCTGCAAATGCTTTCAATTTGGACCAGTCTAAAATTTTGTCGTTTTGGTAAAAGAGTTAACTCTTCACCACATCATTGTGAGTTTTCATAACTAGAAAGATGGACTTTTAAAAACATTGTTAGAAAAGGAGAAGCCAAGCAGCATTTTCTCTTTTTCCCACGAATGTTTTCTACCCTTTCAAAAACATATTTCATAATTTGTAGAGCAATTAATTATTCTCAATCTGCAGGTGATTTCAATTTTGACCAGTCTAAAATTTGGTCGTTTTGTAGAGTTAAATCTATTTTCGGTGTAACCATTTTCTCCATCTCGAGATTTAACAACTCTGATGGATTTGGCGTTTGAAAACATTGTGGGAAAAGGTGAAAATGCTGCTTGGCTTCTCCTTTTCTAACAATGTTTTTAAAAGTCCATCTTTTAAAAATTTTAGGCCTGTCCAAATTGAAAGCATTTGCAAATGACAAAATAAACTCAAAAATCCAATCTTGCCTTTAGAAGAGAAGAAAACGCTGTGGGAATAGGGGAAAATGCTGGTTGCCAGTGTTTCTCTTTTTCCCACAATGTTTTCAGAAGGATTCTTCCTCTTGTTTGTAAAAACTAGAGAATGTTTGGTAAAGGAATAATGCTGTTTTCAACATTTTTCCAATTATATCACAGCGGCAAGTGCACCTATCCATGCTTTACTGGATTTTTTTCTTCTAGTACTACACACAATGTTCTTTCCAAGCCACTGCTTTCCCACATCACTATTCGAGCCCTTGTAGCTCAGTCAGTAGCTTACAAGACTTGAGAACAGGGTGTGTTGAGTTTGATCCCTGGCTTGTCCAATTGCTTTTCGAAGATTGATGATAGTCATTGCAACCGGATTCATTTCTCTCCCACCACTGACTATTTTTTCGATGATGGTTATATGGAAAAGCAGCCAGTGGCTTGGAAAGAAAATTGTGAGGAGAACGTAAAAGAGACTCCAGGAAAGCATGAATAGGTGCACTGGCTGCCGAGATATAACTGAAATAATGTTAGAAAATGGAGTTAAACACGATACAACCAACAAACTTACCAAGCCACATCACCATCAATGAAACAATGGTCAGCAACGAGCGAGGAATGAATTCTGTTGCTATGACTATCATCAATCCTGGAAAGAGTTTGATGGAGCTTGGGATTAAACAAGCAATCCTCTCGGGCCACAAAACCTGTACACTACCAAGTATACTACTGGTGCTTGGCTCCCAGGAAGCAGGGAAAACAGGCACTGTATGGACATTATTAGTTGTATGGTCAGGGGACGTGGAAACATATTCACGGGCTGTGGTGAATCATATTGCCCCGAGCCGAAAGCAAGGTGGCGACATGATTTGACACAGCTGTGAAAAAGTTTCCAAGTCCCCAGCCACCTGACTTTACAACAAATTTATTACACTACAAAGCTGTAGCCTTTCAAAACGCGTTAAGTGAAATTTTCCAGTGCTATAACCACACGAATCGATTATGCTGACAAAATAGAATTTTCCATTTTGGATGTTGTGTTGCAACTGTACTAATGTTTACGGGGTACTCAAAAGGGAAACTGGCATTACGTGTTTTTTGCCAGTGAACAAGATATGTATGTTCCTGGCACGTTACGAGAAATTTCTTTGCAGTATAATAATATTAGCTCATCACAGGATGAACGTGAACTAGACATTAAAATCAACAAATTTTTATTTAGTTGTCTACAATACAGATCTATACTGACAGTAGAAAGACAAAAAGACACCAATCAGCCAACACAAAAAGCAAACAATTTTGTGAAATTCAACAAATTGAGAGAAATAAAAGCAAGAGGGCCATTATGGCCTGTGCCATATTTTCTGGACAATAGGTCGCTGCTCTGTATGGCTATGCTGCACCTTTTTCATTTAACTCTCCATGATATGGTCCAAATTGAAAGCACTTGCAGATGACAAAATAAATGTAACTCAAAAATTGAAAGTTGTTCAAGCAAGGTAGAAAACATTGTTGGAAAAGGAGAAAATGCTGGTTACCAGCATTTTCTCCTTTTCCCACAATGTTTTCAAATTGCTTCTATCTCGGGGTTGTAAAAACCAGGGATTGTTTAATCTTTAAAGAGGTCCTCCCAAGGAACATTCCAGCCAAGTTTGGTCTAAACTGGCCAAACAGTTAGGAAGGAGAAGATGTTTAAAGAACTGTTAACACCACAGCCATGTTCTTTAGCAGATCAAAATTACGCAAACAATATTAGCTCATCACATTACATAACTTTTTCTACTCTACTTCTAATCTAAATACTAATGTCCTAAACTACTGATATATTCATAAGAGGTGTGATCACAAATATGACAAGTTTGTGTATTTTCCTTTAAACCCTTTACCATACAAAGAAATTTTAGACTGATCTAAATTGCACAACAAAATAAACTTAACTCAAAAATTGAATTTTATTTACAGAAGGGCAGAAAACATTTGCAACAACAAAAGTAACTTAACTCAAAAATTGAAATTTGTGTACAGAAGGGCAGAAAACATTGTGGGAAAAGGAGTAAATGCTGGTTACCAGCATTTTCTCCTTTTCACACAATGTTTTCTAAAAGCTTAGAACTATCTCAGGGTCGCAAAAACCTGGGATTGTTTGGTAAAGGGCTAAGAATTAACAGAGAATAGAATAGAACTACTCATCATCATCAAAATAATTATTATTATTTTGTTTCAACTTTAAACTTTTATCAACATTATCCACCAGTTCCATTTTGCCAGGAAAACAACACAGGAAATAATCAACAAGATTCTTCCTAAATCTGTGGCGGCCTATGGTGTTCATTCATTCAATATCTAATAATATGCGAGACTTTTAGAAGTTCCTGTATTTTATTAACACTTTTAGTTTCTTTCCACTCCGTCTACACTGACTTTGATCAATGAGAACTTCTGAGTGGCACGTGCCGGAAAATAGGAATAATTTTATGGTCAAAGGGAGAAAACTCCTACATATTGACATCACTTTCTTAATGGCAGAGTTACGTCCCTTATATTTGTGGATAGCATAAAACCGAAGACGAATAAACATCAATGCGGTTTGTGAAGGCGTCCTGTATCATAAAAAAATTTTTCGTAGAGCTGTCATTATTTCTGGTAAAGTTTAAGACAGGATTGTAGATGCTGCTACTTCTGAGAAATATCAGGACAGCAGACAAAAGAAAGAAAAAAGCCATTGCAGACGTGGTTACTATTTTGTAAACAGGTGGTAGTCTCCCTTGTATTTCGTCACATTTGTAAACAAGGCGACCGCCAAAAATTAAACTTGGAAGTAACAATTCAGTTTTCCAGGTGAGAGCTCACACTGAATATAAATATAATTTTTTGTAATAAAATTTATCTACTGCCTACGTGTACGATAAATAAACTTTCTTATGTTACAATTTAAACTTGTAAACAAATGACATGTTTTCATTCAATTAGGTTTTCGGGGTTATTTACAAATATCGTTAATATGGACTGAATTGTCAAATTCCAACCATTTGTTTGATCATTGACCGTAACGAACAGGGGCAAGAAGTAAAAGCATACCGGAATATTCCACGCCAATGAATGAATAGAGATGAATGCTATGTTTTTCCACGAAAGTATTGATGTTGTTTCCAGTTAAGATCCCCATTTTTTCAGTGGAAAGCGGAGGGAGGGGGGGATTAAGAGGGGAGGTCACTCTTTTTTTTATTTTAACACTTAACTCATTACCACACAAGAAAATTTTGGACTGGTCCAAATTGAAAGCATTTGCAGACGACAAAATAAAGGTAACTGAAAATAGAATTTTTTTCTGGGAAGGGTAGAAAACACTGTGGGAAAAGGAGAAAATGCTGGTTACCAGCATTTTCTCCTTTTCCCACAGTGTTTTCAAAAGGCTTCTTTCTCAGGGGCGTCAAAAGTAGGGATTGAGTGGTAATGGGTTAATCTCTTTGACAATAAACTGTTTTCTAATAACGCAATATCATCTTGCTTTGACAGAAAAAAAACCTGCGGGCAAACCGTTACTTAAAGAATCGGCACAGACTAAACTTTTATGTTCTTATGACTGTGCAGTCTGATCTTTGAATCTGCACGGGCCAATCAGAAAATTTTACCCAAAGAAATGTCCTTTGAAATAGCAAAAATTGTTCTTTTATTACGAAAATAGGCTTGCTCGAAAGTTTCATTTTACTATTTAGCAGGAAAGGGTGAACAAGAGGATCCTGGTTTTTCGATACACTATGTGGGAATAAATTAACCTTACACCGGTTCCTAGAGTTTCGGTGTGACTGTACTAGTTGAAATAAAGACTATACCGGAAGTGGGGGTAATAATAAGGGAGAGTACTCTTCATAACATATCAATAAAAAGATTGTACGAGTTTTTTCCCTTTGACCATTAAATCACAGTGGAATCTGGCGGCGACTGTTTTCAGACCCGAGACCGATGCACAATATTTAGGAGCTATGATTTCTATCGTTTCTCTCGTTTCCTTTATTCTTGTCCAATTTCAATCTACTGAAATGTCTATTTTCTCCCCTAGATCTATTGCCAACTATCTTTACAATTTGCAGTTTTGCTGTAGGTTTAGATCGATTTAAATTTGATTTTCATGTTACACACAGTTGGCTGCTTAGGACAGCTTGCCCACCTACGATTCGTAGGGTAGCTGTGTGTTTTATTTTGCAGAGCTCCAGATAAGAGGGAGTAATGGTAGGCTAAATCAATTATTTCTCTTCCAAACCCTCGGCGAGACGATTCTAATGAGTGCACACAAAATGGGGTTTTAGCTGAGAATATTGAAATCAAAATCTTTCCTTCTATCTGGAGCTCTGACTTTGTTTTTGCTTTGTCTTGAGCGCTCTACCTTGAACTCACATCCCAGACAAGTAAGTCTTGTTCGTGGTCACGAATGATCTGAGACAAGTTGGCTGTTATACAATCTGGATGTACGAATTTAAATAATACAGATATGAGTTGCTTGGTATTATATATCACGGGGATGCATTAATTTGTCCTCTTTTGACAGTACATGGTTCAATTATACTGTTTACTAGGCGGTTGGGACGGATAAGTGAGTGCGAACAAGACCATGGACGAAAATAGTTGTTCCAAATGCAGGTACCAGCTGAAATGGTAGTAAGGCGGAAACATTCTTCAAAGCACGTGCGGAAATTCGTTGCAAGCAGAGTCTTCGTTTCTCTTGTCAAATTGGTCCAGACTATCAAATAGATCTAGAGAGGTTTCAAAAGGTATGCAAATTGTATTGATGAATGAAAATTAATTAAGGATGTTAAATAACAAAAGAAATTCGAAAAAGAACGGAACGAAGGACGGACAACTCTCCACAAAGACAACTCGCTCTACAAATAACTCGCCCCAAGACAGTTCGTCCCATATTTAGAAGACAAGTCGGCTAATAGCTCTAGTTTGAGCAGCATTTATTCACCGAAAATTCTTTGAATTAGATTATTTGCCAGGGGTGTGAAAATCATTAAAATTAGAGGCAAGTAAATTAAAAAAAGTTGAAACATGTCTGCCAGTTGGACTTGCTTGTCCAAATCAAAACAGTTTTTACTGGCATTCAGCCACGTGAATCCTTCAACCATGTTGTGTAAAAATGTTGATCTTGAAGGTATTCTGGTATTTTCCAAAGCAAAAAAAAAACAACATGCAAAAACAGCCACATGTATATTGCAAGGACCCTGTTGTATGCAATGAATGCAAAGTAAACCAAATGTGTATTTCAGGGCCCGTATTTACCAACCATTCTTGAGAATATTCTTAGTCTTATTGTCCAAGGTTTTGTAAATTAATAAGCAACACAACTTCTGATTGGCAAAACCAAATGGTTTAACCAATCAGAAGTTGTGTTACTTTGTATTCTGGAGATTTAAGACAAAGAATATTCCTAGGAATGGTTGGTGAATACGGGCCGTGGTTTCCAATATTCAGGGATCATCTCAAGCTGCAGTTTATCCCTCCAAATGTCAGCTGACAACCAGGTTGAAAAAGCCATTTGTCTGACGCCAAATTTTCCTCCGAGTCACACGTAGGATTTCCACGCCACTGTTTTGTAGCAACAAAAATTCTTATTATACTTCAAAGAAATTTCTCGTAATCTGATTGGTTAACATGCTGAGAACATAATTATATATCATGCATCCTGGCCAAAACCATGTAAAGCCAGATTACCATTTTAGTGCCCCATAAACATCACTAACTTGCAACACAACATCCAAAATTGTGGTGTGGATCGATCACCAGACTGCACATTTATGCACCAAACTTCACGATTTGGAGACGTCAGTTTCCAGTGAAGTCAGTTTACATTGAATTGGGGCATTCAGAAGGGAATTTCTATTTTGTCAGCATACGTGATTTGTAAGATTATATAACAGGAAAATTTCACTTATAGCTCACGCTTTGAAAGGGTAAAACTTTGCAGTATAATAAATTTGTTGTATGGTCAGGGGACTTGGAAACTTGTTCACGGCTGTGTCGAATTATGTCACCACCTCGCCTTCAGCTTGTGGGCGACATGAATCACCTGACACCTGACCATACTACCAATATTGTCTGGTTGAAAGTTTATTTATTTATTTGTCTTATTTACTTATAGGTGACATGGTGAACCTATTGCAAGCTTTAGAACAACTGGGTTTGTCCCTCACTTGCAGTGATGGTATTTATGGATATATCCTGGGGAATTACACTGTAGAGCCCTAATCAAAGCCTGATGAAACCCAGAAAACAGATGAACAAGTTAGCTTTTGCCATGATGTAACTGGTATGCTGCTGAAAGTGGTGTAAAACACCAGATATAGATGAATCTGTGACTGATTGGAGAACAATGGACAGAGGTACATGTACAAACTTTCTTCTAAATAATTAAATCTTTACCAAACAACCAAATTTTGGACTAGAGCAATTTGAAAGCATTTGCAGACAGCAAGATAAATGTGAATAAAAAATAGAAATTCGATTTGGGAAGGGTAGAAAACATTGTTGGAAAAGAAGAAAATGCTGGTTACCAGCATTTTCTCCTTTTCTTACAATGTTTTCAAAAGCTTTCTTTCCCAGGGTCGTTAAAAGTCAGGATTGTGTGGTTAAGAGTTTATGTCCTTTTGATGTTAGAAGTTCTAGCCTTACTAGATCAGCTTGGGTTTGCGTTGGACTGTCTTTGAGTAAGAAACCTTTTGAGTAAGAAACCTTAGAGCTCTAGCCTAGTGCTGGTGAAACCCAGGAAAAATATGAAAATGTGAACTGCCATCATAATATAACTGGAATATTGTTGAAAGCGGCATAAAACACCATTCAATTTAATCTTTTAATGCACCTACCATTATTAATGTAGGTGGCATATATACTGTTCACAAATATTTCATTTAAATGAAAAAAAAAAGAAAAGATTGTTTTTGTATTTTTAGCTCCACTGGCCAAAGGCCAGTGGATTTATGTCATGGCCTGGTGTCTGTTGTGTGTCTGTCTGTCCGTCTGTCCGTCCATCCGTGTGTTAAATTTTATTTCAAACATCTCTGAAACTACCAATCAAAATTTGATGAAACTTCATAGAACTTATCCTGCCATGGTCCTCTTCAGAATTTCTTGAAATAATGTGATTCCTTCAAAAACTCTGTTTGCCATGGCAACAAAACTGAAAAAAATTAAAATTTTAAAAACCTTCTCTTAAACCACAAGGCCCAGGTCTACTGAATTTAGCATGTAGCTTTATCTAATGGACCTTTAACAAGTTTCTTCATATCATAGGCCTGGGATCAAAATTGGCTCCATTCCAGGGATCACAAGTTTTACATGGGCTTATATTATATATAGTCACTTCAAAACATTAATCAAAGGAAATAAGTCTTTTTACAAAGGATAAAGTTTGTAACTATGTACCTCTCTTGATTCAAGCTCTAGTGACACATGATTGGTGCTAGTTTTTTTTAGTTTTTTTCGATAGAAAATATTTTATTTTCAGGGAGATTGATTCATTTTGATGCCAATAGTTATGCTCACATGAGTGGAATATTAGATTCATAGTAAGGTTTCTATCATTCAGGTTTTTTCCCCCAAGAACTTTACCCTTCATGCCTGCTTGTATTGCCTGACAGTGTTCATTGTTTTGAAAACCCTCTTTTCCAGGGTCATGAACCATTAATTTGTGTGGTAAAAGGCTAAAAAGCTGGTGGAGCGATACAGGGCAATCATGGCCCTCTTGTTAGCTCCACTGGCAAAAGGCAGCTTATGTCATGGACCGTGTCGGTCGTGCGTCTGTCTGTCTATGTGCAAAATACAAGCAAATGCCTGTTTCTGTCAAAGCACTGACAGCTCTAGTTATCTCTTAAAGGGCAGAAAATATCATGGGAAAGGGAGAAAATGCTGGTTACCAGCATTTTCTCCTTTTCCCATCATGTTTTCAAAAGTCCTCTTCCTAAGGGCCTTTAAACCTTGGGATTTTTGAAAAAATAAAAGTTAAAAACAACATGAATTTTGTTTTCTATTTTCAGGGTGACTGTGTGATGTAGAGATTAGTATTCTGACCGAACCTTTCCAGCTAGGAGTATTGTACTGTAGAGTGAAGATTTAGCCTCTTACTGCCTGACGAAAAGAATTGAAATTTACAGACAGCTTTGATCCATGGGGAATTTCAACAGATCAACAAGAATTGACCTCCCTGTAAAGGCGAATTTGGCACGCCCCTCTTTGTAACAAGCTATATTGGTTGTCAAGCCTGACAAGCTAACCAGAAATTGTGTCAGACTTTTTTGTTTACATGACGCCCAGTGCTGCATTTTCATTGGCCGATAAGACATTGGTAGACCTGTCAATCAAGTTCAGCAGAAAGGTCAATTGTCATAACCTACACCTGCTAAACATGTTTATATATGTATAAAAACCACAACTTGGCGTATTTTTTTTTCAAGGATTGAGGATTGTCGTTGCAACCGGATTCAATCCTCTCTCATGGCTGACCATTTTATTTGACAATGGTTATATGGGAAAGCAGCCAGTGGCTTGGAAGGGATAGTGCGCAGAGCACTGGTAAAAGAAACTCCAGGAAAGCATGGATGGTGTAAATCTTTACCAAACAACAAAATTTTCGGTTTGTCCAAATCCAAAGTATTTGCAGAGGACAATATAAAAGTGACTAAAAATTTGAAAAGGGTAGAAAACATTGTGGGAAAAGGAGAAAACACTGGTTACTAGCATTCTCTAATTTTTCCACAATGTTTTGGAAAGGCTCCTTTCACAGGGTCGTCAAAAGTAGGGGATTGTGTGGTAATGGGTTAATTGGCTTTCACATTTAAAACTGAAATAATGTTGAAAAGGATGTTAAACATGATGCAATCAATCAGTGTTATGTTGTCTGTTTACAATTTAACGCTTTAACTCTTTACAAAACAACAAAATTTTGGACTAGTCCAAATTGAAAGCATTTGCAGACGATAACATAAATGTGTATCAAAATTTGAAATTTGATTTGGAAAGCGTAGATAAACATTGTTGGAAAAGGAGAAAGTGCTGGTTACCAGCATTTTCTTCTTTTCCTACAATGTTTTCAAAGGGTCGTTAAAAATCCGGATTGTGTGGTAAAGAGTTAACACACAATCCCAACTTTTGATGACGCTGGGAAAAAAGCCTTTTGAAAACATTGAGGGAAAGGGAGAAAATGCTGGTAACCCGTATTTTCTCCTTTTCCTACAATGTTTTCTACATTTCCAAAATCAAAATTCAATTTTTGATTCATATTTATTTTTTCATCTGCAAAATGTTTTCAATTTGGACTAGGCCAACATTTTGTTGTCAGGTAAAGGGTTAAGACTACCCAATTTAGAACCTGCTGGTAACCATCATTTTAGAAAACTCCTTTTTGCCACATTTTTTTTTGGGGGGGGGGGGGGGTCGTTCATAATGTGAAAATTTAGTTCATTTGGCGTTAAGTAATGAAAAAATTTATGTTATTTTTTATGGTAGGAATTTACATCATTGTAAAGTGAAGTCAGATGTTGATCGTGATATGCATTTAACTCGTTACCAAATGACAAATTTTAGGCTTATCCGATTTGAAAGCATTTGCAGATGACAAAACAAAAGAGACTGAAAATTTGAAACTTGTTTTTGGAAGGCAAGAAAACATTGTGGGAAAAGAAGAAAATGCTGGTTACCAGCATTTTCTCCTTTTCCCATAATGTTTTCAGACGGCTTCTTTCTCAGGGTTGTTAAAATTGGGATTGTGTGGTAAAGGATTAACTCATTACCAAATGACAAAATTTTAGACTGGTCCAGATTGAAAGCACTTGCATAGGACGTAACTCAAAAAGTTGAAATTTGTTTCCAGCAGGGTAGAAAACATTATGGGAAAAAGAGAAAATGCTATATACCAGCATTTTCTTCCTTTACCCACAATGTTTTCAAAAGTCTTCTATCTCAGGGTCATAAAACAAGAAATTGTGTGGTAATGGGTTAATAAAACTTTCTCTAGTCTGTAGATGCATGTTTGTTAATTCAGCAATTAAATGATTAACCCTTTACCTCACAATCCTGAATATTTAAGACCTAACAGAGTATAAAACATTATAGGAAAAGGTAGAAAATAGTAATGTGCATTTTCTCTTTTTCCCACAATGTTTATAGCCTGTCAAGGACAAAACGTGTCTCATTGAGCCTCTTTTATCAACACTAAATGCCTTTAATTTGGATAGGTCATAACTTTTGTCATGTGGAAAAGATTTTAACTCTTTACCAAAATGACAAAATTTTAGACCGGTCTTAATTGAAAGCATTTGCAGATGACAAAATAAATGTGGTTGAAAAATTTGAATTTGTTATTGGAAGAGTAGAAAACATGGTGGTCACCAGCATTTTACTCTTTAGCAATTTTTATTGTTGATAATTAAGATTGTAAGCTGAAGGAAAATGTTGAAAAACAAGGGAATTTTTTTTAAATTTTTTGAGAAAACATTTTGAGAAAACATTTTGACATCTTTCGCTACTTACTTACTTACTTACCAGACAACGAAATTTTAGCCTGGTCCATAATAAAAGCATTTGTAGACCTAACATTGGTTTTATATGGACCTCGCAAAAAAAGGTTTAGACTAGTGTAAATTAACCCTTTCCCAAACGACAAATTTTAGACTCTTCAAAACTGAAAGAGTTTGCAGACGACAATTTTAACTTTCATAACAATAGCAGAAAATCATCCGAAGGGGCAGAAAACACTGTGAGAAAAGGAGAAATTGCTTGTAACGAGCAATTTCTCCTTTTCCCACAGTGTTTTCAAAAGACTTGTACTGCAGACACGTAAAAACAAGGGCTTGTTTGGGAAAGGGTTAAAAGTCATAGCCTACAGTGCAGGATTTCTTAGGAAGGGTTTGGAACAAAGTTGAAAAAGGAAAAAATGCTGGTTACCAGCATTTTCTCCATTTCCTACAATGTTTTCAAATTGGTTTTTAAATCTCTGAATTGTGTGGTATAAGGTATAGAGGATATTAATTTTGTCTTATTTGGTGAAAGATCAAATTTATTTCGAGTGAACACAATTGGTAGTGTTTTCATGAGTGGTGCAGCCACGAGTGAAAATATTGCTGATGGTGTTCACTCAATGAAATAAATTTAGATCTTTCACTGAAAAAAAACGCATATTCTAATTATTTCATGCTTTTAACCATTTCTTGGAGGAGCTTTATCAAAATCCAGTAGAGTTCTTGTCTGTTATTTCCCGTGGCATACCCCTCCTGCAAAGAACGCATTACAATATTACATCAAGCGCGAGAAATATAAGGTAAATGACGCCATATTTCCATCTGGCAGTGAGGCAGGTGCAATTTACCTAGGCAACAAGAACACGAGAATTGGTATTTTAACTCATTACCAAACGACAAAATTTTAGGCTTGTCCAAATCAAAAGCATTTGCAGACGACAAAATAGGAGTGACTGAAAATTTGAAATTCTTTTTGTGAAGGATAGAAAACATTGTGGGAAAAGGAGAAAATGCTGGTTACCAGCATTTTCTCCTTTTTCCCCCAATGTTTTCTAAAGGCTTCTTTGTAAGGGGCATCAAAAGGAGGGATTGTGTGGTAATGGGTTAACTGGTCGTACCCTTGTAATATCGAAAAATATTTTCACTGCTGTTTCTCGATATCCTACTGGAAAGCATGAAATAATAAATGATAGAATCCGTCTATGAAATGATAGAAGTTGAAGGATAGGGCAAAAATGCTTTTTATTTGTAGGGTATCATAAACAAACAGTGTAGGACACAGATCAGAATGCATGTTTTGTGCAGTCAGATATTGATATATATAGGACCTGACATGATTTGGTTTTTGAGATAAAAAATTATTAACCCTTTCCCAAACAAGCCCTGGTTTTTACGTGTCTGCAGTAAAGGTCTTTTGAAAACACTGTGGGAAAAGGAGAAATTGCTCGTAACGAGCAATTTCTCCTTTTCCCACAGTGTTTTCTACCCTTTTGCGAACTTTCTGCCATTTTCTTCAAATCTAAAATCGTCGTCTGCAAACTCTTTTTTTCAAATTTATTGTTTGGGAAAGGGTTAAACGAGTCTACAAAAGATATTATTAAAGGAGCCTTTGGCGAGCTTAATAACATGTTTATGTGGAAAAGTTTTATAATTTTTTACCTCAAAAACAAATGAGTGTCAGACCCTTTTTATCACATTGCTGTAAAACAAGAATTATAGTCCAAAATGTGTTAAACCAGAGGCATACATGTATCATGTGTAGTCACATTTATATGAAGCCTGTGCACTTACTTTGACAGGTACATTACAAACGAAAAATAGTTCCGAAGAAACTTGCATATATTGATTTTGTTTCAAGTCTACCAGTATTTAAATTAACACCTGTATCACAATTAAGAACTTTGATCACTGATTTCCATTAGGAACCTTGGTCAGTAATGTTTTAGAATGAAGCATATAATTACAATGTTGACTAAATACAGCACTATTTTCTCATCTCACACAAGAAAATTTCGAAATGGCTGTATCACATTGGAAACAAGGAGAGTTATGTGATAAAAACTGGACACAAAGGCATTTATAGTTGCGAAAGGCTACTCTGAGGTTAGTTTGTTTCTTCCGAATATATGCTAGTATATTTGATGGGGAACGGACAAAAGCCCTCTGGGACAGAAGTCCTCTAGGACAAAAGCCCACTAGGACAAAAGCCCACTGGACAAAAGTGGGCTTTTGTCCATGTGGACTTTTGTCCCAGTGGGCTTTTGTCATAGTGGGCTATTGTCCTAGTTGGCTTTTGTCCTAGTGGTCTTTAATTTGTCCTATGCTTTTGTCCTACATCCATATTTGACAATAGTTAGAGTGAAATAACTGGTTGCAACAATGTTAGTATTGTACACTCATGTTCAATTGTCAACGATTATTTTGCTGCACATATTTTAGATTTGACTTAAGATGTGTTAAGTTTTGGGCATAGGGCATTGTTTGTATAATTCCAGTTTCCACACATTAAAATTCAGAGCTCCAGATAAGAGGGAGTGATGGCTTTCTAAAGTCATCATTTCTCTTCAAAACCTTATATTGTGGGTAATCATTAGAATCGTGTCGGTGAGACAATTCTAATGAGTACCCACAACATAGGGTTAAGTAGAGAATAGTTAAAATTTTCAATTTTTGAAATCAAAATCACTCCCTCTTTTTGGAGGTCTGATTTTAATGTTGTTTAATTCTTTACCCAATGACAAAATTTTGTACTCTACTCAATTCAAAGTACTTGCAGACAGAAAATTTTATGTTGCTTGAATAATGATTGATGTCTTGATAGGGTAGAAAATATTGTGGGAAAAGGAGAAAATGCAGGTAAGCAGCATTTTCTCCATTTTCCCCACGATGGTTTCAGAAACCTTCCTCTCCTGGATTGTTTTAACCCTCTATCAAATGACAAAATTTTAGACTGGTCTAATTTGAAGGCACTTGCAGATGACAAAATAAACATACCTCAAAAATGGTTACCAGCATTTTCTCCTTTTCCCACAATGTTTTCAAAAGGCTTCTATCTCAGGGTCATAAAAAACAGGGATTGTTTGGTAAAATGTTAAACTCAGGACTGTGGGTAAAGAGTAAACCCTTTTCCATACAATCTCAACTTTTAACAGCCTGAGAAAGAAGCCTTCTGAAAACATTGTTGGAAAAGGAGAAAACGCTGGCAACCTGCATTTTCTCCTTTTCCACAATTTTTTCCACCCTATCAAAGACAAATTCCTCTATTTTTGATTTCAAACCTTTATCAAACCAGCAATTGTTTAACTCTTTACCACACGACAAAATTTTAGACTGGTTCAAATTGAAAGCATTTGCAGACAACAAAATAAAGGTGACTGAAAATCGAAATTTGATCTGAGATGGGTAGAAAACACTGTGGGAAAAGGAGAAAATGCTGGTTACCAGCATTTTCTCCTTTTCCTACAGTATTTTCAAAAGGCTTCTTTCTCAGGGGCGTCAAAAGTAGGGATTGTGTGGTAATGGGTTAAACAAAATTGTAACCCTTTTCCACACGATTCAGAGTTTTAATGTCTCAGAAAAAAGCCTTTTGAAAAAAACATGGTTGGAAAAGGAGAAAATGCAGGTAACCAGCATTTTCTTCTTTTCTCACAAATTTTTCTACACTTTCCTAGACAATTAACCCCTTACCACACAATGATTACTTTTAATGCCCCTGAGGAAGAGGCCTTTGAAAACATTGTTGGAAAAGGAGAAAATGCTGGTAACCAGCATTTTCTCCTTTTCCCTCAAAGTTTTCTTCTCTATCAAAGAAAAATCGCATCACTTGAGCCACTATGAAACTATTACCTACAAATGCTTTCGATTTGGATAGGTTAAAAATTCTGCTGTGTGGTAAAGGGTCAACATCATTTCAGCTAAATTTGATATGACGTCTGCAAATCCTTTGAATTTGGACCAGTCTAAAAATTTGTTGTTTGGTAGAGAGTTAGATAAGCTCTCGAAAACATTGTGGAAAATGGCAAAACTGCTGGTAAGCAACATTTACTCCTTATCTTCCATTTTATCTACGCTTTCATTTCAGCCATCTGATATGTTGTCTGAAAATACTTTCATAAGTCTGAAAGTTCATTATTTAGCGCGCACACGGGTGGCTCAGTGGTGAGTGTGTTGGACCTGGTGGTTGTGAGGTTGATACCTGGTTAAGGCGAAATTTCTTTCCAGCGTTTTTTCGCCTCTCACCACTGCTGAAGCATGAGAGTAAAGTAGTTGGTGGCTTTGGAAAGAAAGTTGTGTTAGCACTGGTACAAGAAAGCCAGTAAACATGTGTGTCATTGACCGCCACGATATGACCCTAGCTTTTAAAGTGGCTTTAAACACCAATACAACCAACAAATCATTATTTGGTAGAAATTTTGAACTATTTATCAAGAGACAAAATTGTAGACCGGTCGAAGTTAAAGCATCTGCAGAAAAAAATTCAAAAGTGGCTCAAATGATGGAATTTGTCTTTGTTAGGGTAGAGAAGAGTGTGGGAAAAGGAGGTAATGCTGATAACCAGTTTTCCAAAGTCAGAAGTGTGTGATAAAGAGTTAAGATTTTTGTATCCATATATATATATTGACCCTTTTTCAGATGATAAAATTTTAACCCTTTACCAAACAGCAAAATTTCATACTTGTTTACATTGAAGAAATTCACTGAGGAAAATTGACATGTTTTCAAATAATGATACTTGTTCCGTAGTAGGAAGAAAACATTGTGGGAAAGGAAGAAAATGCCGGTTACCAGCATTATCTCCTTTACCCACAATGTTTTCAAAAGCCTTCTTTATCAGGGTCGTTCAAAGGCAGGATTGTGTGGTAAAGGGTTAATCAATCTTTATTGAAGGCATTTACTGTTGACATTTTTTTTTTTAAATAATGGTACTTGTGTGTGAAAGGATAAAAAACATTGTGGGAAGGGGGAAAATGTCGGTAAGCAGCATGTTCTCCATTTTGCACAATGTTTCTAAAGTCTTCGTTTTAACCATTTACCAAACAATCACTGTTTTTTACGACCCTGAGGAAGAAGCCTTCTGAAAACATGGTGAGAAAAGGAGAAAATGCTGGTAACTAGCATTTTCTACTTTTCCCACAATGTTTTCTACTCTTTTGGAGTCAAATTTTATGTTTTAACGCCATTTGAGACATTGTTGGAAAAGGAGAAAATGCTGGTTACCAGCATTTTCTCTTTGTCTTACAATGTTTTCTACTCTTCTAAAGTCAAGTTTCAAGTTTTGAAGCCTCGTGCAAAGATTGTGGGAAAAGGAGAAACTGCTGGTTACCAACATTTTCTCCTTTGCCCACAGAGTTTTTCCTACTCTTTTAAAGTCAAGTTTCATTTTTTAAGTCGCCTTTATTTTGTCGGCTGTAGATGCTTTCAATTTTGACAAGTCTTAAATTTTGTTGTTTGGTAAAGAGTTAGACTTTGATATTTATCTTTGGTTAATGTTTCTGTTGTATACATTCATAATTCATTTTGAGTAATAAAATCTTTATTTATACTTCTGTGTTCTGTCTTGCATTCGAGTTCTCAAAAAGAAGTTCTAAAAAACTTCTTAAAAAAATTGATTTATTATTGATATTTTATTAAACACCTCTTTATCAAAGTTGATAATTCCAAATACACAAGTAGTAAAAGGTAATTTTCCTGGGTCCCCCCCATCGCCTACATATGTGTCTTTCTCTCCCGTTCTCTATCCGGCTCTTGGTTTCTCTATCCAACTGTCTTTCTCTTTCTTCCCCCGTTCTGTTTGCTTTTTTTTTTTCTCGGGTTGGAGGAGGTATCGATCTCAGGGGTCCGAGTTCCCAAGTCGACTCCCCTGACCATTAGACCAATTTGGAGCCTATAAGAATAAGGTTGTAGTTTATATTTGAATACAATGTCTTGTAAAAACATAAAAAAAAAACATGTACCGGAAGTCTCGTTACTAATACTTCGTGGTTCTTCAATCAAAACTTTCTACCAGACTGGCCCGTGTTTTAACAATCACAGTGATATCACTTTTTGAAACATTGAGGAGAAAGGGAATAATAATTTTAAGCAACAAATTCTGAACTGTTTTCTCCTTCAAAGAAAAAAACCAGCATTTTTTAGCAACATGTATACACTGTCGTCTGCGCAGTCAGTTGTAATGGTCGAATTCTTAACCCATTACCAGACAATCTCTATTTTTGACAACCCTGAGAAAGAAGGTTTAGAAAACATTGCCGGAAAAAGGAAGAAATGCTGTTATCCAGCATTTTCTCAAAATGTTTTCTACCCTTCACAAAACAAATTTCAAATTAACAGTCATTTTTATTTTGTCGTCTGCAAATGCTTTCGATTGGGTAAGCCTAAAATTTTGTCGTTTGGTAACGAGTTAACTCTTAGCCTGATAAGCGCTACTCGATGAACTTTTTTGGGCTGTATAGATCAAGATCAGACAGCACAGAATGTCTTACACTGTCTGATAAAAAGATATTTTTCCAGAAAAAAAAAAAAAACTTTGAAACAGCAAGGTCTGTTTTTGTATTTAGCAGTTAACGTTTTACCAAACGACAAAATTTTGATTTTGCACCGGTCGAACTTGAAAGCATTGGCAGATGACAAAAGTGACTGAAAATTTTTAATTTGTTTTGTGAAGGGTAGAAACCATTGTGGGAAAAGGAGAAAATTCTGGTTACCAAATTCTGGTTACCAGCATTTTCTCCTTTTCCCACATGTTTTCTTAAGGCTTCTTTCTCAGGGTCGTAAAGTAGGGATTGTGTGGTAAATTGATTGTAAAGCAGGGATTGTGAGGCTGATCCGAGACGACATTTTACACAAATATCCGAATGTCTCTTTTTTTTTTTTTGGTTCAATCCGTTGATGAACCAAGTAATTTTAGCAAGTTTCAAAAGAACTGGATCAAAACTGGCGTTCATTGCCTAAACAAGAAATGGAAATTTTCAACTTTAAATGATTAAGGTAAGACCTGTGTAATGGAAAACAGCTATTTCCACTAAAATATCATCCTGCAAAATTAGCTATAATTAAAAATGAGTAATATTGAACTACATTGTACTTTCACCTATTCATTTTTTCCTTCTTTGAATTATCATTTATAAATCTAAAACCGCTATACTCTCAATTCAAAAAGAGATAATAATTACCTCCCTTTTCAGAAAACTAACAAAAGTATCTAAAAAATAATTTCAAGATAGACACGGCGACTAATAAACGAAATTTCGGATCCGTTAGAAATCTGCAAAAATACTATTTCTGCATAATTCCTTATTTATCAACCAGAATTTTTGCCCCATGTTCACCGGAAGTGCATTACACAGGTCTTATCTTAATTGATTGTATGGTGTTTAATACCGTTTTCAACATTATTTCAGTTATATCGCGGCGGCCAGTGCACCTATCCATGCGTTCCTGGAGCTTCTTTTACCAGTACTTTGCACAATTTTCTATCCAAACCACTGGCCATAACTGTAAACGAGATCATTTCTGCGGTTAAAAAAAATGAAAAAAAAAACTGGCAAGAGCCATGGTGCTGATAAACATTTTAATTAACCCTTTACCACACAATCCCTACTTTTGACGTCCCTCAGAAAGAAGCCTTTTGAAAACACTGTGGGAAAAGGAGAAAATGCTGGTAACCAGCATTTTCTCCTTTTCCCGCAGTCTTTTCTACACTTCCCAGAACAAATTTCACTTTTTCAGTCACCTTTATTTTGTCGTCTGCAAATGTTTTCATTTTGAACTAGTCTAAAATTTTGTCGGGTGGTAAAGAATCAAACGAATATTTGATTGAAACTGTAGACATACTGGGTCCACACCTATACGCGACTTATTTAACCCTTTCCGAAACAATCCCTGGTTTTTACGGTCAGGAATAGAAGCCTTTTGAAAACATAGTCGGAAAAGGAGAAAATGCTGGTAACCAGCATTTTCTCCTTTTCCTACAATGTTTTCTACCTTATCATATAGTAAAATCATCTTTTTAGCAAGTATTAATTTGTCATCTGCAAAATGCTTTCAATTTGGTCTGGTCCAAAATTTGCCGTTTGCGAAAGGGTTAAAAGAATTCTAGAATCTGGGGTTTTCCCAGAATCATGGTCCGAAGGTATTGTTATCCCGATTTTCAAAAAGGGAGACATCCAATCAAAGAAAAATCGGATGATTTGAGGCACATTAAAACTGTCGTCTGCAAATAATTTCAATTTGGACAAGTCCAAAATTTTATCGTTAGGTATAGAGAGTTGACATCGTTGGGGATGCTAGAGTGAAATCAAGAGACGAAGAAAAATTCAGTATGATGACTACCCCCACGCAAACAAAACAACAAAAACGTGAAGTCCCCACTACAGATTTTGCATGGTAGTTTCAGAAAATAGTGCAAGAAAAGTGCGGAATGAATGTTGGAGGGGTGACTATTCAAGTCCTGAGTATTCGCTATGTCAACATTCTTTCCGTAGATTTATACAACCCCACCCCTCAAAACTGCACAGTAAATGGTAGCGGAATTCCTGGGATCGTACCAAAGAGAACTTTATAAAAAGAAGACGAGAACTGCTTCAATAGATTCACCCACCTCAATGTTAATCATATTCCAAAATCTATCTTAAAATAATCCATAAAATAAAAAAAAAAAAAATCACTGTTTCATAAACAAGCATTTTAAACAATCGACTAACACACTCAACAGTGAATATCAAACATGTCCAAATGAAGCACGTGGAAAGCCTGCAAATTTGGGGATTACCGCTATGGTGGTGGGGGGGGGTGTTTGTGTATGTCACGGATTTCAGCCATGCTTTGCAAAAAGCCAGTTTAACCCTTTATCAAACAGTCCCTGTTTGTTAAGACTCTGAGATAGAAGCCTTTTGAAAACATTGTTTTCTACCCTGCTGGAAATAAGGTTCAATATTTTGTTTATATTTATTTATATTTTTAAATATTCTTAGTCTTACTTAGTCTTAGTCTTACTCTCCAAGGTTAATGGTTTTCTAAATTTGCAAGTAACACAAATTCTAATTGGCTAAGCCGATTTGTTCAGCCAATCAGAAGTTGTGTTACTTACAAATATAGAAAAATCTGAGGAGTAAGACAAAGAAACGTTCTTAATAATGGTTGGTGAATACGGGACCAGTACTCCACACAGTTTTCTTTTCAAGCCACTGGCTGCTTTGTCACATAACCGTCGTCGAAACAGCCGTCAGCGATGAGAGAGGAATGAACCCTATGGTAATAACTATCATCAATCCTTGGAAAGAAGTGACCGACTCACTATTATAAGTAGTCTTTTAATATCAATAGTGTGATGGGTAGTAGTAGTAGTAATATCAATGAACATTGATGAATCAAAACGCATCGACTCGTTACCATATGTGACGCTATGTTTGCACAAGAAGGCCGACGGTATGTTCGCTATTTATGCACTTTGGACATGAAAATAGTTATCTAAGTTATTCTTTTATATGAAATTGACCAGAAATTATTTTTTTTTTTCATGAAGATAAGTAATTTCTTGCTCATATTCTGGCCTCAATTCTTAATTTCATCAAGTTGTTTCCTTATCATCACCAAATACGGACACTCGAGGATATACAATTATTTTTATTATACAATACACGTATATCGTAATTATAAATGTGCTGTGATTCTATACGTGCCGCAACTTTTGGGCAGAAAGGAAAAGTAGCTCGCGCTTTCAGTAACTTCAAGGAAGAAGTGGGCTACTTGTAGTCTGCTATTATGGTAATATCAGTTACTTGATTGGAAAAAAGGAATCGTATATTTATGTATGTGTATATAAGATCCCTGTTGGAAAGGTTTGATATTGTTTTCTTAACAATAAAATGGTAATGGGCTAAGAAAACATGCAAGAGTCGACATACAAAACCACCGGACCAAAGTTTCTGTCCTTTTCCTTACTTCGCTCAGCTTATGTTCTTAATTAGAAATCAGACATGTTTCGTACCGCACTTCGTATCCATGTTTTTGTTCGAACACAAGTTCGCGGCCGAACTCGAGTTAGAAATTCCAAGACCTCTTTCTATAGTTGATTTGTTTAAACTTATGTTCAGTTGTGACGAATACAGTAGTCTTTACAATGAATAGAACACAAAGTCATTTCTTACTTTATAATTTGAGAAATTGCTACTGATACAGCTCAAAAAATGAAACAGGGTCGATTTCAGAAAGTTGTCGCATTCTCCTTTGTAGAGAGTATTCTTATGGCAGTGGCTAAAACGAGGACGACTTTTTTTGGGGGTCGGCCTAAAATACGCATTGGAATTGTTTTTGTGAAATGGGCGAAATGGGAATCGTTTCTGGAAACGGAAATCGTCCCTGACTTACATTGATACCTACTAAATTATACCCCCACAAAGGAAGTTGGGGGGCTTATACTGGAGTCAGCCCGTCCGTCGTCTGTCGGTCCGTCCCTGAATTCTTGTCAGGAGCATAACTTTCAAAGTATAATAGCTAGTGACTTCAAACTTCACATACAGATAGGTCACATTGAGGAGAAGTGCAGTGTACAAGAACCATGACTCTATTCCAATTTTTATTTCGAGTTATCTCCCTTTGTAAATTCTACTTTTGGATTTTTGTCCGGGACATAACTTCCAACGTATACAGGCTAGTAACTGAAAACTTAACACAGATACGTCATATCAGGGAGAAATGCAGTGTAAAAGAACTATAAGTCTATTCAAACAATTTTTTGAGTTATTGGCCTTTGCAAATTTTAACTTTGGATTTTTGTCGGGGGCATAACATCCAAACTGAAAAAAGCTAGTAACTTGAAACTTCACACACAACTAGATCACCTAAAGGAGAAGTGCAGTGTACAAGAACCATAAGTATACTCCAACATTTTTTTGTTTGGGGGGGGGGGGTTTACTGCCTTTTTAGCTCACCTGAGCACAACGTGCTCAAGGGGAGCTTTTAGGATCACCCGGTGTCCGTCGTCCGTCGTGCGTCGTGCGTCGTCCGTCGTCCGTCAGTGCGTCGTGCGTCGTGCGTCGTCAACAATTCTTTAAACATCAACTCCTCCTAAACCGCTGGGCGGATTTGGACCAAACTTGGCTGGAATGTTCCTTGGGAGGTCCTCTTTAAAAATTGTTCACAGAATTTGATTCCGTCAAAAACTCTGGTTGCCATGGCAACGAAATGGAATTTTTTAGCAAATTCTTTAAAAATCTTCTTCTCTGAAACCGCTGGCCAGATTTTAAAATAATTTCACACAGATGTTCCTTGGGTGATTCTTTTCAAAAATTGTACGTGAAATTTTGATCCGTCAAGAAACATGGCTCTGGTGAATGGAGGCTTCTTGCACTATACAGAAATGATGAAATTCTTAAAAATTCTTCTTCTCTGAAACCGCTGGCCAGATTTTAAAATAATTTCACACAGATGTTCCTAAGGTGACCCTTTTCAAAAATTGTTCGCGAAATTTTGATCCGTCAAGAAACATGGCTCTGGTGAATGGGGGCTTCTTGCACTGTACAGAAATGAAGAAATTCTTAAAAATTCTTCTTCTCTGTAACCGCTGGTCAGATTTTAAAATAATTTCACAGAGATGTTCCTTGGATGACCCTTTTCAAAAATTGGTCGCGAAATTTCGATCTGTCGAGAAACATGGCTCTGGTGAATGGGGGCTTCTTGCACTATACAGAAATGAAGAAATTCTTAAAAATTCTTCTTCTCAGAAACCGCTGGTTAGATTTTGAAATAATTTCACAGACTTGTTCCTTGGGTTACCCTTTCCAAAAATTGTTCGCGAAATTTTGATTGGTCAAGAAACATGGCTCTGGTGAATGGGGGCTACTTGCACTATATACAATGTACATGTAGAAATGAAGAAATTCTTGAAAATTCTTCTTCTCTAAAATGGCTGGACAGATTTTGAAATAATTTCACAGAGATGTTCCTTGGGTGACCCTTTTCTAAAATTGTTTGCAAAATTTTGATTGGCCAAGAAACATGGCTCTAGTGAATGGGGGCTACTTGCACTATATGGAAATGAAGAAATTCTTGAAAATTCTTCTTCTCTGAAACCTGTGGTCAGATTTTAAAATAATCTGACTGAGATGTTCCTTGGGGGACCCTTTCCAAAAGCTGTACATATAATTTTGATCCATCAAGAAACATGGCTCTTGTGAATGGGGGCTACTTGCACTATATGGACATGATGAAATTCTTTAAAATTCTCTTTCTCTGAAACCCCTGGTCAGATTTTGAAATTATTTCAGAGAGATGTTCCTTGGGTGACCCTTTTCAAAATTTGTTCGTAAATTTTGATCCATCAAGAAACATGGCTCTCATGGATGGGGGCTACTTGCTCTTATACAGAAATGAAGAATTCTTAAAAATTCTTCTTTTTGAAACTGATGGTCAGATTTCGAAATGACTTTTACAGGTGACCGTTTGAAAATTGCTTGGCAAAATTATAAATTTGGTTCCAATGTTTCAATACCTAAAAAAAAAATAGACTATGGTCATCTCAAAAATTCAGGTGAGCGATCCAGGGCCATCTTGGCCCTCTTGTTAAATTTTAACATTTGATTTTTGTCCCTGGCATAACTTGTTTAGCCCTTAAAGTGCTGAATTAAAACAAAAGACATTTTCAAATAGGAAAATCATCTGATATATTGCTGTACCAAGTTTTTTCTTTGCCAGAATATGTAACAAAATAGTGGACAGTGTAGATCTAAGATCAGACTGCACGTTCTGTGCAGTCTGATCTTGATCTACACTGTGCACAAAAACAAGTTAAGTCGGTTCCAGCGCTTTAAGGTTTAAGAGCTATGGCACTTTACAAATTTTAACTTTGGATTTTATCTGGGGCATAACTTGCAAAGCATCAAAACTAGTAACTTCAAATTTCATGCACAGTTAGATCACCATGAACCAAAGTGCACTTTAGAAGAATCATAACTCTATTCCCACTATTTTTAGAGTTATTTTCCTTTGCAAATTATATTTTCATATTTTTGTCTGGGGCATAATTTCCACAGCATAAAGGCTGGTGACTTCTAACTTCAAATACAGATATACCACAGCAGAGCACAAGAACCACAAGTCTTTTTCCACTACCTTTTAGCTCACCTGAGCACGATAAAGTGAGCTATTGTGATCGCCCAATGTCATTCGTGCGCCGTCCACAATTTCTTTAAACGTCTTCTTTTTCTAAACCACTGGGTCAATCTTTATGAAACTTGGCAGGGATGTTCCTTGGGTTGAGCTCTACCAAAATTGTTCCAGAAATTGATTTCCATCTATTACTCTGGTTGCTATGGCAACCAAAAGGGAAAAAAAGCAAAATCTTTGAAACCCTCTTCTCTGAAACTAGGTGTAAAGTTTTGATACAGCATCTCCTAGTGAACCTCTTTTAAGTTCATTAATGTGATGCCCCTAGGATCAAAGAAAGTCGTCCTCGTCCTCGAATTCCACCTATTACTCTGGTTGACATGGCAACCAAAAGGGGGAATAAAAGCAAAATCTTTGAAAATCCTCTTCTCTGAAACTAGGTATAAAGCTTTGATATAGCATCTCCTAGTGGACCTCTTTTAAGTTTATTAATGTGATGCCCCTGGGATCAAAACTGGCCCAGCCCCAGGGATCACAAGTTCAAAACATAGGTAAAAGAAGGAAAACTTTGAAATTCTTCTTCTCTGAAACTGGAGGGCGTAGAGCTTTGATATTTGTTATGTAGCATCTGCTACTGCTACTAGACCTCTACCAAGTTTGTTCATATGATGCCCCCGGGGTCAAAACTGGCCCCGCCCCGGGGGTCACAAGATTGGACATGGGAACTAAAAGGGAACACTTTAAAATTCTTCTTCTCTGAAACTAGAAGGGGTAGAGCTTTGATGTCTGGTATGTAGCATCTCCTAGTGGACCTCTACCAAGTTTGTATATATTATGCCCCTGGGGTCAAACGTGGCCCCGCCCTGGAGGTCACAAGTTTAAAGCATAGGAACAAAGAAGCAAAAGTTTAAAAATTCTTCTTCTCTAAAACTGGAAGAAGTAGAGCTTTGATGTTTATTTTGGTATGTAGCATCTGCTACTAGACCTTTGCCAAGTTTCTTTATATGATGCCCCCGGGGTTTAAACTGCCACTCCCTGGGGGTCAAAAGTTTGAATATGGGGGCAAAAAAGGAAAACTTTAACATTCTTGTCCTCCGAAACTAAAAGGCGTAGAGCTTTGATATTTGGTATTTAGCATCTTCTTGTGGACCTCTACCAAGTTTGTGCATATGATGCCCCTGGGATTAAAACTGACATAGCCCCGAGGGTCACAGGTTCGAAACATAGGAATAAAGAAGGAAAACTTTAAAATTCTTCTCTGAAATTGAAAGGCGAGAGCTTTGATATTTGGTATGTAGCATCTCCAAGTGGGCCTCTACCAAGTTTGTTCACATGATGCCCCTTGGGTCCAAGCAAGCCCCGCCCAGGGATTCACAAGTTTGAGCATGGGGTCAAAAAAAGAAAACGTTAAAATTCTTCTTCTCTGAAATTAGAAGATGTAGAGCTTTAATATTTGGTATGTAGCATCAACTGGTGGACCTCTACCAAGTTTGTTCATATGATGCCCCTTGGGTCCAAACAGGCCCCACCCAAGGGGTCACAACTTTAAAACACAGGAACAGAGAAAAAATACTTTAAATGTTTTTGGAGAGCTTTGATATTTGGTTTGTACTGAACCTGTCATATGTTTATGTTTTTTAGCCCACCCGAGCATAACATGTTCAGTGAGTTCAGAATTAGGTCACCTTGGGTCATAAACTATGTCATGATGTTAAATTAAAGAAATACCATGTGGGCACTCTAGAGGCCACATTTCTTGCTCAGCTGGCTTGAAAATTGGTCAGAATGTTTGTCTTGATAAAATCTCAAATGAGTCTGAATTTGGGTCACCTGGGGTCATTAGCTACATCGCTATGCCAAATCAAATATAACTCTAGGGCTTTCTAGAGACCATATTTATTGTTCAATTAATTCGAGAATTGGGTAGAATGTTTTTCTTGATAAAAACTAGGATTAGCTTAAAATTGGGTCACATGGGGTCATAATCTAGGTCACTAGATCAAATAAAGGAAATACCTTTTGGGCACTTCTATAGGCCACATTTCTTTCTCAGCCAAGCTGAAAATTGGTCAGAATGTTTATATTGATTAATCCGAAGTGAGTCGGAATTTGGGTCACCTGGGGTAATAAACTAGGTCACTAGGTCAAATCAAATATAACTCTAGGACTTTCTAGAGGCCACATTTACTATTCAATTAATTTGAAAATTGGATAAAATGTTTTTCTTGATGAAATCTAAGATTAGTTCAATATTGTGTCACCTGGGGTCATAATCTAGGTCTCTAAGTCAAATTAAAGAAATACCTT
Source organism: Tridacna crocea (assembly GCA_943736015.1). Classification (NCBI taxonomy): domain Eukaryota; kingdom Metazoa; phylum Mollusca; class Bivalvia; order Cardiida; family Cardiidae; genus Tridacna; species Tridacna crocea. Next base: position 43,544,100 of record OX031068.1, on the reverse strand, counting down.
TAGGGCACTACAGAGGCCACAGTTTTTGCTCAATTGGCTTGAAAATTGGTCAGAATGTTTATCTTGATGATATATTGGATGGGTATGAAAAGAGAAATATCCTTGGGGCAGTCTAGAGGCCACATTTTTGCTCAATTAACTTGAAAACTGTTCAGAATGTTTGCCCTGATCAATTTGTGATGAGTTCTAAATTAGGTCACCTATGGTGATAAAGTAGGTCACTATGCCAACTTACGGAAAGTCTGTATTGACCATCTAGAGGCCACAGTTTTTCTCCATTGACCTGACAATTGGTCAGATATTGAATTATGTATGTGGAGCGAAATTTCGCTCATTGATTCAGGTGAGCGATCCTGGGCCATCATGGCTCTTTTGTTGTTGGATTAAGATTTTAAGAACAATTTTTTGAAAAGGGTCACCCAAGGAACATTTCTGTGAAATTATTTCAAATTTTGTTCAGCAGTTTCAGAGGAAAAGATGTTTAAATAAATAAAATTCTTAACCCTTCTCCAGATGACAAATGTTAGCCTTCTCCAAATTATAAGCATTTGCAGCTAACAATTTCAATGTAGGTCAAATGGTGCAATTTTTCTTCAGGAGGGTATAAAACATTGTGGGAAAAGGAGATAATGCTGGTCACCAGTATTTTCTACTTTTCCCACGATGTTCTCAAATACTTCTTTCTCAGCCTGGGTTGTTAAAAGCCAGGATTGTGTGGTAATGCATTAAAGAGGACCTCCCAAGGAACATTCCTGCAAAGCTTGGTCAAAATTGGTCAAAAGGTTTAGGAGAGGATGTTTAAAGAAATGGACGATGAACAATGCACAACAGACACAGGATGATCCTAAAAGCTCCCCTAGAGCACTTCGAGCTCAGGTGAGCTACTAACTGTAGGAAAAGGAGAAAATGCTGGTCACAAGCATTTTCTCCTTTTTCCACAATATTTTCTAACCCATAAAAAAAAGCAAAATATTTTAGCAACATTTAATTTGTTGTCTCTGAATGTTCTTATTTGGTCCTGTCAAAAGTTTTGCCATTTGGTAAAAAAGCATCTTCGCGAGCCAAGGTCATGATCACGATGTGGATCTTACCTTGGCTGATTGAGCCCTATTTTGAGATCCCTGCGATGCGCCCTATGTTGGATGCTGGTTATTACCCCCCTTTACATCATATTTCTAGAAGCCAATGAAATATCGTTTTACACACTGCTTCTGAACACACATGAAGCGATAAGCAGACATCCACATGGGTTTCCATGTTTACCTTCTACTCGAAAGGTAACAACTTTATTCCATTTCTATCAAAGATGAAATACTACAAGCGATTTCATTTGAGCTGGCTGCATCCAATGAAAAAGCGTATCGGGGCAATATAAAAATAAGGCTCAATCCGCCAAGGGTAGCGTAGTGAATCGCCTTGGCTTGCAAAGATGGTAAAAAAGTAAAACACCTTTAATTCAAAGATTCTTTAATATTTACAGTTGATAAAGCCCTCCATGTCTAAGCCATATACATAAATGCATAAATCTACCAGATAATGGAATTTAAGACTAGTCCAATTGAAATGCATTTGTAGACAACAAGTATTTCTCAAACCTTCAGATTTTTTCTACTTTTCCCACAATGTTTTCAATAGCTTTCTTCTATGGGCTTTTTTAACCCTTTACCAAACAATCCCTGGTATTAACACCTCCGAGGAAGAAACCTTCTCAAAACACTGTGGGAAAAGGAGAAAATGCTTGTAACCAGCATTTTCTCCTTCTCCTACAATGTTTCCTACTCTTCAAAAGTTGAGTTCAATTTTTGACTATGTTTATTTTACTTAAATTATCTCTTTACCACACAATCCCTGTTTTTTTTTTGAATCTGCAGAGGCCTTTTGGAAACATTGCCAGAGAAGGAGAAAATGCTCAGGACTACTCTTCACAAATCAAAAGTCAATTTTTGAGTCACACTTATTCTATAGTCTGTACATGCTTTCCATTTAGACACGCCCAAAAAGTTGTCATTTGGTAAAGACTTAAACCATGAATCTTTGCAATAAAACATACTTCAAGATACTCTAAGAAAACCCCAGTTGTAAAACTCTTTTAAAATCTCACTGAAAATCTGCAAAGTTCTTGACAATAAAACTGTCTGCAATATCAGTAGATGTCTAATAATATCACATTCTTCACTGTCTATATATTAACTCATTACCAGATGACAAAATTTTAGGCTTGTGCAAATCGAAAGCATTTGCAGATGACAAAATACAAGTGACTGAAAATTTGAAATTTGTTTTGTGAAGGGTAGAAAACATTGTGGGAAAAGGAGAAAATGCTGGTAACCAGCATTGGTAACCAGCATTTTCTCTGTTTCCCAAAATGTTTTCAACCCTTTCCAACTCAAATTTTGATGTTTTGATGCACATTTATTTTGTCAACTGCAAACGCTTTGAATTTGGACTAGTCCAAAATTTTGTCTTTTGGTAAAGAGTGAATGCAATGGAATGCAAGGCTTGGTATAATGCATCATGCAGGTGCATGAAGCTCCCTTATGTCAGAGCAGTTTTACATATATTCAATGATCAAAAGCTTCCAAATACGAGGTCTGTATACTTAACCCTTTACCAAAGGACAAATTTTGGGACTGGACAGAATTCAAAGTATCTGCAGAATTCAAAGTATCTGCAGACAACATATTAAATCTTGGTAAAATGATGATTTCTGACTTTGATAGGGTAGAAAATATGGTGGGAAAAGGAGAAAATGCTGTTTACCAACATTTTCTCCTTTTCAAACAATGTTTGCTAAAGGCTTTGTTTCCCCTCTGCCTCAAAAGTCGGCATTGTGTGGTAAAGGTTAACTAACCATTTACTAAACAACAAAATTTTAGACCGGTCCAAATTTAAAGCACTTGCAGCCAACAAAATAAAGGTGACTCAAAACTAAAATTTGCTTCCAGCAGGGCAGAAAACATTGTGGAAAAAAGGAGAAAATGCTGGTTATCAGCATTTTCTCCTTTTTCCACAATGCTTTTAAAAGGCTTCTTTCACAGGGGTTTTAAAAGTCGGGATTGTGTGGTAAAGGGTTAATTGAGCCATGCTCTGGTAAAAGGATACTTAATGCATCTCTGTGATTTATGATTTCAAGCAATCAATCACCTACACATGGATTCTTTAATAAGCCCCCCCCCCCTTTTTTTTTAAACAACCGATTTAATCCATCAGGTACACTGTTACTTGTACATGTACATGTACATACAAACAAGAGGACCATGATGGTCCTATATCGCTCACCTGAGTACTAAGCAGTAAAGGTCTACAATGAAGATAAATACCAAATATTGAGGTTCAAGGCCAAATGATAATGAAACAAGAGTGGCAAATTTTCGCAACATATGCCCATCCCACCGGCAGTTGTCAAGGAGGTATAATAGTTGCAAAGGGCAGGCAATACAACAAACATGTTCACCAAGTCTCGAGTCAATCTGACTTGAGACTTCAAAGTTCCATTCTGGACAAGCAAGAAATACTGTAAAAATAAACATCAAAGTAGAATAACTCAAAATCCGAGCAAGGTAGCATTACTGTTCTTGCACACAGTACCCAGTGATATTGCAACAAACATGCGTACCAAGTTTGAAGTGGTTATGACTTGAGATGACAAAGTTATATTCAAGACAAGCACAAAATGCAGTTTCATGTGAGATTTTATCAAGACAAACAATCTGATTAATTTTCAAGTCAGCTGAGCAAGAAATTGTGGCCTCTACAGTGCCCACAAGGTATTTCTTTAATTTAACATAGTGACCTAGTTTATGACCCAAGATGACTCAATTTTGACCTCACTCGGGAGGGCTAACAAACTTATAACAGGTTCACTACATACCAAATATCAAAGCTCTCAGAGGAATTTTAAAGTTTTCCTTGTTTGTTCCTATGTTAAGAACTTGTGACCCCTGGGCAAGGCCAGTTTTGACCACTGGGGCATCTTATGAACAAAATTGTTAGAGGTCCACTAGTAGATGCTACATACCAAATATCAAAGCTCTACACCTTCTAGTTTCAGAGAAGAAAAATTTAAAATTTTTCCTTTTTGGTTCCCATGTTTAAACTTGTGACCCCCAGGGCTGGGCCAATTATGACCCCAGGGGCATCATATGAATAAACTTGGCAGAGATTCACTAGGAGATGCTTTATACCAAATATCAAAGCTCAAAACCTTCTGGTATCAAAGAAGAAGAATTTTAAAGTTTTCCTTTTTTTCCCATGTTCAAACTTGTGACCCCTGGGGCGGGGCCAGTTTGGACCCCAGGGACATCATATAAACAAACTTTGAAGGGTTTACTAGGAGATGTTTCATACAAAATATCAAAGCTCTAAGCCTTCCAGTTTCAGAGAAGAAGAATTTTAAAGTTTTCCTGCTTTGTTCCTATGTTTAAATTTGTGACCCCCCTGGCAGGGCCAGTTTGAACCCCAGGGGCATCATATGAACAAACTTGGTAGAGGTCCACTAGGAGATGCTACATACCAAATATCAAAGCTCTACTCCTTCCAGTTTCAGAGAAGAAGATTTTTAAAGTTTTCCTTCTTTGTTCCTATTTCGAACTTGTGACCCACAGGGCAGGGCAAGTTTTGACCCCAGGAACATCATATGAACAAACATAGTAGAACTCCACTAGGAGATCCTACTTACCAAATATCAAAACTCTACAGCATCTAGTTTCAGAGAAGAAGAATTTTAAAGCTTTCCTTCTTTATTTCTATGTTTCAAACTTGTGACCCCTGGGGTGGGGCCAGTTTTGACCCCAAGGGCATCATATGAAGAATCTTGGTAGAGATCCATTAGGAGATGCTACACACCAAATATCAAAGCTCTGCGCCTTCTAGTTTCAGAGGGGAAGATTTTTAAAGATTTTGCCATTTTTTTCCTTTTGGTTGCCATGGTTATGGGTGGAATTCAATCTCTTGAACAACTTTGGTAGAGTTTCACCCAAGGAACATCCCTGCCACGTTTCATCAAGATTCGCCCCGTGGTTTAGGAGGAGAAGATGTTTAAAGAAATTGTGGACAACGCACAACGCACGACGGACAATAGACATTGGGCTATCACAAAAGCTCACTATGAGCACTTCGTGCTCAAGTGAGTTAAAAATTGACCAATAGCCAAAAATCTTGGTCAAGGTCAGCCTGCGCTGACTGCACAGGCTGACCTGGGTCAATCTTTTCACAAATGCACTAACTCTTTACCACATAATCCCAAGTTTTAACGACCTTGTCGGAGACGGCTTTTTCAGATACTGCGGGAAAAGGAGAAAATGCTGGTAACCAGTATTTTCTCAGTTTCTCACAATGTTTTCTACCCTTCCCAAATCAAATTTAAATTTTTCAGTCACATTCATTAAGTCATCTGCAATTGCTTTTCAATTTGGACGGGTCTATAAATTTGTCATTAAGAGAGTTAAGCCCCCTCTTCACAAAACATGGCAGTTTTTGAGCTGTAGCACCGTTACAGTAGAACTTGAATGATAGTTTCCTCAGTTAAAAAACTCTTTGAATATCTCACTGGCCTCCGGTTCCGAGTAGTTCTTGACAATAAAACTTTCCCCATTGTCCGCTCCAGATATCATTGCCGACAAACCTGAAAGCGACATAATAATAGTCTGTCTATTAACCCTCTATCAAACAACAAAATTTTGGACAGGACGAAATTAAAAGTATTTTCAGATAAATGCAGCTCAAACGATGATATACATCTAGACGACAAAATAAATGTAACTCAAAAATTGAAATATTATTTTGGAAGGGTAGAAAACAATGTGGGAAAAGGAGAAAATGCTGGTTACCAGCATTTTCTCCTTTTCCCACAGTGTTTTCGAAAGTCTAATTTCCCAGGGTTGTTAAAACTGGGGATTATATAGTAATGGGTTAAACTGCATCATCAACCATTATCCACCCATCATCTCCCACTAGATGGCATTGTACAGATACACATTTATCTAATTTGGGCATCCTGAGTACAGAAGCAGACTAATTTTTCAAAACAATAATTGTTACATTGAATTTCGAAATGAAATAAAACATTTACTCAATAAAATGCTACTTGGCGGGATTCATTCAGCTATGATCGGCTAGCATGTAACATATGCATCAGCCATCCATTAAAACAGCCTCTAAATCCTTGGATTATAGGCTAAAAGCTTCGGTATAAGCCCTTCTTTCCCAGGTATTGGGGAGACAGGTCAAATCTTTGAAGAATATGACATGCGCAGACAAAGATTATGCGACATTATCTTTCCCTAGATCAATCCCCAATCAACCACTGAACATGAGCTTCATTATGAGAAAAAGAGTGGATTATGAAGGAAATTCTGCTAAAAGATTTCAATAAACCAAAGGGAGTGAATTCCAAATTAATTTAAAATTTCTGTAAGGTTCACTTCCCTTACCTTCAACTAAAAATTCAAATAACTAATATTATTATTCTCATTGTTTCAAAAAACTGTGAGAAAAGGAGAATATACTGTTGAAGGCAGTGGACGACGCATGACTCATGTCGGACGACGGACATTGGGCAATCACAATAGCTCACCATGAGCACTTCATGCTCAGTTAAGCTGAAAAAAAGTCATGGCAGAAGGGGTTTTTGTACACATGTAAAAAGTTTCACGAAATTCCGTCAAATGATATTGGAGATATTCATCAACATGGACACATGGACGGACGGACGAATGAACGGACAATGCTAAAACTATATCCCTTCACCTTTGGCAGGAGATAATAACTACCAGAGGCTCTCAAGGATAATACAGGCTCACACAGCCTGTACAAATGGTGAGGAAAAAAGGCAAACAATATAAGTTTTATGTAAATTAACCCTTTACCACACAACCCTGACTTTTAACGACCCCTGTCAAAGAAGCCCTATGAGAACATTGTGGAAAAAGGAGAAAATGCTTGTAACCAGCATTTTCTCCTTTTCCCACAGTATTTTCTACCCTGCAGGAAACAAATTTCAATTTTTGCGTTACATTTATTTTGTCGTCTGTCAGTGCTTTCAATTTGGACCGGTCTAAAATTTTGTTATTTTGTAAAGAGTTATGAAGAAGACATATTCTAGTAAGATGTCTGTACATACGTTTGCCAGGTTCAGGCCTGTATAAACACAGAATTCTCTTGTCCATGGCCACAGCTCTGCCTATTTCATACCCAACACCTAGTGAAGGTTGTGTGACTTCAGCAACAACCACTGAAAATAGCGACAATAATAACAACATAGCATAGTACATCTCTATGTCACACATTTTATCATAACCTCCCTTGTTTTCAGTGTAATAAACTTATCACAAATTTTCTTATCTTATACATGTTTGATACATCACATTTGTGTGACGTCATTTCTGATGTCATTTTGTACACATTTACCGAGGGTACATTTATGAATGTTTTTGCACCATCTGATCTATCTTTTGTGAACTATCATTATGTGATAAAAAGAATCTGATATTTGTGGCCATTTGAGATAAAACTTTATTAAACTTGTCAAGGAAAATGTAATTAAGCTCGCCAAAGGTTCGCTTAATAACCTTTCCCTATGACTCGTTGAACTGTTTCTCAAGCAACAAAATTTTGGACCAGTCCAAATTGAAAGCATTTGCAGATAACAACATAAGTTTAGCTCACAGATTGAAATTTGTCTTGGAGAGGGTAGAAAACATTGTGGGAAAAGGAGAAAATGCTGGTCACCAGCATTTTCTCCTTTTCCTACATTGTTTTCGAAAGCTTTCCTTCCCAGGTCATCAAAAGTCAGGATTGTGTGGTAAAGAGGTAATAAAATCTTATCTCAAAAGCCAACTCATGTCAGATCCTATACAGGTCACATGCCTGCTTCACATCCAACAGTTAGTGAGATTTGAATTACTTATGCTACTTGTACCGATATCAGTGACAGTTTGTTTTAGGCCGTATGTTAACTCATATGCATGATGACTCATTTCTGATGAAGGTACTGACAATAATATTGCACATAGTACATCTTTAGGTCGTAAGGGTAGAATACACTTTGGGAAAAGAATCATATGCTGGTTACCAGCATTTTCTACTTTCTCTACATTGTTATCAAAAGTTTCATTCTAAGGGTCGTAAACTCATTACCAGACAAAAAAAATTTAGGTTTGTCCAAATCAAAAGCATTTGCAGATGACAAAGTAAAAGTGACTGAAAATTTGAAATTTGTTTTATGAAGGGGAGAAAACATTGTGGGAAAAGAAGAAAATGCTGGTTACCAGTATTTTATTCTTTTCCCACAATTTTTTCTAGCTTCCGTCTCAGGGTCGTCAAAAGTAGGGATTGTGTGATAATGGGTTAAAGACTTGTCCAAAATGAAATTTTCTGCAGATGACACAATAAATGAGACTTAGAAATTTAAATCTATATTTGAAAGATGAGAAAACATTGTGGGAAAACATGAGAAATGCTGGTTACCAGCATTTTCTCCTCTTCCCACAATGTTTTCAAAAGTCTTCTTGATAGAGGTCATTGAAAAGAGAAATTGTGTTAACTTTTAACCACACAATCCTGACTTTTCATGACCCTGAGAAAGAAGCCTTCTGAAAACATTGTTGGAAAAGGAGAAAATGCTGGTAACCAGCATTTTCTCCTTTTCCCAGAATATTTTCACCCTTCCCAAAACGAATTTCAAGCTTTGAGTCACATTTATTTTGTTGTCTGCAAATGCTTTAAGTTTGGGCATGTCTACAATTTTATCCTTTGGTTAAGAGTTAAGCGGCCAGCTACTTACCATCTGATTCCCGTAACCAATCTACATCTCTGTCGTGAATGTACTTGTCTGTCAATGTTTTCTCACCTGAAATAAGAACGAAATAATAAATTGCTCTCTGACAATGATGCCAAAAAGCCATTAGCTGAGGTCCAAGCATTGACAATCTTTAGATAACTCTTTATCAGGGTCTCCTTCCGTGATCCATGGCAAAACGGTTCATGGCTTCCATATGACCATGCAAGCTCCCAATGATTTAAAAAGAAAAAAAAAGAATGATCTGCTGGAACCAGGACTAAAAAGTCATGTTTGTTTAAACTATATTCTTCTCTAACTTCTGCAGTCAAGTTATGTATTTTAACCAATGGAACTGTTTATTTAAAGGTAAGCTGGCTAGTAACCAGCAGTTTTTCCTTTTCCCACATTGTTTTCTATCCTTAAAAGGACATATTTCACATCTTGAGTAATATTTGATTTCTTGTCTGAATATGCTTTCAGTTTGGAACAATCTATACTTTCACTGTCTGGTAAAGATTTCAAAGTTGGATTATGTGGTGAAGCCTTGAAGGGTTAACCCATTACTACATAATGATAACTTTTTACCACCCTGGGAAAGAGGCCTATTGAAAACATTGTGGGAAAAAAAGAAAATGCTGGTAACCAGCATATTTTCCTTTTCTAACCATTTTTCCAAGCCTATCAAAGGATTATTGCACCATTTGAGTCACATTGAAACTTTTGTCTGCAAATACTCTCCATTTGGACAATGCTAAAATATTTTGTTCTACTTTGAAATTCACCAACTGGTATTACTAAGTAGTGAGGCTTACTTTTATCCAATTCTTTTGCTCCCACATGCTCTGTGAGTACTGCCCCATAGTTCTTTAGCTGACCAATCAATCTGGCATACAGATCTGCATCTTGCCTTCCAGCTCTTATACTTCCACAAAAGTATATCTTCAAACTCATATTGACGATAAACCTGATAAGCATAATAACCATAAATATAATATGGCCTGCAACGTGTGAAAAGGGGCATTCGGACATTTGCATAAAGTGTTGTCTCAGATCAGCCTGCACAGTATGCGCAGGCTGATCTGCGACAGCACTTTACGACTGCGTTAAGATTTTATTTTTCAGTAGACTTGTGCAGAACAGAAAATTACATAAAAATGGAAAGTGTTATTTCGGATCGGCCTACGAGGACTGCCCAGGCTGATCCCAGTCAACACTCTACGCAAATATCCCAATGTACCTGTTCGCGTGTTTCAAGCCATATAGTCCATGCTCTGGTAAAACGGGGCTTGGAGATGCATTACACTGAGCAAGTCATCAGATAGCTATAGATCCATAAAACTCATCTCGTCTGAATCTCGAGGTGATCTTGTCTTGTGACATTACAGAAATTGATAAATAACAAAAAGCTTCAGCCCGGGGTCAGCCTGCATGGGCTATGAAGCCTGGCCTAGGTTGATACTTTTTGCATTCAGTTGTCCTCAGCAAATGCTTTCTATACACGTGTAGATTTAGGCATCTTAAAGACATTCATGGCTAAGATAACCAGTTAAACCCTTTCCAAAATAACAAATTGTTGAATCTTCTTAATTGATGATAAAATTCTGACATCAGCAAATTTGGAACTGTTACAGATGTGCTGTACAAAGTTTTTCGATTAGGTAGAATTCAATGTAAGAAAATCCTAGTAGATCTAGATCTAATAGCTGCAGTTATCCTTTTTTTGTTGTTGAGTAAGTTTGAAAAGATTTCACCAAAAATAGACTGCTAACATGCAAAAAAATCTTTCTTTTTTTATTTTGAAAAATCCATATATTATGCCGATTTTTTTTCCAGCATTAAACTTTTAAAAATAGAACATGGCAAAAGGAGAAATTAAGCCCGATCATTTGTAAGCAGGGACCTAAACGATTCTCTTCTTTCATTATTGGCAGTGGCTAGAGATACGGTACCGTACCTCTAGCCTATATTAAAGAAATGGCTAGAGATACGGTACCGTACCTCTAGCCCCGGAGTCTAAAGATACGGTACCGTATCTCTAGTCATTCTTATGATACAGGCTAGAGGTACGGTATTTTGTAGATACATGTAAGAAATTATAAATTTACTTCAGTTTTGATTATTATCGTTATTAGTATGTATTTGTAGTAATTGATCGGCATCAAAGGACAGAAACTTCTCAAGTTGCAGTGTGCGAATGTGCATTAATGAGCGAAAATAATAATTGCGTTGATTATTTGGTGAACTTGATTACTTAACCCAGGGATTCTATATAACATATGTAATATCCTTGCTTAACCCTTTCTCAAAAGACAAATTTTACACTCAAAGAATTTGTAAACAATTTAAATTTTGATGAAAAATGGTGGAAAATGGTCATCCAAAAGGGTAGAAAACACTGTTGGAAAATGAGAAATTAGCATTTTCTCTTTTTCCTACTGTGTTTTCAAAGGACTTGTACTGCATGTAGGAAAGCAATCAGTGGCTTAGAAAGAATATTGTGCCGAGTACTGGTTATAAAAACTCGAGGAAAGCATGAATAGGTGCACTGGCAGATGCAAAAGTACTGAAATACTGTTGAAAACGGCGTTAAACACCATTCATTCAATCAAATTCCTAAAGTTATTTACAACCATGTGCAGGCCTAGCCCCATAGCTCAGTCGGTATAGCGTACTGGAACTGAGAACAGGAGATCGCCGTTCGATCCACGGCTCGGCTAATAAACTTTTCGAGGATTGATGACAGTCAATGCGACAGGATTCATTTCTCTCTCACTGCTGTCCAATGTTTCGACGATAGTTATGTGGGAAAGCAGCCAGTGGCTTGGAAAGAATATTGTGCGGAGAACTGGTTAAAAGAACTCATTGTTCACATTATTTTTTGGCCTTTATGTTTGCAATAAATATTTACATATAATTCATGCCGTAAAATTCTGCTTCTACCATACATAAGCAATAGCCCACACCAAATTTCAGTTCGAATTGTGCTTACTAGACCCGAACCTAAACACGCAACTCTATCCACCGCTCCCAACCAAAGAGTAGATAGATAAATGAATAGATAAAATACCTTAATAAGTATAAATAGATGGATGGTAGACAGACAGACAGATAGATAACCTTTGTTCTCTCACTCCTGTCCCACTGGCTTTGAAATTATTGCCACCATGAATACAGTATTTAAAGCGATATCCTGTAACACTTTATCCTTTCTTTTATTTTTGTTTATACGCGCGGCTGGGCTTTTTGTATAGTCATAGAATCCCTCTTGTAAAACTGCACACTTTCTGCACTTTGATAGCACTCTATCGCCCTTTTAAATGTTTGAAAATCTTCAAATTTCTTCTCGACGTGAATACTATGAGCCATTTTGACCGTATGATACAAAATTGGCTTGAAAGTGCTTTCAGAAAATTTTCCGTGATTGAGTAATAGATTAATTATCAATTTTCGTGATTGAGTAATTGATTAATTATGTCGTTTTCCATAATCAATTAAAGAACAACAAAAGTTAAAATAATGTAAGATCCGCATACATCTTAAGCAATTAAATTCACCTAACTAATCAACGCAATTATTATTTTCGCGCATCGATGCAAACTCGCACACAACAACGAGTTTCTGTCCTTTGATGTCGAGATTGATACTAAGCCATACTAATAACTATAATAATCAAAACTGAAGTAAATTATTTTTTTACAAGTATCTACAAAATACGGTACCTCTAGCCTATATCATAAGAATGACTAGAGATACGGTACCGTATCTTTAGACTCCGGGGCTAGAGGTACGGTACCGTATCTCTAGCCATTTCTTTGATATAGGCTAGAGGTACGGTACCGTATCTCTAGCCACTGCCTTCATTATTTACAAGAAAAGATAGAAAGTGCAATTTTAGATTCCTTTTAGAAATGAACCAGGACAACCATATCTACTCGACGCATAAAAAAGAGTGTGATTATATGATTTGTAGAGTTTGTTTCGATCAATCTCATCAGGAAGTGTCGCGCGCATTGTCACTTGTGTCGCGAAAACCAGTGAAATTATTGGTATTATTACATGTAACAGATAAACGAATTATAAACTGAATTTCATGACTGCATATTTCGTTTAAATGTATACAAATGAACAATTCTGGTCTTTAATATTTCAATGACATTCCTTACCTGCCTGACAATGTGTAGCTTTACTGATAGCGATTTGACCGCGAAAACGTCAGGGGCCGCGCGTAATTAACTATGGTGTACCACAAGTGCTAAAATTGTAATTTACGACAACTTTTCTAGTATACTGGTCACTGATACTGATCAATATTTCACAAAGAGAAAATGACAACTGTCGTCTTCCAATCCCGTTTTTGCATAATTTCGTAAAATATCATGAGTTCTACCAAGAGAAATTAAGCAGTATAGAAAGTTGTTAAAGAGATGGTGTCTAGAATTTCAAAATGAATTACTTAGCCCGAGGCATGATTGATTATCATTTTGAAAATTTTGTGATAAAAAGCATTTTCATCTATTTTTTTTAAGATTGATACTTACATAAAGACTAAAAAGGATGGATGGAGACAAATCTCCGAAATTGTAAGAATTTCATAAAATATCGCTATTTCACACAATTATTCATAAAGATTAAATAGGTCTACACTTAATATATATACAAGTCGTGGCTTACGAAGGTCTACTTGAAAAAAGTTAGGAGGCGCCTGAATTAGTTCCTTGAAAGGAAAAGGTTGTAAGGTTTAAAGAAGTTCTGATATATTATGTAGAATTGATATCACTTGGCTATATAACGGTTTATTCCAATATGCACAATTAAATCTCTCTCTTTCTCTCTCTCTCTAGCCGACGAATCCGTAATAGAGAGGACATTAGCCAAAAAACCGGGATCTGAGGACAACCATTTCTGAGTGTTTTTCGCATAACTCTCTTTCAGTTTTCACTTCTACCATCCAAAAGGAACCTTGTTGTGGCTTTGGCTTGAAATCATCATAAAAAAAGAGAGTCGCTAGAGTCACTGTGTGGACAATATTGTCCTCACGTTACATTAATCTCTTTTTTTCTCTCATACTCTGTGAGGACAGTGTCCTCACATTACAGCATCTCTTTTTACTCTCTTTTTTGTAGGGACAGTGTCCTCACGTTACAGCATCTCTTTTTACTCTCTTTTTTGTAGGGACAAGTGTCCTCACGTAACGGCATCTCTTTTCTCTCTCTTTTTTGTAGGGACAAGTGTCCTCACCTAACGGTATCTCCTTTTACTCTCTTTTTTGTAGGGACAAGTGTTCTTACGTAAGAGTATCTCTTTTTTCTCTCTTTGTTTGCAGGGACAATTGTCTTCACCAAACAGCATCTCTCTCTCTATCTATGATTTGAACTAGTGATCTTTTTTACCATACCAAATGCAATCTTAAACTGGCCTGAGATATCATCAAGATAAACATACTTAGCAAGTTTTGCTATGATTGCTTGAAAATTGTGTCTGCTAAGATTTTAACGAGATCTGTCTAAGATTAAATGAAATGAGCTACTTTTTAGGCCTGGCTAATCCCAAATTCAAAGTTGACCTAGACATCATTGATCTAAACAATACAATACATTTTATTTGCTCCAATGTAGATTTTATTTGCTCCAGTGTACATTTTGCAAAATAACAATAATTAAACAATGTAGTAGTCAACGTGACTTTTGATATACATGTACTTGAAACTATTAAAAGGGAAAGAGAGTTATATAGTTAATCAAAGAGTGAAAACGCTATTCTGTAAGTAAAAAATATACGTGACCTGTTTTGAATGAAAATCATTGTCCATTTTATTTTGCGAAATTGGGATGATTCTATTGCTGAGAGAATAGTTTGAATTATTTTTGTAGTATTTATATCGTATTCAACATTACTCCAATTATATCACACTAACAAGTGCACTTATTCATGCTCTCTTGTTTTCCTTTACACTTACGCTTCACCGTGAATAATCTTTCTAAGAAACTGGCTGCTTTTCAAGTATGTACATACATATTGTCGAAAAACAATGTTCATTTTATATTAAGAAAATACATATACTTTTTTTTCTTTCTTTTAACGAAGGATAGAAAATGCATATAAAGAGACTTTATATAAAAAGACTGATATGAGACTTTATACCACCTAGTGACCTGATATGCACGCAGTATAGAACATTACTGTTAAATATAGACCTTTCTTTTTGTACTATATTTATATTTGATATCAGCATAAAATTTTAATACAACTTCATCTATATACTAAACATTATAAGGGAGATTTGAAATTCTTTTGTCTAACATGAGACTTTGTATAGCCTGCATAACAGTATATACAAACGATCTTTTATACTTTTTAGAGAAAAGCTATTGAAAACATTGTGGTAAAAGGTGACGAAGCATTTTATCCTTCTTTAGAACAGTGCTTTTGAAAACATCGCTATGCGTGCATTTTTAAAGGACAAGCTATCGGAAATATTGTGGTAAAAGGTGACATAAAGGTTAATATATTTTGTGCTACTTTCGTGTCAAGCTTTTGAAAACATTGTAGCAAAAGGAGACAAATCATCCAGATGTCGATATCTTATAATTCTTCGAATGAAAGCCTTTGAAAACATGCACTTTTGGTGCTTCTTTAGTAAAAAGTTTATAAAACAATTTGGCAAAGGTGATATATCATGCTAATGAAAACGGGAAAGTAGAAAGCTGCATAAATCAGCAAAGTTATCATGCATACATTATACAATATACATCTATCCAAATATCTTTTGAAAAGCAATAACGTTATTTACCTGCTTGCTTATAAGCACACAAATATTTGAATCAGTGACCTATCTTTTTACCCAGCTGAACCCATATTCAAACTTGGCCTAGATATCACCAATATAGATATTCTGAGCAAGTTTCACAGCATATAAGCCAAAATTGTGGACTTTAAAGTATTAATAAGTCTGAGCAAGATTCACGATGATAAAATTGTAAAAAGATTATTCCTACTTTTTTATCAAGCTAAAACTAGTTGGCCTTGAAAACACTGAGCAAGATTCACGATTGAGCATAAATTGTGGTCCCTTGAGTGTTAACAATGTTTTTTCTTAGATTTGACCTAGCGACCGACTTTTTATTAACATTCTGAGCAAGTTGCACCGTGAATAAGAATGAGACAAAAATGTGACCTCAAGAGTGCTAACAATCTTTTTTCTTAGATTTGACCTAGTGACCTACTTTTTGACCAGGCCAGACCAATATTCAATCTTGACCAAGATATCTTTGACATCAACATTCTTAGCAAGTTGCACAGTGAATAAGAATGAGACAATATTGTCTGGAACGTTAACAAGATTTTTTTTAGATTTTACGTTGTGAAATATTTTTTGATCCAGCCAAAACCATGTTCAAACTTGATCTAGATGTTAACAAGATAAACTTTCTGAGCAAGTTTCACAATGAACGAGCCTAGATTGTGACCACTGTATTGTTTACACCAGAACTGTCTAAGACAACTGGAGGATGCACAACAGACATCAACAATCGCAAGAGCATTGTGTGCTCAGGTGAGGTAACAAGAGCACTGCAAGTGGGTGCTACGCTCGGCTATAGGTCCTGGATAGTGAAAAATTCTAAGTCAAAATAGGGGAATAATTCTGGCAAAAATGCATTTAAAGTTATCTCCCTTGTTAGTATAGATTGCTCTTTAGATAGTAAACATATCTTCCAAGTTTCAAGTAAATATCTTCAGATATAAGCGAGGTATAGCCAAGGTTAAAGTTTGTCACGTCAACAACCATGCCGCCAATGCCTACAAATCCAATGACACAAGTGTGATGACACTACCTCGACTTTTTGTTCCAAAACAGTCGAGCTAAAAAGCTGCATACCTGTAACATAATTACACTACTTTGAGTTACTTCCCTTAAAATGCATTGTCCTTTGATAGAGAACACATATTCTGAGTTTAAAGTAAATATTTTCAAACTTCAGATTTTTTTGCAAAACTTGAAAGATTTTGCACAATAACAATGCCAATGCAATAGCAATACCTTGGGTTTTCCCTGCAAACAGCTGGTCTAATCTAATGAAAGATTCAAAAGTGAAAGCAAGTTTATTCCATTTCAGTAATATACAGTCACGAAAAGCTAAATAGGGATTTAATTCTTATTCATATTCAAATGTGCACAGCAATTGGATGTCAATAGTGTGCAACATGAAAGGTAAACCAATGCATCACTTGAAAGAAAACTTTCCAAACAGATGAAACTACAACTGTCACGAGCTGACATATACCCCCACTGACACCTTGTGAATGGAACATCACTAAAAATCAAGTCAGACTTTTCCTAGGTTTGTTCTAATGGAGTATGGATTATGGAGTTTCGATTTCTAAAACTATCTATACCTTAAAAGTAATACCCTGGACATAATCCTTTAAAGTATAACTAAGAAAACAAGATGTGTTTGTGAAACACTAATACCCCCGTAATAGCTAATTTTAAGAAGTGTGACCTTCATAAATGACATTGACAGATGACCTTGAACTTGTCACCAGCAGATGCATAACAATGAGATACACCTACATACCAAATATAAACCTTGCATCTTGCAAAGCCTTGAAGTAATGGGGAATATTAAGTTCTTTAGTTAAGTTTTGATAGGATTTTTTTTAAGATAATGGGGTTTAAAATTTTGACCTTGACCTTGGACATATAACCCTCATTAGATGCATATTGATGAGGTATACCTAAATACCAAATATCATCTTTGTTTCTTGAATAGCCTTGAAGTAAGTGGGGTCCCGGGGGTTTTTTAGTTTATAGAATAGGACCTCGGCCTTTCTCTATGGCATGTCGTAGAAGGCGACTAAAATTAGAGACAAACGGCTGCTTTCCTCGTAATTCGTAGGATTGCAGCAGGCTGGGTAGTTCTTATTCCAAATCCTATATATTTTTTTTTTCTTGATGTAAATAGGGTTTGGAATGGGAATCAATTGGCCTGTGGGACCCCGTGTGGTTTAATCGGGGGTATAAGAATAAACCACTGCAGTCCCGCGATTGTCACATCTGCCATTTCATCTGGTGGAACAAAAGTGACAGCATGCATGTCGTAAAAGGCAACAAAAGGGGCATCATTTTGTGTTTCATCCATTCCTCATTTATCATGTTTGTCTTATGTTGTTGTACATGTATGTTATTTTCACCTCGCATTATTGTTTACTAAGTAAGTGCGCCCAATATGACCTAAGTTGTCGACGGGCCATAAAACACTATTCATTCATTGAAGTAAGTGGAAATGTTAAGTTTTTCTGCTAAGTTTTGCCGACAGAGGGAAAGACAGACAGACAATGGTAAAACAATATGCCCCAATCGCTTGATGCAGGGGCATAAAAAATGTTAAAAATATATAATCATCATGTATAAGACATCCACAAAGGTGTTTTCCATCAAGGTATTTAGATTACAATCCGATAGAAGGCAGTGCTTAACAAAGCTTTATCCCACTGCCATCATGATGTACACAAAAAAATGAAAAATGTTGGATTACTGTCACTCTCTATATATCCAAAGCAGGGATTTTTAATTCAAAACTAGTTCTTGGCCGCTTAACTAAATATTGACAGTTGACTGTTTGAATGATTAGGTGGATTACTGTCACTGTCTATATTTGATGGATGGATTTCTGCCCTAAAACTGGTTGTAGGCTGGTTGACTGTTGACTGTTGGGACGTTTGATTGAATTACTGTCACTGTCTATATCCAACGCAGGGATGTCTGCTTCAAGACTAGTTGTTGGCTGGTTGACTGTTAACAGCTGAATATTGGAATGTTTGGCTACTGCTGAAATTGGATGAATGGATCTCTACATGAAGACTAGTTGGTTGGGTGACTGTTGACAGCTGTCTGTTGGAACTTTCTGAAGCTGCTGTTGACATACTTCTTTCAACAGGTGACAGAACATCTTGGACCTCTGGAAAAAGTCAGGAGTTTTTTTATTAACCCATTACCACACAATCCCTACTTTTGACGTCCCTGAGAAAGAAGCCTTTAGAAAACATTGTGAGAAAAGGAGAAAATGCCGGTAACCAGCATTTTCTCCTTTTCCCACAATGTTTTCTACTCTTCACAAAACAAATTTCAAATTTTCAGTCACTTTTATTTTTCCATCTGCAAATGCTTGAAATATGAACTAAAATATGCTCTAAAATATTGTTGTTTGGTAACAGGTTAATAATACTCTCGATGCATGCTGAATCTCTTCCAAATTTGGTTTGAAAGCTTTGATTATTACTTGGTCAGGGTTCAATCTAGAATATAAAATTTGGTGGGACATTTGGGCCCTTCAGTGATCTCTGTAAAATCTGTTATCCCACAGCATAGGGCTAACTTTGATCATAGAGTGGTAACTTGAATGAAGTATTTTGGTAGAGGACTACATTGTATAAGGCAATGCTACATTCATAATTTGAAAGCTCTAGGCCTAGTGGTTTGAGAGGAGAAGATTTTTAAAGATTTCCTTCTTTACTTACCAATGCAGGATCCCACAGCATAGTGCTAATTTTGATTGTAGAGTAATTATTTTAAGCATTTTGATAGAGGACCATGAGTATAAATTATGCTATATTGCAAAACTTGGAAGATCTAGGCCTTCTGACTTTTAAAAGATTTCCTTCTTTATCTCTACATAAAATACAGGATCCCACAACATTTGCCTAAATTTCATTATAGAGTCATTATACTCTATATATATAGATATATTTTGGTAAAGGACCATAAGGCAACGCTACATGCCATATACCTGTGCCTAAAGGCAACGGAAAAGAAGAGCTGTCATTGACGGTTAATGTTCCCCAAACCAGTACTTGTCACAAAATGTATGACATAATTTGAAATCCTCAGCTGTTTTCCTACATAAGATCTATTTGTGCACAGAAAATTAAGTGAAAAGTCAAACGTAAGATAAAACATAAAAAAATGTCATTAAATCCCCTTATCCCATAACACTGTTTTCATTAATGAAATATAAAGAGTATATGGTCAGGAGCTTTTGATGAATAAGTTAAAAGTGAAATTTCATGAAAATATGACCAAAAATTTAGAAGATATTAGAGAAAAACAAATTTAAACGTGGAGCCCCCTTTTCCCACAACACATTCTTAATTCTTTACCACACAATCCCGACTTTTAACAACCCTGAGAAAGAAGCATTTTGAAAACATTGTGGGAAAAGGAAAAAATGCTGCTAACCAGCATTTTCTCCTTTTCCCAGAATGTTTTCTACCCAGCTGGAAACAAATTTCGCTTTTTGAGTTTCATTTATTTTGTCATCTGCAAATGCTTTCAATTTGGACAGGTCTAAAATTTTGTTGTTTGGTAAAGAGTTTAATTGAGAATCAAGTGTAAACTACTCTTTCTCTCAAAGCAATCTATCTGTCTATAAAATTTCAAGTAAATGGCTTCAGCTTTTCCAGAGATATTTTCCTTATAGGAATAAATTCTTCAAAAAATCAAAGGGGGATAATTTCCCTAAAAATTTTGATAGAGTTTTGGTTCTTGTTGAATAGCTATCTGTGTATCAAATTTGAGACTAATGGCTGTAATGCTTTTGAAGTAATTGCCATCACAAACTTTCATCAACCCCCCCCCCAAAAAAAAAATAAGCATAAAGCTATAATACATTAAGTCCCCTTTTCCCATAATACACTTTTGTGTAAATGAACTACAAATAGTGCATGGTCTGGGGCTTTTGATGAGCAACTTAAATATGAAATTTCATAAAATTCTGACCAGTAATTTAGGAGATACTAGAGAAAAACTAATTTTTACATTAAGTCCCTTTTTTCCACAACACAGCCTCAAATTGAGAAACAAGGAAAATAGTATCTGGGAAATGTTCCAAGAATTTGATATATGAAGTTACATCCAATTTAGTCAAGGGGTTGTGGAGAAATGGCTTCGGACAGACAGACGTATGGATGGACGGACAAACAGACGCACAGCATGGCAACTATACTCACCGAAACTTTTTCAGCCAGCATAACAAAAAGTACCATATAAGTTGGACAACATTGTGAGAAAAGGAGGAATCGGTTACCAGCAATTTCTCTATTTCACATGTTTTCCTAAATATCATCATTAAATGGCATCAAAAAGGCCACTCTGTTCTCAAAGAATACCAAAGTAGTCCCCTACTCCTTTTTTTCAACAAGAACTGTGGGCAAAGCGTACAAATACATAACCCCTCCCCCATACACACACACTTTAAGAAAGTGCTATGAGAGAAGGGAACAGTTTCTAAAACAAAGTTCATTTATTACCTTGACCGGTGCAAGTTGGATGTATATGACCCAAAAACAATGAGGCACTTCCTTGGGTCATAGGCAACATTAATATAAAGTTCAATGGCCATAGGTCAAATGGCTTTTGAGTTAGAGCCCAACAATAGTTTTCAAGCCAAGTTCACCTGTTACCTTGACCTTTGACAAATGAGACCGTTATTTATAGGGCACCTCACGGGCAACAATTTGTAAAGTTTCATGATCCTAGGTCAAAATTTAATGGATTTTGAGTTAGAGCATGGAAAGGAAAAGTCTACAGAAGGACAGATGGATGGACAAACAGACATGGTGAAATCAGTATACCTCCTCCACTTTGTATTTGGGTTGAATAGTAACTATTTACTATTAGTAAGGATCAATCATGTCAATGTTAAAATACTTGCCCTTTTCGCACCACCAAAGGTTGTTTTCATCTCCATAATCAAAAGAACGTGATGCAAACTCAAGAAGTCTTGGTTTGTACTTGAATGTAAAGTTTCATTTTAGAATTACATGATGGTTGTCCTTCTTTGGCATCATTTACGTACTGTGCTAGCCATCCTTTTGAGTAAGTGGCATCAATGCTGAAAAATAAGAAATTAAGAAAGAATTATGTCTTACAATCATTGAAGCATTTTTTTTTAAGTCCTCCTGATAAAGGAAAAGCACTTGGCGACAGAATATGCTTCCTGAACAAGTGCTTGTCACAAAAAGTTTCACATAAATCCAGTGAAGTACTACGGTGAGTGTATTAACTGTTAACAGTTCATTTTTTTCATTCAAACATGATCTCCCTTTGAGGAAAGTTTCATGTCAAATTTTTTTGTGTGCTATACATGTTCAAAGCATGTTCCATCAGTGTGTGTGTGTTTCAAATTGGTGGCTTGCATGCTTAAGAAGATAAGGCCTGGAAAACAATTATCATAACCAAGAGCCGTCAGAGAGAGATTATGCTCCTGAACAAGTTCTTGTCACATATAGTATGACATACATTGACTGAGGAACTGACAGCCAGAGATATCATTCTAAAATATTTTTTTTATTCCAACATATTTAAAACTAGAATGATTATCCAAGGACAACTGGTGTCAAGCCCACAAATAGTTGAACTTCATGTGTGACTTGACTTTTGACCTACCTGAACAAATGTTTCAAATGGCAATCTACTCATGATGGAGAACAATTGTGTAAATTTCTACTGAAATCTATCCATAAATGTAGGAGTTATGGTCCCTACAAAACTTTAACCTTTAGCTGTGACCTTGATCTTCAACCTATGGAACAAATGGTTCCAATGGTACATCTACTCATGATGGAGATCAATTGTGCCCATTTTTTTTAAAATCCATCCATAAATGTAGTAGTTATGGTCAGGACAAATTCGGACAAACAGGCATACACATAAACTAACACACATACACTAAACTGTCATTGTGTCAACTTGTCTTGCTCAATGCAAGTGGGCTCTACAAAAACCGGGTAAGTCATCTGCACAATATCATAAGGAGTTTGTATGTGAAGTTTCATCCAATTGGGTCAAAGGGTTGTGGAGAAATTCCTTCGGACAGACGGATGGAAAGAAGGATGGACGGACAGACCAAGCAGTGGCTATATGCTTGCCCTTCAGAGAGCATAATAACAGATACTAAGTGTAACGTTACGATAAAAGAATGTTGGCTGAGCCGCGTTTGAACTTACGACCCTAGGATTGAGGGCACCATATTTTACAAAGTGATCTAAGTGGGCTTGGCTCATCAATGATCTAGTAATGAATATTGTTATGAAACTTAATGACTGGGCTGGTGCCACTCCTTATTCCATGCAAATTTGGAGAAGATTGAGCCCAAGCAGTGACTCCTAAAGTGTAAAAAGAAATTGTCATTTTTCCCTTTTCTATCATGTTTTCATATTTAATGATCCATTTTCAATAAGGTCCATCCTCATGACCATGCAAACATTTTGGGCAAGTTATAAAAAAGACAGCCAAAATTGTGATCTCTACAGTGTAGACAATGGCATTGTCTTCACGGCCCTTTTCCTTATGATTTCATATGGAATGACCCCCATTTCATCAGAGACTTCAACCTGATGATCTGACAAGTATTAAGTCAATAGTGTGATCTCTAGAATGAAACAAAGAAACTGTCAATAATATCACACCTTTTTGTGTGATTTCAAATGAATGCCATCACTATCAATTAGCGTTCATCCTCATAACTTGACAAACATTTTGACCAAGTTTCAAAAGGATTGGGCCAATAATGTTGCTGCAAACATTCAAGAATCACAAAAGCTCACCATTACCATGTTTTGCTCAGGTGATCAGGTGAGCTAAAAAGTGCATTTAGTCACCAGACTGCAAAGTGTCAAATATAATTATTGGTGACAACACTGTAGCAGCCTATGCAAAGGCTCTAGCAACATGTAAGGTGTGTTCTTTACATCGAGATTTCCTCAGAATTTTTAAAATTTTCATTCAGAATATCTTGCGCATGATCATTATAGAATTTCTTCTAAATCACACAAGCCAACATTCTTTCTGACATTTGACAAAAGTCATTGTGAAATGTGTAATTTGTCTCTCACAAATAGGCGAACAATAAGTATTGCGTCTTAGTGGGGTGAGCAGCTGGTGGCTAAAATTGAATGTTGTGATTGTACTGGTGTGAGAAACGACAGAAAGCCATCGTTAGGTACACCAGCACCAGCACTGAAATACTGTTGAAAGTGCCAATAAACCCCATACAATCAATCTGAATCACACAAAATATGGCAAATGAATCTTTAGAAATCTTAAACATCTTGATCTAAGGAACACATCTGACTTTTTCTCAGAAAAAAACTAAATAGGTTGATTGGGGTTGACTTTATAATATGACATACCTCATATGAAAGTTCATCTATGCAATATGGTTTGACAAAAGATTTCTGAAATTTTAACTATAATTATACAAGCCTTCAACCATTTTATCCCCTTTTGTTAAAAACAGAAAGAACTATAACTGTCAATTTGCTGTTTAATGATAGTTGCTGCTAACAAATTTGAACAATAATATATGTGTGTTGCATAAAAACAGCAAAATTTGTTTCTGTAATAATTTTACTTAATATCCTTAATCTGCAAAATTGACACATACCAAGGGTATGATAAGTCAATCAAACTTTCAAAAGTATAATCTACAAATACTGGCTTTTTGTTTTGTGCACAATATTTAGGTTTCTTAGGATGAACATTTAATTTCAATTAGAATGGTTGTCCAAGGACAAAAGGTGTTCAGCCTACAAAGATTTTTTTTTTATTTATATTGGACACTTTGAACTTCAAGTTTGACCTTGACCTTTGACCTATCTGATCAAATGTTTCAAAGGGCTCTTCTACTCATGATGGAGAATAATTGTACAAATTCATATTGAAATCTATCCATAAATGTAGAAGTTATGGTCCTGACAAAACTTTGACCTTCAGCTGTGACCCTGACCCTACCTAAACAAATGTTTCAGATGGCACATCTACTCATGATGGGGAACAATTGTGCAAAACAATTGTGCCAAGTTATCTCGAAATCCGTCTACACTTGTAGAAGTTATGGACTGCACAAATTCGGAAGGACACACATACTAACTTAACACTAATGCACATACACTGAACTGTCGAGCCCGTGTGTTCTTGAGTAAACAGATAACGAGTTGTGTTCATTTAACAACTTTTGAGTTGGGGATTTGAATGTAATAGGTCTGCCATTTTTACCAGTATTTTGTATGGCAATCAGCGGTATTCAAATCGCAAAACAGTATTTTTCATAATGTGACCAGGTCAGACGTTGGATTTACATCAACAGCTAGCTAGAAGTTACATTTTTCCTGCTGAATAGCCATGCAGTAAGTTCTTTGATGAATCTTGGCTGTCTAGGCCTCTATCAAAGCAGTGTATCCAACATTTCGCAAAGTTGCTTGATTCAAGACATAATTATGGACTGAAAATATGGAC
Source organism: Tridacna crocea (assembly GCA_943736015.1). Taxonomy (NCBI): domain Eukaryota; kingdom Metazoa; phylum Mollusca; class Bivalvia; order Cardiida; family Cardiidae; genus Tridacna; species Tridacna crocea. The sequence continues at coordinate 43,519,027 of OX031068.1, read as the reverse complement.
CATAACATTATGGTTACCTTAATCACAGGAATCTGACATTCTATAACCAAAATAAATGATAAAATATGGAAAAAAAAATCCCTCCCTATATAATATAAACACAAGGAGTGCAACGTCTCAATTGCTGGCGTGAGCACCCGACAGCCTTTCCCAACCAAAATCACCCACGAAACAAACATTGATCATAATCTCCTTCAGCCTAGCGATAGACAAGACATTAATGTACCTGCGTCATCCGACGATACCTCAGTAGACACCTTTCAACCGGAGATATCTGTCATGTTTTACAGCTCTATCAGGACATTTTGATTTATCCGCGTGGCCATTCGCTGACGTCATAAGAAATGCAAGGAAGCATATTTTTGTATTACTTATTGCTATTATTTTTTTCGATTTTAAGACATTTATGGACATCAAATGATTCTAAAGATTCTAGAAAAATCTGTAGTATCATGTGATAAAATTATTGGAGGGGCCTGCCCCCCCCCCCCCCCCCACACACACACACCCCTGTACATATCAAATATCTATCCTCTAAGCCTTCTGATTTCTAGAGCAAAGGAATTATTTTCAAGCAAACTAAATCTGGGACCTAGAACCTTTTACCTATGTGACCCAAAACTTTGATGGCACCTACTAGAATCATGGTCAACGGTTGTATAAAGTTTCATGTTCCTACTGCCTTAGAGCAATAATTAGGCCAAAATTACAAATTTCCAGAGGAGATAATTCTTGAACCGACTGCAGTGAGTCACAAAAGTTTGATATATGTACATCTTCTACATGTATTTACTATGTAGACTGTGTCCTCAGAAAACAAAAATGAGAGTTACAGTTGCATGCACTCTATGGACAATGTCCTCACAAAACAGAATAGAGAGATAAATGTATTTACTTTGTAGACTGTGTCCTCACAAAACAAAAATGAGAGTTACAGTTGCATGCACTCTCTGGACAATGTCCTCACAAAACAAGATAGAGAGATAATGACAATTTCAATGTAGACTGTGTCCTCACAAAACAAAAATGAGAGTTACAGTTGCATGCACTCTCTGGACAATGTCCTCACAAAACAGAATAGAGAGATAAATGTATTTACTTTGTAGACTGTGTCCTCACAAAACAAAACTGAGAGTTACAGTTGCATGCACTCTCTGGACAATGTCCTCACAAAACAAGATAGAGAGATAATCACAATTTCAATGTAGACTGTCCTCACAATACAGAAAAGTGAGTTACAATTGCATGACATACATGTATATCCACATTTTTATAAAACAGAATAGAAAGACAAAATTTACATTTACTAAATTGTAGATTGTGTCCTTACTAAAAAGAAAAGAATATAATGATACATTTTCCATTTAACCCATTACCACACAATCCCTACTTTTGACGCCCCTGAAAAAGAAGCCTTTAGAAAACATTGTGGGAAAAGGAGAAAATGCTGGTAACCAGCATTTTCTCCTTTTCACACAATGTTTTCTAACCTTCCCAACACAAATTTCAAATTTTCAGTCACTTACATTTTGTTGTCTGCAAATGCTTTCGATTTGGGCAAGTCTAACATTTTGTCGTTTGGTAACGAGTTAAGACTTTATCGTTTCTGTCAAGTTAAAAAGATATAAACTTTATCTGTTTTATATTAAAATTATAATAAATAATATGCTTAATCAATCCTATCATTGCTTCATTGAAAAGGACATTGTATTTTCTTTAATTAGAATGAAATGGTCTTATGGTCTTTTTCTCAGTAGAATGTTCATATTTAACAAGAAATAATCTCTCAAAATGATGTTCTTTTGACAAAAAAAAATCTTGGGATCACCATGTTTTAGACTTGATAAAAATAAGATCAAGAATACCATTCTTACCATATTTGAAAAGATTTTGTAGCTGACTAGCTGTTCCTCAAAATTAAATTTGATTGCCGTTACATGGTGCATTGAATATCTTTACCCACGTCAGTTTATAATCAGAGCTGAATTATGTGGGCTGCCAATTTTCTCAGTTTGGCCTCCAGTGACCCTTTTGAACACTACATGTTTGTGTAAAAATTGAGTATTCCTGGGTCATGGTAAGATATAGAAAAAAATGAAAAAGTCACACAGATACAATTAAAAAACTTAATCTTATTGCCAACCAGTTTCGCTTTGCTCGTCAGGGCAATAGATACAATTGTATGTACATGTATAATATATGTTATATAGAACAAAAAATCCAAATATATGCCCAAACAAGAATTATATGAATAAAGTCAAATGACACTAGAAATTATTATTGTTTGATGTCTGGACCTGTTTTGTGAAACCAGTCATACCACAAAAAATAACAACAATTCAAGCCTTGTTTCTTTGTTTTAACCCATTACCACTCAATCCCTACTTTCGACGCCCCTGAGAAAGAAGCCTTTTGAAAACACTGTTTGAAAAGGAGAAAATGCTGGTAACCAGCAGTTTCTTCTTTTCCCACATTTTTTTTTTACCCTTTCCAGAACAAATTTCTATTTTTCAGTCACCTTTATTTTGTCGTCTGCAAATGCTTTCAATTTGGACCAGTCCAAAATTGTCTTGTGTGGTAATGAGTTAATATATAAAGTGGTTTTAAAGAAGAATCTTTGAACAAAGGCATTTCCTGACTGCATATTTTAAATAACACCCACCCATAATAAAGGTTGGTTGGTTGTGTTGGGGTTTAATGCCACTTTAACAGCTAAGGTCATATCATGGCAGTCGGTGATGCACATGTGTCTTCTGGCTTTCTCATACCAGTACTAACACTACTTTCTTTCCTAAGTCACTACTTTTCTCGCATGCTTCAGCATAGGTGAGACGCGAAAATACGCCACAAGAAGGTTCGCCTCAACTGGGTATCGAGCTCACAACCACCAGGTCATGAGTCTGACATGCTCACCAGTGTCACCACTCAGCCACATAATAAAGGCTATTTTTTAATTTGATCTAATTTTCTCAAGAAACTAACTTCAAACTTGTAATTGAAAGCTCTTGTAAAAGAGACAACATGCTTCTGGCCTTATTTATCTTTGTTGAAATATATATCTTTACTAAATTTAAGATCCCTTCAAACAAAACTCTTCTGTTTCCTAAGCTCTTTATCATTAATGAAATTTAGTTTTTTAGGTTTTTAGGTTTGTAATATATGACTTGACATTTGTCAACATTGAATTTAAGATCCCAATCGTTGTGCATGTAAAAAATTAATCTTGATTTTTTGTAGGATTTGAGAGTTATATACTTACTTAGTATATAATGTTTGATACTTCACCAAAACCCCTGAATTTGAGGTTATTCTATTAGTCTGATCGTTAATATCTCAAATAAAAAGAGGACTGTTATTGTCCATAATCACCCCATCTTAGTTGGCTGAGGTCGTAGTGCAGTTGGCAGGGCAGTGGACTGCGAATCATGGGGTCACGGGTTTGATCCCCTAGCCAGGCCAACATTCTTTCCAACATTTGACATAGTCATTTGTCTCTCACCAATGGGTGAATAATTGCCCAACTGGGATGAGCAGGAGGCTCGGATAGGATGTTGTGGTAGTACTGGTTTCAGAAATACCAGGAATCCATGGGTAGGTGCTGTAGCCCATATGACTTAAATCATGTTGAAAGCTGCATTTAACCCCATACAATCAATCAAACCAACCTGAATCTCCTTGTGCATAAAAGCACCAAATAGGACCCAAGAGGCATTATTCTAACAACTGTTATAAGCGGTCATCAGGTGATGCAACATGCAACATTCAAATATGAAACTGGGTGGTGCAATCATCTTCGCAAACCAAGGCCGATGATTCACTAAGTTACTCTACCCTTGGTGGCTCGAGCTTGATTTTTACGTTCACCCGATACACTTTTTCATTGGATGCAGCCAGCTCTAGCTGCAACGAATGAAACCGCTCGTAGCATTTAATCTTTGACAAAAATAGAACAAGGTATCTACCTTTCGAATAAAAGGTAAAACATGGAAACCCATGTGGATGTCTACTTATCGCTTCATGTGTATTCGTAAGCGGTTTGTAAAACGATTTTGTTTTTAGAAACATGATGTAGCTCTTAGGGGAGTCATAACCAGCATCCAATAGAGGGCGCATGATCGCAGGAATCTTGAAATCGGGCTCAATCAGCCAAGGTAGTGATCGTAAACTTGGCTCGCGAAGATGTGGTGCTATATACAAAAGTGTAAATCTCTAGGCCTTTATTTGTCATAGGTTGTTTGAAGATATTACCTTTATTTCAGCCTTTCTGTTACCATGACAACCAGAGATTTTGACAGAATTTAGAATTTTTTATTTTCATTACATGTATTGTTTTTTTATAACTTTGCTGAAGCTTCACCAAACGAACATCCCTGTCAAATTTCAGCTTGATTTGCTCACTGGTTAAGGAGGAGAAAATTTTGAAAGAAAACATAGACAGACAGATGGACAGACAACAGACGATGACTGATCACAATAGCTCACCTTGCACATAACTCTGCACTTCATGCTCAAGTGAGTTAAAATGGACTGGTCCATTTACACTTCCCTGCATTTTAACATAAATCATACTCAGTAGAGTACTTAATTGACAAGGAGGCATTCAAATTATTAATAATTCCTCAAAATCCTTTTAAAAAGCTAACAATCATAAATGGCATGCAAAAGGCACCCGACAGAACCTCTTCTACACTTTTAAAAGCTGGACATCATACCATGGCCTTACAAGTTCATATGTCTGTGTCGTTTTTAAAACTATTTTTGTTTCTGTTGTTTGAAGTATTTATATGTCTTCAGTGCATTAAACATTTTGTTTAACAATCTGGTCCACCCGATTTCCATGCACATAAGCATTTTAACGGTTACCTTATCTACTAGGAAAATTGAGTAATTTATGTGTAAATGCTCTCAAATGTTATCTAAGTATCTCACATAATAATAATAACACCAGCATTTGTAGATTCTATCTGAACTTGGTTAATTTCTATGTTCTTTCCATCCATTGGGCGCTTGCACACTGAGTTTTAACCATTTACAACACATTTGATTGGCTGAAAGCATTCATAGACTGGGAACATCATATCAGACTGGGAACATTTGTTTCATGAAAAAGCCTCTCATAATTATTAGATATAAGATCAAACGAAAAAAGTGTCAAAGGGTCGATACAAGGGTGCGTAGATCTTGTTCAATACTTTCTACTTTGATGAGATAATTTATAAATTCAACTAAAATGAATCCAGTTTTTATGAATTTTGTCTTTAATCAAGTATCATTGAGTGTTCAAATTCTGTGAGTATCCTTGAACTGGTCACACGGTATTTCAGGTTGTGATGCTTGCCAAATATTTAAATGTGTTTTTGCAACTGAATATCACCACAATTCAAGCTTAAAAAAATAACAAGTTGCCAGGGTTACTGGAAACGGAGGCCGCAGGGTTTTCCATGACGCACAAATCCTGCGTCATTGACGCAATTTTAATTCAAATGACCCCCAAAATAAATGACAGTGCGTCATCGGTGACGCAACTTTCCAAAATTTGAATAATGTACGAAGTTGAATGAAGCGTCATAATTCCAAGTCTGTTCTTGCTTCAATGTCAGACGAACACCGTTCTTTTTTTAACTACAGGGTTTATTTTAGATAAAAGTGGTTTTCCGGTAATTTATTTATAGAATAAGACTGGTTTACGCATTATTGGCGAAATGTATATTGGACACGTGTTGTAAATATGGGCCCAGTCAAAGTCGTGGTTAGGTTCTCTGCATTTCATAGCATATTTTACACGACTTCCGGTACATAAAAGTACACATTACCGGTCTGTGCTGTTAGCGGAAAAATAATGTTAGACGTAGAAAACTGTAGCATTCTTCTATCGTCTGCTTCCTACAACTGCCGATCAAGCCACGTCAAGCAGCGATTCAGGCGAAAATGTTTGGTTTGTCAAAAAGTGACATCGGCCTTTCCGTCAGAAATGATCGACCGACTTTTCAATCTTGGAAGTTGGCGTTTAAAAGGTAAAATGCATTATAAATCGTGTTTGAAGTTGATGACGAGGAAATCCATATTTTTGACCCCCAAAATTAATGAAATGACCCGCAACTAATGAGGAAGGGGGTCACAATGACCCCCAATTTTCAAAGCCGAGGGAAAACCCTGGGCCGTTTTTCTTATTTCCAAATAGCGTCCTAAATCCAAAAATATTGTGGCCAATTACCATATATGCACGACAATAAGACACATTTTTTCCCTAGAATTTTCAGCTTGAAACACCAAGGGGAGCTTCTTATAAGTACATAATCAAAGGACTTTGTGAAATGTGAAATTCCATCTGAAGAATGTACTAACCAGCCAATCAGTAGGAATGAAAAAAAAAACCTCAAGAATGAGTAATGCTGATGTAAAGCCATAAGTGACTAAGTAAAAGTTGTTATTATCACCCATTGTGAAGAAATAAAAGTTTAGAACACTCAGTTTTTGTTCTTTACTTGTAAGTTTAGATTGAAAGGACAGGTATTTGACTCTAATTCATTACTCTTACTGTTTCAGTTTTAGTCAATCTAAATACGGCCCACTAGTTCACTGTAATATAGATAACCGTATGGTCTACTGATTGACCCTTTTTACAATTCTAAAATTCAAAGATGAATCAGTACACTTTTCAAAATCAAATGCATTCAGAAAATTGATCAGTTTTGGCATTGTGACGACTTAGAATGATGTAAAAAGACAAGTAACCAAACTGGGGTAAAGATTTCCAAAGCGCAATCAGGGCTGAAAAATAGTGATAGAAATAGCTGGGCCCTTACAACAGGAGGGTACGAAGTATACTTGGGCATGTCCAAATTGACCACTGTCCCACCCCACACACACCCCCAAAAAATCCCTTACTGAGTACCATTTCAATTTACTTTTGCTCTTAGTGCCTTCAGTTGAAGACAAATATACGTCAGGCACATAGGAAGCATTTACAATTAGCACTGTTATGATGACCAAAACAAAATTTGCAATTTCACATATTTCTTTTGTGTGTGTTAGTCAGAGTTGAACAGTTGCACTGTGGGACGAAACCCGCGACCAACTTTCAATTTGATGTTCAACGAACCAACCCTATCTTTGTTCTTATACTTTCTATCTACCTCTAATTATGTAGCTCTGTTCTATTTTCTCCCAGTGTTTTCTGTTTCAAATTTGATGACGACCAAGGTTTAAATATGCATTTTTCGTAAGCTTTTAGCAAAAAGTGCAGACGTTATATTCATAGATTTTAACTGGCTTCACCACTGGCAACTATTACTGATGTCAGGTAAACTGGGAACCAGGGAAAACTGTTGATATTACAATGACTTAAATAAGTCAATGTCATAGCGTTCTCACACGACCGGTGTACCGAAAAATCTCGAAGTAGTTCACTTTCACACAAAGATAATCCTAAACAAACAGACTCAAATTTTCATTAGAATTATTACTCTTAATTCAACCCAATTAGTCATTCTGAATTTATTTCTGGGCATCAGACTTTTTACCATGAAGACTGGGCAGGTCTGACCTCCATTTTGACAGGTCCATCGGACCCTCGCCTTGTTTTTTTCCCCCGGTCCGATCTCCATTTCAATAGGTTAGGGCTCCGTATCGGTCAGTTTGATCGATACAATATTTGTATCGATACAAAATGATGGATATTCGATATATCATATGATATTTCAATTTTCAATAAAAGAAAGAAAAAAATGCGAAAATTGTGTTTGTTCTTTTTTCAGCATACCTGAAAAACAAAATACCGCAAACTTAACACTTCTAGATTGCATTGAAATTTCATAATTATTTAGGCCTAAATTAATATGAATTCTAACTAGATCTACATTTACTACTCATTAAAAAGCTGAAAAGACAGTCTAAGAGGACTCTGATCGGACAATGTCAAGGAGACATTTTGTTGTGTCATGGGTTTCCGTGTTTTTTTTTTTTCACCGAACAATTTTTCATGCGTGTTAATTTCTGGATAGGTATGTTCGCATGATTCGACATAGATTTCTCAATAAGGATTAGAACTACATGTAGCATCAAAACCTGTTATTTTACTCACGATAAACAGATAATGGCCTTTTTTGTCCATGTTTTTTCTTACGTGAGGTCTCGCGTGTGATTAACATTTGTAATGCAAATTTCAAGTATATAAAATGATTTACACAATAATTTACGTGAGTCGGAACACTGATTTCAGATAAACTAATGGAAAAAGAGATTTGATTTTCGAACCACATTTTTCGGCAATATTAAAAGATCGACCAAATAAAATCTTAGGAAGGTTGAAAGGTCACAGCTTCAATTATTTCCATCGCTACCTCTCGATCACATCACGAGATGTTCATTACCTTTCTTTGATCAACTATATTGACCAATTATCAGCATAAATCTGTCTGCAATCTGCTGATTGATGCATAATTTGCAGATTTCAAACAACATGACGGGGGAACGAGAATAGGGGTATTAGCTAATTGTCATCCATTGTGTAATGGGTACAGGGCGAGTAATAAAGAATGACGCATTTCGATTGGTTTTAAGTTTCCCAGGTAGCCACACCTACCTCTACTACTCGACTTTAGAGATTACCTAAAGTAAACTCATAATGAATTTCGCCGTTAAAAACAACTAAATTGGGTATTTATATGCTTTACTTTTATTTTCTTTTGATGATCGATATTTTGTTCGATACAGAAACGTTCGATCCGATATATCTATTGAATGTAAAATACCGGTTTTCGATATATATCAAGTACCGGTACAGAGCCCTACAGTAGGTCCCGGACCTCAGACCAGCGCTTTTTCTTCAGCACTGGCAATTCAGATCTAAAAAGAAATTATAAAGCATTTATTAGTTGATAGTCGAGGTAAGGGTTGTGACTGCAGTGTGTATTTTCCAATACAGTACACACCCACTTTTAAATGATTTACAGCAAGATGTTAAACTTTTACAGATTAAACTTGTTGTCTGCGCATGTCATATTTTTTGAAGATTCGACTGTCTTATATGACGCATCACTAGCCCAGAAAGCGGGCTGACTGTAATATTACGCTTAAAGTAGCAATGTTGAAAATAATTTTTATCAATACATTTGAGGAGAAATGAGACCTGCTTTAGCTTCAGATTTCTCTAAACTGCTGATAATAGCTGAGTAAATTGCATGAGGTAGGGTTTTATTGATTAACCTTTATTCAAATTTTAAATTCAAAGTAACGGTTGTCTCGTAGGAAAGTGATTCGGTTCAGTACCCAGGATGCCCATATTAGATAAATGAATATTTATAGAATGCCATCTAGTGGGAGATAATGAGGTTAAACTATCCAGGACAGCAATCGATAAATTAGTGCAGGTTACAGCAGACTTTATTTAACACTTTTCCAAACAACATAATTATCTTAGACTGGTCCAAACTGAAGGATTTGCAGACAAAAAAATTAACTTGGTTCTAAGATTAAAACTTGCTATTGGAGGGCAGAACACATTGTAGGAAAAGGGAAAATGCTGGTTACCATCATTTCAGCTTTTCCCACAGTGTTTTCAGTGGCTTTTTTCTCACCGTCAAGAAAACTCGAGATTGTCTGGTAAAGAGTAACACAGCCTAGAGTTACCGAAAGATGATTGCTTATTATATAATTTAGATTTGATTAGCAAGCATTACAATCTAATTCTCTTTTGTGATGACTCATCATTTATGGCCAGAAAGTATCCTTGCAATATGATTCGACTATTTAACCTTTTACCAAATAATTCATCAGCGACGTAGGAAGGATTTCAAGATTGGGGGGGCTAACTTCGAAATACTGAGGTTTTTTGCGTGGTAGTTTCATTGCGCTAAGAACTCGTATTTTAGTTACTATGATTTTCAAAATTATTGGGGGGGCTGAGCCCCCCCCTAGCCCCCCCTGTTCCTACGGGCCTGTTCATGGTAATTACAACTTGAAACAAAATTCTGTTTTTGAGTCCGGTACTTCTTGTAATTTTCAAATCCTTTCAATTTGGACTGGTCCAAATTTCTTTCATTTGGAAAAGACTTAACCCTTTACCAAACAATCCCTGGTTTTTACGACCCATAGGAAGAAACCTTCTGAAAACATTTTGGGAAAAGGAGAAAATGCTGGTAATCAGAATTTTCTCCTTTTCCCACAATGTTTTCTACTCTTCTGAAGTCAACTTTCAATTTTTGAGTAACTTTTATCTTCTCATCTACAAATGCTTTCAGTTTGGACAAGTCTAAAATTTTGTCATTTGCATTGTACTGAGCGTAATACAGTTCAGTACTTCAGTCCGTTGATTTAACTCTTCCTGTCCGCACGTAGATTCTGTAGGGTAATAGGGTATACCCATTGATAAATTAACAGTATGAGCTAACAAGTGGTCAAAAGAATCATTTTAACGAAAAACGTGTGTTGTTTTGTCTATGCCTTAAATTTTTATCATGCCATTTCAAAAAGAAATTAAAGTATTACAGTGGATTCCACTTAATCGCAACCCTGTTTATCGGGATTTTCGGTTATTTGCAAGATTTGGTCCAGCACCGATCCATTTCCTATTTAGACAACGTAAATTTCAACGCTTAATCGGGATCCCATAAATAGAACATTTCGGTTTTTTGCAACAAAAAATTAACAAATGAAACAAAATTCTAGTGTTTATTAGCAATTCCGTGGGATAAGACGGCGAAAAATTTCAATTTGTTCGGGAAAAAAAAGGTTACTCAAAAAGATAAAAAGTCGAATTTCAATGCGTACTGAGAATCGCAGATAAAAAACTGATGTAACGTTAGCAGTTTACAAACGACGAGTCCGACATGATCCGTTTTCATAATTTAATCATTAAAGATAAAAATTCTTGTCATATTTCATGTTATTCTTTTCATTTATGGTGTAATAAACGGCTACAAAACATTTGCAAATGGCCGACATTCTGAATATGGAGTTCGTTAACTCAGTGGCTGTTTTGCAGCATTGATACGTTAGTTTACTTCACTGGTTGCCGATTTTCAACTATTGGACGGTTACGCGAGATTTCGGGTACCAGGCTGTACATCCACCACCAAGAGCACTGATTAATAAAATGGTAATTTTAGGGCAGGAAAATTGGAGAAAAGATGACTACATTTACTTAAATCTTGTCTTGGTATAACTCGGGAAAAAAAAAACGTACATAGACGTTCTATGATCAGACTACACACTCTATGCAGTCTGATCTTTATCTACGCTCCCCGAAAGCAACTGCAGACCTGTTACAAGAAAGACCGATCGAAATAACCTATTACCGATCAGATAATTACACACTGGGAAAAAAAACTTAACTGTTTGTGTCTCGTTGATAATCCAATTTGTGACAAACAATTTAACTACAGGCGTGAAAGTAAGGTGTGCCGAATATAAACTGTGAAAAACACAGAAAACCGTTTTTTTCTTTGGCCTGCTTTGAATGGTATGGCCTAAATTGATGCGTTAAAATAGAATCGTCTGTGCGGCAATCAGTCTATGACGTCACACAAAATTTACCCACCCATTCAACCTAACAGGTGGCGAGTTGGGGTTTATACAGGTGCACAGTACACGATCATGTTGTGTAAGAATGTACATGTACACATGAAGTAAATGTTAGACAACCGGAAACTGGAAATATACGTCGAAACCTGTGTTGACAAAAAGTTTGTGTTGAATTTTATGTCAAACGAAGCATCACCATGGCCAACAGCCAGGATCGTTTCTGGTGCTTTGTGCACTTGATAGGAAAATAAAGTAAACAAACAAATGATTTTTTAAAACTTGTTTAGTTTGAAATACACATATCTAGAAAATTATGAACATTAATCAAATGATCGGGATGCAAGAGCTGAACGTCTGTCATTAGAACGAAACGATCGTCTGCATTTCTGGTTTGACTTCCGGTCTGAAAAGAGCCATCGGATTATCGGGCCGACCGCTTATTCGCAATATTTTCTCTGACAAATAGGACTTGCAAATAAGCGGAATCTACTGTACTGCCGAGCTGCCAGATATTAGGTCACGCCATTTTGGTTCAAGGAGGCCAACGGCATGTTCGTTTTTAAGCGGCTGACTGTTGAAATTAACATCAATTTTTTTACATGAAAACGATCAGAAAGGATTATTTTATGCAGACAAGCACTTTCTTCTTACTATTCCTCTCGAAACTCTTTGTTCTATTTTGATGTTTCCTTATCATCACGGAATTCGAACACTCAAGGCTATCATGAGAGCATCGATTGAATTTTGGAACACTACGTACGATGACACAACGAAGCAAGAAACATTCTTCACATTTTCCACTCATACTGAATTAATCTGGCTTGTACTCATCGAAACTGGTAGAAATTCAATAAAAAATCAACAATTCATGGATAAAATCAATATCCTGTACAAATATAAAAGTAAATTATGGAAATAATTACCTTTATTTCAGTATTTCGCTTCAATTTCATCCCGCCATCAAAGCATATGCACTTCCGGTTCCGTCTGGTACCCATCCTTTGATCCACGGAGTAAGTGACTGGTATCCGTCCAATTCTACTCAACATTAGAATTGAAAATTCACCTCACGGTCAAGAGAGTGAGAGAAATGACTATGAGGACTTGTGTCCTCACAGCAAAAAAAAGTTTTAAAAATCCATTTTGAACTATGCGGAATGTAAATCGACATAGTAATAGTGAGGACAAAAATTGTGTCCTCACTTTCCCATAGTGTCCTCACGACGAGGGTCTGAGAGCGTTGATTTGTCCTCACGACGCGGTAAGTGTCGGCCCTCTCTCTCTCTCTCTCTCTCTCTCTCTCTCTCTCTCTCCTTCTTCTTCTTCTTCTTATTGTTCTTGAGACAGCTTACATGTATGAGGCTAGTTTATGATTTTTCTTTCGGTTGAGGTACCCCCTTTTTAATCTTTTGGTGTATGTTCCTGGAAGTAAACGTTTTCTTTAAGGTAGTGGTCCCGTAATAAAACAAAAGCTATTTCCACTATAATATTATCCTACAAAATTTGCTATGATTAAAAATGAGTATTATTGAATTACATTTACCAAACCACTTTTTCTTTTTCTTTTTTTTCTCTCTCTCTTCTTAGAATTATCATTTGTAAATTCAAAACCACTATATTCTAATTACAAAGGGAAATAATAATAACCCCCCTTTTCTTGAAACTAACAAAAGTATCAACAAATCATTTCAAGATAGACATCAAAGGAATTTCCAGTCGGTTAAAAATGTGCAAAAGTATTATGTCAGTATGAATCCGTATTTATCAACTATTAAGAAATTTTATTCTATGTTATACTTGCAGTGCTACAGGTCTACTACCTTAAGGTAGTATCATTGTAATGGAAAACAGCTATTTCCACTCTAAAATTATCCTAAAAATAGTTGCTATGATTAAAAATGAGTACTCTTGTACTGCTTTGACTGAGCCACTTTTCCATTTTTTTCCCTTGGAATTACCATTTATAAATTTAGGACCACTCATTCTCATTACAAAAGGAGACAACAATTACCTCCCTTTTCTGAAAACTAACAAAAATATCAACAAATAATTTCAAGATGGACCCAAAGGAATTTCTGGTCGGTTAGAAATGTGCAAAAATATTATATCAGTATAAATCCCTATTTATCAACAAATAAGGAATTTCATTCCATTTTGCACTTTTAGTGTAAGGAAAGTAATACCTTAAGATGGGAGAAAAAGAAACAAACAGTAAAGATCCTAGACTGTTAAATAAAAAGCTTCAGATAATCAGATAAAACTTTATTTTAACCCTATTCCAAAGCAGTGGTTTGACACCAAATGTCGCAGAATCAGACTTTGCTGGAGAACTGTCTTTTCTGGAGATGAGGTTCTGTATGTTTGTGACTTTCAAGATCCCTAATACTGTCATTGCATACATATATGTTACGTTTCAAGTCCCATTTTCAACACAATTTTTGATATGCTGTGGATACATTATACCTACAAGTTTATAATTTATGCTCACAGTGTCATGTCTAGCCGATACTAGAACTAGAAACTAATTTTTATCTTGGACTTTGAGTATTAGGTGTGACACCACTGTTTTGTTGCTCTGGGAGCAGAGGGAAAATCATATGCTTTGACCCTATGTTGCCGTTTAGTCCCAGTAGCAAGCATGAAGCTTTGTTGTTAGTTTTTCGCAAATAAATGTCCAGTTGCGTTCAAAAGAAGTTTATTCAATGAAAAGCAACTCAGCCAATTTTGTTTTAAACCACTCTGAAAACATAAGGAGATAACGAACTTACACTCAATTCCCACAGACTTAAACCATCAGATCAGCACGAGAAACATGTCCGTCTATTTTCTATTATACAATGGTGATACAGTCCCAAGTGCTCGGTGTTAAATTTTCGAAAGGGACTATTTTTGTCACAATGACTTGATACAGTTCGCAGTAGTGTGTTACCATGAGTAGCACTGTATCAAAAGTCGTACTTCCGGCTATATGCATCCATACCGGATTCCTGCCACCATTGTCGTACGAAGACACCAATTTATATATCTTGGCTTAGAATCTTATATCATATTTCATGTGTCTATTTTTAGAAATGTTATGGGTAAAGAAATGACGTCATTTAAACTGGGAGAATTATTTCCCCGTCACAGTGAATAATTTCCTCCTGCCGAAAATCTGGTCAATTGACTTGAGATCACTAGTTACAAAAGTGGCCTTCTTTGCCAAATAATCAGAGGAAATATAATATATAATTTACTTCATCAGCTTTCAAGCTTTCAAGCTGAAGAAATAAACTCTATTTATTGACCTGATCTCTCCTCAATTTGGATACGCCTAAACGCTAAAAAAAAAAGTATTTATATTTTCTGATGAGGACTACTGTTTATCTAGAATTTTTTTCGACGTGGAACTTTATTGCGACTTCATAAAGTTGAAAAATTCACATTTTTTTCTTTCTGTTCACTTATTTACAACAGGTACACACACAAAAAAAAGTAACGAGCGTCTCGAACTCGCAAACATTTCCGTACGCAAAATGTCCTTAATGGCAAATCGTTCGACACGTGTTTACATATGCATATGGATCCACGTATGCAGTATTTCCTAATGACACTTGCTTAAGACTTTAACATAATTTTCAGGTTAATTATGATATATTAAAACTAAAGATTTTGTGAGAAAATGGTAAAAAGACGAAGGATTAGCACATGTTATGAGAATTGTAAAAGATATGTCTTAATCTATTTGTAATTACAACTTTACATGCCGTTTTATTCATAATCATAAACCATAGGATTCCAATCGCATAAAAATTATATGATGGATGGTGTATATCAAAGATCAGATTGCTGTCTGACATTTGGCTTGCATCACATGAAAACGGACATTCGGACAGTTGTGCAAAGTGTAATCTCGTATTAGCCTGCGCAGGCCGTTCAGGCTAATCCGAGACGGCACTTTATGACTACATTAGATTTTGTGCAACAGTGGACTTGCGCAAAACAGAAAATTAGATAAAAACGGAACTTGAGTGCCGTTTCGGATTAGCCTGCGCGGACTGCGCAGGCTAATCCGAGACGACACTTTACGCAAATGTCCGAATGCCCCTTTTCGCGTGTTGCAGGCCATTTGATAGACACCGTCCTATATATTTTGAGCTACACTCGGAAAAACAGCCTCGAAAATGCTGTGTCTTCAACTTTTTATTGGCTTGAATCAAAGTTTTTAATATCCTCTTTCATCCAAAGCTCTCTAGATATGGTTTAGCCCTTTACCAAACGAAAAATTTTAGACCCTTCCAAACTCAAAGAGTTTGCAGACGACAATTTCAAATTTGATAAAAATGGCAGAAAATGGGTAGAAAACACTGTGGGAAAAGGAGAAATTGCTCTTTACGAGCAATTTCTCCATTTCCCACAGTGTTTTCAAAAGACTTGTACTGCAAACACATAAAAACAAGGGCTTGTTTGGGAAAGGATCAAGAGTCTCAGCAGATTATAAAATTCAGTACAGAAATAAGATAGTTTTCGACGACTGGGGTTTTATAAATGAAAATTAGAAGACTTTGGAATTATAAAGATTGGTGTTTTTATATTTTTGCAAAATTTTCGTCCCAAAATTTGAAGGGCTACCTTTAAGGGCGGGAAAAAAAGATGCATAATATTAATTATTTCCCATTTTTCAGTTTGATATAAATCTTTACCGAGCGACATATTTTCAGACTTGTTTATATTGAAAGTGCACTGTATTCGCAAGTGACAATTTAACTGTAGCTTGAATGCCAGGATTTGTCCTAGACCGGAGAGAAAACATGTTTTGTAGTCATTTTTCACCTGACTAGGTTCAAAACAGGTGCGATAAAAGGTATAAGCCTTTGCAAGATTGTTGATGCGATTATGGAACATCAGGTTTACTCTGTAATACATTAGAGCTCCAGATAGAGGGAGTGATTTTGATTTCAAAATTGAAAATATTAATTATTCTACATTAAACCCTATATTATGGGTACTCATTAGAATCGTCTCATCGAGACGATTCTAATGAGTACCCACAACATGGGGTTTGGAAGAGAAATAGTAGATTTAGAATACCATCACTCCCTCTATCTGGAGCTCTGATACATGTTTCTTTTGACCAGATCGGCATAGTGTTTTGTGCAGTCTGATCTTGGATCTACACTGTCCGCAAAAGGTCCTTGAGTCATGCTAAACAGCCTAAGAGTTAAAGGTAAGCAAGACTTCCATCGTCTGTGTGTGTGTGTGGTGGGAGGGCGCAAGGAGGTCCCTCAATGAGTCTTGACTCCCATGAGAAATTCCACTATATTGGGGGAAGGTCCTACGCTAACACCATTGGTACCTCTCAGCAGAAATGGACGACATCGCTAATATTGTCGGATCTAAATGCGACATGGCTGGCATCGATTTTCTGATTTGCAGGTAATACCGCTAAGTGGCAAGAACCTCTGGTCTTACATTAGCGAATTAAGCGAGCCGTTAAAGGAACACTAATGCGCGAGAGAAAGCTCTTATTGATTCTAATAGGAAGAAAGTAAATGAAAGTAGTGACCCTTTACGCAATAATCGCATATTGACGACAGTAAAAATGAGAGCTTATGAAAAAATTCTGATTGAAGAAGAAAATGCTTGTAGCCAATTAACTCTTTACCGAACGACAAAATTTTAGACTTGTCCAAATTGAAAGCACTTGCAGACGACAAAATAAACGTAACTTAAAAATTGAAATTTGTTTCCAGCAAGGTCATTTCTCTACGTAGAATAATGACTCTGGTCATTTTGTATGGGAGGGTTTATTATCTCCCGCTAGATGGCATTCTATAAATACTCATCTATCTGATATGGGGGTCCTGGGTACAGGACCGAACCACTTTCCTACGCGACAACCGTTACTTTGAATTTAAAAAAAAAAAAAGGTTTAACCAATAAAACGCTACCTCGTGCAATTCATTCAACTATGATCACCAGTTTAGAGAAATCTGTTGCTAAAGCAGGTCTCATTTCTTCTCAAAAGTATTCATACGTAAAAGCTATATTCAACACTGCTACTTTATAGAGCGTAATATTACAGTCAGCCCGCTTTCGGGGCTAGTAGTGATGCGTCATATAAGACAGTCGAATCTTCGAAGAATATGACATGCGCAGACAACGGGGGAGAGTCATTTCTCTGCATTACACCGGAATGGTAAAGAGGGTAAATATAATCGTATTCATACGCTAGGAATGTCATTGAACCGACTCCTGGTTAGATATGTAAATATCCGGTCACAGTTCATATCTCTGAAACATCAGTGGTTGACAAATACGATATATCAAGGCAACAAAAGAAGCTTTTTCAACTTCTATTGTCTAGTCTTAACCCATTACCAAACGACAATATTTTAGACTGGTCCAAATTGAAAGCATCTGCAGACGACAAAATAAAAGTGACTGAAAATTTGAAATTGGTTTTGTGAAGGGTAGGTAGAAAACATTGTGGGAAAAGGAGAAAATGCTGGTTACCAGCATTTTCTCCTTTTCCCACAATGTTTTCTAAAGGCTTCTTTCTCAGGGGCGCCAAAAGTAGGGATTGTGTAGTAATGGGTTAAACAGTGTTTTTCTAGATTTATTATGGTGCCGCATGATCGGCAGCACTATATTTTTATTTGAATGTGCAGTCTGATCTTGGTTCTACACTGTCCGATAAGGATGTTTAACACTTTACCAGATGACAAGATTTTAGACTGAGCCAAATTGACAGCACTTGCAGACAACAAAATACACATTACTAAAAAACTGAAATTTGCTTCCATCAGGGTAGAAAAAAATGTGGGAAAAGGAGAAAATGCTGGTGACCAGCATTTTCTCCTTTTCCCACAATATCTTCAAAGCCTTCTATTTCAGGGTCATAAAAAGCAGGGATTGTTTGGTAAAGGGTTAAAAAAAATCTAAATTGCATTTTTTTTTACTATTGACTCGAAAGATTCAGTTAACTTATCAACCATGTTAAAGGTGGGTATTTAGAATTTTCACATCTCACCAAATTAAAAAAAATATATATCACTGAAATTTATATGAAAAAACAATACAAATCATCAATAATTAAGAATCGTAAAATTACCTCCCAAATTTTTTTGATGGTATTCCCTTAAAAAGCTACGTAGCCTCTTAATGTATTTTTAGATTTCAATCCAAAATTCAAAAAAAGCATTGTGGGAATGTAAAGTGACTGGCACGTGACCAATGACACTTAAATTCCATAACCTAACAAACATGTAATTATTTTCTATAATTTCTTCTTCGGACGCTATGTTTGAAGCGTCATTTGTTTATTTGCGATATTTAAATGAGTAAGTTGCTCATCTAAAAATAGACCGTGGTTCCCGTCGGTGTCGACCAAGGCCGTAGTAAATCTCTAATTTCTCTTGTTGTCTTATGGTTTTCGATTACTGGGGTTTTATGAATGAAAATTAAAAGGCCTAGGGAGTGTAAGGATGATTTTTTTGTATTTTTGTAAAAGTTCGTCCCAAAATCTGAAGGGCCACCTTTAAGGGTTGATTAGCGTATACCGTAGGAAATATTTTCGTACCATTCAAGACAATGCCGAGCGATTCCGAGGGTAAAAATAGAATTCTAATTTATGTAAATGATTTTTAACTGGATGGGGTTAAATGAAGTAGATGATACTAACTAGTATATATAGGAAACTCAAGGAAACCATGGAGAGGTGTACTGACCGCCTTTGAATAACCGAAACAATGTTGAAAACAGCGTTAAACACCATACAAGCAAACCAAAATACCGAGTCTTCATCTGGCTTAACTCTTTCCCGAATGACAGAATTTTTGACTGGTCCAAATTAAAAGCACTTGCAGACAACTAAATAATCGTATTTAAAAAACTGAAATTTGTTTCCAGCAGGGTAGAAAACATTGTGGGAAAATGAGAAAATGCTGGTAACCAGCATTTTCTCCTTTTCCCACAATGTTTTCAAAAGGCTTCTATCTCAGGGTCGTAAAA
Source organism: Tridacna crocea (assembly GCA_943736015.1). Lineage (NCBI taxonomy): Eukaryota > Metazoa > Mollusca > Bivalvia > Cardiida > Cardiidae > Tridacna > Tridacna crocea. The sequence goes on along the minus strand of OX031068.1, from coordinate 43,499,512 downwards.
ACCAGAGATTGTTTGGGAAAAGGTTAACAGAATTAGCTCTAAAAAGGTAGCGGTATTCGTGGTTTTTCAAGAAATTACATATATGCATGCCAAACAGTGCCTGACATCTATCTTTGTAACACTAAATGATCTACCTTTTATCACAAGACAAAATTTTAGACTTGGCCACATTTAAAGTGTTTGTAAGAATTTATATTTGGCCTAAAAGAATATTTCAGTTTCTGAAAGAGTAGAAAACACTGTCAGAAAATGTGAAAATGCTGGTCACAACAAGCTGCGTTTGTCTATACGAGAACGGGATCCAGTTGAAGTGCTTTACGACCATCCCGACAGTTCCGTCGGTAAAGTACATGGATCCGATCCAGGTCAGCCTGCGCGTAATTCTTGTACTAGATGCATCAGTTCACCTTTTTATAGAGCCTGGGTCGTGATATGCTTTAACTTAAAGGCACGGGGTGATACCGAAGTTCTGCATTATCCTCCGCCTACAAATACACATTTATCTAATTTGGGTATTCTGGGTATAGAACCGGATTACTTTTCTACGCGACAACCGTTACTTTGAATTTCAAACTAAAATAAAGTTTACTCACTAAAACGGCACCTGGTGTGATTCATTCATCTATGATCCGCACTTAAGAGAAATCTGGAGCTAAAACAGGCCTGATTTCTCCTCAAATGTATTGATAAAAGCCATTTTTCCATTGCTACTTTATAGCGCGCATTACTACAATCCCACCAAAGACTATGACATGCGCAGACAACGCGAAGTTTTGTAGCGCGTCGAACATCTGTTTTCATTGCATGCCAAAATGTAATCGACTTTGAACACAATTTGGCCCTATAACTTGTATAAAGAATTTTAATGTGGAATATTCGCTTTCTAGGGGAGAAAGCGTTTGATTCAATCAAAAACGAGAAAGCCCCCGTCATTATTTCGTGTAATTTCAAACCCTCGGGAATTATTTCGGTATTAGAAATATAATTTGTTGCATTTAATTATAGTCATATCAAATCATCTTTTAGACATGTTTTCCAGAAAATTCTGTTTAAACACAGATCTCTTATTGTGAAAAAATCAACCGTAATTTTCACCGAGAATTTGTCAGGCATATTAGACGATTGCATTGAATTATTCCAGTTCAAATACGAATTTCACTGGAGTGAGTGAGTGAGTGAGTGAGTGAGTGAGTGAGTGAGTGAGTGATGATTAGGTGGGTGGGTGGGTGGATTGGTGAATGAGTGTGCATGTGGGTGGGTGAGTGAGTAAGTGGATTAGTAAGTTCGCAAATAAGTGAATAAGTGAGTGAGTGAGTGAGTGAGTGAGTGAGTGAGTGGGTGAGTGAGTGAGTGAATGAGTGAGTGAGTGGATTAGTGAGTAAGTTCGCGGATAAGTGAATAAGTGAGTGAGGGATGGAGTGACTGACTGAATGAGTGACTGAATGAGTGAGTGAGCAGATAAATTAGTGAGTGAGTCAGTGAGTGAGGTCTGTGTCCTTATTCACCATCATTCTTAAGGCTGTTCTTTTTTATTCTCTATAGCTAGGCTGTCCACTGATTACTTCAGGTTGTTAGTCTTTAAATTAACAAAATTTAAAACTTTAGGTACATTTATACAAATCCAGTTAACAATTTCTGCGAATTAGGCGATTTTGTTAGTTTAGTTTTATATATCTACCCCTTTCCCAAGCGATAGATTTTCGCCTCTTCCACATTGAAAGCATGTGTAGGGCATAAATGTGCTGAAGTTCTTTAATAGGGTTAAAAACAATGTAGGAAAAGGAGAAATTGCTTGTTACAAGCAATTTCTCCTTTCCCCACATTGTTTTTACAACAGCTTTTTTGCTGTCAACAGCTTTTTTGCTTCAGTTGATTAAAGGAGCGGAATGTATGGCGAAGAGTTAAATTCAGTTTTAATTGTGTAATTAATTTACTTTCTCCAAATTAATTCCACGAAATTGACGGAGCAACAACTTTACAAATACACGCAATGTTATAACCGAGTAAATCTGTCAGAGCAAGCATAAAAACCGATAATAAAGAACCCGTTTTATTGCTGCATAATTCAAAATATCTTGACGGAGAAATTCAAGAAAATTCTTCAATTTCCTGTAATTTAAAAGAGCTTTATTTAGATCTTGGTTATTGTGAAGACTGAAGCTTGAAGATTGATATTGATTTGATTGGTTAGTTGCGCATTGACGTCATAAATTCAAGTGTCAGATCAGAGAATCGAAATTTTGGACTATCCCGCATAGCTCAGTTGGTAGAGCGTGGGACTCGTGAACGTCATATTTTGGGTCACTTGAGGGTGTGTGTTCGATTCCCAGTGGCTGGCCAACTACGATACTACTGATAGCTTTATGGAAGAGATGTTAAACCTAGGTCTAGTGTAACGGTGCCATACACCGATCAAGCTAAACTTTTCTATATGGAGTGCAACACGCGAAAAGGGTCATTCGGACATTTGCGTAAAGTGTCGTCTCTGATCAGCGTGTGCAGTCCGCACAGACTAATCCGAAACGACACTTTCCGATTTTATGCAATTTTCTGTTTTACGCAAGTCTACTGTAGCACAAAATCTAATGTAGTCGTAAAGTGCCGTCTCGGATTAGCCTGCGCGGACAGCGCAGGCTAATCCGGGACGGCACTTGACGCAAATGTCCGAATGTACCTTTTCGCGTGTTGCACTCCAATTATTTGAAAGTAACACAACTTATGATTGACTAAACCATTCGGTTTCCCCAATCAGAAGTTATGTTACTTAAAAAATTAGAAAATCTTGGAGATTAAGACTAGGAATATTCTCAAGAATGTTTGGTGAATACAGGCCCAGGCGTAACGTATGATGGGTTTCGTCCCGGACCTTGCACTATTCCCCGTAATAAACATGTAGAAAGCAGTCGCCTGGAGGTGTCGCCTGTATGGGCAACCGGTGGCAACGATAAATAAATGGCACATCATTCAGTAAAAAGGCGGAACTTTGACAATCCGAAGTACCTCAACAGGTAGAGTGTGAGTGTATTCCTTTCGCTACTCCGAACACTCCGAACATGTTCCGGGTCAATGGAGTATTTCGGAACACTGTGCTGTGTTCCTCAGAGCATGTTCTGACTGTTCTAATCCAGTCGAGGTGAAGCGCACCTGCTGAACGGTTGCTAGGTGATACAAGGCTGAAAGACGGGCAATTCTTCATGGCAAATTTGCAATTGTCCATTTTTACGATATGAATGCCATAAATAGGGGTATAGTAGATTAGTCTCTACTCTCTCTCTGCAGCTAATCATATCCTCAACTAAACAGCTAAGACAGTAGCTCTTGCAAAAGCCATCATGCCAATTTACTTTCATTTCGATATAGTTTAGAATACTAGTAATGTTCCGAATGTGCTTCATTCAGAACAAACTTTCGGAACAGTGTATTGTGTTCTGAAATATTCCTTTCGCACGTTCCAGAACAGCATTCCAGAACACAGAACATTGTACCAGAACAGGTGAAAGGAATGCACCCTGTAAGACTTGTACAGATTTTGGGCAAACTAAGAGTGTGCCTTCGATTCCAACCTTAAATTGACCACCTTAAATGACCTACATGTATTGCCCTTCGGAAGTAAAGTTTAAACCTATGTAGTGGTACTATACACCGAGAATGTTAAGAACAACGCGTATCTTAAGATGAATATTGTCACGTAATTTGCTCTATCTCGCGTTGTCGCCCATATGGGCAGCAGGTTGCAACGATTAAATAAACGAAAATCAAATAACTCGTAATCAAACAATATTTTAGGCTTGTCCAAATCGAAAGCATTTGCAGACGACATAATAAAAGTGACTGAAAATTTGAAATTTGTTTTGAAAAGCGTAGAAACTAGAAAACTGGTTAACAGCATTTTCTCCTTTACCCATAATGTTTTCTAAAGGCTTCTTTCAAAGGGTAGTCAAACTGGTTGGTTGGTTGTATTGAGGTTTAACGCCACTTTAACAGCTAAGGTCATATCATGGCGGTCGGTGACGCACATGTGTTTCCTGGCTTTCTCACACCAGTACTGACACAACTTTCTTTCCAAAGCCACCGACTACTTTTCTCACATGCTTCAGCAGAGGTGAGAGGCGAAAATACGCCGGAAAGAAAGTTCACCTCAACCGGGTATCAAACTCACAACCACCAGGTCATGAGTCCGACACGCTCACCACTGAGCCACCCGGGCGGGCCGAAAGGTCGTCAAAGGTAGGGATTGTGTGGTAATGCTTTAAAACGGTACTTTGTAAAAAGTAGTAGTTTTCTTAACCCTTTACTCCATAGATACTCATTTTGACGTATCAAATACAGACAGCTTTTGAAAACATTGTGGGAAAAGGAGAAATTGCTCGTAACGAGCAATTTCTCCTTTTTCCACAACGTTTTCCAATCAATCAGATTATTTGAATCCTCATTTGTCAATATTTTTGACATTAAATCTTTATTTGCTGCTGAAATGGAAGAGCCTCAAATTGGCATATCAGGTAAAGGGTTAACGAGTTTTGGAAAATGGAGTATAATCCTGAAAGCGAAACAAATTGTCTTTCTTCTTCTTCTTCTTCTTCTTCTTCTTCTTCTTCTTCTTCTTCTTCTTTTTTCCTCATGGACTTTTCTATCTTTATTTTGTTCTTTACAACGGCTCAATTTATCTATTGTGGAGCTTAATGACCCGACTACATTCTGTAGTTTATTTCTGAATAATAATGACGACAATAACCTAATCACAATTCTACAGTCGTGCCGTGGTTTTATCGTTGTGTGATTTATTGGCGGAACCGTCCGTAGAATTTATCAACTTTCAGATGGTAATAAACATTTATTTCCTGAAGACCGTTACTTCTCCAGAGTCGAGCACTAAGCCTAGAAAATTGCCATAGAAAGTAAAAAAAAAGTTCTTTTTTTTAGAATCCAGGAAGTGTGTACAGCAATTATACACTATTTGAAAAATAGTTCTCAGCATCTGTTCACCGGAAGACATGTCTTATTTTGAAAGACAACAACAACTGAAAAGAGTTTTCAATGAAATTATTTGTCCTTTACCAGCATTTTCTACTTTTCCCACAATGTTTTCAAATGACTTCTTTCTTAGAGTCGCTCAAACTTGGGATTTTTTTTCGTAATTTCGTAAAGCGTTTGTAATTAGCAAACGACAAAATTTTTACCAGTCCATATTGAAAGTAAGTGCAGACGACAAAGAAAGTGCAGCTTAAATGATATGATTTTGTCTATAAAGGTGTAGAAAACTTTGTGAGAAAAGGAGAAAATGCTGGCTACCAGCATTTTCTCCTTTTCCCACAATGTTTTCAAAAATCTTCCTTCGTTGTGTCGTCAAAAACTCGGGTTTGTGCGGTAAAGGTTTAAGCCGTCGCTCGGTTGACTGGAAACCTTGTGGAATAATAAGAGGCCCAAAACGATAAGTGAAAATTTATTATCCAATCAGTCGGCCCATTATAAGCGAACGTCTTTGGCCCGACAAGAAATCGATAACTTCCGGTGTTCTCATAAAGCCATCGCAATTATCGTTCAATTAGACCTTTGCCCACATTTACATATGATTTTTTTTAACGTGTTACGACAGACCACTCCTTCCTGCATGGTATACTCCCGATTTAAATACAATACCTGGCTACTGCGTCAGGGAGATATCTCTTTGGCTCAGTGGTTAGGTTATTGGCTTTGCGTCCGGGAGTTCGGAGTTCGAATCCCGCTCCGATCCTTATTTCTGCCATGCATTTATTCATTCGTTTCTTTGTTACGGACTTCGTTCGTAAGAAACGTCTTTTTCTTAGAGATATATGTATGTATATGGCTTGCAACACGCAAAAAGGGATATTCGGAAATTTTCGTAAAGCGTCTTCCTAGATCAGCCTGCGCAGACCGCGAAATTTAAAAAGATAAAACATTATGGTAAGAAAAAAGAAGAAAACATTGGTCACTGATCAGTATTTTCTCCTGTTCCCACATTATTTTTCTTACGACGTTTTCCTCAAAGTTGTTAGGGAGAGCACTCTTTCATGCATGGCACCACCCCGATTTAAACAATACCTGCGTTAGGGAAATACCGGTATCTCTTTAGCTCAGTGATTGATTGAATTTGCGTTTGTATATCGTCGCTACCAGTTTCCCATCTAAGCGACGCCTCCAGAAGACGGTTAGTTGTTGCAGGGGATAGTGCAAGGATACAGGTCGAAACTACTGAGAGCTTCGCCTGGTTTTTTAACGTGCTCGGCGTATAGCACCGTTACACGGGACCTCGGTTTAATGTCTCATCCGAAAGACTTTTAGTAATTTTAGTTGGCCAGCCGGGGATTCCAACCCACAACCTGTAGTGACCGGAAACATTGTGTTCACGAGTCCTATGCTCTACCTACTGAGCTACATCGCCTGGTTTTAGCTCAGTGGTTATGGTATTGGTCTTTTAAACCTTGGAAAAAAGAGGATATTTGTCTGCATGGGTTCAAATCCCACCAGATGCAGTTTGTATTTCAGCTCTGCATTTGTTGCGAACTTTTATGCGTGTGTGATGGGGGCTCGTCCGAGATTTGCCATCGAGCTAGTAATCCCATTTGCAGTCCAAATACAGACTTTCTGACTGATAAATCATCCATAAATGATGACTATAAGAGGGGTGTGTTACGGGAGACCACTCCTTCCTGCATAGCTTCGTCCTAATTTAAGTACAATACCTAACAACTGCGTCAGGGAGATATCTCTTTGGCTCAGTGGTTATGGTATTGGTCTTTTAATCCTCGGAAAAAAAAAGAGGATATTAATTTTGTCCGTATGGGTTCGAATCCAGTCAGATGCGGTTTGTATTTGAGCTCTGCACTTGTTGCGAACTTTCATGCCCGTAAGAAACGGTAATGAAACCTCCGGTTAGTTTTGCAACAGTTTAACTCTTAACCACATGAGAAAATTTTAGACTGGCCCAAATTGAAAGCATTTGCAGACAACAAAATAAAGGTGATTAAAAAATAGAAATCTGTTCTGGGAAGGGTAGAAAACACTGTGGGAAAAGGAGAAAATGCTGGTTACCAGCATTTTCTCCTTTTCCCATAGTGTTTTCAAAAGGCTTCTTTCTCGGGGGCGTCAAAAGTAGGGATTTTGTGGTAATGGGTTAAATCAAAAAGATTGGATGATAACCGACTGATAGCTTTCAGTCATTGAATGATTATCATATTTTACGGATAGAAAGATCGGATAGTGGATAACGGGGCGTATAAATACTTTTTATATTCTTTTCACACTTTGCAAAGCAATGCCGGATTTTAACGACATTAGTGATTGATTGTATGGTGTTTAAGGCCGTTTTCAACATTATTTCAGATATATTGCGGCGGCCAGTGCACCTATCCATGCGTTCCTGGAGTTTCTTTCACCAGTACTTCGCACAATTTTCTTTCCAAGCCACTGGCTGCTTTCCCACATGATCATCGTCGATACAATGGTCAGCGGTAGGAGAGGAATGAATCTTGTCGCAGTGACCATCATCAATACTCGGAAAGAAACTGGTCAAGCCTGGAGTCATAGCCAAGGATCGAAGACTGGACCCCGTGTTCTCAAGTCCTGCACGCTACCGACTGAACTACCGGGGCTCGGCAACGACATTGACATTGAAGAAGCCTTTTGAAAACATTGTGGGAAAAGAAGAAAATGCTGGTTAGGTGCACTGGCAGCCGCGATATAACTGAAATAATGTTGAAAATGGCGTTCAACACCATACAATCAAATTCATTAACTCAAAATTGTTTTTATCTTCAAAGCTAGACTTAACATGCACATGGTATAGATCAAGATCAGACTGCACATTCTGTCCGATCTGATTTTGATCCTTTCCATCCGAAAACACCTCTCTATTTTTCATTTGGAAAAGGTTAGACTAGTCATAAAATGTCTTATATATATATATCCTTAAGCATTTTTATATTAACCCTTTACCCCATAAGGTATTTCTATGGCACATGTATCTCTAATTGTTCCTAAATAACAGCAAGGATGAAGCCGTTCCTTATGTGTATATGACACCTTTTGATAGCATAGAAAACACTGTGGCAAAAGGTGAAATTGCTCGTCACGAGCAATTTCACCTTTTGCCACAATGTTTTCCAAAGGCTCTTAGAAGCAATGCGTAGAAATAAGTAGCTATGGAGTAAAAGGTTAAGGCTGACTCAGTTCAGATACGTATATATTGTACTTCCAGCATAAAATTGTACTCAAAATGTTGTGCAACAAAAAAAATCTACATAGAAAGCTTTAACATTAAAGGCCCAATAGGGACCAAACATGTCAAGGCATTTGGATTTAAATCCATTTTATCCCGCTAGATGGTATTCTTCAAGTATATATCTATTTAATTTGGGCATCCTGGGTACAGAACCGGACTACTTTTCGAGGCGACAACCGTTAATTTTAATTTCAAACTAAAATAAACGTGTACTCAATAAAACGCTACCTGGTGCGATTCATTCAGCTATGATCAGCAGTTTAAAGAAATCTGGAGCTAAAACAGGCCTGATTTCTCCTCAAACGCACTGATTAAAGCCATTTTTCCATTGCTATTTTATAGCGCGTATTACTACAATTCACCACCAAAAATAGAGGGAGAGATGCGTCATAGCAGACAGGTCGAATATTCGAAGAATATGACATGCGCAAACAACCGATTTAAGTCATACCATTTAAAAGTATGAAAAATATCGTGAAGATGGTAATCTGCCAGTGTGTCTGGACCAATTGTTCGCTGACAGAAACATGAATTTTATACTCAGACAAAAATGTAAACAAATGATGGAGTGACCTGGCTGCTTTCATCTTAGTTAGCTAAAGAAAAGAGACTGATCCAATTTTCAAAGCAATTGCAGACGACAAAATTAATATTACTTAAAAATTGAAATTTGTTATGGGAGGAAAGAAAACATTATGGGGAAAAAAGAAAATGCTGGTTACCAGCATTTTCTTCTTTTCACACGATGTGTTCAATGGGTATCTTTTTCAGGGTCGTGAACACCAGGGATTGTTTGGGGTCCTAACTATATTTGTCTTACTGCGTCATTTCGAGGTTTCTACATTATACTATTCTTATTTCAGTATTTTTCTTGTTTTCATAGTAAGGTTTACTTTATTATTCATTTTTTACTTTACTATTCTTATTTCGAAATGTCGATTCTTTCACTCTACAACTATTATCTCGTACTATCGAGATTTTTTTAATTGCACAAAGCATTGAAAAGTTGCAGCGTGAGAAAAATCAATCAATATGCATGCCCCCGAAAAAAAGAAAAGATATCGGACATTTATGTCGACATTCCTTTAAGGTCTATCTCGTAGTCCGATCAACGCATTTACATAAATTGAGTTATGCTCTGTGAAAACGGGGGCTTAATGCATCTGCGAAAAGTATCCACCCAGGTCAGCCTGCGCAGTCCGCGCAGGCTGACCTGGGCCGAAACTTTTCGCTGTTGGGCATTTTTTTATGTATGTCCAAGGTCCAGTCTACCTTCTGATTGAGTCAGTCGATGAAAAAAAGTAGCTATTATGGATTTACGAGTATGAAATAGTTTGCTAAATATCATGCATCTCACTGAGATTCATTTAGCCTCCTTTTGCCAGAGTACGGCTCATATATTTCGATATCACTTTTCTATCTATTGACCTAACGACAAAAAATCTTTTAGACATATAGAATATGAAACCATTTTTATACAACAAATACTCGTATATTATGCCTCAAATGATGACATTTGTAACGGAAAGGGTATAGAAAACAATGTGGGAAAAGGAGAAAATGCTGGTTACCAGCATATTCTCCTTTTCCCACAATGTTTTCAAAAGCCCGTCCTGTTCAGTGTCGGTGAAATTCCGGATTGCGTGGTAAAGGGGTTTAGACGGCAGTACGTGTCATTGCAGGTTAGATCGATGTTGTATCGGAACAATTACTATACAATTTAATGCGCGTTTTAACTATTAGAAACCGATAAAATTGTTGACTCGTCCAAATCAAAAGCTGTTGTTGACGACAGTATGAATGTGATCCAAATAATGAAATTTGTTTCTGAAATGATAGATAGATAGATAGATAGATAGATAGATCGATAGATAGATAGATATATAGATAGATAGATGGATAGATCGATAGATCGATAGATAGATAGATAGATAGAAAGAAAGAAAGAAAGAAAGAAAGAAAGAAAGAAAGAAAGATAGATAGATAGATAGATAGATAGATAGATAGATAGATAGATAGATAGATAGATAGAAAGAAAGAAAGAAAGAAAGAAAGAAAGAAAGAAAGATAGATAGATAGATAGATAGATAGATAGAAAGAAAGATAGAAAGAAAGAAAGATAGGTAGACAGGTAGATAGATAGATAGAATATTTTAAATTTGTTTTCTGAAGGGTAGAAAACAGTGTGGGAAAAGGAGAAAATGCTGGTTACCATGCAGCATTTTCTCCTTTTTCCACGTTTTCTAAAAGCTTCACTGTGTTCGTTGACCAAGAAGATTTAGATAAGGCTATAGCAGAAAGTGTTGTCTGATCTTTCGGGGTCGGGCTGGGAGCTCATTAGAAAGTGTACTGACTTCGTGACCTGGTGGTTACAGGCTCAATACTCGGTTAAGCCAAACTTCTCTGTGTGTCTGTCTCTACTTTCCCCCCTCTCTCTCTCTCTCTCTCTCTCTCTCTCTCTCCCTCTCTCTCTCTCTCTCTCTCTCTCTCTCTCTTCCTCGTTTCTGTCTCTTCGTCTGTCTCTCTCTCTCTCTCTGTCTCTGTCTGTGTCTCTCTGTCTCTGTCACTGTCTCTGTCACTCTCTCTCTCTCTTTTCTCTTCCCTTTCTCGTTTCTGTCTCTTCCTCTCTCTCTCTCTCTCTCTCTCTCTCTCTCTCTCTCTCTCTTAATCTCTATCACTCTTTTCCTCTCTCTCTTCTCTCACCTTCTTCCTCTCTCCCGTCTCTCCCGCTCCCTTTCTCCTTTCCTCTCTCTCTCAAATCTTTTCCTCTCTTTCTCTTTCTCTCCATTTCTCTCTCTCTCTCTCTCTCTCTTCCTCTCCGTCTTTATGTAACTCAGACTCTGTCTTTAACTCCCCATTTTCGCTCCCTCTCTCTCTCTATCTCCACCGCTCCCCGTCTTCCTCTCTATCTCTCCACATGTCTCTGTTTTAACCCCCACCCTCTCTTTCCAATGAGCTTCAAAAGCTACAAATTACACGCCAGCCTTGTTCCGTGAAAGGCCCTAAATGTATTTTTCGAAAAGTATCAACAGTCCGCGCAGGCTGACCTGGGCTGAAACTTTTCGCTAGTGGTCAATTTGAGCATATCCAAGGACAAGTCTACGTTATGATTAAGTGTGGGTCGTTAAAATAAAGTGCCCATGATTAATCAAAGAATATGAGATGCCTCGCTCGGTATGATTTATCACGGAGATGCATTAAGCCCCCTTTTGCCAGAGCGTGGCTCAATTACATTTTTTTTTTTTTTCAAAGGAAAACTTACTACGAACAAGGCAGACAGACTTCTGACACAATATTTTGTGCTAAAACATCTGTCACCCAAAAAGGTCATACTCAGTTTAATTGAAACAAAAGAAGATGACACCAATTTTACACTTGCAATGACAAATCTATTTTACTTTTATCTTGTCCGGTAAATCAGTTTTAATGTCCCGGACACCGGTCAGTCAGCGGCTACAACTTAGTGACCAAGGCCGGCTGGGCCCTCTGGCCACGTCTATATGTATGTCGCCCCGAGGCGTTATCGTACATATATCCAGTTGGTTCGTGATAGCTTTATGATAATTTTTTTTCTTATCGTTGCATTCTTAAACAATTTTGTATGCTTCTATTTCGAAGACAGTTCCTTTACAATTTGGATATCGTTGCACTTTGAAACAATTTTGAAGTCGACTATTTCGAAGACGGTCCCTTTACAATCTGGATAATCAAAATCAGTTTGCACTTTTTTTTTGTTTTACACTTTACCCAACAGTCCCCTGAAACACACCGTAGAAGAAGAAGAAAAAAATCCTCGGGGCTCACATTTGCTCCCCCCACAATGTTTTCCATTCGCAAGATAGTTTCAATTATTTGAGACCTATATCGACTATTAATACATAAATATCTATATCCATGTAACTTAGTTTTTTTTTTCCTCTTTACCCAGCAGTCCCCGAAAACACACCATGGAACAAAAAGAAAGAAAAAATCATGTAACCTCGCATTTTCTCCTCCCACAATGTTTTCCATTTACAAGATAGTTTCATTTATTAATTATGAGGATAATTTTGAGTGTTAGTACATGAATAAATATGAACCGTGCTTTGTGAAAAAGGGGCTTAATGAATTTGTAAAAAGGGGCTTAATGAATTTGTAAAAAGGGGCTTAATGAATTTGTAAAAAGGGGCTTAATGAATTTGCAAAAAGTTTCGACCCAGGTCAGCCTGCGCAGTCCGCGCAGGCTGACCTGAACCGATACTTTTTGCTATAGGTCAATTCTCTGCATGTCAAAGGACCAGTCTACCTCATGACGAAGTTGGTTAGTTTTGAGGCAAAACGACTTATGATATACGTATTCATAATTAGTGGTGCCTTACTGGATATAAAAGATCACAGCGATACATCTATCCCTCTTTGACCAGCCCGCATAGCTCAATACGTAGAGTTTAGGACTCGTGAACGTGATGTTTCAAGTCTCATTTCAAGAGGGTGTGGGTTCGATCCCACGGCTTGCCATCTAAAATTACTAATAGTATTCCGGGTAAGACGTAAAACCGAGGTCCCGTGTGACGGTGCTATACACCAAGCATGTTAACCCATTACCACACAATCCCTACTTTTGACGCCCTTGAGAAAGAAGCCTTTTGAAAACATTGTGGGAAAAGGAGAAAATGCTGGTAACCAGCATTTTCTCCTTTTCCCACAGTGTTTTCTACCCTTCTCATAACAGATTTTAATGTTTCAGTCACCATTTTTTTATCGTCTGCCTATGCTTTCGATTTGAACCAGTCTAAAAGTTGGTCGTTTGGTAATGAGTTAACGAACAAGGCAGAACTTAGGACGGATTTCGTCCTGTATCTGCGCTATCCCCCATAACAATACTAACAGCCCTCTGGGGGCGTCGCCTATATGGGCAAACGGTGGCGACAATAAATAAACGCAAATTCAATCAATCTAACACTCTTTTGTTAGAGCAGGGCTGATATGGAAACATGGCGATAACAGGATAATTCACATAGTCACCGTTTTCCTTTTTTCACAAAGTATTTTAAATATGCCCTTATACAAACCGAACGAGACATCCCTAGGAGACAATGTGTTCAGACCCCCAGAGAAGAGGGTGTGCTGATATTCTAAATCCATTATTTCTCTTTTGAACTCTATGTTGTGGGTAATCATTAGAATCGTCTCAACGAGACGATTCTAATGAGTACCCACAACATATGGTTTGGAAGAGAATAATTAATATTTTCAATTTTAAAATCAAAATCACTCCCTCTGTCTGGGGCTCTGTGTGTCGATACGGTTTTTTTTGCTGAAGTGCGTAAAGCGTGTGTCAGACTGGTTCGGGACACTAGGACATGCAGATCTATCCCACTATATGAATGTGAAATGACGACGGTTTGAAAACAAGAAATATCTTCTAAAAGAAAACAGCTGGCGTAAACTTACCCGCAAGTGGCAAGGGGTCCTTAAAATAAACATGTCTATATTTCTGACCAATCACAAATTTCTGTTTATTCATCTGTTATCAGTACCAAAAAATTAGGTCTAAAGCCAGCACATTTAGCTAACCTGAAAAACAATTAAAAAAAAAACCATATGGCATACATAACATAACCAATCACACAAACAGTTTTTAACAGAAATTAGCCATCTTGACATTTGACAATTTCACCATAGGATTGCATGTCTAATAATTTATTACCTTTCTACCGGACGTACAAACGGACGGACGGACTCACAGTCAGCAGCAAAGATGAAAGTAGCTAGATGGTGATATCCACATGTAGAAATTATGTGCATGTTCTTATATTTTATAACGATAGTTCGGTTGCAGAGAAAATTACTTGCAACATAATCTGTCATTCCCTTGTCAGAAAATTCGAGTTATGTCCCTTTGACGAAGTCATTAAGTTTACTTATAGATTATAGAAACCAACCTGTAATAATATGGGTGGTGATCTTAAATTTTGAATTTTTAAAAAGTATTTAGATTTAATTGGTGACTTTATTCAAAATAATGCGGTTCAAAACCGACTTTCACGATATGAATATTACTTAAAGTCTTGCCACTTATCTACTTGAAAGAATTTAAATGTTTAACCTTTTACCGAATAGATCTAATTCCTTGTTTTCAAACTCTTACAGAGAAAGCTTTTGAAAACACTGTAGAAAAAGGAGGAAATGCTGGTAACCAGCATTTTCTCCTGTTTCCACAATGTTTTCTAACTTTCCAGTAGCAAATTACAATATTTGATTAAGTTCAAATTTGCCGTCTGCAAATATTTTTTAATTTGGACCAGTCAAAAGTTAGAACGTTTGATAAAATGGTTAAACTTTTACCGCGTTAAAAAACTCTTATGCTTTTGGAAATCAATGTGGAAAAAGAAGAAAGTGTTCGATCACCAGCATTTTTGTCTTATCTTACAATTCTTTTTTACCAATTTTAAAGACAAGCTTTCATTTTGCCAGTATTTATATACATGTCGTGTATAACATAATTCGCTTTCAGTTTGGACCAGTCAAAAAATAAATTTCGTCTGCTGAAGGGTTTTAATATCGTCACACTCGTAAATTAATATTGAAGTAACTATTTTACGTTCTGACATGTTCAAGTGGATTAAAATAACGGATTAACTGTCGAAATAGTCAGAGAGCTTTCCCTCTTCATCGCCCCCCTCTCCCCCCCCCCCCCCCCCCCAAAAAAAAAAAGAACTTTCGATTCTACATTTAAACTTAAACCCACGTGCAGTTGAATAATTAACCGATCGAACCATTTGTTCGAGATATCAAATTAACCATTTCCTACATAATCTCGAGTTTTAACGAGATTGACGGAGACAGAATTTGAAAACATTGTGGGAAAAGAAGAAAAATACTAAAAATACTGCTAATCTGTATTTTCTTCTTTTCTCGCAATGTTTTCAAGCCAGTTAAAGAACTTTATAACACACTATTTTTCGAGTTTTAACGACCCTGCAAGAGATATCATTTGAAAACATTGTGGGAAGAGGAGAAAATGCTGGTAACCAGCAATTTCTCCTTTTCCCGCAATGTTTTCAACCCAGTAAAAAAACTTCAGTTTGACTAACCCTAACTTTCGAAATCTTTAACTGCACATTGGTTTCAATTTGGGAATGTCTTTAATTTTTCATTCGATAAAGGTTTGAAAAAAAATGTTGAGTATTTATAAATTATAGCCCTCTTTTAACTCTTTACCAAACGACATTATTTTAGACTTGTCCAAATCGAAAGCATTTGCAGACGACAAAATAAAAGTGACTGAACATTTGAATTTGTTTTGAGAAGGGTAGAAAACATTGTTGGAAAAGGAGAAAATGCTGGTTACCAGCATTTTCTCCTTTTCCAACAATGTTTCCAAAGGCTTCTTTCTCAGGGTTGTCAAAAGTAGAAATTTTGTGATGATGGCTTAACCCTTTACTCCATAGAAACTCATTTCTACGCATTACTTGTGGGAGCCTTTAAAAAACATTGTGGCAAAAGGTGAAATCGCTCGTCACGAGCAATTTCACCTTTTGTCACAATGTTTTCTACACTATCAAATGGTGTCATATACACATAAGAAACAGCTTCATCCTTGTTGTTATTTAGGGTCAATTAGAGATACCATAGAAATGTCTTATGAGGTAAAGGGTTAAGCACTGAAAAGAGCGGACTAGGATCAGACTGCAATAACGTGAACAAGTATACTTCGCAATGGGAAAAGTAGAAGTCACCAAAATAACGAGAAAGAAAACAGGATTGGGTTAAAAATATCGTTGGATCGATAAATGTAGCGTTTTGCTCATATCACGGTAAAGCAGTATATAGAGTATTGAAAACACGCTGGATTTGTACAGAGCGAGAGAGGGTCAGTATCAGATAGTATAGTGGAATAGTACAGTGTGTTTCTTGTATTAACGTTATACATGTGAAAAAAGATTTGACACTCGGTGCTACGGAGTCTGTATGTATGCATGTGTTATATAGAAGGCGGAAAAGACGTCTTTTTTGTGCTATAAATAGAATCCGGAGAAATAGAACTATATTATTGTTGTGAATTGTGTTCGTTTAGTAGATTTCTACGCGATCTTTAGTAGATCTATCAAGATACTTGTATGGGATTTATTGTAAATCTACTAAATGCCCGAGGGTCGCGTGTGAGTTTTGCCAGGGTTAGATCTAATAACAGTTAGATCTACGAATACGGAGTGTGGGAAAAGTAACGATAAGTTGAATCGTGGTGAAATAAACAATATTTCTGTCAGCGTAGGACGAGGGTACTCACATGTTGGCTTCTGTTGAGGGATAGCGTTTGTCAAGAACTACTCTAGGAAAGTAATAAAAAGATCTGGAACATTTGTTCAGTCGGTGTAATTTTTTTGTGGTGAAATAAATTTCTTCTAAACAAATCTAGATCTAGATTCTAGATTCATCTGTGTGAACATTTTGTTTTCTTTCATAGAGGTGAAATTTTCCCTTATTAGTCTAGATCTATTACTGGATTTTTCCGTAATTTACAAACATCTGGATCGAATTCGATCAACTTACACGGAGTGGCGATCTCAGTCTGAATAAAATTAGCATCTTGATTTTCGAAGAATAGGACAGATCTAATAACAGGGAGACTGGGAAAAATGTCAGTTGACAATATGAAGGAACAGGAGAGTGAATGCGGAACGAACCTGCTCAGCGCGAATGGAGCCCCTAAAAAGGTTCCAAATAGGGACACCATGGTCTATAAAGAGATGAGACGGCTTCTACAGTTTTACACAATCATCGCAGCGTCAATTGTCTTCATAGCTTTTCTGATCTTAGCCGTCACCTTTTCCATATTGTACGCCAATCTCAAATATGACATCGCCAACCATTCCCATCCACCAAAAGTCGGAGCTCAGATGAATAAAATTCTAGAAAAGGAGGAATTGTGTTTAGTTTGCGACGAAGTTAGACTGGGACCGAGTCCCGAGGAAGATATATCGTTGAACAAATTCGTAAGGAAATATGTTCCAGGGGAGAAGGCGGAGAAATGTTGTGTGGAAACACCGTCACAGCTTCTGGAATTATTACAAATGGTGAGTGGAGTTATTTTTTATTCAATTGAAGGGTGTTTTTACGCCGCTTTCAACGTTATTTCAGTCATATGACAGTGATAGCTTAAAAGTTACATACGAGTTCATCTATGCCCCAAGTTTCAGCAGAAACGTTACTAAGCTAGGGCTGTGAATTGTCTTGCCCAAGGACACTCCCACGACAGAAGTAGTGCTTCCAGTAAGGCTTGAACCAGGGCCTGTATTCACCAACCATTCTTAAGAATATTTCTTAGTCTTATTCTTCAGAATTTCGTCACTGTGAAAGTAACAGAAGTTCTTATTGGCTAAACCATTTGGTTTAGCCAATAAGAAGTTCTGTTACTTTCACTGTCAGAAAATCTTGAAGAATAAGACAAAGAAGGTTCTTAAGAATTGTTGGTGAATATGGGCCATGGAGCTGCGGGTAACGAGTACTAGGCTTACATTTTACCAGTGAGTTGCGCAAGGACACTCCAACGGCAGATCTGGTCCTTTCATTAAGGCTCGAATCCGGAGCTACGGGTTACGAGCCCTACATTTTATCACAGAACACGCAGGACCTCTGTTTCAGTCCGGGCAGATATATAGGATCCGACATGAGCTGGCTTTTGAGATAAGATTTTATTAAAGGAGTCTAGGGAAATGTTATTAAGTGAGCATTTGGCAAGCTTGATAACATTTTCCTTGACGAGTTTAATAAAATTTTATATCAAACGCCCACGAATGCCAGATTCATTTTATCACACAGCGATATGTCAAATATTTACTATTCACTTGTATGAAATACGTACAAAATGATGTCAAAAATGACGTCATACATATGTGATATCAAACGTGTATAAGATAATAAAACTGAAAACAAGGGATCTTATGTGATAAAAAAGTAGATAAATTTATAAGCCTTGCAAATTATTTTTTCACCGGACTACAAAATCAAAGATTCGACGTCCATATTCAAAGTACATGCGCCGTTCTCCGGTAGCTCAGTCGGTAACGTGCAAGACTTGAGAACACGGGGTCCAAGGTTCGATCGCCGGCTACTAATCCTGGCTCGGGCAATTTCTTTCCAAGGATTGATGATAGTCACTGCCACTTGATTCATTCCTCTCCTACCGCTGACAGTTGTTTCGACGATAGTTATGTGGAAAGGCAGCCAGTGGCTTGGAAAGAAAATTGTGCGAAGTACTGGTAAAAGAAACTGCAGGAAAGCACGGATAAGTGCACTGGCCGCAGCGATATAACTAAAATAATGTTGAAAACGGCGTCAAATACAGTGCAAGCAATCAACCGTATCCCTGGGTTTCTTGACCAGATCTCTATGAACACAAAACGTTTGTTAAGCTTATACGTGCCTTTTCAAATTACTGCTTTTTAAAACATAATCATTAACTAGCTGGAGGGAATTCATACCAGTCACAAATTTTTCCCCAAAAATTTCCTGATTGAAAGATTTTGGTAAAACGGGGGGTTCGAACACGAACACGTAACGTCTTGCTTTACAAAGCTGAAAAGCTTTCGTTGAAAAACAGACTAACATGCGATGAAATCAAAGAGAGAAATACATGCATATGTAGACACGATTAGAGATCACTTGATCTGTAATAATGATTGTCTGACGCCCATCACAGAAGCCCATGACTCCCAGGGGAGGTCAACACTTTACTCGTCTATGCAAATCAGAGCTCCATATAGAGGGAGTGATTTTGATTTCAAAATTGAAAATATTGATTATTCTCTACTAAATCCTATGTTGTGGGTACTCATTAGAATCGTCTCATCGAGACGATTCTAATGAGTACCCACAACATAGGGTTTGGTAGAGAAATAAAGGACTTAGAATACCATCACTCTCTCTTACCCTGAGCTCTGGGAAATATTAGACTAGTCCAAATTCAAAGCATACAGAGATGACAAAAGCAATGTAACTCAAACATTGAATGATCTGGGACGAGTAGTAAACATTGTGGGAAAAAGGAGAAAATGCTGGTTACCAGCATTTTCTCCTTTTTCCCACAATGTTTTTTAAAAGCTTTCTTTCTCAGGTTCGTTAAGAGTCGACATTGTATGGTAAAGGCTTAATTTCATCATTAATTAACACTTCCAACGCCTAATTGATAATTTCTTTTTTTTTTTTCTTTTTCTTTTGCTATTGGTGATCTGATTCTTCTGCACTCTCTGTTTTGTCTGATCTTGATTTATGCTGTTCGCAAAAGTCCTTGATTTAAGTCCTAAGGCGATGAAAGGAGTCAATTTATGGATTCTTTTCCTGTTTTCTACTTGTGATCTAACTCTGCACATTCTGTGCTGTCTGATCTTAGTCTATACTTTCCAAAGATTGTCCTTATTTTTCACTCCAAAGGCGATATAAGAATTTATGAACACTTATTAGACGCTAAAGAAGTGAAATGAAACATTGCAAGCCGATAGTATAAACCCAAAATTTGCCATTTCAAAGGTATATTTGGGGAAAAGATATCTTTTTATCAAAAAGTGTAGATCCAAGATCAGACTGTACGTTCTGTGCAGTCTGATCTGAATCTACACCGTCCGCTAGAGGTCTGTGAGTCATGCCCATCACTTTAAGAGTTAACCCATTACCACACAATCCCTACTTTTGACGCCCCTGAGAAAGAAGCCTTTTGAAAACACTGTAGGAAAAGGAGAAAATCTGGTAAACCAGCATTTTCTCCTTTTCCTACAGTGTTTTCTACCCTTCCAAGAACAAATTTCAAAACTTCAGTCACCTTTATTTTGTCGTCTGCAAATGCTTTCAATTTGAACCAGTCTAAATTTTGTCGTGTGGTAAGGAGTTAAGGCAGTAGACCCATAATACTCCTAGTGCAGCGTGGCATAAAACTTCTTGATCGTTGATAAATGCGGATTTATACAGATATAATACTTTTGCCCATTTTTAACCAACCAGAAATTCCTTTGATGTCTATCTTGAAATCGTGTGTTGATACTTTTGTTAGTTTTCAGAAAAGGGAGGTAATTATTATCTCCCTTTGTGTAATGAGATTATAGTGGTTTTAGATCTATAAATCATAATTCTAAGAAGGATAAAGAGGAAAAAGTGGTTCGGTTAAAGTAGTACAATAATACTCATTTTTAATCATAGCAAATTTTATAGGATAACTGTATAGTGGAAATGGCTGTTTCTATTACAGGTACCCTACCATAATGTTTTTTTTTTCTTTGGGTTCGTAATTAAACCCGGATAGCAAAAACATCTTCGTGAAAAGAAATACGACTCTCCACGGAGTGCCAAATGTGCTATGTTTTATTTAATATTTAATACCGTACACCCACAGCAGTTTTTTTTTGCAGAAATCAAATAGAATATTGGAGAAACCCTCGTGATCGATTTTACATGACCGATTGATCATCTTGAAACGGAAAATCTCCACACACACACACGCACATATACAAAAATTGCATAATGTCACAGTTTCGTTTTTGAATCTTACAAAAAAAAAAACACTTCTTTTTAGGAGGCAATCTGTCATCGGCTTTTTCCATGAGATTTTTTACATAACTGTACTAACATTGGGTGTTCAGTATTAGATAAATGGATAATAATTATAATAATAATATCATCATCATCATCATCTTCTTCTTCTTCTTCTTTACTTTTTTCTCCTCTCATTCATCATCATCATCATCTTCTTCTTCTTCTTCTTCTTTTTCTTCATCATCATCATCATCATCATCATCATCATCATCATCATCATCTTCTTCTTCTTCTTCTTCTTCTTCTTCTTCTTCTTCTCTCTCATTATCCATTTTGTTACCGTTAATCATTACTGAGACAGTAAGACGTGTAGAAATTCATCCGATTATTTATTGCATATTTAAGTCGACTTATACCAGTTTAAAGTCATTGCCGCAGGTGACTATATGTATATTCTGTTTGATTTGTCAAAGATTAACCCATTACCACACAGCAAAATTTTAGATCTATCCAAATTAAAAGCACTTGCAGACAAAATCTCAAAGTGGCTGAAATGGAGCAGTCTTGCTTTGATAGGATAGAAAACTCTGTGGGAAAAGGAGAAAATGCTGGTTACCAGCATTTTCTCCTTTTTCCACATTGTTTTCCAAAGGCCTTTTCCTCAGGGGTGTTAAAAGTCGTCATTATGTGGTAAAGGGTAAACACCGGCCTGTATTACCTTATATAGGCCAGTTTCTCTTCTCCACCAAAAGACAGCGAACCTAGAAAATCTCAAAAAAAAATGTTACAACTTTTTCTCCATTCCTTACATTGTTTTATCTTGTCGTTGACTCATCCACTAATTTATTAATAACTGTAATTGTTACGTTTTACGAACGATTACTAGTAGATTATTGCCCTATATGTGTCTGAAAAATCTCAACCCTAGGAAAAAAAGTTTTTGAAAATATTGTGGAAAAAGGAGGTACAATACTGGATGATATAATTCATAAGAAGGTTCTTATTTAACCTGCATAGAAAACATTGTGGCAAAAGGTGAAATTGCTCGTGACGAGCAATTCCACCTTTTGCCACAATGTTTTCCAAAGGCTCCTACAAAAAATCCTGAATTTTCACAATAGTAAGGAAAAAGTCTTTTAAAAACATAATGGGAAAAGGAGAAAATGCTGTTCAAGTACCAGCATTTTCTCCTATTCCCACAATGTTTTCTATCCTTTTAAAGCAACATTCTATCAATGAGCAAAATGATCAATGAGCAAAATGTAAATGTTTCGTGTTAAACATTTTCGTTTTGGTTTCGTCTAAGATTGTGTCCTGCAGTTAACGGGTTAAAGATAATTATTTGTAAATAATTCCGGTAATGAATTTTGTTGTTCATACACTGTTTGTGCTTCGAAAATCATAACATTAAAATTATATGGCTGAATTTTCGAATAAACAAAAGTAAAACAAAACATAATATTGGACTTCGCTCTAACAGAAGAGTGCTTAATGTATTCCCTTTATATACTATACCAAGCAAGACATCACATAGTTAGTTATGGACCTCCTCTGAAATTCATTTTGTTCAACAAGTAAATGAATCGTAAGGTAGGTTGGTCCTGTTACATACAGAAAATTAATGCTAACAAAAAAGTGTGACCCATATCAGCTTGCTAATCAAAGGTAACGAATCACTGATGAAGATAGGACCGAACGAGAAGTCCATTGCTCACTCAGTGCTTGTTTGTTAGTCTGTTCATCTGTTATGAGTGACTTATGGTGACTTATAAGCAATTTGGGCTGGGGAGTGAATTATTCAGTCATTTGTCATGTAAGATTTTGCCTGCAACACGCGGCAAGATGCATTTCAAACATTTGCGTAAAGTGTCGTCTCGGATCAGCCTGCGCAGTCCGCGCAGGCTAATCCGAAACGACACTTTCCGTTTTCATGTAATTTTTCATGTAATTTTTCATGTAATTTTTCAAAATCTATTGTGGTCGTAAAGTGCCGTCTCGGATCAGCCTGTGCGGACTGCGCAGGCTGATCCGAGACGACACTTTACGCAAATGTCCGAATGCCCCTTTTTGCGTGTTTCAAGCCATTTGATCCACAGGATGTTACAGTATTATCGAACATATCTTATCTTATAAAATATATCTCACACTTGAATATCTGCTTTCGTTTTATATACATGTATGTATACATAATTTATACAGTCATTTAATACTTTATTTCCTGCAGTAAATGAAGATTTTCATACTCACAAGTTTGCTATATGACAATAGATAAATCATGATCAGAGATAAAGAGAGCGGGAGAGACAGAGAGAGAAAGAGAGAGGTACAGGGTGGAAAGAAGAGAAGGGAGAGAGTGACAAACACTGACAGGTAGGCGAAAAGAAGGGAAAGACAGACAGACAGACCGGAGAGGAGAGGAGAGGAGAGGAGACGAGACGAGACGAGAAGTGAGGTGAGGAGAGGAGAGGAGACGAGAGGAGAGGTGAGAAGAGGAGGGGGAAGGAGAGGAGGGGAGAGGAGAGAAGAAAAGAAGTGAGCAGAGGAGAAAAGAAGAGAAGAGAAGAAAAGAGGAGAGAAGAGGAGAGGAGAGGCGATGAGAGAGATGAGAAGAGAAGAGAAGAGAAGAGAAGAGAGGTGAGGAGAGACCTCGAGGAGAAGAGAAGAGAAGAGAAGAGAGTAGAGGTGAGGAGAGGATGGGAGAGGTGAGGAGAGCAGAGCAGAGGAGGTGAGGTGAGAGGAGAGGAGAGGAGAGGAGGGGAGAGGAGAGGAGAGGAGAGGAGAGGAGAGGAGAGGTGGTGAGGGGAGGGGAGGGGAGGGGACGGGACGAGGAGAAAGCGAATAAAAGACAGAAAGGGACAGAGAGACAGAATGACAGACTGACATACAGACGGACAGAATGAGAAAAAAGAAATAACCCTTTTTTTTTTATAAATTTCGTCTTGCAGCTACCAATTACAAATAGTCATTACGAAATGATATAACCTCAAGCCATTGACTCAGTGAAGTACTTCTATATACTAGTATTCAACACTTGTGTTGGGTTTTACCCTTTTTTTCACCATCTGCATGATCAAACTAGACCAAAGTTAACTGCAAAACTGTCTTTTAGGGTGTTTATTTCACTAAATCGGAGTGTGTAGATCAATATCAGCCTGCACGTATGTGCAGGTTAATCTGTATCTACACTCACCACTTTTAAAAATAAATTCCATAATCCTGCACAGCAATATTTGGGATAAGTCAGTTTTGATGACGTAATCTGACTAAAAATCCCCGACTCCCTCCTTCACTGATTGTTCAAATTTCAACTCCCTGACCTCATAGGAACATATATTGACCTTAATCCTGTCCCCCGTTACCTCATCTGCAAACAATGGACCGGTCTAAAATCGAGATTAGAGGTTAAACAAAAGATCTGAATCGATTAAACCTTTATCAAATAATATGCGACCCTTAGAAAGAATACTTTTTGAAAATATTGTGGGAAAAAGGAGAAAATGCTGGTTACCAGCATTTTCTCCTTTTCCCACAATGTTTACTAAACTTTTCACGGACAAATGCTATAATTTTAGAATCATGAGTTGTCTTTTCTATACTGTAAAAGTAAATGTTTTCAATTTAGACAGGTTTAAAAATTATTTCATTGGTATAGAGTTAAGTCAACCTTTTAAGAAACGAAAGTGGCATGGCTTATGAAGAAAAAATATGCTGATTAATTTTACGGGCAATGTTCCAGTTGTTGCAATGATTTCCGACCTAAGATATCTACTTGTGTTAATTCTACAGCAAACGACAAGTTTCTAGATTCTCTCCAAATTCAAACCAGCTGCAGACGACAAATTTATAAGTAATACAAGTGAACTGAAGTTCTTAGACAAAGACAAAATACATTGTGGGAAAAGGAGAAAATGCTGGTCACCAGCATTTTCTCCTTTTCCCACAATGTTTTCAAAGACGATCTTCTTCGGGGATTTTAATGAGGCAAAAGGGAGACTTTTTATATAGACTTTCTTATCAGCATTTACGTTCGATTTCAATACAAGTTGGGATTTCTTCGTCTTTTCATGGGATTTCAAAAATTGAATAAGCCATTAGTAATTTATTTCACTATTCTATCATCTTTAGATATTTGTGATTGATTGATTGATTGATTGATCGATCGGCTGATTGATTGATTGATTGGTCGGTCGATCATGGTTGGTTGGTTGGTTGGCTGGGTGATTGATTGATTGATTGACTGAATTATTCATTCATTCATTCATTCATTCATTCCCCCTTTCAACATTATTACATGCATATCAGGTCGACAGCTCACACCAGGGTTGGGCTCTGAAGTGTCTTGCCCAAGGACACATAACATTTATGGACATTTACTGTCAAGTATAAGCAGCACACAAGCCGAGAATAAAAACGTAGAATAATGGTTTGTCGGACTTACTTTTCAGAGAAAAATATCACCGTATCGAACAGTATAGGTCCAAGATCAGACTGCACGTCTGTGCAGTCTGATCTTGATCTACACTGTCCGCAAAAGGTCAGTGAGTCGCGCTTAGAAGACTTGAAGCTAACAAAAAACAAATCATTGCAGAGTCTCGGAGCTAAAATATTTCCTTCACAATTTTAAAAAGGCGAAAAGGGTTGTCAGTCGAGTAAAGCGTAACGTAAATCAATAACTGTCTTTCAATACTTCTGATAGATCGATAATTTCCCTTTACGCTGTAATGACTACAACAAATATGTAACTCTACATGTCTGTTTTTTATTCAAATATTGACTTTTTTCCCGTACAACTTAAACCCTTAACTCATCGCGATGTGGATAAATCAGAAATAGGGCGTGGATAAATGATTGTCATCCGCTGCAATGTTTTATAAAACATTTTGGAACAAATGAAAAGTTGGAATGAATTTTAAATCTCACAAGGATCAAACCTTTACTGCGTGGGCTATTTTTAAACTTTGTAAAAAAAATCGTCATACATGTATAAAAAAGCATTTGAAGTAAATAAGAATAAAAAATGTTTCTCAACATTTATGAAGTATGTTTGGAAAAGTAGCCGTTTGCGAACTACTTCTCTTTTCCCTACAATGTTACCCCGTGTTGCCCCACGTCATTTACGGTGACGTGGAAGTCATGTTTGTAGAGAAATGGGTTAAATATTTTAACCGAATGGGTCTGTTTGTAAAACTCTATTTTGTAGAAATGTCAATGTTTACTTATTCCGACCAGGCTTTCTTGTCATTTTGATAGTTTGTTTTCTGATTTCCTACCCAACCCTTAGAACTACTGGAGAAAGATACAGAGCAGACTTATTTCGGACGGTTTAGATCAAGATCAGACTGCACAGAACGTGCAGTCTGATCTTGGATCTACACTGTCCGAAAAGGAGATGTCTTTTCTCCTAAAGTACATATCAAATAGTAAAATTTCCGTTTTACTCTTGCCTTGAAATGATTCGTTATGGCGCCGCATGATTGGCATGTCTTTTCCCCTAAAGTACATGTCAAATAGTAAAATTTGCGTTTTACTCTTGCCTTGAAATGATTCGTTATGGCGCCGCATGATTGGCATGTCTTTTCCCCTAAAGTACATGTCAAATAGTAAAATTTGCGTTTTGCTCTTGCCTTGAAATGATTCGTTGTGGCGCCGCATGATTGGCATTTGAAAAGTGCCTATGGAGGCAGCCATATTGTTTATTCGGCTTCTGGTCATTTCGTAATAAGATCATTTCGTACCTAAGCCGTTTCGTACAATTTTGGATATTTCGCATTCACCTGTACTTATTTTTTGGTCATTTCATACTCACTTTGATCATTTCGTACCCAGTTTTTAATATCAATTTGGTAATGTAGAACCTAGTCTTACTACTATTTTCTTGTGATGTTTGCCGAATGACAACTGATCTTATGCATAGCTCCAATTGAACTTATCACCGAAGTTTGGCTATAACTTCATCTTACTATAATTTCCCCTTTCTTGTAAGAGTTTTTAGTTGGATTCTAAGGATTATTTAGGGCTTCTCAGATCATTTCTCACCGATTTCTGCATAAATTTACTTTGGATAATTTGAAATACTGTAAGGTGTCTTATTGATAATTTGAAATACTGTAATGTGCCTTATTTCAGAAACACCTGATTTGCGGTGCCATTGATCTTATGCATCAATATTTTCTTGTTTCACAATTTAGCAGGGTGACACTTAAACATTCCATTTTTGTCATTCCATCACCGTGTAGTCACTGAAAAAGAAAATCATTTAAAACGTTATCAACGTAAAATCCAATTTAACACCGTTTAAGCATTTGCAAATCTACAAAACTTTCTCTACCACTTGTTATGTGAAATATAACCCTTAACGCTATAAAGTAGGAAGTCTTTACCAAACATTTTTTTTTTGGACTGGACCAAATTCAAAGTATCTGAAGACAACAAATTAAATTTGGGTAATAATAATTATTTCTGAGGTAGAAAATATTGTGGGAAATGGAGAAAATGCTGGTTACCAGCATTTTTTCCTTTTCACATAATGTTTTCTAAAGGCTTCTTTCTCAGGGTTGTTAAAAGCCGGGATTTACCTAGATTTGATATATCGTCTGCAAATGCTTTCAATTTGAAAAAAAAAAATCTAAAAAAAATTGTTGTCTAGTAAAGAGTTTTAACTCCTTACCAAACGACAAAATTTTAGGTTTGTCCAAATTGAAAGCATTTGCAGACGACAAAAAGTGACAGAAGATTTGATTTTTTTTGTGAAGGGTGAAAAACATTATGGGAAAAGGAGAAAATGCTGGTTACAAGCATTTTCCCCTTTTCCAACAATGTTTTTTTTTTTTTCAAAAGGCTCTTTATACATGGGTGTTAAATGTCGTGATTGTCTAGTAAAGAGGTAAACAGTCTAAAATTTACAGACGGAGTCAGAAAAAATAATGGTGATAGATTGACTGAAGGGAAAAAAAGCCTGAATTTTATGTTTTTGGGGAAATTGTGGTAATTCTTTAGATTCGTCATTTTGACTGATTGAGACCGAGTAAATTTCTTAATTTTTCATCATTTTTTGAAACGTTTTTCTCATATTTTGCTGTTTAGTTACTCGAGAAATAAAGACAAATAGCATTTTGATACTGAATAAAATTAAAGTAACTTTGACGTAATCAAAAGCTCCAGATAAAAAGAGACTGATAGTATTCTAAATACTCCCTAAATCTGGAGCGCTGCGTAATAGCGTTTTAACCCTTTTCAAGACCTTGCCGAACATTTCAATGTTTCAACAAAAGAGGCTTGTGAAAACATTGCGGTGAAAGGCGAAAAAGCTAGGCACCAGCTCCTCCTCCCCCTCCTCCTCCTTCTTGTTCTTCTTCTTCTTCTTCTCTTCCCTCTTCTTCTTCTTATCCTTCTTCTTCTCTTTCCTCTTCTTCTTCTTCTTCCAGCCCATAGTCCGTGCAGGCTGACCTTGGCCGAAAGTTAAACTTTTCATAAATTTTCAGTATGTCAAAGGACCGGTCTACCTTAAAATTTAGTCGTTGGTTAGAATTAAAAGATTTTATGAGCCCATAATTACGTGATGACATGCTTAGGTATAAGGGTTGTTACATGCGAAAAGGGACATTAGGACATTTGCGTAAAGTGTCGTCTCGGATCAGCCTGCGCAGTACGCGCAGGCTGATCCGAGACGGCACTTTACGACTTAATTAGATTTTGTGCTACAGTTGCCTTGCGCAAAACGGAAAATTGCATAAAAACAGAAAGTGTCATTACGGATTAGCCTGTGCGAAGTGCGCTGTCTGATCCGAGACGACACTTTACGCAAATGTCCGAATGTCTCTTAGCATGCTGCAGGCCAATATGAATCTCGAAGATTCTCTTAAATAGAAAACGTTTTTTTTTCAGAGTGCAGCTCATATCTACTTGACTTCTTTTCGACGACTAAAAAAAAAACTTTCTAAAACGCAGATAGATTTTTCTGTCGTATCGACTGGACCTAACATTATTGTATGGAGTTTAACGCCGTTTTCAAAATTATTTTACTTATTTCGCGGCGGCTAGTGCACCTATCCATGCTTTCCTGGAGTTTCTCCTACCAGTAGTCCGCATATTATTCTTTCCAAGCCATTGGCTGCTTTCCCACATAACCATCGTCGATACAGCGATCAGCGGTGAGAGAGGAATGAATCCTGTCGCAATGACTATCATTAATCCTCGGAAAGAAATTGACCGAGCCGGGGAAACTTGACCGAACAAGCGGATGGTATGGATCAAAGATCAGACTGCTCGTTCTGTGTATCTCTCCCCCCCCCCCCACAGCGCTGAAATACCATAATGATAATATAAGTCCATAAACACGATAAGAATACTTTTTACGCGTCTCCATGTATATACATTAAGATAATCCCCAAACTGCGGAAACACTACTTTAGATTTGTATCTGTTACTATCTGTTACTTCATTGGCCAAGGTCGTAACCAGAAATGAAGCTATGGATAAATTCGGATTGACTGAATTTGCGTTAAATTATCGTCGCCGCCGGTTTCCCATATGATTTTGGGAAAGAAGCCGTTTGAAAACACGTTGGAAATGGAGGAAATGCTGGCAACCATCATTTTCTCTTATTCCAACAATGTTTTCTCTTTTTTCGAAAGCAAATTCGACGTTTTAGTGGTATTTTAATTATCGTTTGGAAATGCTTTGAATTTGGACGAGCCTAAAATTTCGTTTGGTAAAGAGTTAAATTTGAACCAGACGACAAAATTTCACACCTGTCCAATTCAAAAGTACATGTATTTGCAAACAACGTACCAAATATGGTTAAAAATGATCAGATTTGTCATCTAAAAGGCATAAAATGAAAAAAAAAAAAAAAAAACATTGTGGGAAAAGGAGAAAATGCTGGTAACCAGCATTTTCTCCTTTTCCCACAATGTTTTTTTTTTTTCAGAATCGTTTTCTTTCATAACCTTTCTTAACTTGCAGCGTTATCGAAAAAGGTATTTCTTTTTTTAATTACGAAGAAAGTGGGATGAAATGGCTGTATACAATTGGTTCCAAGTTAATTGAAGTTTTCACGCAGTTAATAGACTCTTGGAGGTTCTAATACGTTTTCTTCTATATAAGGAATTAATAAGTTTCATAAATCATTATTTTTGTAATAAAATAGTTAATTTCGCCAACGAAATGGCACGGTAAAGAGTTCCGTGATTGCGGAGGCTGAATTTTATTGGTTATTGCACGAGAGAGGGAAAGGGAAAAAAGAGATAGGTGAAGGAGGAAAGGGGATGTGACGGGGAGAGGAGAGGAGAGGGGGAGGGGGAGGACAGCAGAGGAGAGCAGAGCATAGCAGAGGAGAGGAGGGGAGAGGAGAGGGGGAGGAAAGGGGAGGACAGGAGAGGAGAGCAGAGGAGAGGAGTGGAGAGGAGGGGAGAAGGGGAAGTGGAGGGGGGAAGTGGAGGGGTAGGGGCAGGGCAGGGCAGAGCAAGGCAGGGCAGAGGAGAGGAGGGCAGGAGGAGAAGAGAGGGGGTGGAGAGCGGAGGACAGGAAAGGAGTGGAGAGAAGAGGAGAGGAGAGGGGGAGAGGAGAAGAGAAGAGAGGAGAGGAGAAACAGAGAGAAAGAGATAGAGAGAGAGAGAGAGAGAGAGCGAAAAAAACACCAATACATCATTAAACAATTAGAGCATTAGAAAAGGGAATACTTTCTTGTAAGAGAGAAAGACGGACAGACGGATAGACCGTAGAAAGAAAGACACACAAACAGACGAAAAATATAATCATAGCGAGACATATGTATAACAAAGAAAAGGATAAATGACACGCAGCCAGAAAAGTGTATTTTATTATAGCGAAGAAAAAATATGAAAGGTTCATATTTCATTTTAAGCTCTCTTCAGCTTTTTTCCAGAGCTCATCCTAATCGATTTCATGTATGAAAAGATATTGTTTATTATATGTAGTCCCAGGTGGGGGCTGGCTTTAATAAGCTATTCTGCTTCTATTGTATATCCATAAGGTTTTAATAACTCTCTGCTTTATTGCTTGTTCCACCGTGGTCTAACAAATTAAGCGTGCTTATAATCTGACTCTCGTAATTAAGGTAGTAGACCCCTTACATTTCTAGTGCAGTGTAGAAAAAAAATTCTTGACCGTTGATAAATACAGATTTATACAGATATAATACTTTTGTACATTTCTAAACGACCAGAAATTCCTATTATGTCTATCGTAAAATTATTTGTTGATATTTTTGTTAGTGTCTAGAAAAGGGAAGTAATTATTGTCTCCCTTTGTAAAGATAATATATTGGTTCTAGATTTATAAATGATAATTCTATTAAGTATAAAGAAGGAAAAAAATATGGCTCCGTTAAAGTAGTATAATAATACTCATTGTTAATCATAGCAAATCTTGTAATATAATATTATCGTGGAAATAACTGTTTTCTATTACGGGTGCTCTACCTTAAAGTAAGCGCGCTTATAACCTAACTATCGTTATTGACTCTTTACCAAACGACAATAAATGTGGACTGTGTCCAAATTGAAAGCGTTTGCAGACGCTAATTAATTTGTGGCTCTAATGATGGAATTTTTGTTTGACAGTGTAGAAAACATTGTGGGAAAAGGAGAAAATACTGGTTACCAGCATTTTCTCCTTTTCCCGCAATGTTTTGAAAAGACCTAAAACTTAAAATTGTGTGGTACAGAGTTAAATCTCGGCCGACCCGATAACTCACAAAAATATTGTTAAGAATGAAATAAAACGAACGAATATTTTATGCATAGATACATTTGAAAACTATTTGATTTAATTTGAATGTAGCTTGAACTTTGAGATGTGCCTTCCAGAAAAGCAGAAAACATTGTGGGGAAAAGGAGAAAATTAATGCTTGCTTTGTTAACATTGATCGAAAAGGAGAAAACGCTGGTTACCAGCATTATCTCATTTTCTCATTTTCCCACAATGCTTTCAAAAGTCAGCCATTTTCAAAAGTGGTGTCCGTGGTTGTGGGGTGGAGCGTCAGCCTCGTAATCGTAAGGTACTGAGTTTGATACCTGGGAGCGGGTGTCAAACTTTGGGTTTCTTTCTTTCGTTGGCCCACACATTCGGCGCGAGTAGTGGTGTAGTTCCAAGGAGTCAGAATCGAGAGAGATTAGTATAAGCTATTAGAACTAGTTTCTCTATCGCTGTAAAAACAAATATGTTTTACCCTTTCCCAAACAATCCCTGGTTTTTACGGGTCTGGAATAGTAGCCTTATGAAAACATTGTGGGAAAAGGAGAAAATGCTGATAACCAGCATTTTCTCCTTTTCCCACAATGTTTTCTACCCTATCATAGACAGAAAACATCTTTTCATTTCAGCAAGAGTTGAATTGTCGTCTGCAAATGCTTTCAATTTGGTCTAGTCCAAAAATTTGTCTTGTGGAAAAGGGTTAAATCAAACTGAAAATCTTCTTTTTTAAGAGATTTTTAAACTCGGTATTATGCGGTAAAGGGTTAACCCTTTACCTTCTATGCCAATTTGCGCCTCTTCTATTTCAGCAGCAAATAAAGATATGATGTCAAAAAAATGGACTAATGAGGATACAAATATCTGATTGAGTGGAAAACATTGTGGGAAAAGGAGAAATTGCTCGTCACGAGCAATTTCTCCTTTTCCCACAATGTTTTCAAAAGCTGTCTGTTGTTGATACGTCAAAATGAGTATCTATGGAGTAAAGGGTTAAAACGATTTTTTTCTCTCAGACTTTAAGGTAATACTTATACGAGTTATAACAAAGTTCATAACGTAACTTTTAACCCGCTTCGAACTCTATGACCTTTGTATAACAATCAAAAGAGAAAGCAGTTTCTAATGTCATTTGCTATGTTAAAATACTCCGAATGACTTATCCAATAGAAAAACATAAATATATAGTAATTGTTTAGTATGTACAAGTATGTACATTTGTATATAACGTAGGAAGGTCGATAGACAATTACAAATAACAATTAGTCAGTAGAGTGCCCAATGAGTAAATACACGTTTAAGTATAAAAGACGGTTTGAAATTCTATGATTGAAACATTGAATGTCTGTTTTACGCTGATTTTATTGGAGAGGTCATCAGACCTCTCTAGCAGTGGTGAGTTTAAAAGGCAGACTGCCACAGCCCAGTCTTCTTGCAAATGTATTCTAATACACAGTCTGTTTCGTATTGGTTTTGTAAATAAAGCGAAAATAAAAAAAAAAAACGGGAGAGGAAACTGACGTCTTTTATATTTTTACGAATTTCAGAAACGATTTGTAATACTAAATTGCCATGGCTGCAAATGACCTTTCAAAGATTGTGATTTTTCATAAATAAATCTAAGCAGAAGAAAAAATAATAAGAATTTCGTTAAAAAAGAGAAAGGAGACCGCTGGACAAGATCATGCGACATGAAAACGCGAGGAGAAGGCCAAATGACCGTCATGTAAAGCATATGAGGTTTCTACGCGGCGGCTTTTTTACTTGTTTGTTTACATGTACCAAATATGTATTGAAGTTAAAAGCCAAAGAACCATTTGAAAACATTGATGCTGACTGCTCCCGGCTTCTTTTTTTAAAGAAGCCAACTTTTCAGTATTATAATCATATCACAGCGACAGTTTACATATTCATGTAGACATATCCAGTGCCCGTATTCACCAACAGTTCTTAAGAACGTTTTTTGTCTAATTTTCCAGAATTTCCTACATTTGAAAGTAACAGAACTTCTGATTGGCTAAACCATTCGGTTTAGCCAATCAGAAGTTGTGTTACTTACAAATTTAGAAAACCTTGGAGAATAAGACTAAGAATATTCTCACGAATGGTTGGTGAATACGGTCTCTGATTATCACAACGCTAAAATAGGGTTCTGGGGTATATTGGGGCTCGAACGCGGGGCCTCCAGGTGACGAGACGTTCACTTTACCAATGACTTTTAACCGAGTTCAGTATCTACGAACCAACGAACGAACAAACCATCCATCCATCCAACCAACCAACCAACCAACCATCCATCCAATCAACCAACCAAACAACTAACTATCCATCCATCCATCAATCCATCCATCCAATCAACCAACCAACCAATGAACCAACCAACCAACCAACCAACCAATCAATAACAAAGAAAAAAAGCTAACTATCTATGTAAATAACTACATGTAATAAAATGACAGAATAGTCTCTCAAGAACATCTGACTGAGTTACAGACGGACGGACGGACAGACCGGTCGAAACCGACCGACCGCCCGACTGACCGACCGACCGACCAACCAACCGACCGACTGACTAAAACTGGGCCTTGAAAAATACCGACAAAGATTCACTGATCTCACAAAACCTACATATAAACATGATTACTAATAAAACAGTCGTTGACCGCTGGTATGCGGTATATAGGATACCTTTATACTTCACCACGAGTCCAGATAAATAACAATTTCCTCATCCTAAAACAACCAGTTCGTCAAAAAAACAAATGCATAGCAGAATCATCGTGAGTACAAACAACATAGGTTGTCATAGAGAAAATGAAAATTTATTACAATCTATGAAAAAAAAAACCCGCCATTATCTGCAGCCCCGAGAGTTAAGGGCGGACATAAACAAAAACTTTGATTCATACTCATTATGTATTCATTGTCTTACTTCGTTACACTTTGATTCTTTTAAATCCTTAACATAAATAATCCTTTTTTTACGTCTTCACTGTAGAAAGCTGTAGAAAACATTGTGGAAAAAGAAGCAAATGCTTGTTACAAGCAATTGCTTCTTTTCTCACAATGTTTTCGACGCTGCTAATAGATAAACGGTTTTCTTTTCTTCTAAGGTTTCTTTTTGTGTGTGTAATTTATAATAGATTTTCGTACATAATCGACTTTTTGCGACTTTTCTGTTGAAAGCTGTTGCCGGAAAACATTGTGGAAAGAAGAAGCAACTGCTTGTAACAAGAAATAGCTTCTTTTCCCATAGTGTTTTCTATACTTTTGATAAACGACGATTCTCTTTCCTTTCAATTTTTTAATGTCATATGCAATTTGTAATTGACATTCGTAGAGCCCTAAAATAAGCCTCTATTGTAATGGGTTTATTGGCCCCAAGCTCATCCTTCGAGGTTTTTGCAATAAAATACGTATATCCCTAACACCATTAAATACCTATTTTATCCCATAAACACTTAGATAAATAAACGAACCCTTTTTTTCAAGTTAACTTTAAAAAAAAATCAAAATTTTGTATGTTTTATACTACTCTAGCCTTAAAACAACGAATAACAGAGGCCTTTATGACCTACGGAATATATAGAGGATATTTGTTTTTTACAGTGAAAGATGGAAATTTATTTCATCGAGTGAACATCATTGGTAATGTATTCACGAGTGGCGCAGCCACGAGTGAAAATATTACCGATGATGTTGGGTCTTTCTACCCTTGCCTCACATGGTATCCTCCTTAATGTTATCTTACTTCACATGGTTTCCTCTTTCTTAACGTCAATTTACTTCACATGGTCTCATCTTTACCTTATCTTACCTCACATGGTATCCTCCTTCTTAACTTTATCTTACATCACATGGTACTCTCTTTCTTAACGTCAATTTACCTCACATGTTCTATTCTTTCTTAACGTCAATTTACCTCACATGGCCTCCTTATTCTTAACGTTGTCTTACCACACATGGCCTCCTCCTTCTTAACGTTGTCTTACCTCACATGGTCTCCTCCTTCTTAACGTTGTCTTACCTCACATGGTCTCTTCCTTCTTAACGTTGTCTTACCTCACATGGTCTCCTCCTTCTTAACGTTGTCTTACCTCACATGGTCTCCTCCTTCTTCACGTTGTCTTACCTCACATAGTCTCCTCCTTCTTAACGTTGTCTTATCTCACATGGTCTCCTCTTTCTTAACGTTGTATTACCTCACATGGTCTCCTCTTTCTTAACGTTATCTTACCTCACATGGTCTCCCCTTTCTTAACGTCAATTTACCTCACATAGTCTCCGCTTAACGTTGTCTTATCTCACATGGTCTCCTCTTTCTTAACGTTATCTTACATCAATTTGCATTCATAACACAGACCACACAAAATGGACTTTTTGCAAATTTTCCTAAATAACCTAGGACATAATTTAGGGCCTTTCTTGACCCATCTGACATGGCCGTGTCCCTTTATAGTACCATAAAATATTTCAATTCGACTCTGTTCTCATAATGTAACGTTTTGCATCTTGCGTCTTTAACTTGGATCACAAGAAATGTTCTTTTTTTAAATCTACTTAAATAATGTAGGACATACCATTAATTTTAGGCCTGTCCAAATTGAAAGCATTTGCAGACTACTAACTAAATGTGTCTGAAGTCTAAAATTTCTTTTTGAAGATTGTTTGAAAGAATTGCGGAAAAAGGAGAAAATGCTGATTACCAGCATTTTCTCCTTTTCCCACAATTCTTTCAAACAATTTTCTTTCCCAGGATCACGAAAATATTTGTTAAGGTTTAATTGTAAAAAAATCTGAAGCAAACTTAAACGAAATAGTTAAAAATAGTATGGAACGTATTAGGTGAATGACAAACAATATACTTTGTTCATTTACAAGTTTGGTAATCGACTTATTCAACGATAGCAGGAAACCAGTACTTGAATGTGTTTTAACTATTTAGCTCACAACGAGATTTTAGACTTGTCCCAGTAGAAAGCATACGTGACCCATCACACAAAAAGGGGACCTTCTGGGAACTACGAAAAGTGTCAACCCTGGTCAGCCTGCGCGAATTGCGCAGGCTGACCAGGGTTGACACGTTTCGCTTTAATGGCATTTTCTGTGTGAAAAGTGGTTATTGCACCTTGTTATACAATCATTTTTAAATTGTCAACTTAAACTGATCTGTTTGATGTATAGAATTACCAGATGGTCCCTTTTTGCACGTTCTGTGCAGTCTGATCTTGATCTACACTGTCCGCAAAAGATATTTGAGACGCGCTTAGCAGCCTACGGTTTAAATTCATACCAAACCTAATTTTATATTTAGAAAGTGACACAACTTGCGATTGGCTATATCATTTGGTTTAGCCAATCAGAAATTGTTTTACTTTCAGATTTTAGAAATTAACAGAACTTCTGATTGGCTAAAGCATTTAGTTTAGCCAATCAGAAGTTGTCTTACTTTAAGATTTAGAAATTAACTTAACTTCTGATTGGCTATATCATTTAGTTTAGCCAGTCAGAAGTTGTGTTACTTTCAGATTTAGGAAATTCTTGAAAATTATATCAAGAAAGATCATACGAATTATTGGTGTATACGAATCTGTTGTTTTCGAAGATGCGACCTGTCTGATATGACGCATCACTCTCCCCACAGTTCGGGGGATTGTAGTAATACGCGCTATAAAGTAGCAATGGAGAAAATGGCTTTTATCAATACGTTTGAGGAGAAATCGGGCCTGTTTTAGATCCAGATTTCTCTAAACTGCTAATCATAGCTGAATGAATCGCACCAGATAGCGTTTTATTGACTAAACGTTTACTAGTATTTTAGTTTGAAATTAAAAGTAACGGTTGTCGTGTATAGAAGTAGTCCGGTTCTGTACCCAGAATACCCAAATTAGGTAGATGTGTATTTGTAGAATGCCATCTAGCGGGAGATGGACGAAAAATGATGAACAGGGCTGAATTAAGTAGACGTGGCCTTTCGAATTTGCATTTTGATAAATATTTAGGGATGGCGCGTGACAGAACTGGGAAGAGTTAATGAAAACATTGAAAGATAATCAATACCGCGTGCCAATATCAAAGAAAAATATCGGCATGATTTGCATTCCCGTCTGCTTCATAAGTGTCAAACAGACGAGAGGTAATTTCCCGGATTTGAGTTATGCCCCTGTGAAAAGGGGGCCTAACGCATCTGCAAAACGTATCGACCCAGGTCAGCCTGCGCAGTCCGCGCAGGCTGACCTGGGTCAAACCTTTTTGCTTTTGATAAATTAGCCTTTCTGCGTGTCGAAGAACCATTCTACGTCGATTTTTAGACAAAATGGATTGCGTGGTGATTGAGCCACATTATCCGATACAGCGGAAAGTTTTTTTTTTTGCGGCGGAAAGAGCCTCAGTTTCAAATCATAATATAAGCCTTTTGACGTTTTCTTTGCTGGAAAATATTCTTTTGAATTGATTGATTGATGGATGGATGGATGGATGGATGGATGGATGGATGATAGATAGATAGATAGATAGATAGATAGATCAAGATAGATAGATAGATAAACTGCTAATCATAGCTGAATGAATCGCACCAGATAGCGTTTTATTGACTAAACGTTTACTAGTATTTTAGTTTGAAATTAAAAGTAACGGTTGTCGTGTATAGAAGTAGTCCGGTTCTGTACCCAGAATACCCAAATTAGGTAGATGTGTATTTGTAGAATGCCATCTAGCGGGAGATGGACGAAAAATGATGAACAGGGCTGAATTAAGTAGACGTGGCCTTTCGAATTTGCATTTTGATAAATATTTAGGGATGGCGCGTGACAGAACTGGGAAGAGTTAATGAAAACATTGAAAGATAATCAATACCGCGTGCCAATATCAAAGAAAAATATCGGCATGATTTGCATTCCCGTCTGCTTCATAAGTGTCAAACAGACGAGAGGTAATTTCCCGGATTTGAGTTATGCCCCTGTGAAAAGGGGGCCTAACGCATCTGCAAAACGTATCGACCCAGGTCAGCCTGCGCAGTCCGCGCAGGCTGACCTGGGTCAAACCTTTTTGCTTTTGATAAATTAGCCTTTCTGCGTGTCGAAGAACCATTCTACGTCGATTTTTAGACAAAATGGATTGCGTGGTGATTGAGCCACATTATCCGATACAGCGGAAAGTTTTTTTTTTTGCGGCGGAAAGAGCCTCAGTTTCAAATCATAATATAAGCCTTTTGACGTTTTCTTTGCTGGAAAATATTCTTTTGAATTGATTGATTGATGGATGGATGGATGGATGGATGGATGGATGGATGATAGATAGATAGATAGATAGATAGATAGATCAAGATAGATAGATAGATAGATAGATAGATAGATAGATAGATAGATAGATTGATGGATGGATGGATGGATGGATGGATGGATGGATGGATGGGTGGATGGATGGATGGATGCTCGGGCCGTCGGTCGGTCGGTCGATTGATCGATCAATCGAATTGGAGTTTAATGCCGTTTTAACAGCTAAGGTCATATCACGGCGGTCACCTACCCATGTGTTTTTTGGTTTCCCACACCAGCGCTTACACAACTTTCTTTCCAAGTCACTTACCACGTTCTAACGTACATTAGAGGTGAGAGGCGGAAATCGCCCATTAAAAAAAAAAGTTTTACCTCTACGAACTCACAACCATCAGGTCACACCAGGTCACGAGTTCGATGCGCTAACCACTGAGCTCCCAGGGCGGGCATTTTATTTATGTAGAAGCTCAACCCTGGCATAACTAAATCTACAAACTCGATCTTTTTCGACGACTAGATAAGAAAAGACATTCCATTGAGACTTGGAAAGAGTTCCATCTTATGAATTGGCTTGACCGAACAAACGGATGGTATAGATCAAAGATCAGACTGCACGTTCTGTGCAGTCTGATCTTGATCTGTGCCGTCCGGAAAAAAAAAAACATATTTTCGTCTATGATGCTGAAGGGTTTCAGTTTTTTGGGGGGGCTAAGAATTCCCCTATTTCAAAGGACAGATAAATGTTTTGATTCATCAGTGTGCCAAAAACCAGCTGGAATGAATGACAAACAGTGACTGACCTTTTCAGTCACGTGCTAGAAATATCTACAAGAATTGTCAGTCCGTTCTTTTATCAAACTTTGAAAGGTCAGCCGACATTCCCCCAACATGTTTGTTTATTATACCCCCGCAAAACAAATGTTTTCGGGA
Source organism: Tridacna crocea (assembly GCA_943736015.1). NCBI lineage: Eukaryota > Metazoa > Mollusca > Bivalvia > Cardiida > Cardiidae > Tridacna > Tridacna crocea. The sequence goes on along the minus strand of OX031068.1, from coordinate 43,459,843 downwards.
ATATACTGGAATCAGCATGTCTGTCCGTGTGTCCGTCTGTATACAAAATACTAGTAATTGTGTGTCGCGAACTCCTCCTACAGTTTTCCTTTATTTGTATTGAAACTTCGCACATATATTGATCATATATTGAAGATTTGCAAGACGCAATTTTCAAGTTTCAATTCCTCCTGGTTGAGGAATTATCTCACCTTAAACTTGACACTTTTTGATAGCCCCGCACAACGTATTTTTTCGGGCTTCAAGTAGTGGAATTAGCCTGTCTGTCTGTCCGTCCGTGTGTCTTTCTGATTTCTACATTTCCCGACTTTTAACGACCCTGAGAAAGAAACCTTTTGAAAACATTGTAGGAAAAGGAGAAAATGCTGGTTTCCAGCATTTTCTCCTTTTTCCACAATGTTTTCTACGTTTCCAAAATTGAAAATTTATTTTTTTAATTCATGTCTAATTGTCGTCTGTATATGCTTTGAATTTGGACCGGTCTAAAATTTTGCCGTTTGGTAAATAGTGATTCATCCTGTTTATAAGGTGTTTTACCCCAACAAGTGCCGATTGAAGAGGCCATCAGTCAAATACCATCGGCTTACAAAATGTTTTCGCCACCACGATTTGTGAACACGTGTTGTAATTTAACATTCTGTCGTTTTTGTGTTCGTTTTCCATAATTTGCGATTTTCATATTTGCTGATAAGTTAACCCATCCATTTAGCCAATTTTCATGTTTATGCATTTAATTTGTATGTAATGTTAGGATGAGAGCAGTTTATATTTTTTCAACAATATTTTCTGTTGTATTTTTCATCGAAAGTTACTTTAAGAGAGAAATCATCTTTTTAGCAAGTGTTATGTTGTCATCTGCAGAATGCTTTCAGTTTGGTGTGGTCCAAAATTTGCCGTTTGGGAAAGGGTAAAGACGTTTTTCTTTTATTCAAATTAAAGCCTAACTCTTTTGCGTTATCAAAATTTTATTTACTCGGAATCTTTCACTGTATAGGGCATCTTAGATTAAAGATCAGAGTTGTAAGTTCTATGCAGACTGATCTTGATCTACACTGTCCGCAAACTTGAATCGAATCTCTCTTAGCAGACAAAGTGTTTAACCCTGTACCACACAATCCTGACTTTTAATGACCCTGAACAAAAAGGCTTCTGAAAATATTGTGGGAAAAGGAGAAAATGCTAGTAATCAGCGATTTCTCTTTTTTTTTCCCAAATTGTTTTTTCTTTTACTTTATTTCTCCTTTTCCCACAATGTGTTTTTTTTTTTCGTTCTATCAAAGACAAATATTGTTATTTGGACATACTTCAGTTTGTCGAGTGCAAATGCTTTCAATTTGGACCCAGTCTGACATTTTGTTGGTTGGTTAACTTTTAACCAGATGAGAAAATTGTAGACTGGTACACATTGAAGGCGACAATTTCAGTGTGGATCAAATAATTGAATCATCTTTGCTAGAAAACATTGGTAGAAAACATTATGGGAAAAGGAGAAAATGCTGGTTACCAGCATGTTCTCCTTTTTCCATAATGTTTTCAAAAGGCTTCTTTCTCAAGAGTCATTAAAACACGGGATTGTATGGTAAAAGGGGGCAAAGAGTCAGCCCAATGCGCGGATCCCAAACGATTTTTGATTGACTTGATCATTTCCATTCAAGAGAATAATAATTAATGTAATTCAAACCTTGGAAGATAGAAATCTAATTTCGTTGCCATGGCGACAGTACCCCTTTCTCGTTTGCATCACGGGTACCCATCCATGAAATGACAAAGGGGGCTGAAAAAGTGATGACAAAAGAATGAAAGCCCCTAAAAAGATTCACGTGTAAAATAAAAATGGGGAAAAAAGAACGCTTGCCGTCTGCAGTACAAACGTTGACAGTGTATTATACGGGTATGGCTGCCGTCTGCACCAACCTGGTTGAATTTGCGTTTATTTATCGTCGCCACCGATTGTCCAAATTTATGGGCGATGGCCCTGGATGGCTGATAACCCTTTTCCAAACAAGCCCAGGTTTTCACTTATCTGCAGTAAAAGTCTTTTGAAAACACTGTGGGAAAAGGAGAAATTGCTCGTAACGAGCAATTTCTCCTTTTCCCATAGTGTTTTCTTCCCTGTTTGAGAATTTTCTGCCATTTTCTCCAAATCTGAAATTGTGGTCTGCAAACTATTTTGGTTTGGAAGAGTCCGAAATTTGTCGCTTGGGAAAGGGTTAATAAATATGTGTGTATATTGTATTTATGTATGTATGTATTATGTACGTATGTATGTATGTATGTACGTATGTACGTATGTATGTACGTATGTATGTATGTACGTATGTGTGTACGTATGTATTTATGTATATAATATGTATTGTTACGGGGGATAGTGCAGATACAGGACGAAACCCTTAGCTACTCCTGGTTCTTTAACGTGCTCGATGTATACATAGCACCGTCACATGGGACCAAAGTTTAACTCTTTACCAGACAACAAAACTTTTGCCTTGTCCAAATTGAAAGCATTTGCATACCGTAACTTCAGTGTAGCACAAATGGTGCAATCTTTGTTAGACAGGGTAGAAAACATTTTGGGAAAAGGAGATATGCTTCTTTTCTAAGGTACAATGTAGAATAAAGATCAGTTTGCACTTTCTGTGCAGTCTGATCTTAATCTACACCGTCCACGATAGGTCAATGAATTGCGCTTAGCAGTCTACGGGTTAAATTCGGGTTGTACCATAATTATAGAGATAGGAAATGCCTGCACACGCAGAAAATAGTACATACAAACACTTATTGTAATTTGTCTGTTTTTTTTTTTCATGCAGTCCTTCGCTATCTTCAACGTTGTTTCAGATTTATCACCCTGACCATTGCACCTATCTATGCATTTCTTGAGGTTATTTTACCAGTACCTCGCACAACGTGCTGCCGTTGCTACTGACGACTTGGACACATAACTATCGTCAGAATAATGATCTGTGATGGGGGGGGGGATGTGACCTGTCACAATGACTATCATCTCTAGTAGGGGAAGAGTAAATGCTAAATTATCATGTATTGTCATGAACATATGGTTTACATGCATTAATGATTTTAATTAAAGAGAACAATCGACCTGATGGATGGATGGATGGATGGATTGGTGGGTGGGTGGATGGATGGATGGATGGATTGGTGGGTGGATGGATGGATGGATGGATGGATTGGTGGGTGGGTGGATGGATGGATGGATTGGTGGGTGGATGGATGGATGGATGGGTTGGAAGATGGAACAACCTATCGACAATTGATGGATGGATCAATAGATTAGAGCACAGACGGATTGACTGAAACACTAACGGAATGATGGACGGGTGAATTAATGGACGGACGGACGGACGGATGGATGGGTAAAGGGATTGATGGGTAGTTGGACTGATGCATAGAAGGCTGTTGGTTGGTGGATGGTTTTCTGTTTTGATGGTTCATAATGTTATGTTATGTTATACTGTTATGTCATGTTACGTTATATTAAAATACTTGTATATATGAATAGGTAGATGGGTTGGTTCGTTTAGGAATGGGTGGAATAATTGTCATACAACCAAACATATAGAAGGACGCGCGGGCAGGCGGGAGAGAGAGCCTCTGTATGAACTGAAGAGCTCATAAGAACGTAGTACAGAACTAAACAAATGATAAAAAGCTGTCAAAAAGATAAGTATCAACATACTGTTCAGATTTTTTTCTTGTTCATCGACAAATGTTTGAACAATCACCAGGTGATTGTTTATGGGGAGGGGGAGGCTATAAAAGACGCTGGCATCGATAAGCATTTTATATATAAAAAGACAAAAGTTACAAACAATTATTACCTTAGCTTTAGATCATAGCTGCAGATAAATGAAGTTATTTTTATTTTAGAATGAGAAAATATTAATCATTCTGGACCAAACCCTATGTTGTGGGTACTCATTAGAATCGTCTCATCGAGACGATTCTAATGAGTACCCACAACATAGGGTTTGAAAGAGAAATATTGGATTTAGAATACCCCCCTTCCAATTCCCCCGTTATCTGGAGCTATAGCGTTTTGCCTGATGATAAATTTTACACTTGTCCAAATTATAGGTATTTGTAGACTTTGGGAAAAAAATGGCTATAAAAATGGATAACTATAAAAATGGATAAAGTCTATGTAAAAAAGAGAAAAGAAAATGTTGGAAAGGGAGAAAATACTGGTAACCAGCATCTTCTTCTTTTCCTACAATATTTTCGAAAACTGTTATCTTCGTTATATAACTCTGGCTTGTTTGATAAAGGGACACAGTAAGGCAACAGTTGCGTCCACGTATCAGAGATGTACGCCAAACAGCAGCATAAAACATGTCGTAATTAACTTTATCATTTATGAAAATAACGGCGGATTCATTATCTCGTAAATTGCCTCGATCGTATGTCGCAACAGCTGGTTTTTAACCGTCCTTGAAATCTACACGACGTCAAAACGTCACGCGGTGAAATAAACAGCAAAATGTAAAAGTAGCATTTGCAATCTACATCATTAAATTTAAAAATTTTGTTTCTTTTAATACTATTTTGCAACTTTTTCCGTATTATTTCGGTTATATTATGGCGGCCAGTGCACTTATAAATGCTTTCCTGGAGTCTCTTTTACCAGTACTCCGGACAATATTCTTTCCAAGCCACTGGCTGCTTTCCCAAATAACCTCAAAATTCCAGACTCGTCACAACATAACAGTTTAAACTTAAAACCCAATCTTTAAGCATGAGTCACTTTTGAACACGTTGTGAATGACAACTAATCATTCACTTATGAAGTCATTTATTGACGACGAATTAAAATTAAAGTTCATTTTTAAGCAGTTAATCTTTAGAAGTTTAGAAAACATAATGGAAGAAGGAGAAAATGCTGGTTACCAGCATTTTCTCCTTCTTCCACAATGTTTTCAGCAGCCTTTTTTTCTCTAAGAGCTGTTAAATACACTCATTTGTTTGTTAAAGTTTTCAATTTGACCTTTGCTTTCGGTCAGGGGGGGGGGGGTAGAAATTGCCCTGTCGCTCTTAAGACTTTAATAAAGCGGTTACCGGTGTTTTATTAAAAACGGCGGTTTGATAAGAAATACTTTTTGTAATGTTGACATTTTCGTCAATTTACAAGGTAAACTTTTAATTTTCAAATCAAATATTACACTGTATGTATAAAAGAAACCCAGTTTACTCAAATGTATCAATATCTTTTGCCCTGAAAATATTTTCGTCGACAATTAGTAAATATGCGACCCATCACTCAAAGAGGAACCATCTCCGAATTCTGCACATCAATTAGATGAAAACTGATCGACGATAGTGCAGGTGAATTTCAGTTGAAGACTCAAAAATGATTGTATAACAAGGTACAATGACCACTTTTTATACAGAAAATGTCATTAAAGCGAAACGCGTCAACCCTGATCAGCCTGCGCATTAATTCTCGGAAAGAAATTGGCCGAGCCGGGGATCGAACCCACGAGTCCCTGTTCTTAAGTCCTGCATGCTACCGACTTAGCTTCTCTGGGGCTCGGCTCATGATAGTCATTGCGACAGGATTCATTCCTCTCTCACCGCTTACCATTGTTTCGACGATGGTTATGTGGGAAAGCAGCCAATGGCTTGGAAAGAATATTGTGCGGATTACAGGAAAGAGAAATCCTAGGAAAGCATGGATAGGTGCATTGGTCGCCATGATATAAATGAAATAATCTTTTAAAACGGCCATACGGCTTTCAACACGCGAAAAGTGACAATCGGACATTTGCGTAAAGTGTCGTCTCGGATTAGCCTGCGCAGTCCGCGCAGGCTAATCCGAGACGACACTTTACGACTACATTAGATTTTGTGCTACAGTAGCCTTGCGCAAAACAAAAAAATATCTATACACGGAAAGTGCCATTTCGGATTAGCCTGCGCGGACTGCGCAGGCTGATCCGAGACAACACTTTACGCAAATGTACGAATGTCCCTTCACGTGTGTTGCGAACCATTATTATAATCAAACAATCTTTATCTTTCAAAGTATCGAGATAAGACTTACAAACTTTCACTAGCTGATTTCATTTAGACTCCGTACTTACAAAGTGTTTCGAATTACGATTGTATTTCCTGAAAAATACGCGTGTCTGTTTACGATATGGTAAGAATAAATTGACAAAACATGTGAGTAAATATTGTTCATATAAATAAAAACCAAGCCCTGATTTATTCTTAGAGGAAGTTTGTTCACATGCCTGTTTGTACGACTTGATATTGATCGTCAAAACGTTCGATTTCTTATCGAACTCCGATTATTGAAAAACGAACGTCCGTTTTGTAAAAATGAAACGAACTAGAAAATTGCTTTTCTAATAATTCTTAAAGTCAATATGACCTTTTTGACTCGAAGATTATGTGCTTCAACATGTCAAGAAAAAAAAGTTGTCAAAATATTATCGATTATCGATTTTTTTTAAACATTTTTATGACTTAAGGATAATGTGGAATATTAGAAATAGACGATTGTGCCATACGTGTATTTCAGAGATCTAGTTAAGAGCGAGTGACAGTATGCTAAATCCATTATTTCTCTTCCAAACCCTATGTTGTGGGTACTCATTAGAATCGTCTAGATGAGACGATTCTAATAAGCACCCATAACATAGTGTTTAATGGAGAATTATTAATATTTTCAATTTTCGAATCAGAATTACCCCCCCCCCCCTTCTCTCTCTGGAGCTCTGGAAGTTGGTAAAAAAAACTTACACAGACGTTTCCAACATCATTTCAGATGAACCACGGCAGCCAGCGCACCTCTGTCTATACTTTCCTAGAGTTTTTTTTTTTTCAAGTCAGTAAATACTTGCCAAGGCTTTTAGGCTGCTTTCCCACATAACCATCGTCGAAACAAAGCTTAGTGGTGCGAAAGGAATCAATCCTGTTGCACTGACTATCATCGATTCTCAGAAAGGAATCGGCTCGGCCACGTTGTAGATTCAAACCAGAGACTTCCTAGTTTCAAGCCCCGGGGTCGGGACACAAATATTGTGAATTCTCTGAACTTGGTCGTCTTTCAATACTTTGTACTATCGTCTTAACTCTTTACCAAACGACAAAATTTTAGACAAGTTCAGATTAGATTAAAAGCACATGCAGATGACAAAAATAAACGTAACGCAAAAATTGAAATTTATTTCCAGCATGGTAGAAAACATTGTGGGAAAAGGAGAAAATGCTGGTTACCAGCATTTTCTCCTTTTCCCACAATGTTTTCAAAAGGCTTTTTATCTCCGGGTCGTAAAAAACAGGGATTGGTTTGGTTAAAGGTTAAAGGTAGATCTTGTGTTTCGTGTCCCTGGGCGTCGTTAGCGTGCAGGACTTGAGAAAAGGGGGTCCGGTCAGTTCGATCCCGGGGTCCGCCATTTTTTTCCGAGGATTGATGATAGTCATTGCGACAAGATTCATTCCTCTCTCTCCATTGACCATTGTTTTGTCGATAGTTAAATGGGAAAGCAGCCAGTGGCTTGGCAAGAAAATTGGACGGAGTACTGGTGAAACAGATTTCAGGAAAGCGTGGATAGGAGCACTGGCCGCCGTGATATACCAATCAATCAATCAATCAATCAACCCATCAATCAATCAATCAATCGATCGATCGATCAGTCAATCAATCAACTATCCAACAAACTAAGAAACCAATCAACAATCAATCAATCAATCAATCCATCAATCAGTCAGTCGGTCGGTCGGTCGACCGGTCGATCAATCAATCAATCAATCAATCAATCAATCAACCAAACAACCAAACAACCAACCAACCGACCAACCAACCAGCCAGCCAGTCAACCAACCAACCAACCAACCTACAAATCAATCAACCAACCTACAAATCAATCAACCAACCAACCAGTCAGTCAGTCGATCGATCGATCAATCAATCCATCAATCAATCAATCAACATAGATTTAGATCAGACTGCACAGTTCAAGTTCGCAAAATATTTATGGGCTGATACAACATAGATATTATCTGCAAATCTGCAATAAACATAAACGGATAAACAAAATATTGTTCGAAATTACAATAGATCTGCATGGTTTATTTGTCGCGTATAAAAGACTTGTTCTTTAACCCTTCATCAAACAATCTTAAATTTCAACGACCTGGATTAAGAAGACTTGAAAACGTTGTTGGAAAAGGAGAAAATGCTACCAGCATTTTCTCCTTTTCCAACAACGTTTCCCACCCTTTTTAAAACGAACATAATTTCCTTTTGCAACAATGTTTTCTACTTTTCTAAAGACAGATATAATTTAGGCAAGCTACATTTATTGTGTATACATACTCTCAGAATAAACATGCCCAAATTTTATCATGAATAGAAATAGAAAAAAGGGACTGGAATATTTTCATTCTTTAAAATCTGAACTGTTAGGCTTCTAAGTGCGATTAAAGGTGCTTTTTGCGGCAGTGTAGATCAGGATCAGACTGCACAGAACGTGCAGTCTGATCTTTGATCTACACTGCTGGACAACGAGAATTTTTCCCTTAAAAATATCCTTGAAATCGGAATATTTGATTTAAAAAAAGGCATTTAAAAATTAGATATGGATAAAGGAGAAAATGCTAGTATCCGGCATTTTCTCCTATATCCATGATATTTTTAGGCTCTCAAAGGACAACAACAACAACCGAACAACTGTCTTATCAAATTGCGTCGACTATTTTTTTTCATTTTAAAATATCTTAAAGGAGTTTAAGACAAAACAGGAACATAACAAAACTCCAACAAACAAGATCAGACGCCATTCTCAAGCCAGTCTGATCTTGTTCTTTACTTATCTGTTCATGCTCAGATGATTTTTCATCGCAATACAAAAGGTTGGGTTGGAGCATAAATATGTATTCAATATATTCAAAGCCATTCAGATATAATGTATGTAAATATACAAAGAGAAGTGCGTCATGGCTAAATGGAAATATTGATTTAAAATCAATGAGTGCTCCCCCCCCTCCCCAACCCCCACTCACATGTACGTGTCTACACACCCCAACAACCCTTTACCCTAGCGCAGCCTGATCTAATTCGATACTTTTTTTTGCGCATTCATTTAGCCCCCTTTTCATCGTGCATGGTTCATATTAACCCTTTACTCCATAGAAACTCATTTCTACGCATTGCTGGTAGAGCCTTGTGGAGCCTTTGGAAAACATTGTGGCAAAAAGTGAAATTGCTCGTGACGAGCAATTTCACCTTTTGCCACAATGTTTTCTATGCTATCAATAGGTGTCATATACACATAAGAAACATCCTTGCTGTTATTTAGGGTCAATTAGAGATATCATAGAAATGTTACGGGTTAACTTGCGTCTCTCTCATATGTGGATGTGTGTTTTATTCTTTTACATAATTATATAACGGCTACAGGGCACTTATTCACGTATCCCATGTATAGTTATGTCGTCCCATCAGTCATAGCATCGGGCACAGCAATGCCTTCCTGAAAGTCACTCAGACTATGGCAAGCCCCCATTTAAAGAGACATTATTTTCCGCCACCAAATACCAGCCGATATAGCTCGGCAGGTAGAGCGCAGGACTCGTGAACACAACGTTTCGGGTCACTACAGGTTGTAGGTTCGAATCCCCGGCTGGCCAACTAAAATCACTAACAGTCTTTCAGAGGAGACATTAAACCGAGGTCCCGTGTAACGGTGCTATACGCCGAGCACGTTAAAAAACTAGGCGAAGCTCTCAGTAGTTTCGATCTGTATCCTTGCACTATCCCCCCTGTCAACTAACCGTCTTCTGGGGCCAACCGGTAGCGACGATAAATAAACGCAAATTCAATCAATCAACCACCAAATGTATTTCATTTAAGTCACGGCGACAGGGCACACGTTCATATGTTTCCTTGGTTTAACCATGGCATCACTCTTAGGCTTTGCTCAGCAATGTGTTGCCAAAGGTCACTTATAAGCAGTCAGCTCGACCTCTCATCCCCACCCCTTTTACCACTGACGGCAGGCGGCAGAGGAATGTTCAGAGATGAATTGGTGGCTGAACTCTGTACCAAACGACATAATTTTAGACTGGTCCAAATTGAAAGCATTTGCATACGACAAAATAAGTGACTGAAAATTTGAAATTTGTTTTGTGAAAGGTAGAAAATATTGTGGGAAAAGGAGAAAATGCTGGTTACCAGCATTTTCTCCTTTTCGCACAATGTTTTCTATAGACTTCTTTCTCAGGGTCGTCAGAAGTACGGATTGTGTTTTAATGGGACATTAACCATTTATAGGTTCAGACTTCGCAGTGCATTGCCAAAAGTCACTTACAAGCAGACAGCTCGACCCGTCAAAGCTGCCCGCCCCCACCCCACCCCAACCCACTCCCAAAAAAAATCAACTGACGGCAGACGAATGCACACTGATAGATTGAAAGTTTAAATAGGATATACAACTTGTTTTATGGGGTCCGATTTTTGATTCAGATTTTTACGAGAAAATAAACAATTTTACGGCGTGTTTTACTACTTCGTAAATACGGTTATTTGTTGATCTGTAGTGTTAACAGTCATAAAGCACAAAATTTAACGCTTCTGTTGGCAATTTTGTAGACTTATTCTGGGCGTTGTTGGGGAAAGATCATACTGTTTTTTCGGACAGTGTAGATCAAGATCAGACTGCACAGAACGTGCAGTCTGATCTTGGATCTGCACTGTCCAGTGTTTTATGGAATCGTCTAGTGAAAACAGTCGTGATTTCGACTGTATACATGTCTACGTACAATGGATATGATAATTTTATGCACTTTGTCACAATTCCCCCCCATCCCTTTTTCCCCATTTTCAAAGACACATCCTGTCATTTGAGCAATATTTAGTTTGTTGTCTGGACATGCAAATCAAGTTAAACATGCCTAATATTTTTTCTTTCTTTTTTGTTTTATAATTGGTAAAGGATTAACTCTTACCAAACAATATAAGTTTGCATTTGTCCAGATTAAAAGCATTTACAGATGACAATTCATTGTGGCTGGAATTCAGAGATTTGGTCGTAAAAGATCTAAAAAATACTGTTGCAAAAGTAGAAAATGTTTGTTACTAGCTATTTCTCTTTTTCCCCACAGTGTTTTAAAGATCTTTCTGTCTCATGCAGCCAGTGACTTGGAAAGGATTTTGTGCGGTGCACCGGTAATAAAACTCCATGAGAACGTGGATATAGCTACAATGGCTGCCGCGATATAAATGGAATTATGTTGAAATTGCATTAAACCCGAATCAACTTACAAACTAACAAAACAAACCTAACAACCAACCAACCATCCAACTAACCAACCAATCAACTCACCCACCCTTTCACACTTTCACCGAAACAACCAACCAACCAACCGACCATCACAGCCACCCTTTCACCCTTTCAACCAACCAACCAACCAACCAACCAACCAACCTACCTACCTACCTACCTACCTACCTACCTACCTACCTACCAACCAACCAACCAACCAACCAACCAATCAATCAATCAATCAATCAATCAATCAATCATTCATTCATTCATTCAATCAATCAATCAATCAATCAACCAACCAACCAACCAACCCAACCAATCAACCAACCAGCCAGTCAACCAACCAACCAACCAACCTACCAACCAACATACCTACCAACCAATCAATAAATCAACCAACCAACCACTAAATAAATAAATCAACCAACCCAACCAACCAACCAGCCAACAAGCAACCACCCAACTAACCAACCAACCAACCAATCATTCAGCCAACCAACCGACCGACCAAAGAGTCGTTAAAACTCGGGATCATGAGGTACAGGCTGAAACTGCGAACAAGATACAAAGCGATTTCCGTATACGAAAGTTTATGATAAAAGATCTTATCTCGATTTTTGATATGAAATAAAGACATGCTTCTTAGATTGTAAACTATTTCGCAGGCACATGTCTTCTTTTCTATACAAAATTTGAACAAAGCTATCTTTCTTTACCGAATCTAATTTATTCTGGAGGTCTGTATGGACCAAGAAATTCGATCTACAAATAGTATATCGGATTTTTTTACCTCTCATTGACAAAATAAATCGAATCTTCTATTATAATTATTGTTCTCTCGTAGATTTTCTAGGCCTGAATGGACCATGCTACCTAACGATTTTATTGATTTTTAGACAAAAATGGATTGTATTGATTCATACCTGTGAGATGGCTCGAGTTTTGAAATACTCCAGGGAAATGCATTAAACCCCCTTTTTTCCAGAGCTGGGGTCATATTTATGTTTGGCACTGAGGAAGTGGCGAACTACTTTTTATCTCAACGAAATCGATAGTTTTGTATAAAAATATTGACATAAAAGGAGCTCTTGCTTGTAATTGTCAATTGTTCCCTTTTACTACATTTTTTTTTTTTTTATAAAAGTGGGGAAAAAGTTGTTTAAATTCCCCATTATCTCCCGCTAGATGCCATGTTACAAATACACATCTATCTTATTTGGGCATTCTGGGTACAGAACCGAACTACTTTTCTACGCGACAACCGTTACTTTGAATTTCAAACTGAAATAAACGTGTACTCAATAAAATGCTACCTGGTTGGATTCGTTCAGCTATGATCAGCAATTTAGAGAAATCTGGAGCTAAAACAGGACTGAATTCTCCTCAAACGTATTGATACAAGCCATTTTCTCCATTGTTACTTTATAGCGTGTATTACTACAATCCCCCTCCAATATTGGAGAGAAGATGCGTTAAAGCAGACAGGTGGAATCTTCGAAGAATATGACATACGCAGACAACGTAAATTCCCTTCATACATACAACGTTTCTCTTGCGTGACAATTTGCATGTTTTTTGTTGGCCTGTATTAGTATGGGTTAAGCAAAGTCAAGGTCAAATCTGACAATTTGACATCATGTCTTAAGTGTCCTTACTGAATTTCAGGTCGTTTTAATCTTTACCAAACAATCCCTGGTTTTTAAGAACCAGAGGAACAAGACTTCTGAAAACATTGTGGAAAAAGGAGAAAATGCTGGTAACCAGCATTTTCCCCTTTTCCCACAATGCTTTCTACTCTTCTAAAACTTTAATTTCAATTTTTGAGTCACATTTATTTTGTCGTCTGCAATTGCTTTCAATTTGGACTAGTCTAACATTTTGTCGTTTGGGAAAGAGTTAACACTTTACTATTTACCAAGCAACCCCCTTTCCCCCACCCCACATATTCGGTTTGAATAACCTTTTAGAAAGGGCTATCGAAAACATCGTTGGAAAAGGATAAAGGCTGATAACCAGTCTTTTCTTTATTTCCAACAATGTTTCCTACCCCATCAAAGACGAATTCCCTGATTTGAGCCAAGCTTTATCATTTTGTCGTCTGCAAATTCTTTGAATTTGGTGATCATGGATTGATTTTTTGTCTGGAAAAGATTTAAAACGTTTCAGACATGCTCTATGAAAACATAGGACTTTATATATCTGCAAACAGTATCGACCAATGCTAGCCTGCGCAGTTTGTGCCAGCTGACCCGTTTTGAAAGTTTCTGACGAGAATAAAAAGACAAAAGGTTCTCTACAAAATCGCAACATTTTGAAACAAAAGCAGAATTGAACGACATAACAGGAAATCGATATACGTCTGACGGGTCCATCTGTTGCGTTTTTTTCCCTTACGTCATTTAGAACCTTTTCCACCCAGCTTCTCAAACTAACCAGTGAAAAAGTGTGACAAACGCAAAAGTTCCTCACCATAATGAAATTTTATCTTATGCCACTATGTTTTTTTTTTTGCGGGTTGGGGAGGCGGGGGGACTATTTTGTGTGTTCAATATTTTTTGTGTATGTTGTTTCATGGTCTGAATTCTTAGATTTTGCAAAGGAATGCTGAAAAAAGAGAGAGAAGAAATACGAAAAAGAAATTGTTGTCTGCTAACTGTAATCTGTCGTCGGCGGACAAAATTCTCTAAGCCGTTCATTAACTCTTTGCGCGCCAAGTTTATAAACTAGACATCTTTTTAAGGTTAAAAATATAATCACTGAAACTAGGAAAGAGTTTTATCTAATAACTTTGACTATACGATCGGACAGTATAGATCAAAGATCAGACTGCACGTTCTGTTCAGTCTGATCTTGATCTATACCGTCCGCAAAAGTCCCTTTTTTTACGCCAGTAGCGTGAAAGGGAAAATAATATGTTTATGTTTTGGGTTTCCGCGACTTAGGGAACTACTTTTTATGGTGAATAAAAGAACAGTAATGAATCATAAACTGAAGTAATTAGGTTCCTCTATGAACCATGTTGAGTGGACTCTTTTTCCCAAATAATACCATGTTGACACGTTCCATAGGGTTGAAGTCTTCTAAAAACATTGTGGGTGAAAAAGGGGAAAATGCTGGTAACCAGCATTTTCTCCTTTTTCCCCCGCACTGTTTTCTAAACTTCAAAATGATACGACCAGAAATTCGTGTCATATATTATCGTCTGCCTTTGTGAAATAGGATGGATCTACATTTTTGTCGTTTGGTACAGGGTTAAGAACGCAGTTCGCCATTAGATATTGTCGTAAACAGGCTTACACTCGTGAAATGAACGAAATAGAATAGAACAGAACTGAACATAACAGAGATCTATTCCCTAGAATGCCTAATTATGAAAATGAGCCATGCTCTGGCAAAATGGGGCTATTTGCATCTCCCCGTATGACATCTCATGATTAACGATAAAGAAAAAAAAAAAACTTCTTTCTAACAACCATGAGCTAGAATTATCCTTTGACTATCTCACGATTCATTGATAGCGAAAAGTTTCAGCCCTTGTCAGCCTGCGTGGACTACCCAGTCTAAAACGTGTCTATACTTTCCGCAAATACATTTAGCCCCCTTATCGCGGAGCAGGCTCATATTTAATTGATAAAAATCAAATGGACCGTTGACTGCGCATGTCATATTCTTCGAAGATTCGGCTGTCTTATATGACGCATCACAGTAGCCCCGAAAGCGGGCTGACTGTAACATTACGCTCTATAAAGTAGTAATGTAGAAAATAGCTTTTATTAATACGTTTGAGGAGAAATGAGACCTGCTTTAGCTCCAGATTTCTTTAAACTGCCGATCATAGCTGAGTGAATTGCACGATGTAGCGTTTTATTGAGTAAACGTTTATTTTAATTTGAAATTCAAAGTAACGGTTGTCGCTTAGGAAAGTGGTTCGACTCTGTACTCAGGATGCCCAAATTAGATAGATGAGTATTTATAGAATGCCATCTAGCGGGAGATAATGTCAAATGGATAATTTTAGTCTATTTGAAAATCGTAGGTTCTTGCCCACGACCAGCTTTGAATCATTTGATTGATTGAATAGTGTCCAGTGGTCCTTCCGTCCTTCTCCCTCTCTCCCTCTCCCTCTCCCTCTCTCTCTCTCTCTCTCTCTCTTCTCTCTCTTTCTCTCTCTCTCTCTCTCCTATCCTTCTCTCTCTCTGCCTCTCTTTCTCTTCTCTCTCCCTCTCCCTCTCTCTTTTCTTTCTTTCTTTCTTTCTTTCTTTCTTTCTTTCTTTTTCTTCTCTCTCTCTCTCTCTATCAAGTGACAACCAATTTCCGTAAGATAAATGATACATTCTCACAGTTAGAGAGAAAATACTCTGTTAAAACTTTAACAGAGTGTAGAATGCCTTAGCTATTTTAACATAAATAAATCACCAGTATTAACAATGAAAGAGAAACGACAACAACTTTTGCTTTGCAGGCCTCCAAATAAAAATATCGAATGCACTTTTTATCCGTCGTAACCTGTGCAACCTTGCAGCTGCTGCAAAAAATGATTATATATAGTTTTATAAACTAAGGATACAATGGTGAACCCTTTACTAAACAATCCCTGGTTTTTACGACCCTGAGTTAGAAGACTTTTGAAAACATTGTGGGAAAAGGAGAAAATGCTGGTAACCAGCATTTTCTCCTTTTCCCACAATGTTTTCTACCTTTCACAAAACAAATTTCAAATTTTCA
Organism: Tridacna crocea; assembly: GCA_943736015.1. Lineage (NCBI taxonomy): Eukaryota > Metazoa > Mollusca > Bivalvia > Cardiida > Cardiidae > Tridacna > Tridacna crocea. Next base: position 43,443,827 of record OX031068.1, on the reverse strand, counting down.
GTCACTTTTATTTTGTCGTCTGCAAATGCTTCCGATTTGGACAAACCTAAAATTTTGGCGTTTGGTAATGAGTTAAAACGCGTATAGCTCTATCTTTAACTCTACCAAACGAAAAATTTTTAGACTGGTTCAAATTGAAAGCACTTGCATGCAGACGTGAGAATAAATGTAACTCAAAAATTGAAATCTGTTTCCTGTAGGGTAGAAAACATTGTGGGAAAAGACATTTTCTTCTTTTCCTACAATGTTTTCACAAGGCTTCTATCTCAGGGTCGTAAAAACTAGGGATTTTTTTTGTAAAGGGTTAAAATTAAGTTGAAATTGAAAATACTCTTGTCAGCTGCATTACTTGTGCATCTTTATTACGTCACATTGTCAATTAGTTAAACCTTTACCACACAACAAAATTTTAGACCTATCCAAATTGAAAGCATTTGCAGACGACAATTTCATAGCGGCTCAAATGATGCAATTTTTCTTTGATAGGGTAGAAAACTTTGTGGGGAAAGGAGAAAATGCTGGTTACCAGCATTTTCTCCATTCCCTACAATGTTTTCATAACGGGCTTCTTTCGCATGGTCCTTAAAAAGCGTCATTGTGTGGTAAAGAGTTAAATTATAATCTAAATTTTCTTAAAACTGCACATGCGGTTTTTGATCATAAAAAGTCCCATCATTATCGATTTTTGTCACTTATCTAACAAAGAAAACTTCATCGAAACGAATGAAGAATCTCCTTTGTTCATTTCCACTCTCCCATTAATTGATAAACTCACCTATTTCCTGATATGCCCATATATGGTGATAGAAGGGGTTAATCAAGGGTTCATCTGCTTCACCTGACAGAAAAGTTCACATCACCCCGGGAGGCGAATCCCTTTTTTTTCCGGTATTACAAAGGGGATTGTTGTGGGGACACGTTTTATCCTTCACTTTAATTCAACTCTTTACTAAACGATAACGTTTTAGACTGGTCCAAACTGAGACCATTTAAAGACAAGATAGTCATTAAATTTGGATGCAATGATGCCAAATGTCATTGAAAGTGTAGGAAACCTTGTGGAAAAAGGAGAAAATGCTGGTTACCAGCATTTTCTCCTTTTCCCACAAGGTTTTCAAAAGAGCGTTTACTTTAGGGTCGTTAAAACCAAGGATTGTTCGGCATAGCGTTGAATATATTTATCACGCCTCAGTTGAGAAAAAAGGTCTTCCATCTTAGAATAATCTTTCTCGATTACATTATTTTCCTGTAAATGGCATTCTACAAATACACATTGATCTAATTTGGGCATCCTGGGTACAGAACCGGTCTACTTTTCTACGCGACAACCGTTACTTTGAATTTCGAACTAAAATAGACCTTTACTCAATAAAATGCTACCTGGTACGATTCATTCCGCTATGTTCAGCGGTTTCGAGAAATCTGAAGCTAAAACAGCCCTGATTTCTCCTCAAACGTATTAACATAAGTCACTTTCTCCTTCGCTACTTTATAACGCGTATTACTACAATTCCCCCAATATTGGTGAGATTGATGCGTCATAGTAGACTGGTCGAATCTTCGAAGAATATAACACGCGCAGACAACGTTCTCGATTGTGCTTTCTAGAAACTACACCAGTACACGTGCCGAAAGTGTAGTCCCGAAGTTGATACTCGCTCCCTGGTATCGAACTCTCGACCTTATGATTACTAGGCCGATGCTTTGCCTCAAAACCGTGGACACGACACAAACCCTTCACTTAACTCTTTACTAAACGACAATATTTAAGACTGGTTCAAATTGAAAGCGTTTGCAGACGACCAAATAAAAGTGACTGAAAAATTTAAAATTTGTTTAGTGAAGGGTAGAAAACATTGTGGGAAAAGGAGAAAATGCTGGTTACCAGCATTTTCTCCTTTTCCCACAATGTTTTCTAAAGGCTTCTTTGTCAAGGTCGTCAAAAGTAGGGAGTATGTGGTAAGGGGTTAACTTATCGTCTGCAAATGTTTAAAATTTGGAGATTTTGTCGTCTGCTAGAGGTACTAAGTTAACCCTCATCCTGCCATATAACTAAAAGTAAATTTTCAATTGGATATAAATAACCCAAACATTGTTGCTTCGGAATTATGTTTTGGGAATAACATCTCCTTATCGGATAGTGTAGATCAAAGATCAGACTGCACGTTCTGTGCAGTCTGATCTTGATCTACACTGTCCGCAAAAGGTCAGCGAGTCGCGCTTAGCAGCCAAAGGGTTTATTCTATTCACAGACGACAACATTTCAGACTCTTGCCAAACTGACAGTTATTGCAGACGACAAAATCGATTTGTCTCGAAAAACTTTTATAATCTTAGAAAACTTTGTGGGAAAAGGAGAAAAATGATGGTTGGCAACTTTTACGTGATTTGAACAACCCTCGGAATTAGTATCTTTTTTTTTTTGAAAGGGTGTGACAGGGACTTGACGAAATGTGACTCCGAGCGACCAGACAGACACGACACAATGAGTGACACGGGTTTCTATTTCGGATGAAAAGGCGGCGTGGGGGGGGGGGGGGGGAGTAAAGATTGAAACATTGTATTTGTTTGTTTTATGTGTTTATGTGAACTCTTTACTAAACGACAAAATTTAAGACTGGTCCAAATTGAAAGCGTTTGCAGACGACAAAATTTAAGACTGGTCCAAATTGAAAGTATTTGCAGACGACAATTTCATTGTGGCTCAAATGGTGCAGTTGTCTATTGATAGGGTATAAAACATTGTGGGAAAAAGAGAAAATGCTGGTTATCAGCATTTTCTCCTTTTCCCACAATGTTTTCAAAAGGCATCTATATCTGACGGTCATTAAAACCGCTGATTTTTCGGTAAAGGGTTAATTAAAAAAGAATAATTTCTAAACCCTGTCTATTGATATTTCTAAACTATATCTAAATTATGTTTTATCATTTCAATGGCATGAAAGTAACAGTTAAGTTTACAAAGATGTAAGGAACAGAACAGAACATATATTTTATTGGACAAGTACAAGTGTACATAGTCAAATATTACATGATTTATATAACAGAGCATTTGTCAAGGCCTCTCTCTCTCCCTCCCTCCCTCTCTCTATCACACAATTTCTCTACTTCACTCTCTCTCTAAGGAAAAGGCATGATGGGAGATGGATCTAGTATACTCGCGTTGTCTGCACATTATCATATTCTTTGAAGGTTCAATCAGTCTGCTTTGACGCATCACCCACCCCATATACCCGGGAAAAGGAAGGCCTATAACGAAGCTATTACCAATGCCTTTAAGGGCTGTTTTAATAAATGCCCAGTGCATAAGTTACATGCTAGCTGAATGAATCGAACTAGGTAGGTTTTATCAACCCTTTACCTCATATACCAATTTAAAGCTCATTAAATTCAGCAGCAAATAAACATATGATGTCAAAAACTTGGACAAACTGGGAAACAATTATCTGATTGAGTGAAAAAACATTGTGGGAAAAGGAGAAATTGCTCGTTACGAGCAATTTCTCCTTTTCCCACAATGTTTTAAAAAGCTGTCTGTTGTTGATGTGTCAAAATGAGTATCTATGGAGTAAAGGGTCAAGTTATCGTTTGTTTTATTTTGAAATTCAAAGGAAAGGTTGAAAAGTAGCCCAGTTCTGTACCCAGAAAGTCCAAATTATGATGTGTACTTGTAGAATGCCATCTAGCGGGAGATAATGACTAGAATCGTGCATGAATATCATAACTTTGTTTTAGATGTATACATTTTATACATTTATCATTACGATATTTTATAGATAGAGACCAAAGATCACAGAGTTCGTTAATTGTTGTGGGCGTCACGTGACTTGTTTCACGGACGGTCTAACCCTTACGTTGATAAGAGCGACTCAAAGACATTTTGTGGACAGTGTAGATCAAGATCAGACTGCACAGAACGTGCAGTCTGATCTTTGATCCACACTGTCCGATAAGGAGATTTTTTTTTCATGTGAAATATTTATGAAATACCAGAAAATGATTTCTTACTATTAACTTGGAAGTTTCATTTCATTCTTTTACGTAGCAGAATAATAGTTAACTCTTTACCACATAATCTCGACTTTTAACGAGCTTGAGACAGAAACCTTTTTGAAAACATTGTGGGAAAAGGAGAAAATACTGGTAACCAGCGTTTTCTCTTTTCCCCACAGTGTTTTCTATCTTTCCTAAAACAAATTTCCAAGTTTCAGTTATTTTTTTCATGTCGTCTAGCGAATGCTTTGAAATTGGACCAGTCTAAAATTTTGTCGTTTGGAAAAGAGCTATTCTCTCTCCTCCCCCACCCCAAACAAATTTACGACCAACACCAAATACCAGTCTGAACATCGTGACAAAAGGAGAAAGAAAATGAACGTTAAGAGCAGTTTATTGTGTTGTTACAAACATTTCAGAAGTGCTGCTTTGAACTGAAAGAAAAAAAAAAATGTCGTTCGTAGAAACGTTAAGTGGTAACGAAGAAGACAAAGTAAGCGCACTTAGATCAAAGTACTACCAGTATTGTTATTTCCACTTCAGATAATCGTCACATGTTTATTGCGTTTATATGTTTTAGATCTATAGACACTTAGGATTACTTCCCTTTTCAGCCCCATAGACGAAGCCAGTGGATTTTCTTTTTATTACATTTAGAAATAAGTTGATTTTTTTTTAGTTTGGATAAAGAAATCCCCACGATGCAATCAGTAACTCAATCTATTTTTTAATAGACCGGATATGACGTCATCATGTTTCAGCTTGCAGAAAAATAACAATTTTGTAGAATTCACCAGTGTTTTACGAGAATTTTTACGGTAAAAAATCCAAATAGGATCCTCTAACAAATTTAGTTCTTCTTTTTTGTTTTCTAATTAAAAGATGCAATTGGGTTTCAAGTTTTCAGTGTTAGCGAAATAAACCTTAACCCTTTAATCAACAATCCAACATTTTTGACGACCCTTCTGCAAGCATTTTGCTGCCAGTATTTTCTCCTTTTCCCACAATGTTTTCTACATATTCATAGCCAAATCCCATCACTCGAACCTCATTTGACTTTTTGGCCTGCAAACATTTGTCAGAATATTCTACCTTTTCTACCATATGTACAAAGGCCCATTACTTTAGGCTCTAGAATTTTGGTTTAAGGCTAAAGTAATTTGCTCATAATTGGAAATGTTTTTCATTAGTTGTAATAAAAAATAAGAATTCCCGATTACAGATGAAACATGCTCTGTGAAAAGGGTACTTAATGCATCTGCCAAAACGTTTCGGCCCATGTCAGCCTGCGCAGTCCGCGCAGGCTGACATGGGCCGAAACGTTTTGGTAATGTTCAATATTTTACATGTCAAATGACCGGTTTACCTTATGATTTAGCTAGTTGTTAGATGCAGTAAACCCCCTTTTACTAGAGTATGGGTCATAATTGTGGCTGTGTTACGTCTAGCGTTTGAAATTAACAGAGCTGCAAATCAAAATTTTTTTTGGCAAACGGAATTATAAGACCTGAACTGCGTTTCAGAAAAATGCGTAGATGTACGCAATTTCTATTGAGTATATATTGTATACTGCGTAAATTTAGGCAAATCCTTTTAGATTGTATATTGGAAACTGCGTAGATTTACGCAAATTCTTTGATGATTTTATATACACATGTAGTGAAATTTTATATTGTGACGCGCAAGTCACTTGATATCCAATGCTTTTTTTTTTTTATATTTGGTGCGAAATTTAAAAATACCTTAACAGGCTACGTAGTCTTGTAAGGGAACACCATCAATTTTTTTCCCGGTAATTTTATGATTCTTAATTATTGAAGATTTGTTTTGTATTTTTCATATAAATTTCAGTGATATACATGTATCTATATATTTTAATTTTGTGAGATACGAAAAATCTAAATACCCGCCTTTAAAAAACAAACTTGCTAGAAGAGTAACGATAAATTTGCTAGAGTATAAGCGAAAAACCCAAATTTAGAAGTTACCCATTTCAGACCTGACATTAACCCCAATTAGTGTACTTCTTTACTTCAGATGTAATTCTGTGAAATTTGCTCCAAATCTAATAATTTCTTCGCAAAACATATGCGTCGAACCGGTTATTGGGTTAGAAGTGTTTGTTTGTTAATTAAAACTTTCTGTAATGATGATTGGCTATCCATCGAACGCTTGGCCATACAAATCCTTGTTTTAACGCATCCAAAAAATAAATAAATAGATAAATAAATAAATGAAAAAAAAAAAAAAAAAAACGTTCGAAAACATTGTAGGAAATAGGGAAATGCTGGTAACCAGCAGTTTCTCCTTTACCATGATTTCAAAACGGTATTTTATCCTTTTCCGACAAAGTCTGCTACTCTTTGAAAGGCAAACCTTTGTTTTAAGAGTCCCGAAAAGAAACCAACACTTTTGAAAACATTTGTTTGAAAAGGAGAAAAACTTGTTTCTAGTAATTTCTCCTTTTTTTCTGCAATCGTTTCTATATTTTGAAAGGAAAATCCATATTTTTACGAACCCATAGAAAAAGCCATTTAAGACATTGTAGTTTTCGAGTATAAACATATTTTATTGCCAAGTATTTTACAAAAAAAGAATTTACAACACAGAACAATATACATAATCAAAGGACAAGGCAAAAGGGTCGAAATTTGTCTCATCTCGTGAACACCATCGGTAATATTTTACCGATGATGTTCACTCGATGAAATAAATTTCGATCTTTCACAGAAAAAAAATATCTACTCTATATAATACATCAGAAAAGTGCCTTAAGCCCCTTTTTGCCAGAACGCCCCTCAATGATTTATAGTTTAAATTACCAATTAGTTATGTAAGTACAAATTGATTATGAAATATGTCTCTAATATTTGACACTTCTACCTACGGTCATCAATTCTAACGTTTTTTTTCTCCTTTTCTTTACAGTTTGTGAAGAGAAAATATAGAGAAGAAATGGCACATGGTAAGTTTGTAGTTTATATTATTTTGCATGGAGAAAGAAAGAAAGAAGAGAGAGAGAGAGAGAGAGAGAGAGAGAGAGAGAGAGAGAGAGAGAGAGATGGACAGATTCAGAGACAGAGACAGAGAGACAGAGAGACGGAGAGACGGAGAGACGGAGAGACAGAGGCAGAGAGAGACAGAGAGAGAGAGAGAGACAGAGACAGAGAGAGACAGAGACAGAGAGAGACACAGAGAGAGACAGAGACAGAGACAGAGAGAGAGAGAGAGAGAAAGAGAGAGAGAGAGAGAGAGAGAGAGAGAGAGAGAGAGAGAAAGAGAGGCTTTCTTTGCAATAGTATGAGTAGATCTTTTAAAAGAGGAAAAGTTGGTAATATTGAACAATGACCAAAAAAAAGGCGAGAAAAGTACAAAATTGAGAGAGAAAGTGGGAAAAAAAAACACAGAAATAAAGCATCAAAATGTTGTTGCCCCTTCATTTGGATGGACGTTATGGCAGGCACGTGATCTAAGTTTTTAACCATCTACCACACAATGGCAATTTTTTAACACAATTAATGAAGAAGCCTTTTGAAAACATTGTGGGAAAAAGGAGAAAATGTTGGTAACCAGCATTTTCTCCTTTTTCCCACAATGCTTCCAACCCTGTCAAGATCAATTTGCGTTATTTGAATCACATTTAAATTGTCGTCTGCAAATGCTTTCAGTTTGGACAATGCTAAATTTTATTGTTTGGTAACGTGTTAAAGAAGTAGAGCGAAACTCGTGAAGTCAACACGACAAGCAAAGTAAAATTAAACAACTCAGCAACTATTCTCTTACCATGCTAAATTCAAGTCTAAAACTTGTCTCATTGGATATTCTCTATGTTTTCTTGTTCATTGGAATGAAGAATAGAGCTGACTTTTGGTGTAGAACGATATATCGTCGGTTTGTTACGGCTTGTTACGAGCTGTAGTTACGAGGTTGATTGATTGATTATTTTCGTTTATTTATCGTCGCTACCGGTTGCCCATCTGAGCGACGCCCCCAGACGACGGTTAGTTGTTACGGGGGATAGTGCAAGGATACAGGACGAAACTACTGAGAATTCCGCCTGGTTCTTTTAACGTGCTCGGTGTGTAGCACCATCACACGGGACCTCGGTTTAACGTCTCATCCGAAGGACTATTAGTAATTTTCAGTTGGCCAGCCGGGGATTCGAACCCACAACCTGTAGGACATTGTGTTCACAAGTCCTACGCTCTACCTACTGAGCTATATCGGCTGGTCGTTACGAGGTTTTCGAAGTAAACCGACAATATAGTATGGCGGATTAATACAAAAGTGTCGGGAACCAATCAGATGACTAGATTTTGAAATTAAAAAGTAGGGCGCAATCTAGAATGCAGACTGAAACCTCTTCAGTCATAATCGTCACAACTCGGCCGATTCCTACCTTGGCATCAGTGTATTTCGAGCATTAGTCCATATTCACAAACCATTCTTAAGAACGTTCTCAGTCTTTTTCACCAATATTTTAAACACCTGAAAGTGACACACCTTCTGATTGGCTTAACTGTAGGATTACTGACTGTCATAACAACAGGATTCATTCCTTTCTCTCCGCTGACCATTGTTTCGACGAAGGCTATGTGGGAATATCAGTAAATTAATTGGAAAGAATATGGAGTGGAGTACTGGTAAAAGAGACCCCAAAGAAGCAAGGATAGATGCACAGGCCGCCGCGATATAACTGAAATAATGTTGAAAACGGCGTTAAAGAACAATCAACCAATCAGCGTTTTTATTTACATGTTTATTACTTGCCAAAATTACCAGAGAAACAAAAGTGGCCGGTTAGAAGTTTTGCTTAGAGTAACAGCTCCAAGGTTCAATGTTATTGAACTTACATAGCACATGTTGCGAACTCATTATCGACGTCGTATAGATCTGATAAGACGTGATGAATCGCCACGTGAGCGGCGGGCCTGTTGAGCAGAAACCAGACTTATTGCAAGATGCGAACGAAGAATTATTTGGCAGTGCTATGTTAAAAGGGGGATTAATTCATCTGCAAAAAGTATCGACTCATGTCAGCCTGCGCAGTCCGCGCAGGCTGACATGAGCCGAAACTTTTTGCTGTTGGTCAATTTTTTTTACAGTTCAAAGGACCAGTTTACCTCGTGATTTATTGTTGTTTTGTTGGACAAAATGGATCTTGTGGAACAAGAGCTTTCTGATGACTTGCGAAGTATCATGCTTAACGGAGATGATTAATCCTCCTTTTTGCCAGTACATGGCTTAGATAGTTTATTCTGGGAACAACAAACTACTCCGATTTTTTCGGCAAAGAAATTTTGTTTGCCGTTTTGAAATGGTTTCTTGACCGATCGATTTGGGTGAAATGCTTAAGTTTTAGTATGTTTACAGACTCCATTAGGTTCTGTGCTTAGCCGGAGGTGCCTTACCGGAAGTAAGCTATTCTTGCGCAGTGATAAATGAATCGATTGCTCCATTGGTAGTACAAAGAGGTACACCGTTTTGATCTAAGCCGTGTACCGATATTGGTGAAATGCGTACGTTTTAACATGTTTACGGACTCTATTGGATGCTGTGCTTAGCCGGAAATGCCGTACCGGAAGTAAGCTACTCTTGCGCAGTGTTAAATGAATCGATTGCGCCATTGGTGGTACAAAGAGTAACGTCGTTTTGATCTAAAGCTTGTACCTAGAAGAAAAATTTGACCTTTCTCAGATGTGATATCAAAGATACATACATGTAAATACTGGTTTTAACTCATTACCAAACGACAATGTTTTAGGCTTGTCCAAATCGAAAGCATTTGCAGACACTAAATAAAAGTGACTGAAAATTTGAAATTTGTTTCATGAAGGATAGAAAACATTGCGGGAGAAGGAGAAAATGCTGGTTACCAGGATTTTCTCCTTTTCCCACAATGTTTTCTAAAGGCTTTTTTCTCAGGGTCGTCAAAAGTAGGGATTGCATGGTAATAGTGTAAAAAAAAATTCAAGTTGACTGTAAAACCCCCGAAATATTGCTATTTTAATCTTGTTTTTTGGAATCAAATATCTTCTTCTTGGACAGTGTAGATCCAAGATCAGACTGCACATTCTGTGCAGACTGATATTAATCTACACTGTCCAGAACAAAACGTAAGTGCGCCGCGCATTGCGGCATCAGAGTTAAGCGGTACACACCTCCAGTACAGCAGTTAACTTGATGGCTACAAAGTTGTCTAATTGCACGCCCATTGCATCCTAATCAAGACCACGTGTTGTGAGCTTCACGAAAAGTGGGAGCACGTGCGAGCAATTTTCTGGCAATTGCTTCAAGATCTCAAAGAATGCGTATAATAAGATGACATCTCTATTTGCCGGGAAAACGGTAAACAAAAGAAAAAAAATATATATATATTAAGTATCACAAACATGCTTCCCACTGCGGTCTCTCGACCTGTATTTTGCAAGTATTCTTGATAACGTGCTTATTATAAATCTAAACTATCTTATAAAGTTTAACGTATTAACGTATTGTAATTTTTGATTGGCAAAAACTAATGTTGGGGCCAGTCAGATATTGCGTAACCGGCTAAATCTAAAATTAGAATAACAGTGCAGTGTATAACAGTTGCTAACCGTTATTTACCAACTTTTATAAACTTCACTGTTATTCTAATTTTAGGTTTAGCCGGTTACGCAATATTGCGTAACCGGCTAAACCTAAAATTTGAATAACAGTGAAGTTTATAAAAGTTGGTAAATAACGGTCAAGGGTATTTTGGAGGTACTGAAGAGACTTTAATCAAGATGACTTTCTAAAACATTTTTATATTTCATAGCACTTTTTCAAACAAAAATTAATGAATATTTGACATCACTTTTCTAAAAAAAAAAGAATAAATGCAATGTATATTTTATAACACTTTTCGGACCTATTGTAATGTTATATTCGATAACATTTTTGGAAAAAAATTCAATGCATATTCGATAACACTTTTGTTTCTGAATATAATGTGTATTCGATAACACTCTTCAGATATAATGTATGTATATTAGATGAAACTTTTTTCAACAAAACGTAAAGTTTATTTGATATCACTTTATAACAAAATATAATATTTATTCGATAACACTTTTTGGACAAAACGTCCGCCCGCCCGTCCGTTCGCCCGTCTGTCTGAACTAACTGCTTGTGTCAATCTTCATTTACTGTGAAACAAATTACCTATTGTTTCATGTAGAACGTATTATTAATCACACAGTTACTATGACATCTGATGGAAAAAAGCATCATAATTAAATAAACACAAGCGACATTTCTTCTGTAGTTTTTAGTGCTACCGTGCGTCATGCATCGTGCATTCCTGGCAGGCTTTCAGGGTCTCTTATCCCTTTATCCTACGATCTTTTATTCATATCGACCAAGGGATAAGGGAAAAGCATTTTGAAAACATTATGGGACAAGGAGAAAATTCTGGTCACCAGCATCATCCCCTTTTCACACAATGTTGACACGGGTCGAAAAATCTTTGCTATTGGTAAATTTTCAATTTACCAAGGATTAACCCATTACCACACAATCCCTACTTTTGACGCCCCTGAGAATGAAGCCTTTAGAAAACATTGTGGGAAAAGGAGAAAATGCTGGTAACCAGCATTTTCTCCTTTTCCAACAATGTTTTCTACCCTTCAAAAAACAAATTTCAATTTTTCAGTCACTTTAATTTTGTCGTCTGCAAATGCTTTTGATTTGGACAAGCCTAAAATGTTGTCGTTTGGTAATGAGTTAACCAAGGACCATTCCACCACCTAACTCATTACCAAACGACAAAATTTTAGGTTTGTCCAAATCGGAAGCATTTGCAGACGACAAAATAAAAGTGACTGAAAATTTGAAATTTGTTTTGTAAAGGGTGAAAAACATTGAAGGAAAAGGAGAAAATGCCGGTTTCCGGCATTTTCTCCTTTTTCCACAATGTTTTCTAAAGGCTTCTTTAGGCTCGTCAAAAGTAGGGATTGTGTGGTAATGGGTTAAATCTAGTCGGTTATTATATGAAATGAGCCATTCTCTGTGAAAAAGGGAGCTCCGATGAATGCATATGCGAAAAGTTTCGACCCAGGTCAGCCTGCGCAGTCCGCGCAGGCTGACCTGGGCCAAAACGTTTCGCTATCGGTCATTTTTTTCTGTATGACCATGGACCAGTGTACCCTATGATTAACGGCGGTTGTTTAAAAGAAAAGAAAAGGAGGCCATTGTGGGTCAATAAGCCTCTGACGAATTGCTTGGTATCCTGGTCTACGGCGATTCATTAAGCCCCCTTTCGCCAGAGCATGGATCAAATGGATTACGTTGATCCATAAATATGTGGTCGTTATGTAATAAATAGATGATGTTGATTTGTTTGTTACGGTGTTAGATCGAAACTTATTTCATGCTTTCCGGTAGGATATCGAAAAATAGCGGAGAAATAATTTTCGATATTACAAGGGGGCAACCAGTGAAAATACCGAGTTTTTATATTCTAGTTACCTAGGTAAAATGCGCGTGATTAACAACCAGATGGAAATATGACGTCATTTACCTTAAATTTCTCGCGGTTGACGTGATATTACAATGCGTGGGGGGGGGGGGTACGCCACGGGGAGTCACCGGAAAAAATTGTACTGAAATTTGATTAAGTTCCCCCAGAAAGGGTTAAAAACATGAAATAAATAGAGGGTATTTGTTTTTTTCGGTGAACGATCGGAATTTATTTCATCGAGTGAACATCATCGGTAATACTTTCACGAGTGGCGCAGCCGCAAGTGAAAGTATTATCGATGGTGTTCACGAGAATGTAAAGTAAACTTCGTCATATTTCCATCTGGTTGTGAGGCACGCGCATTTTACCCAGGTAACTAGCGCGCTGGAACAACTGTTTTCGCCTTCATTTGAAGAGTTATAATATAAAAATCGGTATTTACACTGGTCGTAACCATGAAATATCGAAAAAAATATTTCACCAATATTTCTTGATAACCTACCGGAAAGCATGAAGTAATGTGTGATTTTTGCTTGATGTAATGCGGGACAGAAATGCATGAAACCCCCTTTTGTAAAGGTAAGAGTCATATGATGATGATGATGATGATGATGATGATGATGACTTTGAAGGATTAAGTTCCCTCGTGCTCTAAGCATATATGATATGGACCATTAGACAGAATCGGATACAAGGAAATCCGGGTACAAACCCCGTAGCTTTTCTTCGAATAGACACCTCCTTGGTTCTTTAACGTGCCCTGTGTAAAAAGCACCGATACGCGCGAGGCTACCTCTGGGTTCCAAACAAGATCACCTGTAGTTGGGGGGGTGGAGAACAGAAAGGCCCCGTTTTACAAAGGTAGTTACGAATAAAATTTGCGTAAATTTTACGTAACTTTAGTATAGTGGCATTAATCTGCCACGAGATACATGATAAATGGGGCCCAGGTGTCTTACAGAGAGGTCCTGGTTGGACCGGGTATCGAACTTAACATCTCAGGATTGATAGTCCCTTGTTTCACCACTGCACTACCAGTCCACCCAAAACAGTCATATAGATAAGGGCTTCCATTATATTTCTTATCTATGATCTATAAAAAGTGAGACGCCATGTTCCTGGTTTTCGTCCAAATAATATTCGTAATCAAGTAGATTCGCACTCATTATCATTACAGCTCCTTACAAGCGTTCAGTTTTTGGCACCTTGATGTTACGCCCATCCCATCAAGGAAATATGTTACAATGTTCTGATGTTTTTTTTTTTTCTGCTATTCTTTTGACAATCACACATTTGAACGTGAAGATCAAAGATCAGACAGTTCTGTGCAGGCTGATTTTGATTTGCACCGTCCACAAGAGTTTTTTTTTGTGTGTGTGTCAACGAGGACAGAGCTAGAGTTAGATCGAATGATACATCGTCAGAGAGAGAGAGAGAGAGAGAGTGAGAGAGAGAGAAAGAGAGACAGACATACAGGCAGACAGCCAGCCAGAGAAAGGTAGAGAAAAAAAAGACAGATAAATAGAGAGACACGGTCAGACAGAGAGATATAGACAGATAGATAGAGAGAGAGAGAGAGAGAGAGAGAGAGAGAGAGAGAGAGAGAGAGGGGAAGGGGGGGGGCAGAGAGAAAGAGAGAGAGAATTTCTGCTATGAATATCGTTATCAAACTGATACTTTCCGATTTATTAAAAACCGATCACAAAATGACAGAGAGACAGACAGATAAAGAGAGAGGTAGAGACAGACAGACAGATAGATGGACAGAGAGAGAGAGAGAGAAAATTTCTGCCATTGGAATTTCGTTATCAAACTGATGCTTTACGATTTACTTAAAAGCGATCACAAAATGACAACTTTAATTTTACAAACTTATGCCTGCTAGAAAACAGGTATCCTGTTTTGAGGAGGTACATGTAGATAAATTGAATTGTGCAGTTTATTTTACGGCACCGATGCGGGATCTTGGGAGATTTTAGTTAATTCTCTCAGGCAAAACGTTTTGAACGATGTACAACCATACACAAAAAACTTTTGAAGGATACATTTTTTGAAAAAAGGAACAATTATCTGTCACTCCTTAACCCTTTTTTTACAACAGAATTTCGTGTTTAAAGGATCGACAGAAAAAAAAATATTTGAAAACATTGTGGGAAAAGGAGAAAATGCTGGTTACCAGCATTTTCTCCTTTTCCCACAATATTTTCTAGCCTTCGGAATAAATATTTGACCACTTGGTCTGCATTCTATCTATTTTTTTAACCCTTTACCAAACACTCCCTGGTTTTTACGACCCCGAGACAGAAGCCTTTTGAAAACATTGTTGGAAAAGGAGAAAGTGCTGGTAACCAGCATTTTTCTCCTTTTCCAACAATGTTTTCTACCTTGCTGGAAACAAATTTCAAATTTTGGGTTAAGTTTATTTTGTCGTCTGCAAGTGCTTTCAATTTGGACATGTGTAAAAGTTTGTAGTTTGGTAAAAGGTAAAGCATAATCTTCTAGTACAGGAGTTAAACGATGTTGAAATAAATTCTACATTGATCGGTTGTACAGCGTTTAACGCCTTTTTCAACTTTATTTGAATTATATCACAGCAGACAGTGCTGCTATCCCTGCTTTCATCGGATTCCTTAACCCTTTCCCAAACAACAAAATTTTAGGTTGGTCAAAATTGAAAGCACTTGCAGACGACAAAATAAACGTAACTCAGTAATTGAAATTTGTTTCTATCAGGGCAGAAAACATTGTGGGAAAAGGAGACAATGCTGGTTACCAGCATTGTCTCCTTTTCCCACAATGTTTTCCAAAGGCTTCTATCTATGGGTCGTAAAATCCAGGGTTTGTTTGGTAAAAGATTAACCAGTGCCCAATACGGTATTCTTTATAAGCCACTGACTGCTTTCCCACATACCCATCGTAAAAAAAAAAAAAAATGCTCAGCCCTGAGAAAGGAATGGATCCTATCGCAATGAGTATATCATCAGTCCTCGGAAAGAAAATGATGACCGAGCCGTGGATCGAACCAGCTACCTTCTATTCTCAAGTCCTGTGCGCTGCCGACTGAACTACGGGGGCTCGGCAATAAACACCAGAGCTAAGGGTACAGCGCTAGCTTATTTCCATAAGATATGCTAGATCAGTCGAAATCAAATAAATTTTAATGGCCATTAACTCGTAGTCTGCTTAGTGCAACTCTCTGACCTTTGCGGACAGTGTAGATCTAAGATCAGACTGCACAGAACGTACAGTCTGATCTTGGATCTACACTGTCCGATAAGGAGATGTTTTTACTTTGAAATAGCTATAATTGAGATTTTTTTACTGTCGGCCTGCATGTTTAATCCAAGTTATTTTGAAAGTTAAGGGGGGAAATCTCGACTGACCACTTCTGACCATAAAGGACTTAAAAAAGGTATAAAATTTCGCGTATCTCTTGACTTTCCTATAAAACCGAATTAACCCCTTTAACGCTAAAACTGTTATTGATATTCTTTATACGTTGTGTAAATCAAGATCAGACTGCACGGAACAAGAAGCCCGATCTACGCCAATAGGTTTTAATTCTATACCAAGACAAATTATTATGCCGCCTCTCTGTATTATTGCGATCATCATCGAAAATATGGGTGGGGGACTATTTTCATTTCGCGGAGTTAAGGGAAACTTTTAACTTGTTCCTTTTATAACGTCAACTAGCGGGTATGAATACATTATTTTATTGATAATGTAAAGAGAGAATCTAAATTATTGGACATCTGAGAATTAAATTTAAAAAAATGTCTTTGGGGATGAATAGGAAAGACGCCGTTTACAAACAAGGGCATCACTGTAGGTGCCAAAATTCACCTGTGTTTGCTTCACTGGCGAAAATTCTGTATCGAAAAAGGGACATGAGTATGTTGAAAATACTTTGTGTGTACCACACTTCTTTAAAAGGTTCCTCTTTAAACGCGTTCAACTAAAATTCAGTAAGCAAATTCTTGGGGTTAGATCGAATTCCAGTAATGCAGCTATATATGGTGAATTAGGGCGTTTTCCTTTATATATACAAAGATATGTTCTTATCCTTAAGTATTGGCTAAAATTACTTCACACTGATAACGTCATCTTAAAAAGAATTTATCAAAACTCTCTTGAAAGATGTAAATCAGGTTCAAAAAATAATTGGGCAAACAAGGTCAAGACTTTATTAGATACTTTTGGTTTTTCTGACTACTGGCTTTACCAAAATAACATTGATGAAACTAGGTTTATTTCTATATTTAAAACACGACTTTTAGATTGCTTTAAACAGACATGGTCATCGGATATAAAAAATAATCGGGTTCTCAAGTCACTTTATCAGTATATCAAGCCAAATTGGGGATTAGAAAATTATATTAGAATTTTGAACACTAAACAAAACAGGAGCGCGCTTACAAAAATTCGAATTTCCTCCCACAATTTACGTATTGAATCAGGCAGGTATGGTAGACAAAGAATTGAAAGGCGTGATAGAGTTTGTACAGTATGTAATTCTGGAGAGATTGAAGATGAGTACCATTTTATTCTAATTTGTCCAGCATATAGTGACTTTCGTAAAAACTACATAAGGAAATACTTCCGCGTCCGACCGAATATGTTTAAGCTGTTACAGCTACTTAATTCAAGTAATGTAAGAATCTTATTAAACCTTTCCCGTTTTATTACCTGTGCTACAAAACAGAGATTGTCATTGTTGAATGCAAATGTGTAATACTGAAATAATGTTGAAAACGGCGTTAAACACGTTCAATCAATTATTTCCCGTTTACATACTATAAGCCTTGGTCTGCTAAATAAATAAGTGAAATCATCGTGTCAAGACGATAGTAATAATCGCACTGTTCCTTTTTTTTTTTTTTTTTTTAATCAAAGATATTCTAATGGGGAAACATCTTATCTGGCAATGTGGATCCAAGATCAGACTGCACATTTTGTGCTGTCTGGTCTTGATCTACAGTGTCCCCAAGGTCCTGAAGTCACGCATAGCAGCCCAGTGGTTAAGTATTATTTGTAAGTCTTAGTACCTCCAAACTAGCAACGGATCGTTGCAAGATGTCAAATATATACGCATTTTATTCGTCCTACCCCACACTGTTTTAAATTACGTACCTTTCTAAGTGTATGTTTCATTGCGAAACTTTTAAAAAATGTATTGTTCCAAATTGAGTAATTTGACTAGTAACGGAATGTTGTAAGTCGTTTTATACTATGCATTGTATTTGTCTTGCTCAGCACTATTTTCGAGCAATTTTATGTCTCGTTCTCCATCATATCCTTATTCTGTTACATTATCCCTTTACCCCATAAGGCATTTCTATGGTGTCTCTACATGACCCATAATAATAGCAGGGAGGGGGCCGTTTCTTGTGTGTGTGTGACACCTTTTGACAGAATAGAAAACATTGTGACAGAAGGTGAGATTGCTCGTCACGAGCAATTTCGCATTTTGCCACCATGTTTTCCAAGGGCTCCCACAAGCAATGTGTAGAAATGAGTATCTATGGAGTAAAGGGCTATTTCAGATATTTTCTAACGTAAAGCTCAAAATGACAAATTATAGTGTCCATTTCACGCTCAGCGAACACCCCTTCAAGGTGTGATCTCTATGTACTATACAAGTTTGGGTTACTCATTAATTATCGTATAAGTACTATCTCCTTTTTTTCTCAGTATTTTTGTGAAACGGTAGAAATTGGCTTTTGTTATATTCTATGGGGTTGTTATTGTACACATCACATGACCACAGGTATGGTAAAAACATTTATAATATTACAAGATACATGTATATGTATACGTAATAAAGTATGTCTATGTCTTTAAAGGTGGACCTTCAGACTTTAAGCCGAAAATTTTATAAAAATAAAAAAAAAAACCCCACATCATCCTTATACTCTCAAAGCCTTAAATAAGAGATTTACTATGGCCCAGGTCGACACCTGCGGGAAACAAGAACTCTTTTTATATGAACAACTCGCTCATTTACATACCAGAAATACACAAACTAAGCTTCGAACATACCGTCCGAAGAAGACATTACGAAAAAATATTACATGTTTGTTATGTTATGGAATTTAAACGTCATCAGTGACGTGCCAGTCATTTGACATTCCCACAATTGCATTTTTTTTTAATCTCTGGCGCGAAATCTAAATATAGCTTAAGAGGCTACGTAGCCTTATAAGGGAATACCATTTTTTTTTTTTATTTTATTTTTATGATTCTTATTTATCGATAATTTGTATAGTTTGTTTAATATAACTTTTAGTGATTTGGTGCGATGTAAAAAGTCTAAATACCCACCTTTAAATACTTGACGACTGACCACGATTAGTTCTTTAATATTGCAGAAGAAAGAGATGAGACAGCGAAAATAAAATCTCATACATTATGCATGATTATGAGAATTATAAAGGACCGGAAGTCACAAAAGCAGTAGATGTAATAAATGTTACCAAATTTTATTCGGTTATGATAAAATGATTAAAAGATAACGAGGTAGATTATATTACTATACAAACCGTCTTAACACCTCAAGGTTGTTAAGTGTGACTTGGTGGACTTTTGCAGACAGTGTAGATCAAGATCAGACTGCACGTGACGTGCAGTCTGATGTTGATCTACACTGTCCTATACGGTAAAATTCTACATTGAAAAGGAACCTGGACATCGCAATATTTGGTGAATGCTTAAAGTTTTCTTTACATTTACTTGTAATTTACACGTACATGTACTTGAGTTTCTTAAATAAGATAATTTTGTTTTTAGTGTGTGGCAGTGAGTAAATTAAGCTTTTGTTTAGTGGGCAAATAATTTCTGCTTTTATTGATAGAGATTTAAAAACATAGTTGGAAAAGGAGAAAATGCTGGTTACCAGTATTTTCCCTTTTCTTGGAATATTTCCGAAAGTCTTTTTTCCTTATGGTCTTTTAAACACGATGTTGTTTTGCAAAGGGTTTTACAAGTTAGTCTTTTTTTTTGTTGAAAAGACTACGATAGTCAAAGATGTGAGAGGAAGGTTTTAAAAACATATTTTTCCTTCTTCCTTTTTTGTATTAGATCTACTCTAGATTTATCTTATCTGATAGTAGAAATGATAAAATAATCGTTGTTAATACAGCTTCCGGTTAAAATTTGCATTTTATTAATTCGTACTGAGCTTTTTGATAGTTGGCCGCATTTAAGATAAAACATCTGTATTACAAATAAGAACGGTTTCATAATGAAGGCGTCGAATATCACGTTGTTTCCGGTTTTATTTTTTTGTTACACAAATCCATGCATTGATCAAAAATTCAGTTTTCTATTCAGAACCGTTTATTGAGATCTAATCTTATCACGAGCATCATATGTGTCCGTGGCTGTGAGGTGGAGCGTCGGCTTCGTAACCATAAGGTCTTGAGTTCGATACACGGGAGCGGGATTTTTCATTGGCCACACGTTCGGCGCGAGTACTGGTGTAGTTCCCAGGAAGCAGAATCGAGAGAGATTAGTATAAGTTGTAAGAACTTGTTTCTCAATCGATTTAAATACAAATATGTTCAAATTAATTAGCAACCTTTTACGATCTCTTTACGAACTGAATGGGCGGGTTAGGACGGGAAGGTGGTCCTGAGCCTGCTCAAAATTTCTTGCCATCCATCTCGTCCTATAATTAGACACAGTGACAAAAACCTTAAAACGGGATGGACTTTCTACAAAGGGAACTGCCGTGCTACGACCCTGATAAAGATGTGGTGTAGTCAGGCATCAATTGACACTGCGTTTGCATAATGCCGTCCGAAATTTCACGGGCTATCTCGACTGCAGCCCATTTTACGATTTTGTTGATCTGGGTAAGATTTTCTAAGAACAGGGCCCGTATTCACCAACCATTCTTATTCTGCAGAATTTTCTACATTTGTAAGTAACACAACTTCTGATTGGCTAAACCGAATGATTAAATGATTAATGGTTTAGCCAATCAGAAGTTGTGTTACTTACAATGTAGAAAACCTTGGAGTTTAAGACTAAGAATATTCTCAAGAATGGTTGGTGAATACGGGCCCGGGTTTGGTGAGACAGGGGCTTCAGGCAGTATCAGGCCAAAATTACACGTTCTACCCCGACCACAACCCGTTTTTCGACCATGTCAGGTGAGGGTGAGACGTTCTAAGATCTAGTTTGGTGTGACGGAGGCTTAGAAGAAAACAAATTCTGTTCTGTTGAAAAGCCAATAGCAAGGCGAGATATCATCAGGCCAGAGATTAAGTCCATAATTACTGGACGAGGAAACGATTGTTCCACTTAATGGATATAATTGCACCAGGCTAACTTCCCATTACATGCTTTCATTGCTATTGATTACTGTTGCATTGATTTGCAGTGGCTCTAGACAGAGGTATTAGCCTCCTATTCTAAAATGCGGCCTCTTTGACGAATACGTGTTTCTTTTCCAGTATTAAAAGTTGGTATTTAGATTTTTCACATCTCACCAAATTAAAGAATATATATATCACTGAAATTTATGTGAAAAAACGGTATAAATGATCAATAATGAAGAATCAGAACATTACAGATTTTTTTCTTTTTTATGGTGTTCCCGTAAAAGACTACGTAGTCTCTTAAGGTATTTTTGAATTTCGCACCAGCAATCAAAAAACGTTGTGGGAAAGTCAAGTGACTGGCATATGACTAAAGGTTAAAAAAGCCAGTGGAGCGATACAGGGCCATCATGGCCCTCTTTGTTGATTAACTTACAGAAAAAGTCCATTTTGTTGCAACAGCTCTTGAAATGAAGACGCCATGTTTATATTTATGTTACATCTACAGAATTAACGACCGTATCTGTTTCTTTTATCGTATACCACTGTACCGTTCTAACGTTAGATGTTTGTGGAAAGAAAAACATATGGCTTTCTCGTTCCGTTATGGTATTAAAGTAACAATAAAGGCCAAAAGTAAACAAAGCGAGTGTTTAGATGCATTTGAATTTATATCATTTACAAATGCGCCATGCTGTGGCAAATTTGGTTTCATGCATTCCCATAATACCTTATACAAAAAAAAAACTCATCACATTATTACGGATTGGTAGAATCAATTTTGTATAAAAACCGAGTAAAACATAATGGTAGAAAGGTCTCTTGACATGCAGCTAAAAGAAAAAAAAATCGTTTCAGTGTGGATTATTTTGGAGTTTTAAGGCCATTTTTGCAGCTTAGATCATACCATGTGTTTCCTGGCTTTCTCACACTAGTACTGACACAACTTTCTTTCCAAAGCCACGGACTACTTTTCTTAACCCTTTACTCCATAGATACCCATTTTGATGTATCAACAACAGACAGCTTTTGAAAACATTTTGGAAAAGGAGAAATTGCTCCTTTTCCCACAATGTTTTCCACTCAATCAGATATTTGTATCCTCATTTGTCCATATTTTTGACATCATATCTTTATTTGCTGCTGAAATGGATTAGCCTCAAATTGGCATATCAGGTAAAGGGTTAACTGCATCAGAGGTGAAAGGCGAAAAATCGCCAGGGAGAAAGTTTGACGTGGAATAGAATAGTACTCGGCAACTTCCAGGTCACGAGTCAGATACGCTAAAAGCTGGGCTAACCGGACAGGGTGCGCAAAAAAGTTTCGACCGAGGTCAGCCTGCGCGGACAGCGCAGGCTGACCTTGGTCGAAACTTTTTTGCAGATGTACTTAGCCCCTTTTTCACAGGGCATGGTACAAATAAAGAGAAAGGGTTTTTGGGTACAAGAGATAAGAAAGAACATATTTATTTGATTGGGAAATGTAAACATATTAACGGATTGATAAAACAGATTAATTATGTGTATAAATACAACGAATCGCGATTGCAGAGAGAGAGAGAGAGATAGAGAGAGAGGAAGAGTATGTGAGAGAGAGAGAGAGAGAGAGAGAGAGAGAGAGAGAGAGTAAGTAAGGGAGGGAGAGAGAGAGAAAGAGAGGGGGGAGAGAGGGTGAAGGAGGGGGAGAGAGAGTGGGGGGGGAGAGAGGGAGGGGGAGATTGAGAGAGGGAGAGAGAGAATGAGAGAAAGAGTGAGAAGGAAGGAAGGAAGGAAGGAAAAGACAAGACAGACAGACAGACTGACAGACACACACACAGACAGAAGAAAGGCGGAGACAGAGATGCAGAGAGAGCCAGAAACACAGAAAAATAAGTAATTTCAAAATATCTCGAGGCGAATAGAATAAATGGAATACGTATGCAAACAAAAAACAAAAGAGAAAATTGACAAGACGAGCGTATCAATTACAGAAATTTCTAAGAAAATCAAGTTTTAGTTATAGTTTATTAAGATGCGTGCATAAATCTATTTATAACCGCAGTTTTTGTTTTAATTATTGCGGTATAATAGTTAATTCATCTAAAACCAGAATTAATCTGGTGCCAAACGACTTAATTTTACAGTTGCCAAAAGTGAAAGCATTTTCAGACGATATTTCAAATGAACCACAAATCATTGAGTACCTGTCTTTGAAATGAACGGAAAACATTGGGGTAAAAGGAGAAAATGCTGATATCAGCATTTTCTCCTTTTACCACGATGTTTATAAAAGGGGTTTTATTTTCCCCAGGGTCATTAAAACGACAGATCTTTTCGTGAAGGGTTTACCATCTCTTAGATACTACGAAGTACTTTTTTTATTGAGAAATGCAAATTGAAATTCCATCAAGTCATTGTGGCTTATAGATCGGTAGGGGTTTTTAATCTATTTTGTAGAGTAGACAAAATAAAGTAAGCTCCTAGATCAAGTACATGTATATGTGTGTGATTGGCGGTGTATGACTTAAACGCGTAACCTTTTACCACACAATGACGACTTTTGACGACCCTGAGGTAGAAGCTTTTTGAAAACATACTTGGAAAAGGAGAAAATGCTGGTAACCAGCATTTTCTCCTTTTCCCACAATGTTTTCTAACCTTCCCAAATCAAATTTGGATCTTTCAGTTACATTTATTTTGTCGTCTGCAAATGCTTTCATGTTGGACCAGTCTATAAATTTGTTGTTTGGTAATGAGTTAACTCTTAAAGCGCTTAACCCATTACCACATAATCCCTATTTTTGACACCCCTGAGAAAGAAGCCTTTAGAAAACATCATGGGAAAAGGAGAAAATGCTGGTAACATGCATTTTCTC
The DNA here is from genome assembly GCA_943736015.1 of Tridacna crocea. Taxonomy (NCBI): domain Eukaryota; kingdom Metazoa; phylum Mollusca; class Bivalvia; order Cardiida; family Cardiidae; genus Tridacna; species Tridacna crocea. The sequence goes on along the minus strand of OX031068.1, from coordinate 43,420,171 downwards.
CTTTTCCCACAATGTTTTCTACCCTTCACATAACAAATTTCAAATTTTCATTCACTTTTATTTTGTTGTCTGCAAATGCTTTCGATTTTGACCTGTCTAAAAATATTGCCGTTTGGTAATGAGTTAATTAAAGGCCCAGTAAAGGCCGAAATATCAAAGCAGCGTTCATAAAAAAATTACATTCAAATCATACCATTTAACTCTTAACCAAACGACAAAATTTGGACTTGTCCAAATCGAAAGCATTTGCAGACGACAAAATAAAAGTGACTGAAAATTTGAAATTTGTTTTGTGAAGAGTAGAAAAGATGGTAGGAAAAGGAGAAAATACTGGTTACCAGCATTTTCTCCTTTTCCTACAATGTTTTCTAAAGGCTTCTTTCTCAGGGGTGTCAAAAGTAGGGATTGTGTGGTAATGGGTTAAAGGTTTGGAAAATATCGTAGAGATCACAGTCTGTTATCGCATGTTTGGGCCATATATTAGACGTTGGAAGAAAAAAAACAGGGAAAAAGCAAACGAAAGACACAGCTACCTGGCAGGTTTTAACCTAGTTTTGGAATTAATTTCTCATTATGTGACTAACACGTAGAACGACTGCACAATGAAATATTGTCATCTGCTCAATAATTTCCATTCTTTTGAATGCAACGCTATGAATTCAAATGTATTTAAACGTCTGCTTTGTTTATATTTGGCCTTTATTATCACTTTAATGAATTTAACCCATTAACATACGAGAAAGTTTTAGACTTGTCCAAATTGAAAGCATTTGCAGACGACAAAAAAATATGACTGAAAAATAGAAATTTGTTCTAGGAAGGGTAGAAAATTCTGTGGAAAAAGGAGAAAATGCTGGTTACTAGAATTTTCTCCTTTTCCCAGTGTTTTCAAAAGGCTTCTTTCTCAGGGGCGTCAAAAGTAGGGATTGTGTGGTAATGGGTTAACCTTTTCAGTGAAAAACACCTTCCGAAATATTAATATTTCATGGTTGTTTTAGCTAGAAGATGTAATGAAGTAGCGAAAAGTATAGGCCATATAGAAAACTGCATGTTCTATCGACTTTGAGCGGAAAAGAGATTATAAAAGAAGTCTAAAATTTTGAATTTCGACAAAATGATTAAAGTCAAACACGTCGACAACTTATCCGATACCACCCAAGTACCTACAACACAGGTTTTACTGAAAGGCTCTCTATGAACTCGAAATTTCTCTTCTTATCTCTACCATAGCTGATTCCAGTATATCTTTTTTTATAAGAAATTCGATTACAAGAATATCTGGGCAATTTGACTTCATTACTGTCTCTATTCTGTGAAAGATTTCCATGCATGATCGAACAACGAATACATTAATGTGCAACACGCTATGAAAAGTGGGCTTAATGCCTTTTGCAAAAAGTATCGACTCATGTCAGCCTGCGCGATTCGCGCAGGCTGACATGAGTCGAAACTTTTTGCCATTTGTCATTGTTTTTTTTTACATATCACAGATCTTTCCGCCTCAATATTCAGTCTATTTTTAGAAGAAATAAAAGAAACCGATTTTTCTGGATCTGTGATAATGTGATGACTATCTTGGTATCACGTATCACGGATATGCATTAAGCCCCCTTTTGCCGGAGTAAGGCACATTTTCGTTCAATTATTGTAACAACGAAATGCATTGGTACGTATCTGATTGGGATGAAAGTGGGAACAGAATGGTTTCTGTCATTTTATCTCTAATGTGAACGATTGATGACGTCAAGTGGTGAAGTGTTCTTTTAGATATAAGCTCTTAATCTGGAGAAAGATAGAAAGGTGGATGTGGGGAAAGATAGAGAGAGAGAGAGAGAGAGAGAGAGAGACAGAGACAGATAGAAAGAGAGAGACCGAGGCTGAGACAGACAGAGAGAGTGGGGGGAGAGAGTAGAGAGAGAGAGGGGGGAGAGGGGAGGTTGGAGAGAGAGAGAGAGAGAGAGAGAGAGAGAGAGAGAGAGACAGACAGAGAGAGAGAGAGAGAGTGTTGCTTCAAATGCCATGTATACCACATAGTTTACTAACGAGCCGAACGGGACCCTCGCTGGTTCGCAGCTCTGTATCATTGCCAATGCACCATGATTCAATCGTTTCTCCCCGCTGATTATTGTTTTGACGATTCCACATGTGGGAAAAAAGAAAAGAAAAAAAGGCAAATGGCTTTTTGAATTTTTTTTTAGAGAAACTCCAGGAAAACATCGATAAGTGCATTAACCGTTTCAATATAAAACGGTAACGCAGAAAACGGCGTTAAACATCCAACGTGATCTGTACAAAGGGAATTGTCGCAGTCGCAGGCATGCAAGATAATTATATACATATATATAAAAAAACACATCAAAACGCCATCAGAATACGCAATAGATTTCCCAGTAAAGTAGACAAAAATCGCAAGCTTGGTACGCTTTTGGATCATTTTTGTACCTGTTTAATGCGTGCAGCGTGCATTAACGTGCGCGTGAGGAAGTGCGCGAAATCCTATTAATTACCCAGCTTTCCTATCCATTATCTGTAGGCGCATCAGTTAGGGGGGTTAACGATAAATGCATTTGGTACGCCTTTGTGTTTTTCGTCCTGACAGAAATGGAAAAGTCCGCTTTTCGAGGAAGACTTTGAGTGGGTAGGGGAGGGATAGCGATTATGCGGCGCCTTTTGCGGACAGTATAGATCAAAGATCAGACTGCACAGAACGTGCAGTCTGATCTTTGATCTATACTGTCCGATATATTGTAAAACAGTGTACCCTAGATGGTGTTGAACTGGTAATATTTTGGTAATAGCTTTAGAATGTGGACTTAAACCTTCTATCGCTCTAAGCGAAATTTTAAAGCTATTGCGTTTGTGGGCGGTATGGGTCAGAATCAGACTAGTCAGAAGTTGTTGTCTGGTCTTTGATTTGAAACGCTCACTTCTTTAAAAAATCCTATAAAATGTTTTCACAGTCTTCAGTTCGATTGGATTGCACTTTACATTCGTCGATTAATTGATTGACTGTGTATCGCAGCAGCCAGAGCACTTATCCTTTGTATCGTTGTGCACCTTTTTTAGCACTAATCCACAAAATATCTATCCCAACCACTGGCTGCTTTCCCTCATAAACATCGTCTAAATATCTGACCCAAAGTGCGAATCTCCAAATCGGCTAAGTTACTCTTTGGGAAAAGTCATTGTGACAGAAGTCGTTCCTCCCTGCCCGCTGATCATGTTACGACGATGTTTATGTGAGAAAGCAGCCAATAGGTTTGGAAAATTATGTCGAAATACTGGTAACCAGCATTTTCTCTTTTCCCACAATGTTTTCTACCCTTCACAAAACAAATTTCAAATTTTCAGTCACTTTTATTTGGTCGTCTGCAAATGTTTTCGATTTGGGCAAACCTAAAATTTTGTCGTTTGGTAATGAGTGAAAGTATGAAAAGAGGTGCACGTGAGAGGTGCTACCATGTTACTTAAATACCTTGCAAACAAACTGAAATAAGTTCTCCTTATCTCTGAAAATGTTCATTTTATACATTTGATACTCTGAAACTTTTAATCGCTAATCGAAAGGCAGATTTCTTGCATATTTCTGTAATTTATTATCGCAGATAATCATCGCGGTAGCACTCCAATCCTTACCCTGTCGGCGCCACCAGGAAGCTCCTTCTTTTGTACAGGGTAAATAAAGATCAGACTGCTATCTGTGTATTGTCTGATCTTGGATCCACACTTTCCATTATGTTAGCTTTGTTGATTTTGATTTTGTGGCAAACTATCTTCCCAGAAATTTTTTGCCTCTCACCTTAAATGCATTTTAGAAAATTCGTAAGTGACTTGGAATTTGGTTGGTTGGTTGGTTGGTTGGTTGTATTGGAGTTTAACGCCACTTTAACAGCTAAGGTCATATCATGGCGGTCAGTGACGCACACGTGTTTCCTGGCTTTCTCACACCAGTACTAACACAACTTTCTTTCCAAAGCCACCGACTAATTTTCTCACATGCTTCAGCAGAGATGAGAGGTGAAAATACGCCGGAAAGAAAGTTCGCCTCAACCGGGTATCAAACTCACAACCACCAGGTCATGAGTCCGACACGCTCACCACTGAGCCACCCGGGCGGATAGTGACATGGAAAGAAAGTTGTGTCAGTACTGGTGTGAGAAAGCCAGGAAACACATGCGTAGGTGCTCTGACCGCCGTTATATAACCTAAGCTGTTAAAAAAAGCATAAAACTCTGGTACTAACAAAAGCAAACAAAATAATTCTCGTGTAGGCCATTGTGAATATAATATATTTTTTTAGGTCCTGTCAGAGGGCCTCGTTTATTTCTCTATAATATACTAGTACCTAAATTACAATAACGTATAAGATCGATCGTGCACCTTAAATCTTTAACAAACGGCAAAATTTTAGACCTGCCCAAACTGAAAACATTTACAGTCGCCTTTGCAGATGACAAAGTAAATGTGACTCAAAAATTGAAATTTGTATTTGGAAGGGCAGTAAACATTTTGGGAAAAGGAGAAAACGCTGGTTACCAACATTTTCTCCTTTTCCCTCAATGTTTTAGAGCACTCAAAATAATTCTCGTGTAGGCCTTTGTGAATATACATGTATTTGATAGAAACAAACAATAAAGTTCTGAATATGCCAAAAACTACAGAAGGAGCTCAAAGATGGTAATTCGCTCTTCATTGTCAAAGTAGCAAAAATGAAGGTTTGTGTGACACCATATGACCTCCAACATGCGGAAAGGGGCATTCGAACATTTGCGTAAAGTGTCGTTTCGGATCAGCCTACGCAGTCCGCGCAGGCTAATCCGAAACAACACTTTCCGTTTATGATGTAATTTTCTGTTTTGCACAAGTCTACTGTATTACAAACATCTAGTGTAGTCGTAAAGTGTCTCTCGGATTAGCCTGCGCGGCATGCGCGGGCTGATCCGAGACGACACTTTACGCAAATGTCCGAATGCCCCTTTTTGTGTGTTTCAAGTCATGTTGTATTTATATATCGCAATTAGAGATTCGAGAACTAACGAAGGCGTCTTTGCGAGGGCTTGATAATTTGTTATCGTATAGGTAACATAATGTTCCCTTGACGCATATTTCGCTAATTATATCGCGAAAACGATCATGTTTAATTATCGCGATGGAACAAGATTGTCTACTGTTCATTAGCACCTTCTTGTTGTTACGAATATATACTTCGTCTTATTTTGAACAAAACTAGTATATAGCATAAGATAGATATGAACATAGATAAAGGTGGTACCTTGTGTTTTATTACAGGACATTGATTGATTGATTGATTTAATGATTGATTGATTAATCGATTAATTAATTGATTGATTGATTGAATGGTTGGTTGGTTTGTTTGATTCTTTGTTGGTTTGGCGTTTGGTTGATTGGTTGATTGGTTGGTTGGTTGGTTGGTTGGCTGGTTGGTTGGTAGGTTGGTTGGTTGATTGTTTGGTGGTATGGTTGGTTGGTTGTATAGTTGGCCCGTTTGTTGGTTAGTCGGCTGTTGGTTGATTGGCTTGTTGGTTACTTGGCTGGTTGGTAGGATGGTTGATTGATTGGTGATTGTATGGGATTCAGGTCCGTTTTCAACATTATTTCAGCCAGCGCGCCTATCCATGCTTTCCTGGTGTCCAATCCGCACTGGCTGATCTGTGTCGAAACGCAAGTCAGTATGCATTTTTGCGCATAAGAAAAGAATTCGCCCCCTTTTATAAATGCCCTGTAATTTGTATTCACTTCGTATAATATCCATAGGGAAAAATTAAAAACATTTTGAAAAGAAATGTAATCACGTAAATGTGTTTTAGGCATTCTCATAGATAAATCTTCCCGTTGCAAAATCAACAATCGCGAGGCGGACAATCATCGTTATTGGGACGGCAGGGGAGAAATTTCAGCGATATCTTTCAAAAAATCATAATTTTGTTTTGAACATAAGTCTTGATAATTTTGTTATCATATTTTCCCCTGGTTCGGTGTTTAACCCTTTATCAAACGACAAAATTTTAGACTGGTCCAAAATAAGAAGCTCTTATAGAGAACAAAATAAACGTAACTCTAAAACTGAGAATTGTTTCCAGCAGGGTAGAAAACATTGTGGGAAAAGGAGAAAATGCTGGTCACCAGCATTTTCTCCTTTTCCCACAATGTTTTCAAAAGGCTTCTATCTCAGGGGTCGTCTACTTGTTAACCAGCATTTTCTCCTTTTTCACACAATGTTTTCTACCCTGTTGGAAACTTTTATTTTGTCATCTTCAAATGTTTCAGATTTGGACAAACCTAAAATTGTGTCATTTTGTAAAGAATTAATCTTAGATTAAGAAAAAAAAAAATGTTTAAAAATGTTTGCGACTTTCTAACTTTTCATGGCGGTATCAAGCCAGAAACAACCATATTTTTGCTGTTGTTCACAGCTGAAAGGTCCGATTGATTAATTCAGTGGTATAAGTGTTAATCGATACTCGCAGAACTTTGATTATTTCAAAACGATTCGTTAAACATTTTCCCCCAACATCAAACTTTATGCTGTAATTAAGAATACACTGTGAGAGGGGGATCGATAACAGGCAATGATTTTGATTAATGCGAACCAAGAGTCCATTAACCCTTTCCTCCATACAGCCAAACTTGGACGCATGCGCAGACAGCACCGTTTGTTAAAAAATGAAAACAAATTAAGCAATTACTTTATTTATTATTTCTTCTTCGTATTATTTTGTCCTATTCCAGAAAAGTAATCAAACTGAGAACCATTTTATTATCGTTTTTGTAGGCGTTTTTTGACTGAAAATGTGTCCAATACTAAGTTTTAACGAGTGAAGGGAAAAATCAATTCTCCCTTCCAAACTCTCTGCTAAAAATCGTGGCTAAGTAAATATGTTCTGAAAAATGTCTGCCATTAGCTGATCGTGAGTCGGCACTTCCGTTTTGAGGAACATAAGAGAATGTAACAGCGCCGGGCCATTAAAACCCTTTACTCCATAGATACTCATTTCTACGCATTGCTTGTAAGAGCCTTTGGAAAACATTGTGGCAAAAGGTGAAATTGCTCGTCACGAGCAATTTCATCTTTTGCCACAATGTTTTCTATGCTATCAAAAGGTGTCATATACACATAAAAAATGGCTTTATTCCTGCTGTTATTTAGAGTCAATTAGAGATACCATAGAAATGCCTTATGGGGTAAAGGGTTAAAACCCTGTATCCTGCTGAATGAGCGAAAATGAAACATTTAACTCTTTACCAAACAACAAATGTTTAGACTGGTCCAAATCCAAAGCTGACGGCAAAATAAATGTGATTAAAGAATTGAAATTTGTTTTAGGAAGGAAAGAAAACATTGAGGGAAAAGGAGAAAATGCTGATTACGGTTATGTGGGAAAGCAGCCAGTGGCCTGGAAAGAATATTTTGCTGAGTACTGTTAAAGAGACTCCAGGAAATTATGGATAGGTGCACTGGCCGCCGCGATATAAATGAAATAATGTTGAAAACGCATTATCTTCCGCTAGATGGCATTCTACAAATACACATCTATCTACTTTGGGCACGTTGTCTGCGCATGTCATATTCTCCGAAGATTCGACTGTCTTATATGACGCATCACTACTAGCTCCGAAAGCGGGCTGACTGTAATATTACGCTCTGTAAAGTAGCAATGTTGAAAATAGCTTTTACGTATCAATGCGTTTGAGGAGAAATGAGACCTGCTTTAGCAACAGATTTCTCTAAACTGGTGATCAGTTGAGTGAATTGCACGAGATAGCGTTTTATTGGGTAAACCTTTTTGTTTTTTGTTTTAAATTCAAAGTAACGGTTGTCGCGTAGGAAAGTGGTTCGGTTCTGTACCCAGGATGCCCATATCAGATAGATGAGTATTTATAGAATGCCATCTAGCGGGAGATAATGACTTTGGGCATTCTTGGTACAGAACCGAACTATAGTTTTCTACGGGACAACCGTTACTTTGAATTTCAAACCAAAATAAACCTTTACTTAATAAAACGCCCAAATCAGATAAATGTTTATTAGTAGAATGCCACCTAGCGGGGGATAATGATCTATGAAAGACTTAACCAATCATAAAGCCGCATTAAAGTTGTCGTCTGCAAATGATTTCGATTTGGACAAGTCTAAAATTTTGCCGTCTGTTTTAGAGTTAAAATAATGGTAACACTACAGAAAGGATGAAACAAAAAAAAAATAACACTTCTTATGCAAGCAGTTACTCGTGTGTTTTCTTTTCTATAAATTCATAAATCAGATGGACAATAGAATAACAAAAGAGGATTGCCGAGTGACAGTCAACTTCCGGAAAAATCCGATGAATTTGTTTTACATCTGAATAGTAAGCCATAACGCTTTGTTTACTTGTTCTTTACTGGAAGGCAAAAGTCGATGAAAACCTGTCAATAAAATGTGCTTCATGACAAGAGAAATCACTTAAGAGGGGAAATATGTCGTCGAGAAACGTAGAAGGAAAAATCGACCGCCATATTTGAAAATAAAACAACGACATAGAAACAAAACGATATATAATGTCTTCGAGGCCTGGAAAGATGGCAGGACAATTACTGGATAATTGTTTGTTGACGCCGTCATTGGACCATACATATTTGACCCGTCACGGAAAAAGGGTTGGTTGGTTGTATTGGGGTTTAACGCCACTTTAACAGCTAAGGTCAAATCATGGCGGTCGGTGACGCACATGTGTTTCCTGGCTTTCTCACACCGTTACTTACACTACTTTTCTTTCCAAAGCCACCGACTACTTTTCTCACATGCTTCAGCAGAGGTGAGAGGCGAAAATACGCCAGAAATAAAGTTCGCCTCAACCGGGTATCGAACTCACAACCAGCAGGTCATGAGTCCGACACGCTCAACACTGAGCCACCCGGACTGGCCACGGAAAAAGGGACCATCTTGGAACTGCGAAAAGTGTCAACCCTGGTCAGCCTGCGCGAATTGCGCAGGCTGACCAGGATTGACTCTGTTCGCCTTAGTGATTTTTTTCTGTATGAAAAGTGGCCATTCTACCTTGTTATACAATCGTTTTTTATTCTATCCGCTTCAATTGACCGGCACTATCTGTTGTGGTCTGTTTTCACCTAATTATTTTACGGAATTGTCTTTCACGTGACAGATCAAATATGAGCTGTGCTCAGTAGGAAGGGGACTTAATGCATCTGCGAAAACTTTCAACCCAGGTCAGCCTACACACTCTGCTTTTTCTCTCCCGTTGATTTAATACACCTCATAGCTTTATCTCTCGCCAGATGGCATTCTACAAATACGCATCTATCTAATTTGGGCATTCTAGGTACAGAACCGGACTACTTTTCAAAACAACCGTTACTTTGAATTTCGAAATGAAATAAATGTTTATTCAATGAAACGCTACATGTTGCGATTCATTCAGCTATTGTCAGCTAGCATGTAACCTGTGCATCGGCCATTTATTAAAACAGTCCCTACATGCTTTGGTAATGGCCTGATAGCTTCGTTATAAGACCTATTTTTCTCAAGTGTTTGGGGATGGGTGCTGCGTCATAGCAGACAGGTCGAATCTTCGAAAAGTACGACATGCGCACACTGCACTTCATAGGGTAACGCTTTAACTTTTTTTTTTTTTGAATTTCTCTTTCCTTGACCTTATTAAATCAAAGTTTTTTTTTGTTTCAATGGCATACTTGCAAAAGCACTGATCATGAAATTGAAAATTTGAGCACAAGCTCCGTTAAGCACGAAGACCAAGTTTTACAAGCACAGTACCGAACTATTCTTGGGCGGAAATAAACACTAAAGATTCTCAAATGAATTTTTTTCCTACCACAAGAAGTGGTTAATTACAGGAATGCACGAAAACAGTGGAACATTTCCGAGTGGAGGTGCCTATAACGTCACAGAATGATGCACGTATCGATTGATGTTCAATATAGCTTATCTCGCCATAGATAAGGCTTGCAACAAACTTTATCACGTGACAAAAGACCGTTAATCCTTAGCCACGCAATTCCGAGTTTAAAAGATTACGAGAAATAGGACTTTTGAAAACATTATGGGAAAAGACGAGAAAATGCTGGTAACCAGCATTTTCTCCTTTTCCCATAATGTTTTCCTATCACATACTAAAATGAAATTATATTATTTTAGTCATATTTAATCTATCGCTTGCAAATGTTTACAGTTTTGCCAGTTCTTATTTATCTGGAAAAGAGATAATTAAACAGGAAACCTACAAAATGTATTTTTGTAATTGACATAAATAACATGTATCACCAGCAAGTACCTTATCCATCAAACGTTATGAAGTATTTTCTAATTCTGAAGACTTGGAGATAAGCCCGTCATTGGCTGTGACGTTTCAGCTCAGCCAATCAAATAGCTGCTTTTGGAATTTTGAATCATCGTTGAATGTAGATCTGATGACTAATGGCTCGAGCTTATTATGTGTTTTGTATATCGATTCTTTTTGTTTCAAAACCAGCGTTTTGTCGAAATTTGACTTTCTTTTGTTCAGAACGTCGACAAAGATCATACAACAAGTCCTAACAATCTGATCCATTCTATAGTTCTCTTTGGCAAAAGCTCGTACTCGTGAACCATTCTTAAGAACAGTTTTAGCCTTGTACTTAAAGAAGAAGAAAAAAAAAAAAAAAAAAAAAATTGAAAGTAACGTAACTTCTGATTGCTTAAACAATTGTAGATTTAGAAAGTAACAAAACTTTTGATTGGCTAAACCAAATGGTTTAGCCAATCAGAAGTTTTGTTACTTTCTAAATCCAAAATGAAACAAAGAAGAGAAATGCATGTAGTATTGGTTGGTGCGTACGAACCAAGGGGATTGTTTCAAGCTTAACTCTTTACCACACAATCCCGACTTTTAACGACCCTGCGAAAAAAAAAAGAAACTTTTTGAAAACTTTGTAGGAAAAAAAGAAAATGCTGCTAAACAGCAGTATCTTCTTTTCCCAGAATGCTTTTTACCCTGCTGGAAACAAATTTCAATTTTTTTTTTTTTGCAAGTGATTTCAAATTGAACCAGTCTAAAATGTTGCCGTTTGCTTAAGAGTTAAGTAAACCCATTTTAAAATAGTAGATTGATCCAAAATTAATATGTTTTCTCCTTTGATTACTTTGATTTAGTAGGATGAAGGTTGAAAGCCTTCCCATAAACCATTGCTGGAGAGGTTTTCAGTGCAGTGAGATAGAAAAAAGCTCATCCGGGAATTTCGTTGAAGGGTAGCAGTAAAATTGCTCCCAAGACTCATATAAAACCGAAACCCAATTGCTATTACACGCAAGGATCGGTATTAAACGTAAAGGAAAATTTTTGAGCCCGATGTACAGAAAACTACAAAAAAGGACATATAATGTTTTGAAATGTTTATTTGCCACGGTTTCAGATATAGATCTTTTTCGATGCTTTTACTGGAATTGTATTTACGGAGTTTCGCAGACATTTTTATTGCCATGCAATACCAGTTACCCATCTCGTTTTAGCCTTGCTAAGTAACTAAAATGAAATTTTCAATTCGATGGTAGAAAATCCAAATATTTTTTTATTTTAAAGGTGTGTTTGGAGGAATTATATCTCTTTATCGGACAGTGTAGATTCAAGATCAGACTGCACATTCTGTGCAGTCTGATCTTGATCTACACTGTCCGAAAAAGGTCAGTGAGTCGCGCTCAGAAGCTTAAGGGTTACCCCTTTTCCTGTTGCTCAGTCGTTAGTGTAAAAGACTCCAGAACAGGGGTCGCGGATTTGATCTCCGGGTCGATCAATTCCTTTCCGAATATTGATGATAGTCAGTGCGACATGATTAATTCTTCTATCGTCGCTTATCATTTTTTTTTTTCGACGATGGTTATATGGGAAAGCAGCCTGTGTCCTGGAAAATTTTGCAGAGTACTGGTAAAAAGAATGACAATTTGTTATTGTATGGTTCGGTCTAAGGGTGTGTTGCTGGTAAAAAAAAAAAGTGAATTTTAAAATCAGACGAAAGGTCTACCTAGGACTTAAAGATGGCGTCTTAGAGTTTGGGTAATTTTTTTTTCAAAAAATACAAAACAAAAATCATCTTTATGCTCCCGAACCGTTTTAATTTTCATTTATAAAATCCCAGTACTCGAAAACTATCCGACAACAAGCGAAATTAGAGGCTTACTACGGCCCAGGTTGACACAGAGGGGAAACACGGTCTATTTTTTACATGAGCAACTCGCTCGATCACGTACCGGAAATACACAAAGGAAGCTTCTAACATGGCGTCCGAGGAAGACATTATGGAAAATAATTTCACGTTTATGTTATGGAATTTAAGCGCCATAAGTCACGTGCCAGTCACTTGACATTCCCACAGTGCTTCTTTTTATTTCTGCCTCGAAATATAAAAAGAACTTATGAGTCTACGTTGCCTTTTAAGGGAATACCATAATTTTTTTTAGATTTTATGGTTCTTAATTATTGATGATTTGTATTGTTTTTTTATGTAAATTTCATTGATATGTTTTCTAATTTAGCGAGATGTGAAAAAAAACTAAATACCCACCTTTAAATTCAAATGCATTTTAACGCCGGTGTAATGCAGAAAAATGACCCCCATTACAAAATGACCCCCGGGTCATTTCTCGATATAGAGGAAAGACCCATGCGTAATTTCTCGACGTAGAGAAATGACCCATGGGTCATTCCTCTACGTCGAGAAATGACCGTGGGTCATTTCGTAATGGGGGTCATTTCTCTGCATTACACCGGCTTTGTTTAACTTTGGCAGCAATTGTTACTTTAATAGTCCCAGACATACTCGCATAAAGGCAGGTATGTGCCTGGATAGCAACATGCGAAAGATTCACTTTGACATCATGGTATGAGAACACAAGGGAACCAGATAGCATTTAAACATAGACCATTTAGATGAGGTATTCATTAAACGGGGCCTGAATTGGTTTTTGTAATTAATCTTTCGCTATTAATCCGATCTTCGCACGCACGCTGTGTTTAAACACAATATTTCTATAGTTTGTAATTAGTCGAGGTCCTTTGGGACATACTGTTTTTGAGTTTTTATCAATATGTAATTTTTATCACTTATGCTCTGTGAAAAGGGGGCTTAATGCATCTGCAAAAAGTTTCGACTCAGGTCAGCCTGCGCAGTCCGCGCAGGCTGACCTGAGTCGAAACGTTTTGCTGTTAGTCAATTGTATGCTTGTCAATGAAGCGGTGTATTTCATTATTCAGTCAGTTCTGATACAAAAAGGATGTTAGGGGCCATTATTCTGTGACGTATTTCTTGGTATCTTGCATCACGGGAATGCATTGACCCTTTACTCCATAGACACTCATTTTGACATATCAACAACAGACAGCTTTTGAAAACATTGTGGGAAAAGGAGAAATTGCTCGTAACGAGCAATTTCTCCTTTTTCCACAATGTTTTTCACTCAATCAGATATTTGTATCCTCGTTTGTCCATATTTTTGACATCATATCTTTATTTGCTGCTGAAACGGAAGAGCTTCAAATTGGAATATCAGGTAAAGGGTTAAAGCCCCTTTTTGCCAGAGCTTGGTTCATATCTAATGAAGCCATATTGTTTCCCGGACTGAAGATAAAAACCCAATGGGAGACAAAAGACAGTTACTTCCCTTGATAGGTCTTTGCTACTAGCTAGGCATTATCTCCCGCTAGATGGCATTCTACACATACACATCTATCTAATTTGGGCATTCTGGGTACAGAAGCGGACTAATTTTTCAAAACAACAAGCTTTTCTTTGAAATTCAAAATGAAATAAACATTTTCTCAATAAAACGCTACTTGGTGCGATTCATTCTGCTATGATCGACTACCATGTAACCTATGCATCGGCCATTAATTCAAACAGCCTCTACATGCTTGGGTAAAGGGTAATAGCTTCGGTATATACTAGTAAGCCTTACTTTTCCCAGGTACTGGGAGGATGGGTGATGTGTCATACCAGACAGGTCGAATCTTCGAAGAATATGACATGCGCAGACAACGACTAACTAGGTCGTGTTTCCGGTATCACTTGGTTTTTATGCCTGGAATCCTTTACAGAATTTATAAATATAAAGGTTTAGATAAGGTATAAATAATGGTTGCAATTTATTATACTACACATTTTCATTTAACCCATTACCACACAATCTATACTTTTGACGCCCCTGAGAAAGAAGCCTTTAGAAAACATTTTGGGAAAAGGAGAAAATGCTGGTAACCAGCATGTTCTCCTTTTCCCTCGATGTTTTCTACCCTTCACAAAACAAATTTCAAATTTTCAGTCACTTTTATTTTGTCGTCTGCAAATGCTTTTGATTTGGACAAGCCTAAAATGTTGTCGTTTGGTAATGAGTTAATGGAAATATTTCGATTGTAATAGTGTATGAAATTTGATTGGCAAATATTATGAAGACGTTACATATACGTCATAAGTCAAATTATAAGAATTGCGACATCTCTATGTTAAGCAGGGATAAAAACAAAGGAAATCAAACGAAATGGTTTCCTTGGATTTTCTCGATCAAAGTAGATAATTTGGATTTCACAATTTTCTCCCATTATAAACTTCATAGATATATGATCCATTATTTCACAAAACCACGTTTTTATGATCAAACAGGAAAACAGTTTTTGAAAGCAAACCTGGAGACGAACGATCTTTGCAAATAAAAAAAAGAGGTAAAAATGGCTAACCAAAACCGTAAAACTGGATTACCATGCATCATAATTACAACTTCTAAATAAAATTCTGATTCTTAATTCTAAAAGCGCGACTCAATAACAGTTAGAGAACAGTGTACCAAATCTGGTTGGTACCAAATTGACCGAAAAGGTAATAAATTTGTAAATCAAGTTGACGTCGGTTTGATCACGAAGACCGGATTCAACCCATTTGGGATTCGTGTTAATCACGGTTTTTACTTAATATTTTATGATTACTCTCTTAATAATCGGGCGATTCGTTGCCTACGTATGTCATATTCTTCGAAGATTTGACCTGTCTGCTGCCAAAGCTTGATCTCCTCTTCCTGCAAAGGCGCCAATACAAAATCCTACGCCAATACAAAATCCTACGCCAAAATAAGATCCTGCGGATGAAGCTTCTTGGAAGACAAACTGCCATTACTACTACTGTCAAACAAACATCAGACAGAAAACACATGAAAATACTCGTCTATCGTAAGAAAAAAAACGGACTATATTATAGATCTGTTGTTTCGTGCATTTGCTGCCACAATTAAAGATTAATGCGTAGGAACACATTGTTTTAGGTACGCTGAAACACCTCGTCGGTAATACGAGAGCTCTTTTCTGGCGTCAATAGGTGTCTGACATGCAACTGTGAATATTGTAGTGACATTAGACGAAAACATGAGCATGCGTTCTTGAAAGAAATAACGTAGGTGCACGAATGTACATAGATGATTCTCCGATGATTTTATTTTTAAACTTGATTGATTGATTAATGAACTGGATTAAAACATGAATATACCTATGGAAAGTTTGATAAATAATTGATTTATCGGTCATTCGAAGTAGCCAGTTGTGAATTATGATGCACAAAAATTAAAACACTGGGGCTATAGCCCTCTTGGATTATTTATTGTGCCTCATAACTCACAACGAGATATTGAACGATAAACCACGTTAGAAAGAATATTATTTCGATTCTAACATGACCAACTCTTTCAGCAAGGCAAATAAGGTCATACTTCGAGTAAAAAGGCAGATGTAGATAATATTCCATTGAATAACTTCCTTACTTACTTTAGACATCACTTCATAAAGAATGATGTTACTCTACGTAGAATGATGCAGATTTTACATTTTAATTGCTTTAATTGCACTGTTGTTATAGAACCGAATTCGCGTGTCATAATTATTAGAATATTGGTTTCACCAGTAGTGGGCTCTTTGGTGTCTTACCCAAAGATTTTTCATGAAAAATTCAATGCTTCCATGTAGACTCGAACCATGGTCCCTCAAGGTTACGAGTCCTGCACCAAAAACATTTCAGTAGTCGATCATCACACACCGTTACTAAAAATAGCACATTGGCGACTCCATAGGTCTATTACTTAATACTGAGATTGTTATAAAGATACGGTTTATTCTATATAATAATTTGGGTATTTGATGATCGTTTGCTGAAACCTCAGTGGGCTGTGGTATTTTCCTTCAAGTCTTACGTGATAAAACGGTGTCCCAGAATTCTGGGTAAATTAGATTTTCAAAGCGTTCCGATATCTTTGAGTGGTTTACTAGAGTGTAGCAATAAATCCCCCGAAATGTTTAGCTAAGTACGTAATCACTTATCATATTCATTACATTTTATTTCATTCAATCTCTTTTTACTTTCTCTAACCCTATTTATCATATGACGAAAATTTAGACTGATCCAAATTCAAAGCAGTATGGTGTCCATAGTTGTGGGAAAAGTATCGGCCCCGTAAACATAAGGCCCCGAGTTCGATACCCGGGAGCAGGTGTCAACTTTAGGACTTTTCATTGGCCCACACATTCGGCGCGAGAACTGGTGTAGTTCCCAGGAAGCAGAATGGAGAGAGATTAGTATAAGTACTAAGAACTTGTGGCTGAATTGATGTCAAGTAAAAATGTTTATACTAGATTCAAAGCATTTGTGTTTACAGAGAACAAATCTGATGCCGTCTGAATCACGTTAATTGTCCGTGAAAACCGGGAAAACAATGTGGGAAAAGGAGAAAATGCTGGTTACCAGCATTTTCTCCTTTTCCCACACTGTTTTCAAAAGCCATCATTTTTCAGTGTCATTAAAACTCGATATTATTTGGTTAAGAGTTGATTTATTTAGAAAATAGGTTTGCTGTGTGAATCACGTTATTAGTCAGTGAAAAAATGGTAAAAGAATGTGGGAAAAAGAGAAATTGCTGCTTACCAGCATTTTTTCCTTTTCCCACACTGTTTTAAAAAGCCATGTTTTTCATTTTAAAACTCGGTATTATTTGGTTAAGTGTTGATTTATGTTGGAAAAGTAAGTTTGAAATGCTAATAAACGTATATATCCCTAAAAACATGAAATACAATCTACCTTAAACTTGAAACTCTGGGATCAGGTTTTTCCTGTCTCTTTCATAATTTACCGTGTGACCTTGCGAGTTAGTTCGGTTAATTTTTATACCAAACAATCTGAAGTTTTAATGGGTCAGAAACAGAAGAATTTTGAAAACATTGAGGGAAAAGGATAAAATGCTGGTAACCAGCATTTTCTCCTTTTCCCGCAATGTTTTCCACCCATCCATTTTACTTTCGAACTCCGTCATTACAGCCATTTATTATTTGTTGTCTGCAAATGCATTCGTTTTGAACAACACCGAAAATTTGTCGTTTTGTAAAGTTAACCCATTACCACACAATCCCTACTTTTGACACCCCTGAGAAAGAAGCCTTTAGAAAACATTGTGGGAAAAGGAGAAAATGCTGGTAACCAGCATTTTCTCCTTTTCTCACAATGTTTTCTACCCTTCACAAAACAAATTTCAAATTTTCAGTCACTTTTTTTTGTTGCCTGCAAATGCTTTCAATTTGGACAAACCTAAAATTTTGTCGTTTGGTAATGAGTTAAATCAATAGGCATATCAAGTGTACTTCATTCTTCATTATCATTATACGCTGACTTTAGTCGAAATTTTTTGCTATAAATAAATTCTGCACGTCCTAGGAGCAGTCTACCCCATTATTCAGTCGGTTGTTTGAACAAAATGGACTTTAAATATATGTAATTATGAGATGATTTCTTTGGTACAATGCAATGAAGAGTTGCAGTAAGCCCCCTTTCACCATAGCATAGCTCATAACTATTTTCTTCTTTTTTCTTTCGGTGTTAAGAGACATTTTAATTTATTGCAAATAATAAATATTTCCATTATAACCCCTGGGCTACTGAGCGCGACTCACTGACCTTTAGCGGACTATGTAGATCAAGATCAGACTGCACAGAACGTGCAGTCTGATCTTGGATCTACACTGTCCGATAAGGAGGCGTAATTGCCCAAAACATAAAATAACATTATTTGGGTTTTCACTGCCAAATTGAAAATTTCACTTTAGTTATTTAGCAGGACAAGGGTTAAGCACTTGCTTGTGTGGGAATAAATTATGTAGAGGATATTTGGTTTTTTTTTTCGGTGAAAGATCGAAATTTATTTCATCGAGTGAACACTATCGGTAATATTTTCACGAGTGGCGGAGCCACGAGTGAAAATATTACTGATGGTGTTCACGAGATGAAATAAATGTTTGATCTTTCACCGAAAAATACAAATATTCTATTTATTTCATGCTTTTAACCCTTTCTAGGAGGAGCTTTATCAAAATCCAGTACAGTTCTTTTCCATTATTCCCCGTGGCGTACCCCTCCCGCATAGCAACGCATAGCAATATTACGTCAAGCGCGAGAAATGTAAGGTATATGACGTCATATTTCCCATCCGGTTGTTAGGCACGCGCAATTTACCAAGGCAACAAGAACGTGAAAATCGGTATTTTCACTGGTGGTACCAGTGTAAGATCGAAAAATATTTTCACTGCTACTTTTCGATATCCTACCGGAAAGCATGAAATAAAGTCATTTCTCCTTTTATCGCCCCTTTATGCAAAATTTGTCTGCTTTTAGACACAAGATGCTGTGTACAGGTTAGTTCAAAACCAAGAAATGCTGGCAGTATTGTATCTTCTTCTAATGACAATATTATTATTTTTTTCTTAACCCTTTACCCCATAAGGCATTTCTATGATACCTCTAATCGACACCAAATAACAGCAAGGATGAAGCTGTTTCTTATCTGTATAAGACACCATTTGATAGCATAGAAAACATTGTGGCAAAAGGTGAAATTGCTCGTGACGAGCAATTTCACCTTTTGCCACAATGTTTTCCAAAGGCTCCTATAAGCAATGCGTAGAAATGAGTATCTATGGAGTAAAGGGTTAATACTTGCAAAATTGTGACGCCAATCCTTTTATTCCATTAGAAGAAGATATAACACTGCCAACATTTCTTGATCCGTGAGACTGAAATGGTATGTAACAGCCATGATTTGGCAAAAAGACGGTTCAGTGCGCATGCTTGATACATTATACCCAGCAAGATCACCACATAATAATTCAAGGATCAATTTTTCTCAAACGGTTGACTGAATCTGGAGGTAGAAAGAG
The DNA here is from genome assembly GCA_943736015.1 of Tridacna crocea. Taxonomy (NCBI): domain Eukaryota; kingdom Metazoa; phylum Mollusca; class Bivalvia; order Cardiida; family Cardiidae; genus Tridacna; species Tridacna crocea. The sequence goes on along the minus strand of OX031068.1, from coordinate 43,400,933 downwards.
TTCTTTGGCATGCTTAAAATGTCCAGATAGCAAAGCAATTTTGACCTATGTCAGATGCATTAAGCACCCTTTTTTCAGAACATGACGCCTACTTACGTTTGAAGTTGGAGTTTATGTAGCTAATTTCGGTTTTATGTTGTAATTTGAAACAAAATATGTAAATATTACTCAAGATAGGCTGATATATCTAAAAATACCTAGCTTCTTCAGACCCCTAACCCTTTCCCAAACGACACAGTTTTGGACCAGACCAAATTGAAAGCATTTGCAGACGACTATTCAACTCTTGCTGAAAAGATGATTTCTGTCTATGATAGGGTAGAAAACATTGTGCGAAAGGAGAAAATGCTGGTTACCAGCATTTTCTGCTTTTTCCACAATGTTTTCAAAAGGCTTCTATCTCAGGGTCGTAAAAACCAGGGATTGTTTGGTAAAGGGTTAAATAGGTACCATTCGTATCTTCCGTGCCACAGGGTGCCAGTTGGTTTTTTCTTTGTCAGTACAAAGTTTTGAAAAAAAGGAGGATTTTTTTTCTGGGAAAAGACCGAAATTTACCTCATCTAGTGAACATTATCGTCAATATTTTCACGCGTGGCTGTTGCTCCACGCGTGAAAATATTACCGATGATGTTCACAAGAGGAAATAAATTTCGATCTCTCCCCGGAAAAAAAGAGCAACAAAAATAAATTAGTATTCTGTTTTTTTCGTGCTTCTAAACCCTTCTTTGTTTGAATTTCATCAAAACCCGGTACAGATATTTTCAGTACTTCTCCGTGATGTACGTCGCCCCACATAATCTGAGCACATGACAATATCGTAGGGCAAATACGCAGAAATTACGTCATATTTCTGTCTGATTGAATGGTATGCACTATTTACCTCATTTTCCCCCGCTAGATGGCATTCTACAAATACACATCTATCTAATTTAGGCATTCTGGGTACAGAACTGGACTACTTTTCTAGGCGAAAACCAATTGTTACTGTGAATTTCCATTTAAAATAAACGTTTACTCAATAAAGCACTACCTGGTGCGCTTCATTCAGCTATGATCAGCAGTTTAGAAAATCTGGAGCTAAAATAGAGTCTGTATTCACCGATCATTCTTAAGAACGTTCTTAGTCTTATTCTTAAGATTTTCGTCAATGTAAAAGTAACAGAACTTCTGATTGGCTAAACCTTTTGGTTTAGCCAATCAGAAGTTCTGTTTCTTTCACGGTCAGAAATCTTGAAAAATAAGACAAAGAACGTTCTTAAGAATGGTTGGTGAATACGGACCTATGCCTGATTTCTCCTCGAACGCATTGATTAAAGCCATTTTCTCCATTGCTACTTTCTAGCGCATATTACTACAATCTCCCCAAAAATGGGGGGAGTGACGCGTCATAGAAGACAGGTCGAATCTTTGTTGTCTGCGCATGTCATATTCTTCGAAGATTCGACTGTCTTATATGAAGCATCACTACTAGCCCCGAAAGCGGGCTGACCGTAATATTACGCTCTATAAAGTAGCAATGTTGAAAATAGCTTTTACGTGTCAATACGTTTGAGGAGAAATGAGACCTGCTTTAGCAACAGATTTCTCTAAACTGGTGATCATAGTTGAGTGAATTGCACGAGGTAGCGTTTTATTGGGTAAACCTTTTTTTTTTTTTGTTTTAAATTCAAAGTAACGGTTGTCGCGTAGGAAAGTGGTTCGGTTCTGTACCCAGGATGCCCATATCAGATAGATGAGTATTTATAGAATACCATCCAGCGGGAGATAATGGTCGAATCTTCGAAGAATATGACATGCGCAGACAACGCTATTTACCTAGGTAACTAGTGCACGGGAACTACTGTTTTTTTTTCTCCTTCAATTGAAGAGTCACGGAAACATTTTCCATTAATTTCGCTGGTCGTTACCATGAATTACCAAATTCATTATTTCCCTATAAATTACTAAAAAAGAATGCAATAAATTCTTAACATAGATATGGCAATAAAGATTATTTAACGGACAGCGCAGATCAAAAAACAAACTGATAAATTGTCTTATATATCCTGGGCCGCTCACAACAAAACGGCCCGATGATGACGTGGGCTCAAATTTTGTTTTATCTACCAAGTTAATTGACTGTTTCTTAATAGGAATCGACTAAGCTGGTACTCAATTGTTGACGTTTCTTGGAAACCTGTAACAAAGACAATATTTCCTAGAATACTTACACGCTGATCACGTGACTGATTAGATCACGTGTAGTTTGGGAAGTGACTACATACTAATTGCCTTAAAGACCTAAATTAGGAAAATTACAGACGTTGAGAGCCGAGATAGCATGGTTTATAACCTAGGAAATGGGGAAAACCATTGAGTCAAGGTGTGAGTTATTGCTGTGTTGACGGCCTAACTAACCAATCCCGTATTTTAGCGACCCGGAGAACGATTCCTTTTGAAAACATTGTGGGAAAAGGAGAAAATGCTGGTCACCAGCATTTTCTGCTTTTCCCACAATGTTTTCTGCTATATTACAGAATGATTCCATCGTTTGACTCGAATTTTAATTTCTGCTCTGTTACAAATTTCACTGCTTGAGTGAGAACTTATTTGCTGTCTGCAAATGCTTTCAGTTTGGACAAGTCTTAAATTTTGTCGGTTGGTGAAGACATTAGTTGATAAACTAGTAATTGGTGTTTTGTGTGTCCGAAAAGCTGCGACAATACTTGGTGTCTGGAAAACTTGGTGCCATAACAAAGTCAATGACATTGCCAGCAAATTACTAGTAGATTAAACTGGCGTTTAGCGAGACTGTAAATTTTGTAATCCAAGCGCGTGTCCTCGGGTTTTCTCTTTATTGCCAAATTTTCTTTGGACATAGATAATGTTTAGGTACTTTACAAGCGACTTTCAATTGTTTCTAAAGTCAATTTGATAACTGGCTTGTTTATTATCTCGGCTGTTTTAGGAGAAGAAACGTCGATATATTGTAAGTGCCCCGGCGTCATCGTCATCTGTCTCGTGCGAAAAACTTTGTCATTCTATAATAATTTCACCACATAATTATTTCACTACATTGTATCTGTATTATTATTGAAGATATTAGCTTCAAATTTCGACAATGTGTTACCTATCAAAATGGGAACCCAAACAACAAGGGCAGGTAACTGTCACGGTATTTGACTGTTTTTGACACAGTTGCCTTACGGCACTCGTTATTTTCGCATATTTTTCCCTTTTTCGGCAAATATATCCCCATATTAACCACCAGCTGATGAAATAAACTCTATTGCATAACTCGCTATATTTATTTCAGCGCCATGCCCGTGGTTAACTCGTCCACGGTAAAGTTGATTTGATCTATCATTCTTCTTTACCACTGATTTGTGCAAAAGGCTGCTTTTCCGCAAGGTCTTCAAAATAGTGGCTTGTTTAGTAAAGGATTGGATAATCGAGGGTGAAGTCAATTGCCACTATCTTTCTCCTACGACGAAGGTGCTGTTTTGTTTGACAATGGGCGTTGTTAGTTGATACCTGGGTTATGATTTTTATCATACACAAAAAGGTCTATTGAGAGGACAAATACCCAAACACAGTCGGGTGTTAGAGCGGGCCCCCAGTGGAGCCCTGGCGTCAATACCCAGATCAGGTTCTGTCACCTTTATCGAAGGTTTTTTGATTTTATGTATGATGCTTAGTGTTTGCAAAGTAAGTGACGTTGCATAGAGCCAAGGATTCGTCTAATACCATGCAGTTCTTACTTCTTAGTCCTTGACTAGGAGAGAGAGCTTTCCAGTTGTTCTCTGTATATTTCATTTGAATCTGAATGCCGAGGAAATGTTTTAATCAGTTCGTCATTTTGTTTTTTATTTTAAAGAAACTGATTGAAGGTGGATTATGCAGATAAACTATCACATGCTACAGAATTGTTCTTTTAGTATATTTTTGTTCAACCTGCTTTCGAAATAAGAACCCCAGTTGTTTGTTCGCTGTTTAAAACGCCAAGGAAACGAGCATTTCCTAGCAGTTTCCATCCGTTTGTAACAATACCTATGTATGAGCTCTTACACTCGTATATGAGGGAGTATTAAGTGTGTGAAGGGTTAGCTTAATAACTTTATGATAGACTTCTACTGTTTCGTATCGTGTGACAATTATATTTTGTACTCCCACCCTTAGTCCTGTATTGTGACTCTCTTTTTTAGCCGTTTCAAGCCAATATCTTATAGGATAAACCAGAATTAAGATCGAATGTCATTCAAGCCAGAAAGTCATTTCAGGAGTACTAATTCAGCCCTTCCCCCTTTCTCTCTCTCTCTCTGAGAATTACATTTTTCCAACAAACCTTTATGTTAGAAAGCAACCATTGGTTTGGAAACACACCTGCGGGAAGCAATGGTAAAAAAGTATAAAACCAACTATATGAACGCATAGACAAGTCCACCTGTATCCGTGATATGGCGGCGTTCCCTACCAAACACACTATCTTAACAGTCATCAACCAGTTTATTCTGATGTCAATGTCTTACATTGACTTGTTGTGTCCAAAAAGAGAAAGAAATAAGTAAAAGATACGCCATTCAATGAAAGGTACGGAAAACATTGTAGAAAAAAGAGCACTGTGTATCGCTTATCAAGCCACTGGTACCTTTTTCCCCAAGTGTCGTCAAAACATGTCAACATGTCAATGGCTTTAAGACCAAATCTTTTATCTGTAAGTAACGGGCTTAGTATATGTCGTAAATTTATAAAGATGAAAACATGACACGTGACGTCGAGAGGGCCAGCCAGTATTAACTCATATCTGGGTGTATAAAAAAGAGAGAATGAAATCTGAGTATTATCCTATGAATTATTAATTAAATTACAAATTTGATACCATGGTAACCCAATGCCAACCTTAGTGAAGAGGTTGACAGGAATCTTAAACCGCATTCATATATCTATTTTCCTTACAACATACGGTACACTGTTAGACTTGTCCAATTTCAAAGTATTTGCTGACAAGAAATTAAATGTTACACCAATTGATAGGATTTATTACTTCAAAATGTATCGTTTCCAATAACGTTTCGCCCCATGTCAGCCTGCGCGGACTGCGCAAGCTGACATGGGGCGAAACTTTATTGCAAATGGTGTAATATAAGGTTTGATAATTTATGGTAACGACCAGTGAAATCCGTATTCTTCAATTGAAGGCGGAAACAGCAGTTCCTGCGTACTAGTTACTTACATGTAGGTAAACAGCGCGAGCTATTCAGCCGGAAGTAAATATAACGTAATTTACATACATTTAAAGCCATATTTCCCGCGTTTTACGTAATATTGCTGTGCGTTGATATTTTGGAGCAGGAACGCAACGGGGAATTGGTGAAAACAGCTACAAGGGATTTTGATAAAAGTCGCAACTTAAAAAAGGCGTTGGAAGTATGAAATTAATGGATTTTTTTTTTTATTTAGAGAAAGATCGAATAGCCACCCGTGAAAATATTGCCGGTTATGATCACTCGGTGAAATAAATTTCGAACTCTCACCGACAAAAAAACAACAACAACAATTATATCCCCTATGTGATACCACATTTCTGTCGGTCGGTCCCTGTAAGTCACAATACGCGGAGTGATATTGAATAAAACTTCATCATCCCATGTATGGCATCGCCGATCTCTTTATAAACCTGTTTCCCATAAAAAAAGATGCACACTCCTGAAGAAAAATGGAGATAAAAAAATGAAAAATATCCTCAGATGTGATGAACAAAACTGCGAAGAAACAAGCATTGTGTTATAATTTGTTTATAATTGAATTTTCTTGTGTTTTAATTTCATCAATTTGTCTGCTATCAAAATAATTTGCTCAGAGTGGATCTTTGAATGTCTGGCGGAATTGAGGATAAATAATGTGTTCCCGGAGTTCAGCAGTAGTGAGAGATAGTGATGGCTGAATAACAGAGAGAGACGGACAGAGAGAGACAAATAGAGGCCGATAGGCAGACAGACAGACAGATACAGCTAGGCAGACAGACAGAGAGACAAAAAGAAAGAAATACAGAAAGAAATGCAGGAGGAGGGAAACAATGTCTGAAAGACAGACTGACAGGCAGAAAGAAAGGAAGAAAGAAAGGAAAAGGTGGAAGAAAGAAAGAAAAAAGAAAGAATAAAGAAAGACAGACAGAAAGACAGAAAGAAAGATAGAAAGAAAGATAGAACAGAAGGAAGGAAGGTAGGAAGGAAGGAAGGAAGGAAGGAAGGAAGGAAAGAAGGAAAGAAAGAAAGAAGGAAGGAAGGAAGGAAGGAAGGAAGGAAGGAAGGAAGGAAGGAAGTGAAGGAAGGAAGGAAGGAAGTGAAGGGAAGGCAAGGGAAGGGAAGGGAAAGGAAGGGAAGGGAAGGGAAGGAGAAGAGAGGAGATGAGTGGAGAGGAGAGCAGAGGAAAGGAAAAGAAAAGAACAGAACAGAAAAGAACAGCAGAACAGAAAAGGAAGAAAGAAAGAAAGAGAGAAAGAAAGAAAGAGAAAAGAAAAGAACAGAAAAGAAAGAAAGAAAGAAAGAAAGAAAGAAAGAACGAAAGAAAGTTGGTCGGTAAGTCGGTCGGTCGCTCTATCACAAATTAACAGATAACAAAAAGTATCCACCCATGTCAGCCTGCGCGGAGTGCGCAGGCTGACATGGGTGGATACTTTTTGCAGATGCATTACAACACCGACCATGACTCTGTTATTTATATCATTTGTTCCTTTTTAGTGTCGCAAATTTTCATAAAACTGCAGAAAGAACGGTCTTTAAATGGACGCAAGTCCTGGGTGACCTTCGAAATCGATAACAAAATGAAATTAAAAGATTATTGAAAATAAATTAGTTTTTGATATTTTCGCGTTACTCTGTCAAATCTCGTTTCCACCGAGACCTTTAAACTATTGTAACACGGGGATTTCGCACGAAGCTTGTTTAAATATGTTCGGCTTTACTCGGTTTTGTACCCTTTACTAAACGTTCCCGAGTTTAAATGATCCCGAAGATGGAGACTTTTTCAAACATTGTTTAAGGGGGTAAATGCTGGTTACCAGCTCAATTAATATTTCCTTCCCCCCCCAAAAAAAAAACATTGTTTTAGGGGAAAATGCTGGTTACCAGCTCAATTAATTTTTCCTTTTTTCCCAATAATCTTTTCTATTCCCTTTAACTCATTACCAAACAACAATATTTTAGGCTTGTCCAAATCGAAAGCATTTGCAGACGGCAAAATAAAAGCGACTGAAAATTTGAAATTTGTTTTGTGAAGGGTAGAAAACATTGTGGGAAAAGGAGAAAACGCTGGTTACCAGCATTACGCTCTTTTACCACAGTTGTTTTCTAAAGGCTTTTTTCACAGGGTCGTCAAAAGTAGGGACTGTGTGGTAATGGGTTAAAAATAAAAACTGTAGTTGAGGCATATCGAATTTTTCTGCTGCAATAGCTTTCAATTTGGACATGTGAAAACTAACAAGTTGTGTAAAGGGCTACGTATTTCAATATAACTCTGTTCAAGGCATTCATTTAAGCTCGCCCAAATTGATCTAGAAGATGAAGATTTTTTAAAACATTGTGGAAAGGGGAAACTGTTGGTCGCCAGAAACTAAAAATTAAATTTTTGTTAAAAAAAAACCTCTAAATACCAGAGATACTTTGGTAAAGGGCTAAGGTAATGGAATCTGGCAAAAGAATTATTGAAAACATTGTGGTTCGAGGAGAAAATGCTGGTTAAAGTCATTTTTCCTTTTGAATATTTTTGTTCAAAAGTCTTCATTCTAAGGGTAAGTAAAATGTGTCCTTTTATAAGAATTAAAAACATAGCTAAGGGAAAATGCTCTTCGAAAAAGAAAGATCACTTATGAGACGTAATGCTACTCCTTGCGCCACAATGTATTCGATATTTTTCTAAATGGATACTTTCTTCATTTTCTTTAGTTTTTGTATTTAGTTACATAGGTTACTTATAAATGTGTTTAGTAATAGCCTTATGAATGAATGACACAGCTCTTTACTAAACGAAAAAAAAAAAATTAAACATGCTCAAATTGAAAGCATTTGCAGACGACAATTTCAGTGTGACTCAAATGATAAAACTTTCGGTTCAAAACATCGTGGGAAAAGGAGAAAATGCTGGTTACCAGCATTTTCTCCTTTTCCCATAATGTTTTCAAAGGGCTTTTTTTTCAGGGACGTCAAAAACTCGAGATTATGTGGTAGAGAATAAAGGAATGATATCTTTGTATGTTTGTCATGGACTTAAGTCAGTCCGTCAGTAGATAAACAGTATCAAATGAATACAAAATTTTTGCGTAATGAAAATAGTCAATATATGAGAAAAGGGGGCTTAATGCATCAGCGAAAAAGTAACGAACAAGGTCAGCTTGCGAAGTCCGTGCAGGCTGACTTGGGTCGAAACTTTTTTTACTTTAAATAAAATTTCTGCTTGTCAGAGAATCAGTCTACCTCAAAATTGAGCCGGTTGCTATCGCCCTCGTGGATTATTTATTGTGCCTCATAACTCGCCACTGTGGTTTTATGAATGATAAACCACGGTAGAAAGAATATTATTCTTCAAATTACGAATTTCTTGAATTTGCAAACATTTCCGTTAGCAAAATATCCGTATCCGGTATTTCGCATACTTTTCCATTCACGTATATATATGCACGTATATCGGCGTATACTTTCGAGAAAATCTGCCACTGTTGATCTAAATGGGACTTTTCACATTATAAAAGCCAGCTTAAAGACAATAATTGGATACTTGACATTTGAAACAAAGGCACAAAAATGCTGACATTTTGCGATGAAAATGATTTAACCCTTTACCAAACAATAACGAGCTTCAAGACAGCAAAAAAAAAACTTCTGAAAACATTGTGGGAAAAGGAGAAAATGCTGGTGACCAGCATTTTCTCCTTTTCCCACAATGTTTTCAAAAGTTTTTTTTTTTTCCATAATGTTTTCTACCCTATCAAAGAATTATTACACCATTTGACCAGCATTGAACTGTTTGTCTGCAACTGCTTTCAAATTGGGCATGGCTAAATTTTTGTTTTGTGGTAAAGGGTTAACTTTGTAAGTCGTCATTTTACCCTTTATCAACCCTTACCACACAACAAAATTTTAGGCTGGTCCACATTGAAAGCACTTGCTGATGACAAAATAAGCATAATTCAAAAATTGAAATTTGTTTCCAGTGTAGAAAACATTGTGGGAAAAGGAGAAAATGCTGGTTACCAGCATTTTCTCCTTTTACCTCAATGTTTTTAAAAGGCTTCTATCGTAGGGTCGTAAAAAGAGTTACCTTTGTTCCACATGACGAAATTGTGAATTTTTCACTAAATTGAACATGTTTGCAATTCACAATTTAGAGTTAGCTTATATGATGGAATTTCATTCGTATGGTAGAAAACATTGTGGGAAAAGCAGACGATGCTGGTTACCAGCCTCTGCGTCATTTCCCACAATGTTTTCCTAAGTTAAATTTGTCCTGATTTGCTAAAACTCGGGATTGCAGCGTGCCAAAGGGGTTAACGATATCGTGTTTTAACCCTTTCCCCTATAAGGCATTTTAAAATTTTCTATGGTATCTGTAATTGACCCTATATAACAGCAAGGATGAAGTCGTTTCTTATGTGTATATGACACATTTTGATAGTGTAGAAAACATTGTGGCAAAAGGTGAAATTGCTCGTCACAAGCAATTTCACCTTTTGCCACAATGTTTTCCAAAGGCTCCTACAAGCAATGCGTAGAAATGAGTATCTATGGAGAAAAGGGTTAAGGAGACTAAAGAGAAATGTGTTTTTGAAATTCGGCGTTATATGGGAAAGGAAGAAAATGCATTTTCTCCTTTTCCTACGGTGTTTTCTTTCCCCTCATACACAATGTCCATCATTTTAGCCTTCGGCTCAGGGCGGCATGAGTCACCACAACAGTAAACAAGTTTCCAAGACACCTAAAAATGTACATGTGAATATTTACATTTTGTATGCACCATTACCTAGAGAGGAGGAGGGGTTTAATGGCAAAATTCTGAATTCGCATCGGTTTCTAAGGTGAATTTATGTCCTTTGTTAAGGTAAGACCTGTGTAATGCACTTCCGGTGAAAATTCTAATTGGTTGATAAATAAGGATAAATAAGGATTTATGCAGAAATGATATTTTTGCACATTTCTAACGGATCAGAAATTCCGTTTATGTCTATCTTGAAATTATTGTTTGATACTTTTGTTAGTTTTCTGAAAAGGGAGGTAATTATTATCTCTTTTTGAATTGAGAATATAGTGGTTCTAGATTTATAAATTATAATTCAAAGAAGGAAAAAATGGAAAAAATGAATTGGTGAAAGTAGTTCAATAATACTCACTTTTAATTATAGCTAATTTTGCAGGGTGATATTTTAGCGGAAATAGCTGTTTTCCATTACACAGGTCTTACCTTAATACGGCGTTTTGCTACTTTAGATATTTAGATATTTTATATAGATTGTGTAATATTAGATCAAACGGAAATATTAGTATTACACATTAACATAATAAAAGACTAATGTATTCATTAAAGTAAATGTATATACTATAGTAGTGTGGTATGGCTTGATAAAAGGGAATTTGTCATCAAAGTGGGAAGGATGAAATAGGAAATGGGGGGGTCGTAGAGTCTCTAGGGGGCCAGTAATAGAGAAATGGTATGAAAGAGTGAAAGAGGAGAGAAGGAAGAAGAAGAAAAACAAAGGAAGAAGAGTCGGGGATTCTATGGGAAAGAAAGGAGAAAATTGGAGGGTCGCGAGGCAAGGATAATGGAATTAGAGTATGACAGAGGAGAAGAAGAAGAAAAAGATGAAGAAGAAGACAGAGAGAAGAAGAAGACGGAGAGAAGGAGAAGACGCTTCTAAAAGAACCACAAAATTCCCATTAAGATGATTTTTAGCGTGCCATCAAGCAATATTCCACATAAAATCTCCAAGTTAGAATATTTACGTATAATTAATTCCCAAAGATATAATAATGTATAATTGTTTTTAAACATTAACCAGATTGAAATAATATCACGTTCGGCCGTTAATTTTCTACAGAACTGTCTGTTTATCTCTTTAATTAAAAAGAAATACAGAAATCAATTATTCTCGTTAAAATCAATTAAGTACAATTAACAATGATAGGCTACGATACCGTAACAAGGGAGATAATTTGTTTTGTATCCGTCTTTAATAATTGATAATTATTACCGCCCTTTACTTCCGAAAGAAGTAAGTCGTATTCAAATATAAACTGGAATTTTAGTCATGATCAAGGGCGAGAAAGCAACGTAATTTCTGATTGGCTAAACCATTCCTGATTGGCTAAACCATCCCTGATTGGCTAAACCATCCGGTTTAGCCAATCAGGGATGGTTTAACCAATCAGAAATTACGTTACTTTTGAATTTAGAGTATTGCGCTGAAAAGCTAAAACACCCTTGTTTGCTACAAGGGTATTTTAGCTTTTCAGCGCAATATCCCACTCCTTACTTCATCATTTTGAAACAAACCATCTTTAACTTTTTACCAAACGACAAAATTTTGGACTGGACCGATTTGAAAGTAATTGCAGACGACAGAATAAATGTATCTCAAATTCATATAATTGTCTTTGACAGGGTATAAAACATTATGGGAAAAGGAGAAAATCTCGACTAGAAATGTTAGACTGCCTTTTGCAAACGACACATTACACGTGGCAAAAATTTTAAGATTTTTTTTTTATTATTTTTTTTGGAAAGGTAGAAATTATTTTGGAAAATGGAGAAAATGACTTGTAACCAGCAATTATTCTCCTTTTTCCTTAACATTTTTAAAAGCCTCCTTGAATACAGTTTTCCTTTACCCTTTACCACACAATGCCAACTTTTGACGTGGAAAAGAAGCCTTTTGAAAACATTGTGGAAAAAGAAGAAAATGCTGGTACCAGCATTTTCTCCTTTTCCCAGAATGTTTTCTACTCTATTAAACAAAAAAATTACACCATTTGAGCTGAGCCACACTTGTCGTCTGCAGCTACTTTCAATTTGGACAAGGCTAAAATTTTGTCGTCTGGTAAAGGTAACTTTAAACGGCACTATTTTGCGAAGGATGCAAAATCAGACACTTATGTGAACGTTTCTATGCAATATTAGAAATTCTTACACCTATATTGTTACTTTAAACTCTATACCTATAAAACCTTTTCCACACAATTGCAGGTCTTAGCGATAACGAAAAAGTCTTTTGAAAACGTTGTGAGAAAAGGAGAAAATGCTGGGTAACCAGCGTTTTCTCCTTTTCTCACAATGTTTTCTGACATATTAAAGGAAAATTTCAATCTTTTGACTAATATTTGAATTATCGTCTGCAAATGCTTTTCAATTTTGACAGGTCAAATGTTTTGTCCTTTAGCAAAGAGTTAGATGCAGAGACATTGTCTTTAAATAGCCTATTAACAAAACACTTTATGGCATGAATAAAGTTAAGAATTTGATATAACGTTAAATTTGATTCGCTATGGTCCCATAAAAAAGGTTAGAAAACTCTAGTGTGCTAAGTGCGACTAAATGGCCTATTGTGGACTACGTAGATTCAAGATCAGACTGCACAGAACGTGCAGTCTGATCTTGAATCTACACTGTCTGATCTGGGTCCGTATTCACCAACCATTCCTAAGAACGTTCTCTGTCCAAATCTTCAAGATTTTCTGACTTTGAAAGTAACAGGATTTTTGATTGGCTAAACCAATTGGTTTAGCAAATCAAAAGTCCTTTTACTTTCACACTGACAAAATTCTGAAGAATAAGCCTAAGAAAGTTCTTAAGAACGATTGGTGAATACAGACCTAGGAGATATTTTTGTTTAAAAATGTACTTTTTGCCTTTTTACAGAACATTTCATTGCATGAATTAATGGTAAGAAGCTGTTATAATGTTAAATTTGATTCGGTGTGGTACTTTTACAATAGATATAAAACCTTAATCTCCTAGAAGTGCGACTAAAGGACCTTTTACGAACAATGTAGGTCCAAAATCAGACTGCACAGCAACCAGCATTTCTCCTTTTCCCACAATTTTTCATATCCTTCTAGGGGAAAAAATCAGTTATCAGTTTTTGGGCCACAGTTAAAATGCCGTCTGTAAATGGTTTCTATTTCGACCTGTCTAAAAAATTTGGCGTTTGGTAAAGAGTTAAGTTCAATATGACTGGAACTTGAATGTCCGTCTTCAGAAATAAAATCCGGTCTCATTGCTTTCTGCTAGAGAATTTACTTCATATCTACCATGTGGAAAGAGCCATGGTAGCGGAGTTTTAAGTAACCGCAAGGAAAGTGATTCCAAGGTCGTTGGTTCGAGCCCAGATTGGGTCAGAACTCTTTCTATTGGTTGATAAGAGACATCACACGGGGATGCATTCCTGTCCCTCTGCTACATATTGTGTTGACATTGGTATAAATAAATCCCTGGTAGTGATGAAGAGAGTGTTTTGCTTCGATGTAGATAAGTGATTGTACAATCTTGATGAGCGTAGGTAAAGGGATGGATGGATTGATGGATGGTGGGGTGGATGGGTGGGTGCATGGATGGATGGATTGAGATGAATAAATTGAAGGATGGATGGATGGGTGGATGGATGGATGAGTTGGTGGATGGGTGGGTGGATAAATGGATGGATTGGGATGGATAAATTGATAGATGGATGGATGGATGAGTAGGTGGACTGGTGGGTGGACGGATTAATGGATAGAGATGAATGAATTGATGGATGGATAGATGATCGGATGGATGTGTGGATGGTTTAATGGATGGGTGGATGGTTGGATGGGTGGATTGGCGGATGGATGGATGGATGGATGGATGGACGAACGGGGAAGGATGGATGAATGGATGGATGGATGGTTGGGTGGATGTGTGGATGGACGGACGGATGTATGTATGGGATGGTTGGATGGATGGATGTATGGGGAAGAATGGAGGGATAGATGGATGGATGGGTGGATGGATGGGTGGGTGTGTGGGTGGACGGACGGCTGGACGGACGGACGGACGGACAGGTTGGTTGGTCGGTCGGTCGGTCGGACGGCCTTTGTTCCGAACTACGCTTGAACATTCGAAATTCCGATGAAAATTCTTAAGATGGCGAACATAAGAAGTAAAAGATTCGTTAACATTTCCGCATCATGCTAAATATGTCCAAACCATGTCTATCCCCGCTGGTCAAATAGCTGACCCGGTGAGACGAAAAGTTTCAGTCAAAAACACCGCTCATTTACATAAAACAAAAAATGACCGTTGCTTGACACCTTGCTAAAACGACATTTTTTTATGTACTTCAAAGGAAGCTTATGTTATTTCATTGTTTAAGCGAAACTTTCAGAAAAAGGGTGCTTAACTCTTTACCAGACGACAAGTTTACAGATTCGTCCAAATTGAAAGCATTTGCAGACGACAATTTCAATGTGACTGAAAAATTGAAATATCGTTTGGGAAGGGTAGAAAACATTGTGGGAAAAGGAGAAAATGCTGGTCACCAGCATTTTCTCCTTTTCCCACAATGTTTTCAAAAGGCTTCTTTTAAAGCGTCGATGAAAGTCGGGACTGTGTGGTAAAGAGCTGCACCTTGGCAATGCATTTTACTAAGCAATTGTGGATCAATTTGTTTAAAAAAATGGTCGATCATCAGGTAGAACGGTCCTTAGTCAAAAAGAAAAAAAAATCACCAGTGGAAAAAATGGGAAATCATCAGGTAGAACGGTCGTTAGTCACGTAGAATAAATTCACATCAGCGGCAAAAAGTTTCGACTCATGTCAGCTTGCGCTATCCGTTTTGACTTGGTTGGTTGTGTTGGGGTTTATTGCCACTTTAACAGCTAAGGTCATATCATGGCGGTCGGTGACGCACATGTGTTTCCTGGCTTTCTCACACCGGCACTAACACAACTTTCTTTCCAAAGCTACCGACTACTTTTCTCACATGCTTCAGCAGAGGTGAGAAGCGAAAATACGCCGGAAAGAAAGTTCACCTCAACCGGGTATCGAACTCACAACCACCAGATCATGAGTCCAGCATGCTCACCACTGAGCCACCCGGGTGGGCCCGTTTTGACTACAAAGATGACAGTACTTCACGCTTAGATACAATAAAAACATATCTGCAGACTACAAACTCAAATGATGATTCAAGTTGTCTTTGAGAAGGTAAAAATATTGTTGGAAGAGGAGAGGTTTTTTTTTTTTTCTTTTTCTAGGACATTTTTCTTTTCTAAAGAGGTTTACTTCCCCAAGGCTACAAAACTTTGACAATGTCGCTGATTTTTTTTTTACTAAAGTAAGTTATATATCAAGGGTATCACTGAAAATGTAGCGTCGAGCAGATGTTTTCCAAAAGTTACGGCAATAAAAAAATCTTGTGATAAAGCCACACTTGTCTAACAAAAAATAAGCATTAAAAAGAACAAGGCAGACTATAATCAAATTGTGTTTTCGACTACATTTTTACGATATATAGAAATGTTACTTATATTAAGTTACCTTGTTGTTGAAGTATGGGGGTGCCAAAAGCTGATAAATATATAATAAAAAGAAATTAGTCTGCAAACGTCATAACTCCATTTCCCAAATGACAACGGTTAACTTTTAAGTTGTTTAAACGTTACTCACTGACCTTTTTGCGAATAGTGTAGATCAAGATCAGACTGCACATACGATTAATATAACAAAATTAATGTGATCGAAAAACTGAATTTTGTCTTAGGAAAAGAGAAAATGCTGATCCAAAAAATGCCCTGATCGTCTCCATTCGGTAAAGTTGTAAAATCAAAGCGTTCAGGACGCTGAAGTGGTATTTGTCGAGGAAGACATTGTTTGGAATTCATATTTTGAAAGAAAAAGAGAATTATCATTTTGAAAATTTAATATTGGCTCGAAAGTCAGCCAGCTAATCAAATACATATTTTTTTGGTTGAAGGGACAGTACTCATGACAAGATTATGATTATTTGTGTATTAGTGGTCTCTCTTTGATCATTAGGAGGAGTCTGGAGTAACGTGCCTTGACACTACGATACATGGTGGATAGAGAAAGAAACCATGTGAATATATCGAATGAAATTAATTTTGTACCTGAAAACTATGATTCTGAAATATTTTTGGCCTTTAACATTTAATGCCAAACATTACAACCAATTATTTCGATCTGTAAATATTCATGTGCAATCAAATGAACTAGCATGGAATTATTGGATGAACAAGCCATGGGACGAACTTGTTTTGGAACGAAAAAGCCCAGGACCAAGCCACGAATTTCGTATCGTTGCGCCAATAGAAGGCTATGAGCAAGTGGAGCTATTTTCAATCAAAATTAATATTTACACGATCGATGGCCTCACCCAGTGTATTTTAACAAGCCATTTCAAATTATATATCTGATTGCTACCGAAAATTCATTTGCCTGAGAAAAAAATAAATTTAATTGGGTTTATTTCCATCGGCTTTGCACAAAATACAATACATTGTCTTCAAAATTCACTATTGAACTCATAGTGGTATTGTCTTCGACAAATACCACAAAAATATACGTCTTTTAGTCATCATTGATGAATTACTAAAAAAGTTCAGATAGGAACGAACTTTCAATATTTGTCACACTGTCTCTTTCATTGTAAAAACTGTGTTTCTCCGCAGTGTTACATAAATCTTTCGGCGCAAATTTAGCGTTGTCATCGATTAGCGTTTAAAAACGCATTTCATTTGCCAGGGAGCGTTTACCCTTGTTTTAAAGAAGTCCTGGTGGAAAAATTGCTTTTGAAAACATTGTGGGAAATAGAGAAAATGCTGGAAACCAGCATTTTCTCCATTTCCAACAATATTTTCTAATCTTTTACTGACAAATTTCTATTTTATTTCGCAGGAAAGGTTTACCCTTGGGGTTTCTTTTTGTAACTTCTTTGAGAAGAAAAAAAAGAAAGACTTGAAAACAATTGTTTTCTATCTTCTTTTTCACAATTTTGATTTGATTTTGCAGGTAACGTTTACCCTTTCTTATAACGATTCTTTGGGAAAATGACAGGAAAACATTGTGGAAAATGGGGAAAAATGCTTGTAACCCGAATTTTCTGCATTTTCCATCCTTTTTTTTTAACACCTGAATGACAGATTTTAATATTATGTGGCAGAGAACGTTCACTCAGGGTTTAACACTTATGTAATAAAAAGGCTTTCGCAAACATCCAGTGAAATGGAGAAAGTACCGAAAAAAAAAAACATTCTCATTTCCCACAATGATTTTCAATCGCCAGTTGACAAACTGTACCTAATGAAACACATCTAAAATCCAACATACTGTCTACGAAGGCTCTCAATATGAAAATGTTAAAATTTTGTGGTACGGGGCAATATGAACTCTTTACCAGACTAGAAAATTTTGGATTTTCCTAAACTGAGAGCTTTTGCAGAATACGAACTAAATATGGCAAAAAATGATAGTGTTGTCCTTTAACCCTTTATCGCACAATGTCGACTTTTCACGACCCTTGGAAAGAAGCATTTTGAAAACATTGTGGGAAAATGAGAAAATGCTGGTCAGCATTTTCTCCTTTTCCCACAATGTTTACTACCCTTTTGATGAACAATTGCACCATTTGAGCCCGCACTGAAATTGTCCTCTGCAAATGCTCTAAATTTGGACAAGGCTAAATTATTTTCATCTGGTAAAGGGTAAAATGGAAGCAGTCATTCTGAGGAAAAGAGACAAGTTTGGTTGTAAACATTTTTTACTGTTCCCATATTGTTTTCAAAAGCATTCATCCTAAAGATCTTTACTCTTTACCAAACGACAAAATTTAAGGCTGTTCCAAATTGAAAGCATTTGCAGACACAATAAATAAATGTAACTTAAAATCAAAACATGCTGTGAGAAGGCTTGAAAGTATTCTGGAAAAAAGAGAAAATGCTGGTCACCAGCATTTTCTCCTTTTCTCGCCATGTTTTCAAAAGGCTTCTTTCTCAGGGTCCTGAAAAGCAGGGATTGTGTCGTAAAAGGTTAAAACACCGAATAAAACCCAACTGAAATTTTCAGTCTCGAAGAAGACCCGAATTATTTCAATTTTACGTTTGTCTCGGTCAAGTATGTCGCTAGCGATGCGGAGAGTGTAGATCAAAGATCAGACTGCACGTTTTTGTGCAGTCTGATCTTGATCTGCACTGTCGGCAAAAGCACTTTTAATCGTAAAACACGTTAAAAGGGTAAATCGATGTAACAGTCAGATTCACGGTTTCTGAATTATGGATTTTTGTTCCTGTTATGTATGCTTTTTCTCCAACTTTTGGAAGTTTTTACCGAATGACAAATGACGAAAAGGAGTGGAGGAGGTTTCTCAGTTGTTAGCTTAGGGAAAAAAAAAACTTTCGAGAAGGAAGGAAGAAGAAAAGACAAAAAAAGAGAAGCAAAAGGAAGAAAGAAAGCAAGAAAGAAAGAAAGAAAGAAAGAAAGAAAGACATACATACATACATACAGACAGACAGACAGACAGACAGACAGACAGACAGACAAGAAATAAAGAAGGGTATATGTTCAGTTATTTGACATAGCTGAACGTGCTGGATTTTGACATACTTTGTCGGACTCATGACCTGGTGGTTGTGAGTTCGATACCCTGTTGAGACGAACCTTCTTTCCGGCATATTTTCGCCTCTCATCTCTGCTGAAGCATGCGAGAAAAGTAGTCGGTGGCTTTGGAAAGAAAGTTGTGACAGTACTGGCGTGAGAAAACCAGGAAACACATGTTCGTCACCGACCGCCATGATATGACCTTAGCTGTTAAAGTGGTGTTGAACCCCAAAACAACTAACCAACTTTGACATACTTTTTGCAATTGATAACAAATCAATACAAAGAAACTTGTGATTGGTCAAAATACAGACATGTTTATTTTTAGAAGTCCTTCCTATTTGCTGACAGAGTCTTGCCGTCTATCTTTTCACCCTTAGGCTCTTAAGAGTGACTCACTGACCTTTTGCGGACAGTGTAGATCTAAGATCAGACTGCACAAAACGTGCAGTCTGATCTTGGATCTACACTGTCCGATAAGCAGATTTTTTTTTCTACAAGAAATAAGTTTGAAACAATGTTTTCCGTGTGTGTGTTTTTTTTCACGATCGCCCAAACAGTTAGTGATCACAAAGCTCGATATGGGTTGAAGATATTACTTATTTTTTTCCTTGCAGGAAATATAAAGGTTGAGACGAGTTCAAAGTCAGAGGACGGGGTTCAGAAACCGGCCGCTCACCTGATGGGTTCTGTGAGACGTCTAGATCAACCCAATGGTAAGTGCATGCAACCCCCATTTATTACAAACTATTGGTTATTGATTGATTGATTGACTGACTGACTGACTGACTGACTGACTGATTTGATTGATTGATTGATTGATTGATTGATTGATTGATTGATCGATTGATTGATTGATTTGATTGTATATATCTCTATTACTAGGAGATTCGATATTAGGATAGAAACATTGTAGGAAAAGGAGAAAGAATTAGTCACTGGTTTTCTATTATTTTCCACAATGTTTTCAAAAGTCTGTTTTATTATGGTTTTAAAACCCATTGCTTGCTTGGTAAAGGTATAAACACGTCATTTAGCGACTATGGATCTTAAAAAGCGACAATTTATCCTTAAAAGCAAAATTGTATTATAAAAAGTTCATTAAAAGCGACAATGTATCATTAAAAGGTCGATTGAAAACGGATTAGATCATGACTTCCTGAATCCACCCACACAAAACTGCAAGAGGAAGAATCGTTAGAACCCTGACGCTGTCTTCTACTATGTAATACAATACAATACAATACAATACAATACAGATAACTTCTGTTTCTCAGGTACAATAACATATAAAAAGAGGAAATGAAGATAACAATAGGATGAACATTTTACATGGTCAAAGAAAAAGAGAAGCCAAAATGATAAAGAAAAGAAATGGCAGTAAACCTATTGTCCCCCTGGAAACAGATTTGCAAAACAGATCCCAAATCCCAAATTCATGCTGTTTAAATTTATTTATCCTTTTTATGCTGTAACTGTTTTAACGTTGCAAACGGTTAAGAAAGTCTTTAAGTAAGAGTACAAAACTAATAGTATTTTTGTTTTGTTTTCTACTAGTATTCCTATCTATATTTTAATCTTAGAGTCAGTTTCGTGCATAAATGGAAAAGAGCTGTCTCTGGTGAGATTTTATTCAAAGAAAATTTGCGACAGAAAACCGTCTTTTACGCCCCTTTAATATACTGGGCTTCCAAATTATACGAAGTTTGTCTGACAGTAAAGTGCATAAGACAAACTTCAGGTAATTTAACCATTTATCACACAAACCCTTACAGGGACAGGGAACTCCTTTGAAAACATGGTGCGAAAAGGAGAAAATGCTGGTAACCAGCATTTTCTCCTTTTCCCACAATGTTTTCTACCTCACAATAAATTAATAAAGAAAACTAAAACTGAATAAAAAAAAAAGAAAATGAAAATAAAAAATAAGCTCATTGTGCCAATCTTGAATTTGTCCTCTGTAGAGATTTTGCATTTTGAAGAGTGTAAAATTTATACTATGGGAAAGGATTAAAAAGTATTGCTTACTCATTGATGTAATATATTGCTTGAAGTTAAGTTTCTCTTTTTTACGACCTTTGACATTCGAGATATCCTGCCGATTTGAAATATTTGAAACGAGTTTTTAGTAACATTTTGGTAAATAATTTATTGTTTTCATCTTTTATAAAATTCTCAGTGCGATTCGCGCGCGAGCCCCTGGAGCTCAGTCAGTACTATTATACTGCAATGGAATTTCTCGTGATCTGATTGGATAACATGCCGGGAACATATATATCGTATTCCCTGGCAAAAACCACGTACAGCCAGTTTCCCTTTTGAGTGCCCCGTAAACAACACTGCACTTGCAACACAACATCCAAAATGGTGGCGTCGATAGATCACAAGACTGCACGTTTATGCACCAAACTGCACGTTTTAGTAACGTCAGTTTCCATTGAATTGGGGCACTCAGAAGGGAATTTCTATTTCGCCAGCATACTCGATTTGTGAGATTATAAAACAGGAAAATTTCGCTTAGCGCGCTTTGAAAGGGTAAAACTTTGCAGTATAATACGTGTAGATTCGTTGTACGGTGAGGTGGCATGGGACTTGGAAACTTGTTCAGGGCTGTGTCGAATCGTGTCGCCACATCGCCTTCGGCTCGGGGCGACATGATTCACCACTGGCGTGAACAAGTTTCCAAGTCCCCTGCCATCTGACTGTACAACTAAATAATGTACACGACTTGAGAACAAGCGATAGCTGGTTCGATTCTCAGCTTAAGCCAATTTCTGTCCGAGGATTGATGATAGTCACTGCGAGTAGATCGTACCTCTCACCGCTGACCATTGTTTTCGGTGGCTTGGGAAGAATGATGTACATACTACTGCTTAAAAGAAACTCTAGGAAAACATAGACAGGTCCACTGGCCACCGCGATATAACTAACAGAGTTTAACACCATGCAATCAATCAATCAACCAAATGGCACACAGTGTCAGGTACTATTTTCACGAACATGTCATCAATCAGTCCGTACCATTCTGCCTGGCCTGCACACTAAATTTGTGTTTTTTTTGTCTGTAATGCAGTCGCTCAGACTTTAGAGGGATCAAAACATATGGTAGCCATATTGAAAGTCTAAGACCAAACCAGAAAAAGATAAACATGTCATGTATTGGCTACCATGTAATGTATCATAAGCGATATGTACACATGCTCCGGACAGACTTGGGTGTCAAAACGAATGTGACCTTGCCAATCGATACAAATGCTTTACAATTCTTTTTTTTTACAGTTGTTTGTCTGTTGCTTTTTATTGTCACGCCTAACATTGTGTACAAGTCGATAGCATGTAGGGCCTGAAACCCGGGAAAGCATAGAAAAGTACGCTGCTCCCAAAATAAAATAAGAAAATGCCAAAAGAAAACGGCGATAAACTACAAATAAACAAGCAAAACAAAAAAGGTAAACAGACATAGTCTAGGTTGCTACATCGACACTTTCAGAGCACCAGATAAGAGGGAGTCATGGTATTCTAAATCCATTATTTCTCTTCCAAATCTTATGTTGTGGGTACTCATTAGAATCGTCTCGATGAGACGATTCTAATGAGTACCCATAACATAAGGTTTAGTGGATAATAATTAACATTTTCATATTTGAAATCAAAATCTCTCCCTCTATCTAGAGCTCTGACTTTACAAACATTAGGTCGATGCTTAACGCTCAAGATACAGAGTGCGTGCTGCCTTATCTTGGAGCTATGGTATCCAATGTGCTGATATCATTTAGTTACCTGACAACAAAAGGTCTTGCTTGTTTATTGCGATTTTTGCAATAAAACGAGGTTTACAGCTAACGTTTTGCAAGACTTGCTTTTCAGGTCTGAGATCAAGAGCTCTCGGATTTTCACCGAGTCCAATTTTCATTCACCGACAAGGTTTGAGTTTACACATTTATGCACCCCATTCTCTAATGAAAAAGGCAAATGCCATATTTGAAAGCCATTAGACAGCAAAATAATTTCATTTCTCGTTTTTATTTCAACATCCGTTCAAGAAATGGTGGCCAATACTGTTCAAGTCTGTAAACCACTTTTTACATTGGCTTAACAATTCACAGTAAAATTCACAATTCATTCTTTTTATCCATTACAGTTGCTGGTAAATTGTTCCCAATTGCCCAGTGGATATACGACGAAGATCTCGCATTCACCAACAAGGTCCAGTACAGACACGGGCGCATCGTCATCTTGGAGGCCGGGTTTTATTATGTATACAGTCAGCTTTCCTTCCTTGAGGTATTCGAATCCGGACTTGCCTTGAATACCGGAGCCCAATCATTGTCTCATTATATATACAGATACAACATAGTGTACCCCGCGGGAGGGGAGGAATCAATGATCCAGAATTCTATCACCAAGTGCTGGGGACAGAACAAAGCCTTTGGAGAGTACACGAGTTACTTGGGCGCTGTCTTTTATCTTCGTCAGGGCGATGAACTTTTTGTGAAAGCGTCTAATCTGACACTGATTGTCAGAGAGCCAAAACAAAATTATTTTGGAGTATTCAAAGTAAACTAAAGATAGTGTAGGTTATGTATGTGAATGTCAAAAATGGTAAAAGTATCTTATACATGTATTGTGTTTAACCGTTTCAACGCCAAAGGCGAAAGCGGGCTTTTGCGGCCGGCAAAGATCAAGATCAGACTGCACAGAACGTGCAGTCTGATCTTTGATCTTTGCCATCCGCTTGTTTAGTCAAGCCCATAAAATAAAAATCTCTCCGAATTTCATTGGGTTGTAGTCTCAGCCGTCGAGGTTATATACACTGCTCAAAAGAATTAAAGGAACACTCAAACGCAGGAATTCAGGTCTTTCATTTTGCTATACATTCAGTCTAGAAAACCACCAATCTCCTTTCCTAACAGGCAAAGTGGATCTTTTTCGATTATTTGACTTTCAATGCTGATAATTCATGTAAAGAAGAAAATCAAGATTGTTTTTTCTTTGTTCTTTTGTAGAACCACTGATATTTTTTAATTTTCTTGGTTGATATTTTTGTAAAACTATATCAAAGAAGAAAACGAGAATGGGATATCAAACCTCCGGTTCTCTTAAAAGCATTCATGGCATATCAAAAAGACGGATCATACAGGCGTAGCTCATACATAGTTTTTTTTTTTTGCAAACCAAATCTGTTAGCCGACTCTGAGATTTTATAGTTTTAAGACTGAATGAACTTACGAGCAGAAAATTATATACATTGTCCTTTACCGAAAAAATTATCTAGCGATTAAAATCGAAAACATGTGTTCCTTTAATTTTTTGGAGCAGTGTATCTGGCGCTGAAAGATTTAATCGTATTCGGGGGCTTTGAGCCACCTTTAACACCATAAGCAGTTGAGTTTGTACATTACTTGAGCCAGTAGTTCTTTCTTTAACTCTTTACCACACAATGTCTGAGAAAGAAGCCTTTTAAAAACAATGTAGTACAAGGAGAAAATGCTAGCAACCAGCATTTTCTCCTTTTCCCACAAAGTTTTCTACCCTCCTTAGTACAAATTTCACACTTTCAGTCACTTCTATTTTCACGTCTACAAATGCTTTCAATTTGGACCTGTCCAAAGTTTTGTTGTTCGGTAAAGAGTTGATTTGGCCATACTGCACATGTTCAACTTTAAACACCTCCCTTGCAGCCAGATTTAGAAATGTTTGTGGAAAAAAAGCGATTGCCTTTAGAAGACAATGGCTTCTGTTCAAAAATGTTATCTATATTGTCCATAAGTTTTCTTTTTAATTTACATCACCTTGCCTTATTTCAAGATGTGTCTGTAATTACCTGTGCAGTAATGGGTTAAGTTCGTTCACGAACTCTTCTCTATGAAAATTTGACTTTTTGGGGGGATGAAAACTGAACATGTTGTAAAAGGTACAAAAATGTACATCAGCATGATATCATTTCAGAACTGTAAGTCAATAATACTATATCAAATTTATCTTATGCTTTTCTCATACTTTTGCGAATATTTTTGCAATAGCCAGATTTATTGTTTTTATTACATTGATTCACGACCCTTTTGTGTTTTGCAACGAAACCGTTATAATGGTCTTGACACTTTTCGGTCGCACACTGAGGTCTTCATTTAGTCATGGCATTTGTAGTACCACATTCAGGTGGACACATAGCCACTGCTATTTGGTTCTAGCAATAAAGCTATCGCATAACCATGTGATTTTGATTATAGTATTAGCGCCTCCATACTGCCATGGGATATGTTGAGTGGCGCGTTGAGGGCTACACATGGCCATTTGTATTTGTTAATAGTTGGAAAGCTTTCCCAAGGCCACGTCTTTTGGGTTGTAGTAATACAGCTGTATCTTTTGTGTTGTATTATTAAAGCCACCACACTGTTATGGCATTTTTATTGCCATACTGAGGCGTACACATAGCTATTGGTTTTTGATTGTGGCATTAAAGCTGTCACATAACCATGCCATTGTGGTCGTAGGATTAGGGCTACCAACTTGCCATTAGATTGTTGAAGGCATATTGGAACTTACACATAGCCAGTAGTATTTGATTGTAACAATAAAGCGATCACACAGCCATGCCAGTTTGGTGATAGGGTTAGGGTCACCCTACTATCATGGCATTGTTAACTGACACATTGATATCTACATATGGCCATTGGTATTTGTAGTAGGAAAGCTAACATATAGCCATGTATTTTGGGTAGTAGAAGTAAAGCTATCACAGAACCATGTCATTTTGGGTTAGAAATATGGCCCCCATACTGCCATGGCATTGTTAAGTGCCACTTTGAGGATATCATATGATCATATCTCTTTTGATCGGCTTGTTTAGGCCCTCATTAAATTATGACCTTTTCAATATATGATTTTAGAACTTTCAAAGGCGTGCCCTTATCGATACTTTTTTTGTAATCACCTTGGCTAAGTATGTGATTTTTCTCTTGTCTATAGCAACATTCAGTTGACGTGTAATCAATAATCAAAATTCGTCCACGGACAAGAAACAATAATAATATACAACAGAAGACCATAATAACAGTTCAATTGCAAATCTATTAAACATATTTGACGCTGATAAATGATTGTAAAAAAATTACAGAAAAA
Organism: Tridacna crocea; assembly: GCA_943736015.1. Lineage (NCBI taxonomy): Eukaryota > Metazoa > Mollusca > Bivalvia > Cardiida > Cardiidae > Tridacna > Tridacna crocea. Next base: position 43,375,214 of record OX031068.1, on the reverse strand, counting down.
TCGCCAACATGGTACGGTTTCCTGTTGTAGAATTATGAATTGTGTATATCTATATTTTGCGTATTATTCATATTGCTTTTGAAGCATTTCCATAAATTTGTATATCATATATTATACATAGGAATGACAGCTTTTGAATGAATCAGTTAACCTTGTTAGTTTAATTCAAAACCGTTTTCAACGGAAGAAAGATACTCTTTAGCTGGATATGGCTATTGAAAAATGATTGTTCATAGCATCACCGTAGCATCACCTGTTTGTATGAGTGATTTTGGAACACTTGGAATTCATTCGAGTGAAATTATTTGTTTCCTATTTTATTTAGACAGATATTTGATGTATTAAAATCTATTATTATTTCTTTTAAATGAGAGAGAGGGAGGGAGAGAGAGGGGAGAGAGGAGAGAGTAAAACGAATATGTGATGTTTCTTGCATTGATTGACTTAATGTTATGTTTGTGTCTAAAGCCTAGATATATGTGGCCCATCACGCAAATATGGACCTTCTGGGAACTGTGAAAAATGTCCACCCTGGTCAGACTGCGCAAATTGCGCAGGCTGACCATGGTCGAAAATTTTCGCTTTATTGTCATTGTCTGTTTTAAAAATGGTCACTGTACCTTGTTATACAATCATTTTTGAATTATCAACTTAAACTGACCTGCACTATGATTGATCTGCTTTCATGTATTTGATGTTCAGAATTTCCAGATGGTCCATTTTTGCGTGATGGGTCACATAGAGTACATTGTAATAGTGTCGAATGGCAGAATATAACAGATAATACAGTCAATTGTCTCGCATTTTTACCCTAAAAGCGTCTTGGATTCACCGCGAAGAAAATGCTATTTTCGAAATTCGTCGCCCAATACTCGGGATTGTTTCGTACTTGGTTGGACAATGATTTGCTTCCAAGGTGAAGTAATTTGCTTGCTGATAAAGGAGATAGACTTTTTTTTTGTCTTTTCTTTTTTTCAAAAATCGAATTCCTTTCTCAATAGCATGGGAACTTTTATTGTTCTTTGAAACTGACGCATACACCCAGTTTTATGTAATCCACCCATGTCATTTTTTGAAAGTGTAATGAATTTAAAACAGCCACGCAATGGAGAAAGAGGGTTTAATATATTTTTGTGATGTATCACAAAGAGCAAGTCAAGAGTATATTTGACCTTTCTGCCGATTTTGATTGACAGGTCTACCATCGTCTTATCGGCCAATGAAAACGCAGTATTAGACGTCATGTGAACAAAAAAGTCTGACACAATTTCTGGTTAGCTTGTCAGGCTTGACAACCAATATAGCGCATGACTAAGAGGGGTGTGCCAAACTCGCGTTTACAGTAAGGTCAATTGTAGATCCATCAAATCTTCTTTGTCGAACAACCGACTGATTTATCATAAGTTAAAATGGTCATTGGACAAGAAGAATATTTATCAAATGATCTCGATATATATACTTGTCCATAATTAAACATTGGCTTGCCCTTGCCCTCGGGAGCCTATGAAATAACATTAGTTGGATGAACTCGGCTACAGCTTGGCATTATCTACTCAGGCTGACCTGTGTTGAAACTCCTTCCCGGATGCATTAAACCCCTTTTTCACAGAATATGGTTCAAATGTAACCATTTTTGCGCCATGTCTGAGAACACAATATCCAAACTAAAACACGTGATTGGACGGTCAGTTTGGTTTTCATCCATCGTTTCCCATGCTTTGCTAAGTGCAGGTTATTTTGTGATCTTTATGTCTACTTCATTTAACCTTATTATCGTCGGTTTGCTTTCAAAACCTCGTAACTACAGCTTGTTTCAAGCTGTAGTTACGAGGTTTTGGAAGCAAATCGACGTTATGACCTTTATGCTGAATATATACGTTAACATACAAATAGAATTCCGATTATCATTCGAGAAGTTATGTATACACTGGAAGGTACTTATATTTTTACACAGGTAAGCAATTGGATTCGCGCATACCGTACGAAATATTTCCGTGACCATTCGGGACAGATGCCGAAAGCAACACCGTGCGATGCTGCGGGTAAAAAGACATTTAAGTTTTTGTAATTGATGTTGACCTGACTCAGGTTAAATAAAGTAGGTAATACCTAATGTGCTACTTTTTTTGTAAATATGTGTTTACGATGTTCTGTTTGCATGTTTCTTTGATTGCTGTTTAACTTATCATTCTAGAAGATAGTTGTATATTTGCATGATTTTGGTACCTCTTAAACCTTGGTGGTGCCTAGTCATGACTTGTGAAATGAGGAATAGAGTATCTTACACGAGTTACAGTTTGAAATAAAATTTTATTAAACGAGTATAGGGAAACTGATATTAAGAAAGTCTTTGGCGAGCTTTATAACATTTTCTCTCGACGAGTTGAACAATATTTTTTTCTCAATCACAAACGAATGTCAGATTTTTTTTCCATCACATAGCAGTTTTTTACAAAATACAGATAAGACGATGAAAAACCATCTATAGTTGCAGACGTAGTAATGTCCATAAATCCCATTCATTTCTATGATATGCATACAAAATAACGTCAAAACTGACGTCACACAATTGCGATATCAAACGCGTATAAGATGAGAAAATTCTTAATGGGTATATTACACTGAAAGAAAGTAGGGTATGAGATAAAGCAAAGTATGTTAAGAAGAGCATAAACAGCGTAACAAATAGAGGATAATCAACTGTTTATTTTTGATACGAAAAATATCTCACGAGGATGCGTTGTTGGGCGTTGAAAAAACGAGTGCGCAGCACGAGTCTTTTTAACGCCTTACGATGCATCCGAGTGAGATCTTTTTTCATATAAGAAATAACCAGTTGATTATTCTATTTTTATCCTACAGCAGTTTTGGCAAAGAAAAATCCTTTGAAATATTTGACAGGGTAAATTTAATTCACCAGACCGCATGTTATATGACCTGTGTTAACACTGTCTATAATAGAGTTACTGTGAATACTATGATTTGGTATTTGTCAGTATTGTCAGTACTTTGATGATTTCAGTAAAGAACGATTTGAAGAATATTCTTAAATATATGTAAAACTATGAAAATTTCATTATCTCTCTGCCTTCTGTAGACCAACAAAAACCTTACAATTTCTGGCATTTAAGACAATTTGTCATGTTTGTTAAACAAGTACCACTGACGTCAACGAACCGCATGACATGACATGAACCAGGGAAGCCGTCTTTTACTGAAATCCTGAAAGTACTGATTATACTCATTGTTCATATCATAGTACTGCCAATCCTTAAACTGTCTACAAAAAATATTTATTCTCAAAAACTGCTCATTTGAAATTTCTTCTAATAATATTTTTTCTTGAGGTATTGTCTTATTTTGGGCTTCTATACAACAGCCAATCTGTATTCCAGTCTTATTTCGCGTGTATGAAGTTTAACCCATTACCACACAATCCCTACTTTTGACGCCCCTGAGAAAGAAGCCTCTTGAAAACACTGTGGGAAAAGGAGAAAATGCTGGTAACCAGCATTTTCTCCTTTTCCCACACTGTTTTCTATCTTTCCCAGAACAAATTTCAATTTTTCAGTCACCTTTATTTTGTCGTCTGCAAATGCTTTCAATTTGGACCAGTCTAAATTTTTCTCGTGTGGTAATGGGTTAAACATCTTTTTGCCATATATATAATACCTAACAAAACTTAAAAACCACACTCATGCATTTTTTTTATTGTGCCTCATAATTCACAACTGTGGTTTACTGAACGATAAACAACGACAGAAAGAAGATTTTTTCTGACTGGGATGCTGTTTGATATTATATCCTCTAATCCTTCACCAAACGACAAACTTTTAGACTGGTCCAAATTGGAAGCATTTGCAGACGGCAAAGTAAACTTAACTAAAACATTGGCGTTTGTTTCCAGCAGGGTAGAAAACATTGTGGGGAAAAAGAGAAAAATCTGGTTACCAACATTTTTTTCTTTTTGCACTATGTTTTAAGGCTTCTATCTCAGAGATTGCTTGTTACAGGGTTAATAAAAAGGAAATAAATGACTAAATAGATAAATAAATAAAAAAATTAAAAAATCGCAATTTAGCTAGTGAGGCGATAAAGGGCCATCGTTATCCTCTTTTTTCGAATTAAGCAAAAAAAAGGAGTTAGCGAATTTTGTCTGAAATTGTAAGATACTTGCTTTTCATAGTTACTCTATTAATACAAATCATTTTGTGCTGTTCGTATGACTGATTGTGTTTAAGTTTGGTTTAATGTACAAACTAGATGTTTGGATGTAAAGTGATATTTTTGTATAAAAATTGTGATATTTCAGCAGGAAATAAAAGCAAATTCCTAAATCTTTTTCGCTTACTTTATCTGTTGATGACGAAAATTGAGAAATTAACGGTCTTAGATCCTATGCTACTACCAAACTACTTTGTCTGAGATTGGCGTAGACGTCAGTAAGTTGCAAAATATATACAAAAGCTTCGCAAAGCGGTGCATATATGCCCGAAGGGGCTTGTCATTGAAAAAGGTTAAACAGAGAACACCTACAGATATCCAAATTTTGAACTTCAAATGCAGAATTACACATCAGAGAGATTCATTGAGGTACGTTTGAACTTTTTCCATTGAAGACTCTAGGAGTTCAGCGCACAAGAAATTGCCAACGGATGGACGGACGGACTTCTGGGGCCATAACATAATACGCCCTACAGGCAACAACAACAATGAAGGGATTGCTGTTCACCAGCTTTTCCTTCTTTTCCCAAAATGTTTTCAAAGCTTTCTCTGCACAGAGGCGTTACAAACTGGAAATGCGTGGCAATGGATTAAAAGAAAAGAATAGATTTCTCATAAAGGTACAGTATCAGAAAGAGAACGAGTAAAATACCGAGACTTAATTCTAAACACACAATATCTTTCAGATGGCGTAAAATCTGCCAGCAAAAAGGTTGGGGCCCATTGAAAGAACGTATCTACATTTCATACCATGGGGCCCATTGAATACACGTGTCTACATTTTATACCATGGAGCCCATGGAATAAATGCGTCTACATTTTATACCATGGGGCCAACTGAACAAACGCATCTACATTTCATACCATTGGTCCATTGAATAAAGATGTCGACATTTTATACCATGGGGCGCATTGAATAAACGTGTCTACATTTCATACCATGGGGCCCATTGAATAAATGCGTCTACATTTTATACCATGGGTCCAACTGAATGAATGCATCTACATTTCATATCATGGGTCCATTGAATAAAGATGTCGACATTTTATACCATGGGGCGCATTGAATAAACGTGTCTACATTTCATACCGTGGGGCCCATTCAATAAACGTGTCTATATTTTATACCATAGGGTCCATTGAATAAACGTGTCTACATTTTATACCATGGGGCCCATTGAATAAATACATTTTATACCAACTGAATAAAAGCGTCTACATTGAATAAATACATTTTATACCAACTGAATAAAAGCGTCTACATTTTATACCTGGGGCCCATTGAATAAAGATGTCTACATTTTATACCATGGGGCCCATTGAATAAACGTGTCTACATTTTATACCATGGGACCTGATGAATAAACGTGTCTACATTTTATAACATGGGACCTAATGAATAAACGTGTCTACATTTTATACCAATGGGTCCAATGAATAAACGTGTCTACATTTTATAACATGCGACCTAATAAATAAACGTGTCTACATTTTATACCAATGGGTCCACTGAATAAACGTGTCTACATTTTATACCATGCGACCCATTGAATAAAGGTGTCTAGATTCAATATCATGGGGCCCATTGAATTAACGTGTCCACATTTCACACTAAGGGGCCCTTTGAATAAAGGTGTCAATATTTTTTACCATGGGGCCCATTAAATAAGCATCTCTACATTTTATACAATAGGGCCCATTGACTAAACGTGTCTACATCATTTAGCATAGGACCCATTAAATAGACACATCTACATTTTATAGCATGGCACCCACTGAATAAACATCTATATTTTATACCTGTCACACATTTCTATTTATTGCTTTGTTATCAGTACCAAAAAGTACGCAAAAAACCTGCAAATTCAGATATGCCGAAAGAAAGCGAAGAAAGTGATTGCAGAAAACCTGGTTAATAGGCAATAAGTGACTTGTCACAAGTTCCATGCGAACAAACAAACAAAATATCGTCGGTTTACATCAATATCTCGTAACTACAGCTTGAAACAAGCTGTAGTTACGAAGTTTTTGAAGTAAACAGACTATATACTCGTTACTAGACGACAAAATTACAAATTTGCATGTTGTATATTTCAAGACGAGAAAATAATTATAACTTAACAATTGAAATTCTATTTTAGAAAGAAAGAAAATTCCATGGGAGAAGGGAAAAAAAGATACAAGCACGTTTCTCTTTTTTTAAACATTGTTTCTACATATTTCTGTTTAAGGTCACCAAAACTAGGGATTATGTTGTAAAGGGTTAATTGAACCAAACAACATATGGCTAAGGCCGAGAATGACAGTCCGAACCAATCTGCAAATCTACTCCATCACTACTACATAATAATTATGTCTAACGTCTAATGGTTCCTTCAACTTAAAAAAGCCATCCAATTAAGCTAACAACTTTACTTAGCAAGAAATTTGCTAGCAGTAACGACAGGAGGACCAATCAAGATAAGTATATAGCCTTCATACTAGACGCTTTAGCAGGCACCAAACTTTAAAGGAATTACCAACCATTCTTAAGAACATTCCTAGTCTTATTTTTCAGAATTCTGTCAATATGAAAGTAACAGAGCTTCTGATTGACTGAACCATTTGGTTTAGCCAATCATAAGTTCTGTTATTTTCACAGCCAGGAAATCTTGAAGAATAAGAGCAAGAAAGTTCTTAAGAATGGTTGGTGAATACAGACCCTGGTGGGTTAAAAATGAGCGAAAGTAACATTAGTATATCAGTATAAATCCTTTTTTAACAAGAAATTTGATTCCATATTGCACCAGAATGGTTAGGGGTTTACTACCTTAAATGATACTCTCTGCCACATGTCAAAATTTTTGACTGGTCCAAATTGAAAGCATTTGCAGATGACAAATAAAATGTAAATCAAGTAATGCATAACCTTCATGAGCTCGTCACACTAACAAAGATAAACACTGATTTACTAATTGCACTGATCAAAACAGTGGAAAAAAGTTACGATATTCATGCATAGCCCTAGTTCTTTGAAGTCGTCATGCTGCATGAATTTGCTAATCGCCAATTGTATTTTGTGACAGTGCACAACCTACGTCCTAGCACATGCTCTCTCTCTCTCTCTCTCTCTCTCTCTCTCTAATCAATTAGCCTCGTTGAATGACTTTATCAGTTCTACAAGTCTACACCATGGTTGAGTTTTCCCTTCACTACCAACCTCAACTCCCTATTTCTGTCTATGTATCTGTCTGTTTATCTGTCTGTCTATCTGTCTGTCTAATAGAGTCTAAGCCTAAAATGAAAGAACTGTAAAACTTTTTTTACAAAAGAAAGAAACCATTAGTAAACTATTAACAGTACATTTAAAAAAGATACATAGAGGATAATTATCATAATTATCATAGTAAAAGCTGACTCACCAAACTTCTGATGCGATGCCAGTTTAAGAATGAATATTTCCGGAATACACATAATAACACTGTCACTAGAATTTATCTATGAAACTTTTTATCCATTCACTAAAGTAACATCCACAATTAAAAATCGGCTTGGACTCGCAAAAGGCACACAATTTTGACGTATGTCTGTTAAAACAACATTATTCAAGGAGCATTTTTGGCACGTGAAACCGCATGATATGCATTTTGATTATGATGTATAATTTTTGACAATCCATAACAAATACCCATTTATTCACATGCATTTTTCATATGATTGTTGTACATTCCCTGCCATTTTAATCTTTCGTATAATCTGTATGACTACGTTTATCCCCCCCCCCCCCAACCCCATTCGTTCAAGAACTTATTTAAAATTGATCATTATTATTTTTTTTTCTTTTTATCTTTTCGTCCTCTTTTTCTTCTACTTCTTCTTCTCATTCCCATTTTCTTTCTTTCTTTCTTCCTTCTCTTATGTTACGTGACAACGGATCTGATTATTTCAGCAAATGTAAAATATGCTATAATTCCAATACAAATGTGGAGGTTTTGAGGTAAAAAATTGTTGTTTTGGAAACACAACAGATGTTATAGCAGGTCCAGCAAGGTCTCGGGTTACTTCTGGAAAATCAGAAGTTCCGCCAGCTGGTCCAGCAGTGTTCTTGGTTAATTGTAGGGTGCTATAGCTGGTCAAGCAGTGTCCAGGGTTTCATGAAAGGTGCTTTAGCTGGCCCAGTAGTGTCTACGGTTAAATATGAGGTGTTATAGCTGGTTCAACAGCGTCCATGATTACATGACTGATCTTATTGCTGGCCCAGCAGTGTCCATGGTGACATGTAAAGTGTTATAGCTGGGCCAGCAGCGTCCTTGGTTAATTGTCAGGTGCCATGGCTGGTCCGGGAGTGTCCATGGTTACATGAAAGTTGCTATAGCTGGTCCAACAGTGTCCACGATTACATAAAAGGTTTTATAGCTGGGCCAAACAGTGTATACGGTTACATAACGGGTGTTATAGCTGGTCTAGCAGTGTCGAAGGTTACATGACTGATGTTATAGCTGGGCCAGCAGTGTCCTTGGTGAATTGTAAGGTGCAATGGCTGGTCCAGGAGTGTCCACGGTTACATGAAAGGTGCTATAGCTGGTCCAACAGTGAGCACGGTTACATAAAAGGTGCTATAGCTGGCTCAACAATATCCACGGTTACATGATGGGTATTATAGCTGGCCTAGCAGTGTCGATGGTTACATGAGGGGTATTTTAGCTGGCCCAACGGTGTCCACGGTTACATGACGGGTGTTTCAGCTGGCCAAACTGTGTCCACGGTTACATGACGGGTGTTATAGCTGGCCTAGCAGTGTCCATGGTTACATAACGGGTGTTATAGCTGGCCTAGCAGTGTCCACGGTTACATGACTGGTGTTATAGCTGGTCCACCAACGTCAACGGTTACATAATGTAAGGGGTGTTTTAGCTCGCTCAAGAGTGTCCACAGTTACATGAGGAGTGTTTTAGCTGGCCCAGCGGTAACCATCGTGTCGTAAAAGGTTTTACCGCTGGACAAGCAATATCCACTGGTAGAGAAAATGTTATGTGGCTTGTGCAGCAATGCTCAAAGAAACATGAACGGTGTAATAGATATTCAGAAGTGCGAACGGTTACACAGATTGTGTTATAGCTGGTCCGGCATTGCCCACGGTTACGTAAAAGATGTTTTTGCTAGTGTTGAAGTGTGCATGATAACATGGATGTTGTTTTATAGGTGGTCTTTCAGTGACCACTGGTACATGAGGTGCGTTATCGCTGGTTCAGCAAAGCTAATGGTAACAAGAAAGGTATTACTACCGATCCATAAGTATCCATGGCTACATGAAAGATGTTACTGCCAGTCCTGGTAACATGAATTTTGTAATTGCTATTCGAGAAGTGCCTATGGTTACAGGAAAGGCAATCTGGCTGATTCTTGATACCGATATGAATACTGCATTGTTGACAGCCCATCAAATTTAACTCTTTGGTTGCTTATCGCGATGCACCGTGACAGTAATTTTGTTTAAAAAAATTGCCTGAATTTCGTTAAAAAAGGATAAATCGGATTAGGAGGGTATCTTTATCAAGAAAGACAGAGTTTTTATATGTCTTTTTTATGCCTCATTGGTTTTGTTTTATACTTACGTAACACCACTTTAACAATATTGCAGTTATATGGCGATGGGTAAGCAGTATGTTGTGCAGTATGCTTTGAAAACAACTGACTTCTTCCCAGCTATGGTCGAAATAATGATAAGCAGTGAGAGGGGTATGAACTCTGCCGCAATGATCATTTTTAATTCCTGGAAAGAAATCGTCTGAGCTTGGAATTTGAGCAAGCGACCGCTGATTTGATATATGTATTTCACCAACTATGCTACCAGGATCAATCAATCAATCAATCAATCAATCAATCAATCTGTATCTCGATCAGAGAAACATACAAACAGCCAAACAAGCAAACAAACAAGCAAACAAACATACACATAAAAACTGAACTTAGGAAGGAAGAAATATGCAGCTTTAAACCATCGACAGGATAAAAGTATTGGCACGCGCTATTTTATTGCTCTTCAATCACCGCACGAGATGGCGCGATTAATCACATTTCGTATATTGCTTCCTTCAATTTGCCGAACAAATCATTTCAAAAGATTTCCTCTAAAGCTTTCATACCAGTTACGACCAAAACAAGTGCAATTTGCGAGGCTTTCTTTGGAATAGGGACAGATCTCACACTGGTGCAAGTTGCCAGTAGTCTTTTCATCTCGATTAACCCTGAAGCTGCCAAGCGCGACTCACTGACCTTTAGCGGACATTGTAGATCAAGATCAGACTGCACAGAACGTGCAGTCTGATCTTGGATCTACTCTGTCCCATACTGAGATATTATTCCCCAAAACATAAATTTGAAATAACAATATTTGGGTTATTCTCGAACTAAAGATTTCAATTTATGGGCCCGTGTATATCTTTACAAACAATGTCCGTAACAAAGAAACATATGAACAAATGCATAGCTGAAATACGAACTACATCTGGCGGGACTCGAATCGAAGATCCTCATTTTTCGAGCTTTAAAATACCAATACCATAATCACTGAGCTATAGAGATATCTCCCTAACGCAGTGGTTAGGTATTGTATTTAAATCGGGACGAAGCCATGCATGAAGGAGTGGTCTCCCGTAACAATACAGAACGAAAATTCATCTAAGTTGTACTCTAGCTTTTAATTCTACTCGTTTTTCTGCAAGTACAACAATGAGGGAAAATAAATAAATAAATACATAAATAAATAAAACACTTTATTCTAATTCCAAGATGGAAAGAGAAAGTTGAAAAGTTAAGGAGAGTTGATCTTTGCTGTGAAATGTAGTTGTAATAGTAATTTCATGCTAAACTCAGCTTTGCGTGCAAAAAGTGTTATAAGCACCTACTATAGCCCAAGCCATTGAATTTCCAAGGATCATATAATTAGGTAATTACGCCATCTTTTGAACAAAGATAAAAAAGCAGTGGTAAGACAATCAACAAAGAAAATCTGTTTCATTGATTAATGCTGTTCCCAGTCAATTTCTAGACCTAAAAACAAATAAAAATCATAAAAAAACACCGAAATGGAACCCGTTTCAACAACAATGTTTCTGCAAACCGGATCGAGATACGAACATACTTTGGGAATGAATTCCATTTAGCTCATTGGTAAATTTTTTGGTTTTTTAAGCCTCAAAACACGAAGATCTTTTCCGCACGGTTCGAGTCTCGACGGGGACAGTTTGTATCTCAGCTATGCATTCGTTGAGAATTTTCATACTCATATGAGCACCCTGAGCCTAGTCACAGAGGATTAACTTTGAAGGATACCGAGCCTAATTCAAGAAATTCCACTTCTACTCTGAATCTAGATGATGATTCTGATGCTAAAGTCACAATCAGAGAAATTTAAAAACATCTGTTGCTTTCTAAACAGTTGTAAAACGCAGCAGGGAGAACAGGATGAAATGTAGAGAAGTGCAAAGAACAGGATGAAATGTACAAAAAAAAGCACAGTGGTTTTCAAGATGGTTCGGCATTGTTACCGCTACCCTTCCAAAAAGTGAATGTGTCTTGTAAGTCCCTGCTAAATTTTGTCGTGGTCTTGGTCAAGTACTCACCGCCCTATATGAATTTTACTGCGTTCTTTCCGAGACCCTTTACATCGCAATACTCACTAACCTGGCGTTTATTAAATTCCCATGCTCTCTTTTTGTTCTTATAAATCCAAGTTCACAAACAATTCGCTTTCTTCCGTTCTGCAAGTGTTCTTGAAAGAATAACGCAACCCATATCGTCCACATCAGTTTTGTAAAACAGCAAAGCAGCCAATATGCAATTTATGCCCCATTGATACTATGTCAATGCCGTTGTTCCCACGTCTTACTGAGTCCTTAAATTAAAATTTTATACAATGATGTTCTCGCTACATCTTTCTTTTTGAAACATGATCGAAGTCCACCTTTGTCAGCCAAGACACATAAGATCACGCTGGTATCGGTTTCTACTACCACCTTTCTTCATTGTCCAAGTTCGTACCAGGTGATAACACCTTTGCATCGACTTAGTGCGAACTTGGTCTAGTGTGACTTAACTTTAAAAGGGTGTGTATGAGGTGGTTACGACTTGGTAAAACATGTGCTATTCTAACATGTCACGTGAATTCGGCATTATAAACACAGTGCAAGGAAAGCGTAGTAAAATCTGCGACATTCCACGCAGAGTGACGTAATTCTAATATCGAGTTATTCAATGGAACATAATCTTCATCCGCGTTTTTACTCTAAGAATAAACTTGTTTTCCTTATATAAAGAATTTGTCATGTAAGAATCGAAATAATCTTCTTTCTATCGTGGTTTATCGTTCAATAAAACCACGTTGTGAGTTACGAGGCGCAAATGAATAAATCACTCCGGCTATCTCCCTCGTGGATTATTTATCGTGCATCATAACTCACAACTGTGGTTTATTGAACGATATACCACCTTAGAAAGAAAATTATTTCTTAATTTAAACATTTTACGTCATTTTAGATGTCCTTGGGGACCTTGCAGGACAATGTAAATAGCAGAACGGGTTTATAGTGCAATGCTCTTTTGAGTAACGCTTGACAAAGTAACAAGGAAAAAATAATATCTCTTTCCCTACACTATTTTAAAAACTATTTCTCAAAAGTTCGGAGTGCCCGATAGGGAAATTAGCATTTTAGGCATGCTCTTTCAAAAGCGGGCTGACCTGGGTCGGTAATGCAGTTGTGTGAGACCTTGAAAGCAATTTACACAAACGTTACTCAAGACCAATTTCTCAAAGCCCCAACAGCAGAAATGGCGTGGTATAAACAATTTATACAATCTGTGAAAACCCCCTTCAATAATTGAAATATCCGATGAAAAGGTTCCGCTTTTATTACTTTCTGGCGTTCTTTTCGGATGAGAGGGGGGATTAAATTAATTTTGAGCACTTGCATAGTCTCTCCGATTCCTGAATGTATTTGGGTTAACAATAAAATTAAACAGAAATCGTTTATGAGTTGAATCCGTCATCTAACAATATCAAGGATTGTTAGGGAAAATGGATTTAGAAAGTATTTGAAACAAGACCGAAAATACTTGAAACGATCATTTTCTTCTCTCTCTCTCTCTCTCTCTCTCTCTCTGTGAATCATGTTTGTTTAGTCATTTTATGATTGAAATATACATATCATTGGCACGTTACGTCTTAATCCTCATTTGTACATTTACTTGTGTCGCTCTCTCTCTCTCTGTCTCTCTCTCTCTCTCTCTCTCAACAGTTTCAAGGAATTTTGTCGTCTGATAAAGCGCAAAGAATAGGGACTCTTCGAAACAAAACTCAAGGACACAAAATTAATGTAAAAGTAAGCGGACACATTAATAACTATTGGTTTTAACTCTAAAGCTGCGAAGTCCGACTCAACGACGACCCTTTGCTGACAGTGTAGATCAAGATCAATGTGCACAGAACGTGCATTCTGATCTTGTACCGACACTATCCGATTTGTTGACATTTTCTTCTCCAACAATTACATTTCAAATAGCAGTTTTTGAAATATTACTATTGGTTAGAAATCTTTATTTCATTTACTTAGCAGACTTAGGTAAATTATGCTTTAAAAAGGGGATTGGGTGCATTGTAGATTTTTCAAGTGTGGAAAAAAAGAAACAATAAAAAAAAAATTCAGCAGTAGTAGTTTCAGTTGTTTTTATTGAGTTAAAATGTACAAAACATGATAACAGTAAAACTTATTATAATGCAAAGAAATTTCGCGTGATCTGATTGGATAATATGCCCAGAACATATATATCATGTACACTGGCAAAACCAACGTAGAAGCAGTTTCCCTTTCGGCAGCCTCGTATACATGACCACACTATCAACACAACATCCAAAATGTCGGCGTCGATCAAGATTAACATAAAGATAATACAACTAGCTGCACGTTTAAGCACGTATTACCAAGGTTTCTCTGACGTCAGTTCCAAGTGACGTCAGTTTTCATTGAATTGGGGCACTCAGAAGGGATATTCTACATCGTCAGCATACTGATTTTTTTTTAACCAAAGCACAGGTAAATTTTGCTTTACAAACAATGGAGTTTTGCAGTATAACAAGTTTGTTGTACGGTCAGATGGCAAGGGACTTGATAACTTATTCAGGGCTGTGGTGAATCATGTCCCCACCTCGCCTTCGGCTCAGGGCGACATGATCCACCACAGCCGTGAACAAGTTTCTCGCCACTTGACCCTGCAACTTATAATAATACGTAACAGTGAAAGAATACAGACTTGAACAACAACAACATCAACAAGAACAACAAGAACTATGTAATGAACAACTTGTGTCAGCTGTGGACCAGTAAATGTATATAAAACAATATAATATCTAATATTTTGTGACTGGGACGTTGTGGAAAGGGAAGTAAACGTTGGTTTTCAGCATTTTCTCCTTTTCCAACATCATTTTGAAAAAAAAATCATTTTCAGGTTTATAATATTATGGTCACCAGCATTTTATCCTTTTCCCACAATGTTTTCAAAACCTCTCTCTTTCAGGTGTTAAAAGTCGTCATTGTTTGGTAAAAGGTTAAAGATGCACCCTGACAGTCAGGGAGTAAACAAACGCTGTAAAATTTTACAGTGTGTAAAATCTATAAGGCCGGTGTAATGCAGAAGAATGACCCTTTCCTACAAAATGACCCATGAGTCATTTCACTACGTAGAGAAATGACCCATTGGTCATTTCTCTACGTAGAGGAATGGCCCCTGGGTAATTTGTCTACATAAAAAAATGACCCGGATCATTCCTCTACGTAGTATGGATCCATAAGTATGTGATGGCTTGATTGGTACCATGCATCGGGGAGATGCAGTAAGCCCCTTTTCGTCAGATTATGGCTGTGTATTCCGTGCAATTTCACCTATATCTTTTCCGATCGACGATGAAAGTTTTAAGTTATACGGGAAAAAAAATACGGAGACGGTAAGCCATGCTCCGTTTTAGGTTTAAAACTGGATGATTTTCTCCACAAATATTAGTATGCAGTGGCATACAAATAGTGTGCTTGTGAGGATATTATAGTTATATGAATATATAAAGGGCGCGTCATTCACACCAGTTATGCCTTTGTTCTCACGGAGATCGAAATATGTATCTACACAAACGGCAATGACGTCATCAGACAAAGCATAAAAACCATTGTAAACAAGAGAAGTAGCATCAATAAATGCAAGAGTCGCGCTACTCCATCCAAGTTTGGTCATAAGTGAATTGTACTCTGACAAATTCAGCTTTAGATATGGGCATATATACAATTCTTTTACAGAAATCGGAGTTGGTGTGTCGTAATTCTTGGACGCTACAACCACCACGTTGTATAAAGATTTGTCGAAGATGTCAAACGTTTCAGCAAAATACATTTGGCCAGTCATTGGGATTGCACTGTCTTTCGTACTTACAAACATGGTATGAGATTGGGACGCTAGTTTTCTAGTGTTATTTACGATAAAGTCGAAAGAACATTCTTGGGATACTCGAGCTGTTATGGTGACGAGTAAAAAAAAGTTCTTATCGTTTGCTTTTTCCTTAAACAAAAGAACGCTAATTTCTTGACAGCTACAGTCTTTAAAACCGAACCGTTCTTGAAGAATGGATGCAAGATTAGCTTCAGCATTTCCAGAATACCGTACAAGCTCCCCGAGCGACTTTTCATTGTTTGCCGGACGAAACAGTAGCGTCACAGGTACAACCACGTTCGACATTGAGTAAGAAAACTTCAGACAACGTCCATAGAATACCACAGAGTTCCAAGGGCAGCTCAGCGTTCTACAGCGATCCTGAAATAGTATTAAATATAGAACAATTATATTCCTATGAGTGAGTTACAGGATTTTACAGTGAATAATATCACTATTGATGATAATAATGTTATTGCCAATAGTGACGAAAAAAGAATGTTTGCCAGTGTAATGCAGAGAAATGACCCCCATTACAAAATAACTTACGGTCATTTCTCCACGTAGAGGAATGACCCATGGGTCATCTCCCTACGTCGAGAAATGACCCATGGATCATTCCTCTACGTCGTTAAGAATAAAAAATATGGGAATATGGTTAATTATCGAGTTATGTGTGAAATTAAATAGATGCCACTTTGGATTCTCTTTTTAATCCACATCACACCCCATTCAAGTGTCAGACTTTTAATATTTATGCCTAAATGTTCCTTTATATAGTCCATAAAGTCATAATTTATGCTTGAAATAAACAAGAAAATGAAATACAGAAGAAATTTCAGTGGTGATTATACACCGATTGTGGTAATCAACTGTATACAAGCAAATAAATGTCTAGATTGAACTCGTTTGGAAGTGAAATGATTATTCAGTATAACATAAGTGTTGCAACCTGTTTTCAAAATTGTATAAAACATAGTTAACAGTAGAAAATGCTGGACACCAGCATTTTGTGGTTTTTGTATAATATTCTAAAGCATACATATTTCTAATGCTTGATTAGAGGTTAAAATTAGCATAGCACTATAGTCACTACATTTTATGCAAATCTGAAACTTGCATAAGTATTTCACAGCAAAATAAGAAATAAGAAATTGTCACTTCAATAAATATGACCCATCACGTAAAAAGGATCATCTGGGAATTCTGTAAATCAATAAATAAAAACAGATCAACGATAGTGCAGATCAGTTTAAGTTGATAATTAAAAGATGATTTTATAACAAGGTACAATGACTATTTTTCAGACAGCATACGTCATTAAAGCAAAAGGTGTCAACCCTGGTCGGACTGCGTAGTTCGCACAGCCTAACCAGGACTGACACATTTCAAAGTTCCCACAAGGTCGCTATTTGCGTGATGGGCCACATTAATGTATTGAAATAAATCATGTAGAAGTATAAAATCTATCAACAAGGAATTTCTTTAGAGATACGTCTCTACAGCTAAACAAAAACAAAAACGCAGTTAAAACTGATTTATGGTTCAGAATGAAGTCAGCTTTGTAACCATAAATAAATGACCAATAAAAATGGCGTTCGGGATAAAGGAACTCTAGGACTTTTCTTACGCACAAAGTCCATAACAACACAAAAAAATGAACACATGCATGGCAGAAATAAGGCCCGGGCAGGATTTGAACCCTTGATTTGAACGCCCGGACGAAAGGTTAATACACTTTTTACTGATCATAACCTCGAAATATTGACAAATATTTCACCTTTATATCTAAAAACTACTGAAAAAAAAAAAAAAAACGAAATAATACAACGAACTTCTATAAATATTATAAAAGCTAAACCACGGTCAAAATTTACATTGACAATCATTTTATACCCGTTGTGTGTTTTGACTAGTCTGGTATATTTTTACAAATGTGAAAGTTCACAACAAATGCATGGGTGAAATACAAACCTCATCCGGCGAAATTCGAGCCCATGCCGGGCAAATATCTTCGCTTTTTAAGGAGACCAAGACCAATACCATAACTACTGAGCAAGACCAATACCGTAACTACTGAGCTATAGAGAGATCTCCCATTTAAATCGAGATGAAGCCGTGCATAAAGGAGTGGTGTCCCCTAATAATATGCATGTGACAGAATATAGACTTTAAGTATAACTATATATTACTTGATATACCTTTCATTAACGGTTAATGTAATTGCTTGTTTTGGGATTACATGTTTAAAACACAAACTGTTATGAGGTAATATAAAAATTATCAAGTTGGATTTTTTTATTATCTCGGTACATTACGTGATTTTAAACCTATTATCTCAAACACAAACGATAGTATAAACTGACAATAAATAGCTTAACGAGTGAGTGGTATGTGGGATGATAATTGACAAACTGGATGAAACAAATTACATACCGAAAGAAAATTAATACATTACCTCTGTCCAGTCGAATATTTCCCGTTCGTTACATGTTTTTCTCCTACTTAAATATGGTTCTGTAGGCGGAGTCTCTAAATCTGCTCGGATTAACATACTTATTCTACGTGCTACAGTGTCTTTTGCGTCTTGATAAGAACTTCTGGGGCAGGTGTCCGAAAATTGTATGTTCTCCTTTTGACACAAGATACAGAATGGATTTCTGTAGAAGTGTCTTTGTAACAAGGTACTGACAAGGAGAGGGATATCTGAAACAACCAAAATTTTACGGTGGGAAATTTACAATCTGTCGTAATTTTTGCAAGGTCTTTATCGTCAGTTGGAACATTCTCAGTACCCTAACTTGATAGTATTTACAAACAAACAAATCAAACTTATGTACATAAGATATACACACCTGAATATTCTAGAAAAATATAGAGCATCTTTTGTTTTTCTTTTCCATTGTGGTTATTTTTAAAGACAGGTTGTTAGTAAACAAGCTGTTTACTAATCGTGATGTCATCTTTCTAGAAACAACTAATCTAGAATTTTCCAAGCTGATGTAAATAGGGGTGACTTACTCGGTGATTTTGAACTTTGAATGAGTGGATGATAAAGAATTTGTGAAAAGTGTTGGATTTGAATTGGAACATAGATCTGTAAGTTGGAAATGTTCATATTTTATACAGGTATCTCATATCTATTTGCAAGCTAAAACTATTGTTAAATTAGGTTTTAGGAAGCAGGAATTTTATATTTTTTGTATTTTTTGTGCTTACTTTTGAGGGATTTAATCTTTCTTTTGTTCTAGATTAAAAATTGTCACAATTTTATTTAAACTTAACTCTTATTCTACTCTTTTATCTGTTGTCTTTTGTTTTTTATTAATCAATAAATATTCATTGAAGTCTACACCTCAGTCATGCTTTAAAGACCAAACCTTTGTCCAGGCCAAAATACACGAGACTGTTACTGCTATGAAGATTCATGAACCATTCTTATCAGATGGTTTTGTGTCACTAAAAAGTGATTTTAACAAGTCTAACCCTTATAAATTTTACGTGATATTGGAGCTTCTCAATCTCATATTTTAGCAGATGTCCTGTCTTTTTCCGAGAAGACTTTTTCTGGGACTACTGTCCTTATTCAGGGTGTAGAATGTGGATATATTAATGTTCCGCTTCATAACATTTATTGCCCTCAGACTTAATAGTCCAGTGATTGTTGGTATTAGAACAAAAATATCTTTTTAAGTTGTTCATAAGTTATTAGGCAATGATTTAGCCAGAGATAAGGTAATTTTTAATCCACTTGTAGTTGACATACAATGCATGGTTCAATAACTCGATCCGATTGATGAAGAATTCCTAAACTTTAACTTTCATGCGCAGTTACTAGAGCTATGGCAAAGAAAGCCATTCTGACTGAAAAACAGTGTGATATTGACTAATCTGATTCTTTGTTGGGTCATCTATTTAAAAATGAAATTAACAGATCTATTACACAAAACCCGTCTTAAAGTCAGACAAATTCTAAACGTAATTCATCAGAATTTGATTACCGGTATAAACGATATCTAAACTCAAAGGTAATGAAGGCCATGATACAAGATCAAGGCCAAAAATAAGTGAGGACCTTAACACTGATCCAGAAGCAGCTCCTATATTTGAAAAAAAGCTGTCAGTGAAACTTGTCTTTCACAGGAACCTGTCTGTTTTTATATAAAAAAAACGGAATAGTAATGAGAAAGTGGCGCCCTCCTGAAGTCTCTGTTGATGATGAGTGTGCGGTCAAGAATCAAGTCATCATTCCTAAGTTTTATTGATCAGAAATATTAAGCTTAGCTAACGAAACACTTATGTCATGTCATTTAGGTACCAATAAAACCTATTACAAAGTTCTTAATCTTTTAGAGAAAACTCAATGAAAAAAAGAAAGAAAGATATGACAAGAATACTAAATAAAGAAATTTTAAACCTGGAGATAAAGTGTAAGCTTCTTTGGAAATTTCTGGTAGACATCCACAAGCAAGATATTTTGGTCCTTATTCTGTATTGAAAAAAGGCCAGTGACTTAAATTATGTTAAAACAAGTCCTGACGGATGAAAGCACAAGGATTTATGTCATATCAATATGTACATGTAAAAGAGTTTGTTGATAGGGATAATTCAATTAACAGTTTACTCAGTCCCTCAAAATCAAAATCGCGTTAAACACAAAGACATAAAATGTGAAGAAATGAACTTATCCTATTTGTTCAAATTTCAGAATCTAACGTCAAGAAATTTGGATCAAACACTTTCACATTCAGATTGTAATCGACAAAATGAATTCAAAAAGTTAATTTCTGAATATCAGCCCCTGTTTCCTAATATACCAACACGGACAGATACAATATACTATGATGTGGACACTGGAAATTCCAAACCAGTGTAATAAACATCCATATCCCAAGAAATTTGAGCATCTTAGAGAGGAAATCAAGTATCTATTCGACAATGACTTTTTTTTTAATCTAGTCAAAGTGAACGGAGTTCTCCGTTCTCCCTGTATTCTCGTACCAAAGCCAGATGGAACTTTTCATAAGTCCACTAACTATAGAAAAGTTAATGCTGTGACCAAGACTAATTCGTTTCTAGTGCCACAAATAGATGGCTGCATCGATAATATTGGTCATGCAAAATATGTAACCAAATTTGATCGTCTGAAAGGATTAAGGCAAATTGCTATCAGTGAAAGAGCTAAAGAGATCTCTGCATTTGTAACTCCTGGTGGACTTTATTAGTACAGAGTTATGCCTTTTGGGGTGGGTGAAAAACTCGCCGACAACATTTCATCGTTGTATAATGTACACTGAAATGAACTTCTAAACGGCCACTTTTGTTTCTCCTATAAATTGGAGCAAGTATAAAAAATGTTAATAAAAACAAATTATGACGTATATCTGGACGTCAACCATGGTGTTGTGGTGAAAAGATTCCCGATTTTGCCAACAGAAGAACTCCCTTTTTCGAAAAAAGGAAAACTAGTTGCTTGCGCATGCGTGGTGTCTACCAGCCAAAAAAGTTTAAAAAAGATAAACATAAAATACTAAACTTCTGTAAGCAATAAGAAAAAACATGAAAATTATTCTCTGTGAAAGAAATGTTATCTGAAAAAAAAGCACGAAGTTTTCAAAAATTGATATCTCAATTTACAATGTTGAGTGAATGGACGACAAATAAGTTTCTTCCGCAATAACATTAAATGAATTCTCTTCAGAATTTGGCTCAGGCATGTTTTCAGACCGGGAAGTTATTCTGCAAAAAATGAAACCAAATAACCCGTCCCTTTTATAGGCAGCGGACGCGAAAAAACGTCAATGGGAAATTACAGCTTAAAAGCGGCCGTTTAGAAGTTCGTTTCAGTGTATTTTCATGTACAGTAAAGTGCAATGGTGTCTTTTATATTCTAACGAAAGACAGTTTTAATTCCTAAAACTTTTCTTTCTTTTAGGAAGGGAAATGTTATGTAACTAAGAGATACAGTGACCTGTTTTCAGAATATTCTAGAAACATAAAGAACATTGATTAGTTTTTCCATTGTGGTTATTTTTAGAAATAGCTTGTTAGTAAAAAGCTGTTTACCAATCCATGTTGTCATCTTTCTAGATTTTCCAAGCTGATATAATAGGGGTTACTTACTTGGTGATTTTGAACTTGAACTTAGACTTGTGGCTTGGAGGATATAGAATTTGTGAAAAGTGTTTTGAATTAGAACTGGAATATACATTGCTCATATCTATTTTCAAGTTAAAACTATTGTTAATTTAGGTTTTAGGAACCAGGAATTTCATATTTTTATTACTCAAACCATAACTCTTCATTTTGAGGAGCTTATTCTATCTTTGGTTCTAAGATTAAAACTTACCAAAAGTTCATTAAACTTAACTCTAGTTGTACTCTTTTGTATATGTTCATTAATGAATATTGTTAACTGTTAAAGGATTGTTGCTGGTTTTTTTTCCTCGTTACGCTTGGCTAGTAACAAAGTATTTTTTGTTATTTATGTTTTTTCTAGGAAGTTAATATCTGAAAACAAGAGTAGGATTTTTTCATTTAGAAATAAAGCAACACTGTAGGCTTACGTTTTACAACAGTTGACTCCAAAGTATTTAACTGACTCGTCGATTTTAGAGCTATACGTTAATGTATATAGATAACCGAACATGAAATGTAAATTCTCATTCAAACATCTATTTTTACTTTATTTGTAACTGAATCTGCATAACTTTTAAATTTCACTAAGCTATTGGTTATATCAATAAGTTGTGCAATGTAAGGAAAGTATAGCCATAGTCTCAATTGCATACTCGGACGCTGTACATATACCGAATAAACGTACGGTTGAAACCGAAAAGCGACGTAAGTTCTGCTGTCTTTAAATCAGAAAACCTAAACAATGGCAAAACTATTTTTCTTACGGTGTCTATAAGCTACGTACGTTATAACGAGTGTAAATCGTAGGGGTGTAGCTATAGCTGTTGTCCTCCTTTTGTACATCTAAATGGAAGAGCAATTGAGGAATAGCATGTTTCCGTCACTTTTTTCATGTCTTCAGTACAACGAAATCTTGTATGGAAAGAGATTTGTTTTCTGTCTGTACAACAATTTTAAATGCCTTTTCATTTTTTCATCATGCATATCCGTTTAGCTGATACTCTATCTAAGTATTTATTTTCTAATGACAGGATTTGCACCTGTCTTTTTCACGTTTTCAATGTGATTATACTATTGTCAAGAGTAGTAATATCTAACTTCGTTTTAATCTGGCATAAAACTTTAAACTTTTGTGTACAGTAATTGCTTTAATATCAAATGAAAGTCTTACAAGGGCCCATCTCACACGAAGCTCTGTACGTCGAGTTTTTGTTGGTGCAAGTAGATTTCAATTTTAGTCCACAGTCAAATAGTTGTCTTGATAACTGCAGGTGCTCGGGCGGAGAAGAATAGAGGAGGCAACTTTTCCAGATCAGTCCTTTTGATTCTGAAAACGTCGTGCTACCATTCCAAACATTCGGACATGATGCCACATAGAAATGCCATCTGAAAAACGCAACTTTGTATTATCTTCAAGGGTTATACATGTGTTTTAGATATGAGTATGGCTGAACTAGCGTCAAAAGTTTCCAAGTCATTGCAGATAAGTAATCTATTAATGATACTTAATTTAAAAAAAAGTCTTGACAAATCAATTTTTTTTTTAGATATACTGGTATTGACGTTGCCATGATAATACAGGGTGATCAATACGAAGTAAGAATGCCTGGTATTTTTTTTTTTTTTAATCACAAGTAATACTGATGTCAAGATCGTAACTGTTATGCCTCTTACAAAAGGAAAGGTTCGCTTGAGAAGCTTTTCTATTCTCTACAAGAGAAAAAAAAGGAAATGGATGTCGACAATCTTCGTTACTCTTCGTTCTACATGTTTGTTTCTTTTCATGTACAGATTGGATCCTCGTTTTTATTTCATGTTTTTCCGTAAGGCTTTTGAGAAATAACGGTGGAATAGTTTTCAATATTTCATGATTACCACGAGTAAAAATTACAGATTTTGTTTTGTAAGTCTTCTGTGGAAGACGGAAGCAGTAGTCTTTGCGTACTAGTTACCTAGCTAAACGGCGTGCGGCACTCCACCAGAAAGAAAAATGACGCAATTTACCCCACAATTCTTGCGCTTTACGTAAAACTGACTGTGATGCGTTGTTATGTAGAGGTACGCCATGTGGAATAATCGAAAAGAACCGTTTTGGATTATTTATTGTTAGAAACATGAAAAAATAGAATATTCATTTTTTTGTGAAAGATATTTTTTTTTCCATCGAGTGAACAACGTGGTGATGTTTTCGTCCGAGGTGCAGTCCACCACGAGTGAAAATATTACCAATGAAATTATCACAATGAAAAAAGATCGAACTTTTTTTTTTATAAAATATCCTCTATTATATAATAATTAAGGTGGGCAAGAAAAGACTGTTCAATCTAAAGTACTTGTATGAATTCTTTGTCAACTTCGAAAAAAGATAATCAACGTGCATAGAGAAACTATTTTACATTTGAGCCATGCCATCTGAAAATCCGGCTTAAAGGTGTCCCTTCTGATTTGGGGAAGAAAATTTTACAAAAATGCAAAAAAAGTCATCCTGAAACTCCCAAGGCCTTTTAATTTGCGTTCATTAAAACCCCAGTAGTCGAAAGCCATCCGACAACTCGAGAAATTAGAGATTTACTACGGCCCAGGTTGACACCAACGGGAGACACGTTTTATTTTTAGATGATCAGTTCTCTCATTTACATACCGGAATACGCAGACAAAGTTTCAAACATAGCATCCGAAGAAGACATTATGGAAAATAATTATTACATGTTTTTATGTAATGGAATCTAAGCGTTATCAGTCACGTGCCAGTCACTTGACATTCCCACAATGCTACATTGATTTTTGGCGCGAAATCTAAGAATACATCAAGAGGCTACGTTGCCTTTTAAGGGAATACCATCAAAAATAATTTTGTTTGTAATTTTATGAGTCTTTATTATTGAAGATTTGTTTTATTTTTTATATAAATTTAGTGATATATATACATCTTTTAATTTGGTGAGATGTAAAAATTCTAAATACCCACCTTTAATGGATCTGCCTACATTTTCGATCTATGTCAACCTGCTTAGGTCAACCTGAGCCGAAAATATTTTCTGGTGGTCATTATTTGCACGTCGATGTATCAGTCCACATTTTGATCCATACGATTCTAAGACAAAGCATATTTTACCCATCTATGGTTAGCTAATGAATTGTCAGCCACCATGTCTGACAGAGAGGCATTACATGCCTCTTTTTTTTACGGAGTACTGCCAATTTTTTTACTCTGAACTTCGGATAATTGCAGCAAGATATGGAAATGTTGGAGGCTGAAAATGTACCTCGACGCCTAGAAAACTTATCACTCTACGGTCCTTATAAGCATTCTCAGTGTTATCCTCTATGAGTTTCTGCATTTGAAAGAAACACAACTTCTGGTTGGCTAAATCAAATGCTTTAGACAATCGGAAGATGCGATACTTTTCCAAGGGATCAAACCTTCCTTACTGCAAGGTTTTCACGTATAAAAAAAACTATCGACTACTTTGAGGAAAATTCTCTCTAGATCATTGGTTTTAATATTTTTTAAACCTTGAAAAAGAAAAACGAGGATCACCTCTGCACGGGTTCGAATCCCGCCAGCGGCGGTTTGTATTTTAGCCATGCATTTGCTGCAAACTTTTATGTTCGTAAGATGGGGGCTCTCCCCGGACTGGCCGGTGAGCCATTTGTTGTATGAAATATGAAATGCTGCCTTATACAGCTTTCTATCATCAAAGTGATGACATTTAAGAGGGGAGGTGTTACGGGAGATCACTCCTTCCTTCCTTATTTCAATGCTTTCTGTAATGAAAAAATACATAACAACTGCTTTTAGGAAAATTCCTGTTAGCTCAGTAGTGATGGTGTTAGTCTTTTAAACATAAAAAAAAAAAAAAAAAAAAATTCCGATCATTTGGTACGCATAGGTTCAAATCTCGTCGGATGCGATTTGTATTTAAGCAATGTATGTGTTGTGAACTATCATATCAGTGACAAGAGTCAGAACATGTTGCGTATTGAGACTATGAACATTCTTAAGAATGGTTGGTGAATACGTACCCCGATGATTGTCTCCCGGACAAATACTATCACCTTTACTCCCGTTATGGTGGTGTAATCTTGAATAGGTTATACCCAGAGTGATGTACTGTCACACTTCAATGTTTTAATTCACGTAGGTATAGATACAAGCTCTCTATCTTACTCTCACTGTCTTTCTCTCTCTCACTCTGTACTCTTTCTCTTTCTATCTGTCTGTCTGACTCCCTCTCTCTCTGAATGAAGTGTTACCTTATTGTTTCCTGTACACCGTTACATGAGGCACAGTGTCTGTTTTTGTAAATGTCATCATGGTGGTAGCGATTGGACACAATCAACATGTCCTCAGAAGATGGGTAGTTTTCGAAATTTTCGGCACACATCCTTACAGTTGTACTACTTCCGTTGAAATGTTTTGGACAACTTGATGTCATTCGTAAGGAAATAAATGATCTTTCTGCAACTCCATCGGGAAGATTTTGAAAAGCAGGGTTATTAACAAAGGTTGTGGTACATTGCATTCCTGGTGACATCACTGTCCCTCCTTCTACATCCGGGCAACAGTCGTGGAATTTTTTGCAGTCATCGTCGCAAAAACATTTTGCACAGCATGGTAAATAATCACGAGAACGGTTGAATGCTAGCAACTGTCCAACAGTACACAGATCATTATACGGACACATTTGTCTCAAATCATCTATAAGATTAGCTTGTGCATATTTTCTAACGCTTACAAACATGAGCAAGATCAGGAGTTTCCACATTTTATTGTCTTGTGTTTAAGTGTCCATTAACGTTACGAAGACGGCGAAAACCTGTACAATAGCATCTGAAGCAAAAAGCATAAGCATCTGCTTTAAGGTGTTAAACGCGAGTGCGACCAAATAGCTAAAATGAACTGGTATAGAACTTTATGTAAAAAAGTCTATCTAACAGTAATTTAAGATATGCAATATTTAGCGGCAAACAAGAGAAAAAAAATTAATGATATCTATGACAATAGGAGATCATTTTCTACGAAATTATCCGTGTGGAAATAGTATTCTTCAATTTTGTCTAAGTACGCATATATGTTGAAGCTGAATAATGACAGACAGTCCAGAGCCGGATTTTTTCAGTAATTTCATCTCGGTGAATTGTGGTGTGCTTTTTGAATACGAAAGTCGACCTTTATCTTCATAATTTTGTATTGGCTTTTAAAATACGAATATTGTAGTCTTCACTTGTGGTGTTACATTCCAACTGATGAGAAGAAGCCATCTAGTAGTTATCAGCATTATCTACAGGCACGGCATTATTGTTTGAAAAGCATCATTATGCATCATTACTTTTATTATCAAAAATGTTTTTACACTTAGTAAAGGCCCATCTGCAGAGAAAAACAAACTTACCTACTTGTGTTCAGTGTTCTTCGTGTGTCACTATTCTTGATCTGTTAACACGCCATTTCTATACTATATATACAGCTCAATATCAATGACGTTTCCCTTATCAAATGATTATTTCCTATGAGGTAGTGTAGATATTCATGACAGTACCTCTTCTTGCGTAATTTGCGAAAGACAGTATCTTCCTGCGTATATTTTTTGCTTGGAATTTTTGCATTTTTTCTATTAAGTCGGGGAATAAGGACGTTTAAAGATTCGGTACTTCTGCGAATTCTTTATCTTGAAAATATGACTTACAAGTTTAAAAATGAATTAGCTCTATATAACACTAGGTAATAATATTGTAGCCAAATATTAGAAATTCTATTGTGCATTCTATCGGCAAGTTTAGAACAGTCTACCATGAACTATTGTAAAATATGACTGACAAGTTTAAAAATGAATTAGCTCTATATTACACTAGGTAATAATATTGTAACCAAATATTAGAAATTCTATTGTGCATTCTATCGGCAAGTTTAGAACAGTCTACCATGAACTATTGTAAGATAATTTATCTCATTACTATTTCAGACTTTGAAAATGGGAAAAATAAAATAGATAAAAAATAATAACAAAAATATAAAAATAACTAACAATGAAGTAGGTCGCTATCTTTACAAATAAAAGAAAAAAAATGTGAGCATTGCGAATGCCATTGTGAATGCCACATTGTTCAGTTCTATGTCGATTGTTTAGAACGTTATTATTACTTTATTATTGTTATTATATTTTTGAAGGTGATACAACCTCAGATGTTTAGCTACTTCCAGATTTACAAACAAAACTGAGATCCTTACTTAAGTTTAGCTATATGTGTATTCAGTTCTACTATTATCAAGAATTAAGTACATTTATAGTCTGGCTGCCCAGTAAAACACTTTTTTAATTCTCCGAATAGTTATTACATAGGATAGTTAACGTTTAACCTAATCCCACTTGACTTTGAAATATTTTAAATTGAAATAATAAACTAGACATGTCAATGGCTGGAGTCTTACGTCATGGAATTAATCCAAGATTTAATTTGATATTGACAGCTTCAATAGAATATTAATTAGAACATTATACAAGTTATATACGTGTTGATTTGATATAATGTTATCCAGAACAGTTATTATGAACTAATTAATTTTTATCTCAGACCTCAACACAATGGCAGCACAAAACATTTTAGATATTTTTCTTTGGATTACAAAAAGAAAGTGAAGATATAGGAAGATAGACAATATGAAATAGGTCTGAAAGAAACTCATTAAAGCGTACAATATCCCGACTAGGGAATTCAGGCTTAAAGTATGATCAGGTATCAGAGGCGCCATTGCTGCTCACCTATCCTAAAATGTAGCCTCATACAACTATTGTAGTATTGTTCATGTTAAATGAAAAGAGTACAATTTAATACTGGGATATTATTTATTTTCGACTTTTCACTTCTTTCAACTAGGAAATGTCTATTTAGTATGTCGTAGATCGGACGAGTCACGGTGGACAGCAAGGATTCGTAATTATGAACACTATCAAAGGAATTATATTCCATGAGAAGGCTTGATTACATACGCACGACAAGGCGTGAATCTTAATTAGACCGGTTATAAAATTTCCATTTTGATATTCGATAACCCTATCAATTTCTATTTCCCGTTATCTTATCAAATGACAACATGAATATTAAAATGAATGGATTGGTGATCTACCTCATTTATTATTTTTGAATGGGCTTTGAAATAATGTTGAAAACAACAAACAAAAACCTACAAATTCTTAAATGGTTATGACTTAATTATTACTTGAGGATCGTTGCAAGCCTACCAGAATCCGAAAACTATGCTAAATTGCATTCGAATGCTACTGATAGATTTTTTTCTAACTCTACGGTCCACGTTAATGCACCTTCCTGTTCGTTATTAGTAATCTGTATTAGTAAGTGAAAACATTTAACAAAAATTGTAAATACACATTCTAGATTTTTTACAGCTGTTATTGTACTCCTAAATTGATATGGCTAAAGATTTTAACACTAGTATTAGACTAATAAAGGTTAACTTTTCTAAATTGGTATTTTTTTTCTTAATTATGTGGATAAAAAAAGCTTATTTTTGGATATATTTGTGAAAAAAAAATTGTGTAAGAGTTGTGTGAGTGTGCAAGTGACCGTATTGATAAAGTGCTTCTTTTGATCTTGGTTCAATGAACAGTGCTGAAACGTCAAAAGCTAAACGGAAACGTATCATAAAGTAGGTATTCTTTGACGCTTCAGCACTGTATCACTGTTCCTGTGAATGGGGAAAAAGAAATACTTATGGTTATAGGAGGTTTTGACTAACGTATTCTACAAGTGTCGTAAGCCTTTGTTCATTTTCATAATTTTTAGAGCTTCTAATGATGGTAAGGTTATACAAGAGACTACTTTTCAGGCCTAATAAAGATGGTTTAATATCTTTGTTTTTACATGTGTATAAATATTCTTTAGTTTCAAGAAGTAATCTGTCTAGCTTCAAATTTGTCTCATTTGAACCTCAAAAACGGATTTTGTTTGTTTACTGACATCGAATGATCTAAATCATGAACAAGTCATGATAGAAATGCACTCCCAAATAGGTTGAATATTTTGACATTATTAAATGAATGTGATATAGTTTCTTCACATTAGCATGTGCGCAAACATTAGTTTTTGTGATACACGTCGTTAAACAGAAAGTCGGCTTGGTCTTTTTTTACTGTTTTATTTTTCAAAACACTGCCATTAATACCACAGAAAAAAATCTGTAATTCCTTTTCTTGTAAATCTTTGCGGCCAAAGTACCTGTTAATGAATTATCGCCTAAGGCTGAGTCAAGATAAACAACAGGAAGAAAGTCAACTGTTTGAGGCTTTTGAAAAAACAAAGTTAACGATTAAGTTTTACTGTTAAGCATCTGCAGTTTCATCTTTATATTTTCTGTCCTACGATAGAAAAGGTCTAGGTTATCCGGAAAAATTATGTAAACTGTAGACCATTTTCCGTTTTAGCTTAAAACCTGGACGATCTGCTTAACAAATATGCTGTGACGTATAAATAGTGCCTCTGTAAGTATACTGTAGTTATATAGATATAGGAAAGGAGCGTCATTCACTTCATTTATGCTTTTTTTCTCATGGAGATCGAAATATGTATCTACACAAACGGCAATGACGTCATCAGACAAAACATAAAAACCATCGTAAACAAGAGAAGTAGCATCAATAAATGCAAGAGTCGCGCTATTCTGTCCAAGTTTGGTCATAAGTGAATTGTACTCTGAAAATTTCAGCTTTAGATATGGGCATATATATAACTCTGTTACAGAAACTGGAGCTATTGTGCCGTAAATCTGGCACACTATAGTTACTCCGTCGTATAAAGATATGTTGAACATGTCCAACGTTTCGGCAAAATACATTTGGCCAGTCATTGTCTTTCGCACTGTCTTTCGTACTCACAAACATGGTATGAGATTGGGACGCTAATTTTCGAGTGTTGTTTACGATAAAGTCGAAAGGACATTCTTGGGATACTCGAATTGTTATGGTGACGAGTAAAAAAAAGTTTTTATCGTTTGCTTTTTCCGTATAAAAGAGAACGCTCACTTGTTGACAGCTACAGGCTTTAAAACCGAATCGTTCTTGAAGACTGGATGCAAGTTTAGCTTCATCGTCTCCAGTGTACCTGACAAGCTGCCCGTGCGACTTGTCAGGTTTTGCCGGACTAAACAGTAGAGTTACAGGCACAATTATATTTGACATTGCATCAGAGAACTTCAGGCAACGCCCATAAAACACCACAGAGTTCCAAGGGCAGCACAGCGTTCTACAGCGATCCTGAAATGTTATATGATACAAGCTCTGGTAAAAGGGAGCTTAATGAATTCCCTGGCGCATTACACCAAGCAAGTCTTCACATTAGCATGGATTCTTAAAATGAATTTTGTCCAAAAACGGACAGCATCAAGGGGTAAACTTGCACTTGGGCGTACAGAAAGATAACCATAAAACTTTCGGCCGATTTCAGCCTGCAAGGACTGCAATACTTTTTGCAGACGCATTAAGCTCCAATTTCACAGAGTACGGCTCACATACATCTTAGTAGTCTTTGAATTCATAATTCATACTTGAATCAGAAAGTGCAACACATAAACACACCGATGGCTTTAATGATCTCTTTACCAAGCGACAAGAAATTCAATTTGCCTAATTTGCAAGTATTTGCGAGCAATAAAACTATTTAGTATAACACAATTGTTAAAACTTGTTTTCGACAATGTATAAAACATGTAGAAAAAGTAGAAGTTGCCGGATAAAAGCATTTTGTGCTTTAAGCATAGTATATTCTTACGCTTATTTTTTTCAGGTTTCTGAAACCGAGGAATTGCTTGATTAGAGGTTAAGAATTAGTGTGGCAATATAGTCAATGCATTTTACGTAAACCTGCAAATTGCACAAGTAATGTGCAGTAAAGTAAACTGCCATTTTAGTAAGAATATTACACAAAATCATGGATAAAAAAAAAATTAATCACCGAGAAATTTTCCTAAAGATAAATATCTACAGAAAAAAAAAAACCCGTGGTTATAACCTAATAGTGCGTATTTATGGTTCAGAATAAACTCATCTGTGTAAACATTGGTAAATAATCCTTAAATATGGTGTTCGGAATAAAGAACACTCTGGTGATTTGTCCTCATTAAAAGTCGGAAATGACAAGAGCGATAGTAGGTTGGTTGTGTTGGGGTTTAACGCCACTTTAACAGCTAAGGTCATATCATGGCGGTCGGTGACGCACATGTGTTTCCTGGCTTCCTCATACCAGTACTAACACTACTTTCTTTCCAAAGCCACCGGCTACTTTTCTCACATGCTTCTGCAGCGGTGAGAGGCGAAAATACGCCGGAAAGAAAGTTCGCCTTAACCGGGTATCGAACTCACAAACACCAGGTCATGAGTCCAACACGCTCACCACTGAGCCATCCGGGCGCGCGAGAAGAGCGATAGCATTAAAGGATTCCAAAACCTGAAATGTATTTTCTATTTGTCATAATATTTGTACTCCTGAAGCCGTATGGGCCAATATTTTGCATGTAGAGAAAATAATAATTATAGTTTCAAAAATAAGGAAGAAATGGGTCCAGAACTGGATAAAAATGGCTGAAATCTAGTATAGATGTATTTTTTTTTTTTTTTTTTTTGAGTAAATATACATGTGTCACATTCTACATTTTTCACAAAATTCTTTGTCTTGAGAACGTGACAGACCATAAGAAAAACCTTGTGAGCCCTGTAGATGCCACATTGTTCAGTCCTGGGTTGATTGTTTTAAACGTTAAAGTTGTAATTGTCATGGATGGGTCAATTTCGATGTTCGTTCAATGCATCATTTTATGTATCATGTTGATTAAATGCAGTCATTGTGGTGGTCACATATGTTATTTTAGAATGCGCATATCATTTTTATTCTTTTATAATATCAAACGTGTAAATTATCAATTTTGGATCACATAGTCTTTTTACTTACAGGTTTTTTTAGTATTTTACATGAAAATATCAAGGTCCTTATTCACCAATCACTCTTATTTATAGTTTGATACTCCAAGATTTTCAATATCTGAATGTAGCACAAACTTTGATTGGCTAAATCAAATTGTTCAGTCAATCATAAGTTTTGTTACTTTCAAATTTGGAAAATTCCAGAATTCCTCCTGAATTTCAGCTATATCTGTCTCCAAATCTAATAGAATACAGAATTGTTTATTGACGAACCTGGCTGTCCAGTACAACAGTGTATTTTAGATTAAAGTCTCCAGACAGGTGGTACCTAACATAGCTTAACTTTTAACCTACTCCCATTTAACGTTGAAATCATTCAGAATGAATTATTATCATGTAGATATGTCAATCACCGGAGTCTTACGTCATCAAATTTATCGAAGAGTAAAACTTAATATTGACAGTTTCAATATATAATTAATTAGGACATAATACCATTTATATACGTGTTAATTTGCAATAATGATAGAACAGTTATTATGAAATAAGTAAGTTTTGTATTAAAACTCAACACATTGAAAGCACGAAGCATCTTAAAAAAAGAAAAAAAAAACGGATTACAAAAAGAAAGTCAAAAACAAGAAATAAGACAATATAAAAATGTCTGAAAGAAACTCATCTAAGCTTGCAGTATTGCAAGCAGGAAATACATTTTCACAGTATGATCAGCTGTCAGAGGCGCCATTGCTGCTCATCTATTCTAGACATTTCATTGTGTGACAAGTTGAAGGTGAACCTTTAATGATACTTGTATCTATTTATTAAAATGTAGCCTCATATAAATATTGTACAAAAGTTTTGTGCGTGTATACGGACAAGACTTTATACTACTTTAATCAGGGACTACCTATTTAGTATGTCGTTGATCGGGCAATCGACGGTCGACAGCAAGGGTTCGTAATTGTAAACTATATCAAAGGAATCAAACCACATGAGAGGGCTTGATTATATCGATACAGTAAGGTGTGAATCTTAATTAGACCGGTTATGAAACTTTTCATTTTGATATCAGATCAACGTATTAATTTGTTAAACTCTTCATCTTATCAAATACATGTAACTACATGTACATATTAAACGAATTGATTGATGCTCAAACCTCGTGTTTAATTATAGAACATGCCTTAGAATAATGTTGAAGACGCCGCAAAACAGCGTACGTATTCAGCTTTTCGAATGGCTAAAAATAAATAACTACTTGACCATAGCAGCGAGCCTATTATAAGCCGTATTTTCAAACTACTGTACTCTTAATTTCTATCAAGTGCTTAGTTCTAGACTTAGAAAATAACGAAGATTCTGATTTGCTAAACCATTAGCTTCAGGTATTCAGGTATTGCATTACTTTCAAATGTAGGAAATTCTTGAAAATTGGATAAAGAGTGGTTAAAAAAAAGATTAACTCAAGCCGAACAACAGGCCATATAACAATTAAGGTAAAACGGAAAAAAACAGCCGCTTGTCAATAGCTGTCAACTCTATGTGTGAACTCTTTAAAAATGTTTTGGTATTAAGGATACAGAAATTCATTTTCCTTCAGACAATTTTGTTTAAAATACTAAACACGAACCTAAACAGAAAGTTTTATAAGATTAAACGACAATATCTTTAAGCTCCCATGATAATGTCATGGCCCTTTGACATTCGTGCGTCTGTACATGCCTGCGCTAACTTGTATTCGAAACGTCGCCCTCAAAACAAATGAACAAATTCTGACCGAATTTACATAGCTAATCCTACCATGGTCTTCTTGAGAATGGTTTAAGGCATTTGGTTCCATTTCAACCTCTTGTTCCCATGGCAGCAAACCGGAAAATCTTTGCTAAAAAGTATCTTTTCCCCGAAGCCATTAATTCAAAATTATCTGCATATCGGCATAATGATTTTTGCGTACTTCACCTTAAGGTTCTTTGAGCGGCCGTTTGGGTTTACTGCATCTGTGTGTACATTATAAAAGCGAGTCATGGATCTACAGAATCATCTACTTTGTCTAACAATCGACTTGATCTGGTGTATGTTGGTTTTTGAACATTTAGAAAATTTACAAAAAGCAGATTTTCGACTCATATCAGCCTGTGCGGATTGCACAGGGTGGCTTTGGTGGACCTTTTGGAAATGCGTTGAAATTCTCATTTCTAAGAGCATGATTATTCTTTTTGTATGCGTCAAAGAACATGACTGACTGGCTTATCATTTTAATTTGAAACTGGCTAACACAAAGCTAGAAAATAATCGAAGGGACATAACTGTTTTTTTGTTTTTCAATAATTTTACCTTTCAACTCCCTTTGTGCTCAGACCACATCATTAAACATCCAGTAGTATATTGTGTTGCCTCACTACGAGAGTGCTTCCGGGTCATAGGAGTCCAAAGTAGTCCTATATATGAAATTTTGCAGTAGAAGTAGTGTTGCACTGTTTCATGGAGCTAAGAAAGCTTAGTTGTATACATACAAGCAGGTTTCTGTATAATAGAAGCGAGGAGAGGTCAGCATCAATGTTTTCAAATAGTTTATTGGCTTACAACTTATTTCAATATATTTTGGTACATGTAAACAAACATGTAAAACAGCTCCCTCGTAGAAACCTTTTATGCTTCACATGAAAGTCATGCGACCTTCTTCCCGCGTTTTCCAGTCGTATGATCTTGTTTAGTGGTCTTCTTTCTCTTTTTTAACGATTTTTTTCTGATTTTTTTTCTTCTGCTAAGATTTATTTGCTTAAATAAATGGAGAGATCATTTGCAGCCATGGCAAATTAATGCAACAAATCTTTTCGGAAATTCGTCATATAAAATTAAACCACCTGTATTTCCTGGTTTTTCTTTTTTATTTCACTTTACTTACAAAACCACGAAATGGACTATCAAAACAATTTTGCAAGAAAAATATATTTAGACAGCAAAGTTTGTGGCAGTCTACATTTTCAACTCATCACTGTTGGAAAGGTTTGATGACCTTTCTAATGATTTTGATTTGCGTAAAATTTTCAAATTTAGGCAGAAGCAGAACCACATTGATGTGTTTTTATTGTATATTGAGTGGACTTTCTTGTATCCCAGGAGAAACAAAACATGACGGTGAACAGGTGGTTTTGAGAAGGAAGATTCTAGGGTGCTCTATTTTTTTTTTGTGTGGGGGGGGGGGGGGGGGGTGGGGGATAGCAAAAACAAATTCGGTTGTTATGTTGTTCTTTTCGTGCTGTTTTATTGAAGGACGAAGGACGTACTGAAACAGCAACAGACGGAAAAGCAAGAAGTTTGCCAATAAGCGATCTGTAAAGCTTCAATGATGGCCGGTTTCACTTTATTTTCAATTTGTCCAAAAAACAGTGAGACTGACAGCCTAATTATGAGAGTACCTTCGATTGAAAAAAAACAAAACAAAACAAAAAAAAAAAAACGATCAGTCATAGTAAGTTTATTTTTTATAGTTTATGTTTTGTGATTCAGGTCTTTATTCACAATCAGTTCTTATTTTAATTTCAAGTCTTATCCTGGAGTAACCCAACTTCTTATTGTTGCTGAATCAATTGGTTTATCAAGTTATATTTAGACCAAACTTTGTAAAACGCTAAATATGATACAAGTACTGCTTCGTGATTTTTTCATATCATGGTTTCTTCCTTATCTCAAGACTCTTGAAAGAAAGCCTAGATCACTTATTTAACTCCAATCTGCTAACAGACCTTTTTTTTTTTGGACTTTTTTTTTAGTTTAATTCGTAACTTAAGACAATTAAGTAACAGACTAAATAAACACTCTCATATCCAGAGTTGACATAATGATAATAAATAAATAAATAATAAACCTAAGTTCGTATACTGGGTTATTATTCTTTAAATTATTTATTTTGCTCAGGCGAGTCTGAAACATTGTGTGTTCACTGGATTTTGGAACATTACAATAGACAGTCTATTTTAAGGACGGTACACACAATAAGTTTGGTCTCATTGAATTTACCTCAGAGATTTTTGTATCATGATACACTTTTGTTCCCGCATAAATACAAATCTTATCATACTCTTCTTTGATACTCTGTCGGCTGTCCCCGCCAGAATGCTGGTTAGTGGTAGATCCAGTGTCAAAATGGTGCTTACAGAGCAAAATGTAGTGATCATAACACCATTATGC
The DNA here is from genome assembly GCA_943736015.1 of Tridacna crocea. Lineage (NCBI taxonomy): Eukaryota > Metazoa > Mollusca > Bivalvia > Cardiida > Cardiidae > Tridacna > Tridacna crocea. The sequence continues at coordinate 43,338,273 of OX031068.1, read as the reverse complement.
ATAATGAAAATTGCGTTGGAAAACTCGGATGGACCATTCCTTGTGTGAAGATGTTGGACTAGTACATGGAAAATATATAACCTGCCATTCTTGTTTATCAGGAAAGTGCCTTGCTTACTCAATGTGTATACAATTTAAATCATCAACGAATCTTCAGGTAACTCACCTTCCAGGAAATGCTAAGCTGTGAATGAATATTACTCCGATACAAACCTCAGGAAATAGAGAGTTGTCCGAAATCAAATGGCCGGTAAACACACGAGATAAACATCAGAGACTTTTGTGTCTGAAACATGTCTTAATGTCTTACTGTCTGTACATCCCTAAAGCATATATTGTAAGACTTTTCTGCAGTTTCATGAAACAATATTAGATTTAGAGTAATACCCTGTTTCCCAAAATGTGTATTGGAGTACAAGCCAATCACAGCTTAGCATTTTCTGGAAGGTGAGTTTTCTGTAGTTTTGGTGGTGGTGTAAGTTTATACACGTTGATTAAGCACTTTCTTGTACACAAATATGACAATGTATTTCCCAATAAGGACATTCAAAGACTTTGAAAACGATTGCATTGGGAGGAAGTTTTTCCACACATTAGCGATAATAGCATGCATATTGTCGTCATTACTTGCTCTGTAAGCACCATTTTGACACTAGATCTTCACGCTAAGATAATTCTGACGAGAAAACTTGACAGATAAGGATAAGGTTTCATAGCGTCGGTTTACTTCAAAGACCTTGTAACTACAGCTTGAAACAAGCTATGAGGTTTTTGAAGTAAACCGACGATATGACTTGTATTAATAGTGTGTGTACAGAAGTGTATTATGATACAAAAATCTTTTCGATTTATTTCATGAGACAAATCGTACTGTGTGTACTGTCCCTAGAACGGGTTCATTAAACTCAAGGAAAATCGTATATTAGATGCTCAGACAGTAAGAATTTTTTCAGGTTCAAAACTCTCTGAGATTTATCTTACTCTCTCTGTCGAGCTTAAGGGACTGACTGACTTGACTCCATTATCAAAAGTTTGACTCTATGCAAAACAATGGAATTTTAGAGTAGTCAAAAGTCAAAGCAGTTGAATATGGCAATCTGAATAAGCCTCCAACGACTGAATTTGTTATTGATGGGAAAGAAAATATTGTTGAAAATGTAAAAAACGCTGGTGACTTTTTTACACAATGTCTTCAAAAGCCCCTTTCTTCATAGTCTCATGATTGTGTCGTAAAGGGTAATATAACAAGTTACCTATATAGATAGATAATTTTACAGTACATCTTTCAATACGCTTTAGGCACGGGGCTGGATGGGTCAGTGGTTAGCGTTTCTGACTCGTGACCGAGCGGTTGCGGGCTCGATATCCGGTTGCAACAAACTTTCTCTTCAGCTATTTTTAATTTCTCACCTCTCAAAAGCAGTCAGTGCCTTTGGAAAGAAAAGTGTGTCAGTGCAGGTGTGAGAAAACCATGAAACACATGGGTACGTCACAGACCGCCATGGATTGACCTTAACTGTTAAAGTGGTGTTACACCCCAATACTAGCCAAATCAAACGCTTCAGCCGAGCCCAGCAGTAGCTCAGTAGAATAATGACCCGGGTCATTCCCTATACATAGTGAAATGACTTCTGGGCTCATTTCTCTACGAAGAATAATGTCCCGGGTCATTTTGTAGGACAGGGTCATTTCTCTGCATTACACCGGCACTGGCCGCCGCGATATACGTGAAATAATGTTGTTAATGATGCTAAACACTTCAAAATCAACCATTATGTTTTAGAGTTTATGAGCAGCAGGGCCAGTGGATTAGGTCCACGTGGCATTTATGATTGAAAAGGCACTGCTGATCGTAGAAACTGGTGAGAACAGGTAAAAGTGCATTTCCGTGATGCACGAAACAAAGCAAATTAAAAGGAAAAAAAAAACATGTATTCTTAAATACAATGAAGTCTAACAATTGACTAATTTTGTAGGTAAAATGGCCGTTGGTGTTGCAGAAAATTTAACTATAGCAAAAGGTTTTGACCCATGATACGGTCAATACTATTTGCTGATGCATTAAGCACCCTTTTCACAGAGTATTGCTCAGGTTTTTGTGTTCTAACATTTTTTTTGCTGGTCGACTGTCTCTGTCGCTTTATCAATAACTGCTTATATTTCCGTCTCTCTCATGCGACTTTGAGCATAAACAAGTGAAGGCACACAAAACTTTACAAATTTTAATTTCAAACACAAATTACAGTCAAAAGACATGTTTCAGTAAGGTCATATTGAAAGCATAGACTTTATTAATTGTACGGTCAGGTGGCAGGGGACTTCGAAACTTGTTCACGGCTGTGGTTAATCATGTCGCCCCGAGCCGAAGGCGAGGTGGCGACATGATTCACCACAGCCGTGAACAAGTTTCCAAGTCCTCCGCCATCTAACCGTACAACGAATTTATTATACTGCAAAGTTTCACCCTTTCAAAGCGCGTTAAGCAAAAGTTTCCTGTTTTATAGTTTCACGAATCGAGTATGCTGACGAAATAGAAATTCCCTTGTGAGTGCCCTAATTCAATGAAAACCGACGTCACTGCAAACTGACGCCACTAAAACGTGCAGTTTTGTGCATAAATATGCAGTCTGGTGATCGATCGACGCCGCCATTTTGGATGTTTTGCATGTGTACTGATGTTCACGGGGCACTCAAAAGGGGAACTAGTTTTACGTGTTTTTTGCCAAGGAACATGAAATATGTTCCCGGCATGTTAACCAATCAGATCACGAGAAATTTCTTTGCGGTTTAATAAGATAACTTGTAAAACTATATACTGTCAGATTTTTGCGGACAATAGGCCGCAGCCTATCTGTTGAAAAAGTTGACATTTATAATGTGCAGCTTTTAAGACAAAGTGGCCTCTGCATTCGTTCATAAACCAAATGTACCAGCCACGCCTATCTACTGGTGCAGCCTATACGATATGAAGATTAAGGTCAAAGACACATGTTTTATCAATGTAGAACAATGTTGAAAGCACACACTTTTATACAAGTACAACTTTGTACCTTATTTTGTGTGTATGTGTGGATGTACATAATTATATATGTGTAAATATGCAATAAGCTGCAGAAGAAAATCAGTTTACATATATTTTTAGATAAGTACGAATAGACAAAAACAAGCATTGTGAGGTATAGAAAACAACAGCATTTCAAAACACCGCAAAATAATATGAGGTTATTTAACAAGCTTGGGTACAAAAATGAATAATATTGTATGAGAATACTGAAGAACTAGTCTATATTTTGGACGAGGCGACAGTCGAGTCCAAAATATAGACTGGCTCTGAAGTTTACGAATCCAATTGAATTCACTACTGTACCCAAACATGTTAAATGACCACTTTATTTTACACTTCTGTATTGACTATGGAGTAAACTACAAAAAAAGAGGGTCATTGGAGCGCTCACTTGAGACTACAGCTCTATATCAAAGCTCTACGCCATCAAGTTTCAGAGAAGAAGAATAAGTTTTCATTCTTTGTTCCTGTGTTTGAACTTGTAACCCCCGGGGGAGGGCTATTTTTTGACCCCAGGGGCATCATGTGAACAAACTTCATAGAGGTCTACTAGTAAATGCTACATACCAAATATCAAAGCTCTGCGCCTTCAGGTTTCAGTGGAGAAGATTTTTAAAGTTATCCTTCTTTGTTCCTATGCTCAAACTTGTGTCCACCGGAGTAGGGCTAGTTTTGACCCAGGGGCATCATTTGGACAAACTTGGTAGAGGTCTACTAAGAGATGCCACATACCAAATATCAAAGCTCTACGCCATCTAGTTTCAGAGGAGAAGATTTTTAAAACTTTTCTTCTTTGTTGCTATGCTCAAACTTGTGACCCTTTGGGTAGTGCCAGTTTTGACCCCATGGGGCATCATTTGAACAAACTTGGTAGAAGTCCAATAGGAGATGCTACATACCAAATATCAAAGCTCTACACCTTCAAGTTGTAGAGGAGAAGATTTTCAAAACTTTCCTTCTTTGTTCCTATTGTCAAATTTTCGACCCCCGGCTTGGTGGTATTTTTGACCCCAGAGGCTTTATTTGGCAAAGCTTGGTAAAGATCTACTAGGAGATGCCACATACCAAATATCAAAGCTCTATGTATTCTAGTTTCAGAGAAGAAGATTTCTAAAGATTTTGTATTTTTGTCCTTTTTGTTGCCATGGCAACCAGAGTTATGAGTGGAATTTATTTTTTTGAACAATTTAGGTAGAGCTTTACCCAAGGAACATCCCTGCCAAGTTTAATCAAGATTGGCCGAGTGGTTTAGGAGAAGATGTTTAAAGAAATTGTTGACAGACGATGGACGCTGGACCACGGACGCCTGACATAGGGCGATCACAATAGCTCACTTTTAGCACTTTGTGCTAAGGTGAGCTAAAAACACACAACATTTCACATGCGTCATGCTTAGAACTGGAGGCGAACGGTTCAAATCTGAGATTTTACATTTACTTTACTATAAGATCATAATCGTTATATCATTTGAGACTGCGCATTAGAACCATGAAAATACCTGAGACGGTAGATCAGTTCCCTGTTAGATTTTAAACAGGGCGATTTGCTGCACAAATATGCAGTAAAACACAAGCAGTGTGCTTTTTAGTAGTGTGATCTCATCGTTCGTGTAAGAATGTCTAGCGGAACCGCTATTCACGCCATAAACGCCCCTTTTCTCATGGAGATCAAAATATGTTCTCACACAAACGGCAATGACGTCATCAGATAAAACATAGAACCCATTATTTACAAGAGATGTAAATTTAATATGTGCTAAAATCGCATGGTACTGTTCGAGTTTAATCATTAATGAATTATACTCTGACAGACTAAGCTTTAGATATGGGCATATATAGAACTTATTTACAATAGGCCATGGATCTTTCACGTAATACTTGGAAAAAAGAACTTCTCTATCATAAAAGGACAGGTCGAAGCCAATAGACGATGGGACAAAACACAGCTTACCAGACATTGGAAATTCTCTTGCGATTACAAACTTGTTTAGATCCATTCGATACTCCCGTGTTGCCAGTCTTCGGGTGTTGTTGGTAACAAATTCAAAAGAACATGCTTTGGATAGGCGAGGCATAAGCTCGATAAGTACAAAGGTTTGCTTGTTGTTTGCTTTTTCTGTGTACATGATGACATTTGCTTGCTGAAGCTCGCAGCCACCGAATCCTAAATGGGTTTGAAGGTTAGCTATGACCCGGGCTTGAGCGTTTTCATCTACCCGAAAAATATTCCCAACTGGGAGATTAGAGGTAAGTGGACGAAATAATAACTTAACAGGCACAACCAAGTAACTGATCGAGTCGGAAAACTTCAGACAGGTTCCGTAGAATACCACAGAATTCCAAGGACAGCTGAGGGCTCTACAATGACCCTGAAACGGTAGAATAACTCATTTTCATAATTCATATTGAATTTCTCAGCTAGGAATATATACTTAAAACAATATTCTTTCTATCGTTGTTAATTGTTAAAAATAAACCACGGTTGTAGGTTATGAGGTACTATAAATATTCCACGAGAGCGATAGAACGGTTGAACGGTAACCGATGATAGATTTTCTGATGGAAAATACTGATTACCTCGAATCAATATATACCGTGAAGCTACATGGCGTGGCTATATAAGGTAATATGTCTTCCAATGAGAGAAATAAATGTTAAAACTTTGGAGACAATAATACATGTATATTATTGCTTCATCCGTCGTTAAATCTGAAATGTCGATACTTGGGTATAAAAGCCGAACAAACCTTACTAGTTACTAAAACCTAACTAGCTTTTTTTGAAAATATCGGGGAGCTACTGAAATATTCCTGGCCAATTGAATTCGTTTAAATACATTCACTGCGATATTGATTTTTTCTTATTCGTAAAAAGAACAAAACAAATGTCCGAATTCAGAGTTACGACCCTTATTACTCTCTTTTTTGTGTGATATTAAAAGTCTATCACTAGAATGGGATGTGATATTAAAAGTGTATCACTAGAATGGGGTGTGGTATTAAACGTCTATCACTAGAATGGGTCGTGGTATTAAAAGTCTATCACTAGAATGGGTCGTGGTATTAAAAGTCTATCACTAGAATGGGGAGGAATATTAAAAGTCTATCACTAGAATGGGGTGTGATATTAAAAGTCTATCACTAGAATGGGGAGGAATATTAAAAGTTTATCACTAGAATGGGGTGTGGTATTAAAAGTCTATCACTAGAATGGGGTGTGGTATTAAAAGTCTATCCCTACAATGGTTGTGATGCGGTTGAAAAACGAGTCCGATGGACAAGTTTTTTAACCCTTTCCCAAACGACAAATTTTGGACTCTTCCAAACTGAAATAGTTTGCAGACGACAATTTTAGATTTTGAGAAAGTGGCAGAAAGTTGTCAAAAAGGGTAGAAAACACTGTGGGAAAAGGAGAAATTGCTCGTTACGAGCAATTTCTCCTCTTCCCACAGTGTTTTCTAAAGACTTTTACCGCAGACAAGTAAAATCCGAGGCTTGTTTGGGCAAGGGTTAATCGCATCAAACTCCATTCGAGTGACAGATTTCTAATATCAGACTAAACCAACTGATTGTCCTATTCATGATAATCATAGTAAACCCCTTTTTATTCTAAAAATTATTATGAATAGTTCAATATGTGTAAAAAAGAGAAAAAAGTAGTTCAGGTAAACGTTCTAAAACTTTATCGTCCCTGGTAATGATACTCTATTTATCACCACTGCTGGTGTTATTCACTGTGAGATCAAAGTAATTCCCTGATATTAATGTAATAATAACGATTAAAGTAACTAAAGTTTCTTTCAAGTTTAGATGTAAGTAAAACATATTGACAAATGATTTGGGATCGTATTTGGTAGATATTTCAGCTGGATGTTCTGCCTGATATATATTAGATTGCAGAGATTGCAGATGGCAAAGTGTGTCAAAACCAAGGTGTATGTCGGTTCACACGAGCAATGAGCCATGATTAAGTTATTTCGCTAGATTCCATGCAAGTACTACACTGGTCCTGATAAATGAATTACTTTGTTTTTATCGTTGATTTTCTTGCAATATACACAGTCATGACTTATCTCGTGATAATAATATCACAACTAAATCTAGTAAGATTGGTTTACTAATCGATAAAAATATTCTGATAGTTGAGAACTACAAAGGACCTGTACACATATTTATCATAAACCATGTTACATTTATAGCAATTTCTCAAAAAGAAAAGGACCAATCCGTTGTTTGGTTACCTTTACATTTTATTAAGCAAGGGAGATAATTTGACTTATAAGAATGACCCCAATTGCAGAAGACTATAAACTTTCCTGCAAATACATTACCTGTATCCGATCATAGATTTGCGTTTCCTCGCACATTTTTTGCTTTTTCGAATCTTTTTCTGTTGTCGAGGTCTGGGTATCCATTCTGAGCAACATACTTAGTTCAGCCTTTGTAGTTTTTCCCACAGTGTGCAATGAGCTGTTAAGGCAGCTGTCTGAAAATTGTGTCATCTCTTTTCGGCATAAGGAACAGAATGGATTTCTGTACGTAAGAAGTTTGCGAACAGAAGTGACGTAATACGGGGCATCTGAAACAAACAATAAAATTCAAAGCTGAAAAATTATTCTTCGTTTATGTTTATGCTTTTTTCTATGTAGTTCCGATACCTGTAAATCTGCTTTTTGCATACATGTATGTATATGACCGTTTCCATTGACAGGTTATCTCAAACATCTGCAAAGGTAGTGACACGAATAGCTAACAAAATTCATCGTAACAAAGTCTTGGCTTTGGAAAAAAAAAGTTTACTAAGACTTTAGTTATATAAGTATCATTACAACATAAAATCCAAAGCATTTTTTTATTGTCATGTTTATGTGTGCATTTGTTTTATCGAAAATGCATGATTATGATCAAGAGTTCTATGTAATTATGATATTATGATAAAATAAGCGTAACTCTAAAATTGCTTTAACTCGCACGAATCTTTAGATTCCAAGTCTATTGTATTTGTATTAGATATGTGCAAAGAAGGAAAGAAACCAGAGAAGGACTCAGAAAACAAGTTAAAAAATACTGATTATACCAAAACAAGGTTTAAGCCGAAAAAAACTTTGTGAGTGTGTGTTTGTTCATGGAAATATTTTTTTTCACTCTCTAAGCCACTGATTCCGTGCAGTCTCGAAAGTCTGGTAGGTCGACTGCGTCTAGGTGTTGAATTAGGTTAATTTGTTTCCTCGGAAGGGGAGGACATTGTATCCTTATCTGCCTGTCTTATCTCTCTCTCTCTCTCTCTCTCTCTCTCTCTCTCTCTCTGGTGCAACACCTTTGGAAGCTGATCGTTAGTTTGCTGAATCGGGCCCTGCAATTGTGTTACTTTTCCTTTTTTCAATTGTTGTTGCTGTAACTGCTGCTGCTGAACTTATTTATCATTTTGCAGTTGTAACGTTAATGGTTGTGGAGTGACACTTTTGCGAAGACTTCATGTCCCTGTTTTAGGCGTCTTGAACGACAATACTGTGTAAAATGACTAGGAAAATTTCAATTTTTTCTAGGCCCCGTAAAATAAAGACCTCTTCCTGCAGCTGACAGCTGTTCTGCATTTCCATAATTTCATACAATATTTCAGATGAGAATGTTTAATTTGAGCAAACAGTGCATTTCTGCGCCATCTGCGCAGCAACCATGACAGCATTCAATTTACTGTGAAAAAAATAAACATCTCTTGAGGTCGATAAGGAAGTAATGTTTTGAATTATAATTGCATTCAATTTACTCTGAAAGAATTGAACATCTCTTGAGGTCGATATGATGTCAATATTTTAAATCGCATACCATTTTGTTTAACCCTTACAATATGACACGATCGTTTTGAGGGTACTCATGTGTTTTCATATTGGTGGCCAGTATCAGAGATTGAAACAAAAGGTCGACGAGACTGTCTGTTAATTAAGTCTGGTGTTCAGTTTTGCGTTGTCTGTACCCTTACAAAAGGGTGTACAGATAATTTAATATTTATTGATTCAATTTTGAAATGCGACGGCGCACTGCCTGTCTTGGTGTGATCTAAACCATTAAAACAGTGTTAAACTCCAATACAAACAAGTACAAACTGTTCAATGCCGCTTCAACATTTCCTTTTAGCCATAATTATGTCGGCAAAGTTCATATATTCAAATTTTTCAAAAGTTTCCATGTGTCAATATAAACGAATCTATGGAAAAATTCTTGTTTATGGAGGCACCCTTGACTCATTTCACCAAACATGTATGCTGGAGGAGAGCCACTGATAAAATATCAGTAAGTATGAATACTTCAGATAAAATTGGCTTGGTTTTGATTTCTAAATGTCTGTCTTGTTTGTTTTGATAAGAATCTTGATTCGTTTTCCTTTGCGGTTTCATATCTTCCTCGTACATGTCTCTGTTGTGAACTGAATAGAATGAAATATTATCATACAATAGCCTATATTGCTGTAAACAAAAGTTATCAGTATGAAAAACAATATTGAATCTTACAAGGACCCATCTCGCATAAAGCTCTGTAAGTCGAGTTCGCATTGGTGCAAGTAGATATCAGTCGACTTCCACAGTCAAACAGTGGTCTGTAGAACTTCAGGTGTTCGGGTGGAGTCGAATAAAGTATGCAACTTTTCCATATTTGTTCTTTCAATTCTGAAAACGGAGTGCTTCCGTCCCAAACATTGGGGCAAGATATCGCATGAAGGTTCCATCTGTAATGTGAAGCTGTACTTTAATTTAAACATGTATTGAATATTTGCATTTAAATACATTTTTCAACCACAAAGTGTACGCAAACAAAAAATAGGATTTTGTGAGTGTTTGTGTGTGCGTGTTTTTTAATTCAATTATATGACATATTGTCTGTTTACCTCCCCATTAGCAGTATTTGCGTATTCTTGTAGAAACTAATACAACGGTAATCTGTATGTTAACTATAAATAAAAAATCAACCATAACTATATGGTTTCATACCCATACGCATTCCAATACAAATGTTAACGCCCCAAGGGAGATACTTCCTTTAAACATATATATTTTACATCGATTGAGAAACAAGTTCTAACAACTTATACTAATCTCTCTCGATTCTGCTTCCTGGGAACTACACCAGTACTCGCGCCGAACGTGTGGGCCCATGAAAAACCCCGAAGTTGACACCCGCTCCCGGGAATCGAACTCAGGACCTTTAGGTTTTGAGGCCGACGCTCTACTTCACGACCACGGACTCCACAAATAGATACAAAAAGATACTTCCTTGAAAATATTATGGGAAAAGATAAAGGAAGTCACACTAAGTCTTTAAGACTAAGAGTTATTATGACCTGAAGATAAAAACAAAGAACCAGGCGTTTGAATGATCGTGAAAAACGTTGCAGGATCAGCTTATTTAGTACTGTCCTTACCCAAAATGAAGACAAAAGTAGAGGTCAAGATACAAAGCATAGGTGGACAAGTTCGAAACTGAAGCAAATTAGGTTATTTTTCTGATCCAAACTTTGGTAAGAAAACTTATCTAAAGTATTTTCTTTTACCAAAAAAGGCTTTAAAAGGACTTTATCTGTACCTCAGTTAAAACAGGAACTAGTTTCTTAGGTGATGAAACGGATGATCCATTCGAATATAGAAACCAATACTTAGTTATAAAGGTTTGAAAGAAGTGGTGCTATCTACTCAATACACATCACTGATTTTACAGCTTTTTGTCCAGCAATGTAAATTGCATTTATTGCCTTAATTAGATCAATTCTAAGCACAGCCTCTTAAACAACTTCATTGCTTCATTTTATACACCCAGCAAACCTTATAAACCGCCACTTTTGACATTTTGGCTGCTAAGCGCGACTCAGTGACCTTTATCGGACACCATAGATCAAGATCAAACTGCTCAGAACGTGCAGTCTGATCTTGGATCAAAACCGTCCGATAAGGAGATATTATTTCCCGAATTTAATTTTGAATTAACAATACTTGTGTGTTTACTATCTAAATGAAAATCATCTATCAGGATAAGGGTTAAGCTATAATTCCCTGTGGATCATTCTTTTGCATCACTGTCCAGAAAAGAGAGGTTTCATTTTCTTTAATACTTTGCAGAACCATTCATCAGAGTAAACATATACATCAGTCAAAGTCTAAAAAGAATAAATCGACTTGTTCTTGGTAAAAAAGCTTATATTTAACCTAAATTCACTCAACAATGAAAATAGAAAAGAAAAGTCTTGAAAACGTAATATACGTTTACTCAGACTACATGTTTATGCAGAAAATAATGTTTCTGTTCTTTTTTTTTTTTCTTATCGCTGACAAAATTTCAGTATCTGACGCTTTTTTTACTTGTTTTGCCTCATAGACATCATGCATGCGCAACCGATGTTTTTTCCCTTTTTAAAAAGGCATGCCTTCGGTTGGCTGAATCAAGGATTTTTTCATTGTGATAGGTTAAAATGTCAAGATGTGTGTTACTGTGTTTCTTTCCTTTTACATGTCTACTACTTAGTCAAATTTGCAGGAGAAATAAAAGTAGCTTTTTATGAGTTTTGCTGGGTGTTTTTTACTCGTTTTCATAAATACTTAATATTTATTGCATATAAGTAAACTAGTAGTTGCCTCAATGAAACATAATTATGAAGTGTCCCTATACATTGTTCTTTTAAAGATTCTTCTTCTAATTCTCACTGAAATATTGATGGGTTTCTAATTACGGTTTTAAGCCTATCACAAATTTGGTTGTTTTCAAATTTTATGGTACGACATCAAGTGCGATTTTTAAGTGGTTGTTGAACATGGCTCTGACACTCAAGAAAGTATGCAGAATGTTCCATTGTGTCCGTTACGGGATTCGAAATCAAGAGCGTTTATTAACGCTTATAAAGTAAATATACGGAATATTATGCTATTGTAACTTTCCTGGCGCTTGTATCTACTTCGAGCAGAGTGGAAAAATTTTATCGTCATACTACACCGACGCATTGTGGTTCGTAACCACAAGGTCACATGTTCGATATCCGGGAACGGATGTCAACTTTGAGAAATAATGGCCCAGATATTCGGCGTAAGTACTGGTGTAGGTCCCGGGGAATAGAAACCAGAGAGATAAGTATGAGTTGGAAAAAATTGTTTCTTAATCAACATCAATTAAAAAGTTTAAGCTAAATAAACTACTGACGCATTTACACTGTTTTACAAACTTGTGTATACATTTGTGTACAAAATATTACCTGACAGTTTCCTGTACTCCGTTGCAAAAGGCACAGTGTTTGTTTTTGTAAATGTCATCATAGTTGTACCGATTTGACACAATTACCATGTCCTCAGAAGATGGGTAGTCTGCAAACCTTTCAGCACACATCCTCACCGTCATTGTACTTCCAAAGAAACGCTCTGGGCAACCTGATGTCATTCGAAAGGAAGGGAACAAAGTATTGTCAACTCCACCCACAGCACTTTGAATTCTAGGATTATTTACGACGGTTGTTGTACATCCTATCCCAGACAACGGTACTAGGCCTTCTTCTACATCCGGGCAACAGTCGTGGAACTTCCTACAGTTCTCGTCACAAAAACAGTCCGAACAGCATAATGTATAGTCCCCAGAGCTGTTCAAGCTTAACAATTTTCCAACGGAACATAGATCGTTGTATGGACACAGCTGTCTGAAATCCTCAACGATGTTTGATTCGGCAACCAAACGTACACTTTGCATCATAATGAAAACCAGGAATTTCCACCCTCTGTCTGGTACCATTGTCCATGAGTCAATCAAAACACGAGACGAAAATCTGTCAAAATCAATAGGGGTTTTTGACAGGTAAATTTTGTTTCAGTATTATATATTGGCATGCTCTATAATTGTTGGCATGTAATGTTTTGACAAAATATTAGTTTCTAACTATTTAATTATCATTTCACTCAAAACTCTTAATAATAACAACAACAGAAGTAACAATAATACTGAATGAAAATTGAATAAAATATATATGAAATAATAATACTAGTAGTATGTTATTCTATAAGTTTATAATTTCTTCTAGGAACTTAGAATACAAATAAAGAAAAAGAGAAGCCTCAATATTGCCACCAGTGAAATTTGTAGTAAATGTTTCCGCACCTCTTCAATTTCAGAGGAAACAGTCCTTAGTTTCCGCTCTCTAGTAACCTAGGTAACAGTTCGTGGCATTCAATCGGAAGGAAAATGGCGTAATTAATCAATTTTACCCTATATTTCTAGCATTGAAAATGTAATGATGCAATATATAGTTATGTAGTGGAAAGTACTCAATGGGAAAATACAAAAAACAACTGTACCGGATTCTAATGAAAGTCCCCCCAAAAGAGGGATTCGAAGCATCAATAAATAGACTTTTTCAGTGAGATATCGAAAATCTTTTCATGTTGTGAATATTATCGACACAGTCACACGTAAAAATATTACAGATTATGTTCACTCGATGAAACACATTTTGATCTTTCAACGAAAAAAAAAACATATATTGTCTGTACATTTTCAAGATGTGAAAAAATATATAAAATATTTTCTTAAATTCGGCAGAATAAAGATAAGATTCAATATAAAATCTAATAAAAAGTATACCTAAGTAACCGGAATAGAGACAGAAATAGTAAAAAAAGTGTTTCTTAAATTTAAATTATTTACAGACAGAAGAACATTTATGGGATACATTAACAAAAGTATGTTTCAAACTTCTAACAAATGAAAAAAAAGACACCTTACTTTGAAAAACTAATCATCGATAAAAGAACATGAACACAAGAATGCAATTGAATAACCCGAGGGCGACAAAGAGCAGTTTCGTTGTCGAACACTTTATTTCAACACTGTATTGTTTTCACATAGTTATGATAAAAATAATAACAATCATATACTTCTACTATTTCTGCGACTGTTGTTGGTATATACGAGTACTAGTAGCTGTGAAGAAAATAATTGATCATTTGCACGGAGTAAATTTATATCTGTTTTTCTGTAAACGTTATACAGCTTGAAGATTCAATATCTAAATGTATTTATATAAAAAAAAAAACACATACTTCTTTCAGCCGTTCTCAAGCGAAGAATAGTTTATCAGGATTCAGCTACTTTTGATAGCTCACCTTAATTATTGTTGATACTTACTGTCAATAACGTGATAGAATTACATATTTCATAACAAGTTTTACTCTTTGACCTGCTTGATTCTTTAATTAACCCGATACTAAACGACATAAGTTTCGACAAGTCCAAATTGTAAGCATTTTCAGACCACAAAATTAATGTGACTAAAAACTGAAATTTGTTTTTGGGAAACGAAAAAGACATTTGTGGGAAAAGGAAAAAAATGTTGGTTACCAGAATTTTCTCATTTTCCCGCAATGTTTTCAGAAGGCTTCTTTTTCTGGGTCGTGAAAACCAGGGATTGTTTTGGAAAGGGTTAACGCTAAAACTACTAAAATAGTGAAATGCAAATTTGAAAGCGACAGTAAAAAACCAAAATTTGTCCACTTCAAACATATTTTCATTGGGAAAAAAATTTTCCTTAACTCATTACCACACGTCAAAATTTTAGACTGGTTCAAATTGAAAGCATTTGCAGACGACAAAATAAAGGTAACTGAAAAATTGAAATTTGTTCCGGGAGGGGTAGAAAGCACTGTGGGAAAAGGAGAAAATGCTGGTTACCAGCATTTTCTCCTTTTCCCACAGTGTTTTCCAAAGGCTTCATTCTCAGGGGCGTCAAAACTAGGGATTGTGTGGTTATGGGTTAACAAACAGAGTAGATCCAAGAACATACACGTACTTCATTTTTCTGTGCAGTCTGATCTTAATTTCTACTTTCAACAAAAGGTATTTAACCCATTACCACACAATCCCTACTTTTGACACCCCTGAAAAAAGAAGCCTTCTAGAAAACATTGTGGGAAAAGGAGAAAATGCTGGTAACCAGCATTTTCTCCTTTTCCCACAATGTTTTCTACCCTTCACAAAACAGATTTCAAATTTTCAGACACTTTTATTTTGTCGTCTGCAAATGCTTTCAATTTAGGCAAGCCCAAAATATTGTCGTTTTGGTAATCTCAAGAGTTCGTTCGTCTTTTCAAGTCGTTCGGTTAACACTTTGTCTGAACTTTATATGATTATTCGTTTAGCCACAAAAAAGAGTCGACTACGCATATTTGGAGGGAAAGTGATTATTCAGTAGAAAAGGTTGAATTACTGTTACTGATCTAAAACCAACGTTTGACAGGTTCAAGTGTTATCTAATCAAAACCTGATCGCACGTATATGTATCAAATACACTTGGATACATGATCATTCTATTTTACGCAGTTATTAAACTGTCACTTTTACTACGAAAAAGCCTTATTGCAGTAAAAAAAAAGCAGAAAAAAGGCCTTAATGCCCACAAGTTAAATTGTATTAATTATTTGATGAAAACATCGTAACTGGTAAACAAGATCAAGAGCTGCCATTTCACCCAAACAGAGAAGTCTGTATCTTACGTGGCATTTTATAAGCTAAGTCACAACGGTCAAAGATAGAAGATCTTATAAATGAAGCAGGATGGGAATCGCTGAGACATAGAAGGAAAAAACACAAATTAATTCTATTTTTTAAAATGATTAAGGGCATTACTCCTGCTTACTTATCGTCTTTAGTCCCAGATACGATTGGAAATTCTACGAATTATAACCTGCGACGAGCTAACGATCTCCAAGGCATTGCTTGTAGAACTTCAATGTATAAGAATTCTTTTATTCCGTCAGTGGTGGACGATTGGAATGCTCTGCCCGATGACATTAGAAATTTAGATTCCCTTGCAGCCTTTAAGACATATCTTGACAGGGACAAACCTATACCTAATAAGCTTTATTTTATTGGTGAAAGAGAATTTCAAATTATCCACACTAGGCTGCGTAATAAATGTAGTTCTCTAAATTCTGACTTGTTCCAAAAAAATTTAGTTGCTTCGCCTTTGTGTCAATGTGGTGGAACTGAAACTAGTCACCATTATCTGTTAGAGTGTGGATATTATACTGTCGCTAGAAATAAGCTTTTTGCAAATATTGAAAAATTCACAACTGTCAGTTTGGATGTCCTGCTGTACGGTGACGAAAGCCTTACCTTTCAAGAAAATGTAACAGTATTTTTAGAAGTGCAGTCTTTTATTAAGGATAGCAAAAGGTTCAAGCTATAAGAAAATCTATTTAACTCTTTTAATAATTCTGTAGTTTCGATTTGCTATTATATCGAACGTATAGAGACTATAGAGTCTGTTTCTTAATATTGGTTTAGAAAGCATCCCACATCGCACGATCTTCCTGTCTATGACATCTGTACTGACACCTTTTCCCCTTTTGGCACCTTTTTTTCTTTTACTTGTTAGTTCAATTAATGAATGAATAAAATAGGACTGATACCATCTAGAATCCATGGAAAGGAACAGTATAAGCTTATGCTTTCGTTCCAATCCATTTTGTAGCATATTCCAAGTATACTTTGTAATTGTCTTATTATATTTTGTATGTAAAATGTTACAAATAAAATATGTTTAAACTAAAGATAGAAGAGGCTGCTGTTTCAATATATTAATGAACAAGTCTTATAGGAATATTAAAAATACTCAAAAGTGAGTCCACTTCTTTTAAAGACAAAAAGAATATAAGACAAAAGTATAAATATATATACACTGGCGGCCACGATAGATAAATTGGATAAAGAGAACCTCGATACATGTACTGGCCGCCACGATATATAACTCTGATAAATAGAACCTGCATACATGAACTGGCCGCCACGATATATAACTCGTATAAAGAGAACCTGGATAAATGCACTCGCAGCCACGATGTATAACTTGGATAAAGAGAACGTGGATACATGAACTAGCCGCCACGTTATATACCTGGAACTGGCTGGGATAAAGAGAACGTGAATAAAAGAATGGGCCGCCACGATAAATAACTCGGATAAAGAGGACGCGATTGCATGCACTGACCGCACAATAGATTACTCTAATAGAGGGAACGCGGATGCAGGCACTGTCTGCCACGATAGATAACTCGGTTAAAGTGAACGCGGATGCATGCACTGGCCGCCACAATAGATAACTCGGATAAAGAGAACGCGGATGCATGCACTGGCCGCCAAGATAGATAACTCGGATAAAGAGAACGCGGATACATGCACTCGCCGCCACGATAAATAACTCAGATGAACAGAAAGCAGATACATGCACTCGCAGCCACAATATATAACTCGGATAAACAGAACATAGATACATGCACTGGCCGCCACGATACATAAAAATTGAATAAAATATAAATAAAATAATAATACTAGTAGTACGTTATTCTTTTAGTTTATAATTTCTTCTAGGAACTTAGAATACAAATAAAGGAAAGGAAAAGCCTCAAAATTGCCACCAGTGAAATTTGTAGTTCTTCAATTTCGGATAAAGAGAATGCCGACACATGGACTGGGCGCAACGATATATAACTCGGATAAAGAGAACTTGGTTAAATGCTCTAGATGCATATACTTACCGGATAAAGAGAACCTGGACACATGCACTGGGATATAACTCCGATAAAGAGAACATGAATACATGCACTGGCCGCCACGATAGATAACTCGGATAAACTGAACGTGGATGCATGCACTGGCCACCACGATAGATAACTCGGATAAAGAGAACACGGATGCATGCACTGGCCGCCACGATAGATAACTCGGATAAACTGAACGTGGATGCATGCACTGGCCTCTACGATAGATAACTCGGATGAACAGAAAGCGGATACATGCACTCGCAGCCACGATATATAACTCGGATAAACAGAACATAGATACATGCACTCGCAGCTACGATACATAACTCGGATAAAGAGAATGCTGACACATGGACTGGGCACAACGATATATAACTCGGATAAAGAGAACGTAAATAAATGCACTGGATGCATATACTTACCGGACACATGCACTGGGATATAACTTGGATAAAGAGAACCTGGACACATGCACTGGGATATAACTCGGATAAAGGGAACATGAATACATGCACCATCTGCCACGATATATAACTCCGATAAAGAGAACGCCAATACATGCACTGGCCCCCATGATAGATAACTCGGATAAACTGAACGCGGATGCATGCACTGGCCGCCATGATAGATAACTCTGACAAACAGAAATCGGATACATGCACTCGCCGCCACGATGGAAAACTCGGATAAACAGAAAGCATATACATGCACCGTCTGCCACAATATATACCTCGGATAAAGAGAACGCCAATACATGCACTGGCCGCCACGAAAGATAACTCGGATAAACAGAACGCGGATGCATGCACTGGCCGCCACGATAGATAACTCGGATAAACTGAACGCGGATACATGCACTGGCCGCCACGATAGATAACTCTGATAAACAGAAAGCGGATACATGCACTCGCCGCCACGATAGATAACTCAGATAAACAGAAAGCATATACATGCACTGACCGCCACGATATATAACTCGGATAAAGAAAACATAGATACATGCACTGGCCGCCACGATAGATAACTTGGATAAACTGAACGCGATTGCATGCACTGGCCACCACGATAGATAACTCTGATAAACAGTGTTATGGGAGACCACTCCTTCCTGCATGGCATACTCCAGATTTAAATACAATACCTGGCTACTGCGTCAGAGAGATATCTCTTTGGCTCAGTGGTTAGGGTATTGGTCTTGTGTCCGGGAGTTCGGAGTTCGAATCCCGCTCCGACCCTTATTTCTGCCATGCATTTATTCATTTGTTTCTTTGTTACGGGCTCGTTCGTAAGATGGGGGCTCGTCCGGGATTGGCCATTGAGCCATTAATCCCATTTGTTGTCCAAAAATCGGACTTCCTGCCTAATAAGGCTTTGAGTCATCAATAAATGATGACTTTAAGAGGGGGTGTGTTATGGGAGACCACTCCTTCCTGCATGGCATACTCCAGATTTAAATACAATACCTGGCTACTGCGTCAGAGAGATATCTCTTTGGCTCAGTGGTTAGGGTATTGGTCTTGTGTCCGGGAGTTCGGAGTTCGAATCCCGCTCCGACCCTTATTTCTGCCATGCATTTATTCATTTGTTTCTTTGTTACGGACTTCGTTCGTAAGAACAGAAAGCGGATACATGCACTCGCCGCCACGATATATAATTTGGATAAACAGAAAGCATATACATGCACTGTCTGCCACGATATATAACTCGGATAAAGAGAACGCCAATACATGCACTGGCCGCCACAAAAGATAACTCGGACAAACTGAACGCAGATGCATGCACTGGCTGCCACGATAGATAACTCGGACAAACTGAATGCGGATACATGCACTGGCCATCACGATAGATAACTCTGATAAACAGAAAGCGGATACATGCACTCGCCACCACGATAGATAACTCAGATAAACAGAAAGCATATACATGCAATGACAGCCACGATATATAACTGGGATAAAGAGAACGTAGATACATGCACTGGCCGCCACGATATATAACTGGGATAAAGAGAACGTAGATACATGCACTGGCCGCCACGATATATAACTCGGATAAACAGAACGTAGATACATGCACTGGCCGCCACGATATATAACTCGGATAAACAGAACGTAGATACATGCACTGGCCGCCACGATAGATAACTCGGATAAACAGAAAGCATATACATGCACTGACAGCCACGATAGATAACTCGGATAAAGAGAACGCAGATACATGCACTGGCCGCCACGATATATAACTCGGATAAAGAGAACGCAAATACATGCACTGGCCGCCACGATATATAACTCGGATAAAGAGAACGTGGATACATGCACTGGCCGCCAAGATATATAACTCGGATAAAGAGAATGTGAATACACGAATAGGCCGCCACGATATATAACTAGGATAAAGAGAAACTGGATACATGCACTGTCTGCCACGATACATAACTCAGATAAAGAGAATGCCGACACATGGACTGGGCGCAACGATATATAACTCGGATAAAGAGAACGTGGATAAATGCACTGGCTGCAATGATATATAACTCACTTAAGGAAAACGTGGAGACATGTACTGGCCACCACGATAATTTTTACACGGATAAAGGGAATGTCGACACATGAACTGGCCACCACGATATGTAACTCAGATAAAGAGAACCTGGACACATACACTGTCCGAAGCTATATACTACCGGATAAAGAGAACCTTGACACGTGCACTGGTCGCCGGGATATACGACTCGGATAAAGAGAATATGGAGACATGCACCAGAGGCCACGGTATAAACTTGCATAAAGATATATGCACTAGCGGCCACGATATTTAACTTGGATAAAGAGAACCTTGATACATTTACTGGCCGCCACGATAAATAACTCGGATAATTAGAACCTGCATAAATGAACCGGCCACCACGATAGATAATAACTCGTATAAAGAAAAGATGGATACATGCACTGTCAGCCACGATATATAACTCGGATAAAGAGAACCTAGATACATGCACTGGCTGCTACAATATATAATTTGGATGAAGAAAACATAGATACATGGACTGGGCGCAACGATATATAACTCAGATAAAGGAAATGTGGATACACGAACTGGCAGCAACCATATATCACTTACTAGAAATATAACGTGGATACACGAACTGGCTGCCACCACCATATATGACTCGGGTGCGGAGAACGTAGATACACGAACTAGCCGCCACGATTTAAAACTGGGATAAAGATAATGAGGATACACGAACTGGCAGCAACCATATATAACTTAGATAAAGATAAAGTGGATACACAAACTGACGATCACTATATATAACTTGGATAAAGATAATGTGGATACACGAACTCGTTTTCGATTTAAATCAGTCTTAAATCTTGCCGTTAACTCTTTGTCAGTGGACATCCAAATTGAAAAGATTTGGCTAATATTGGTGGCAAATGTTCCTTGATAAGGCAGAAATAATTGTGTTTATCAGTATTTTGTACTTATTCTACAATCTTTGCAAAGGCTTCTTTCTCAAAACATGTGCGAGATTCGTGTAAAAATAGTGTTGAAAGTGCTGCGAATCTCAGTAAAACGGCCCCACAAGACAACCGCTCAGTGTGCAGAAACTTTTTGCAGGTTCACCAGTCCCACCGGAAGTGTCTCTTTTCCTTCTCCCCTCTTACGCACTTAAGAAGAAAGGAGTGGGGCGGTTGTTTGCGATCTTGGGTTCTCTCAATTCACTTTAGATCCCGGATTCGAAACCGGGAATCCCATGCCCAGTTATAACCATCTCTGTCATTCTCCCAGCTTTTTTACTTTGATCGACTCCGGAATCGAAACCAGGAATCTTTCTACATAGCACAACCGATCATTACAATCATCATTACCATTACAGTCCCTCTCAATTTCTTTTCAATTTAGACAACCCCGCAATCGAAACCAAGAATATCTTGCCCAAGGCTGTAAACATTACCGTTGCACTTACTTTTGCATTTTTATTTTCATTTTGGACAACCCCGGAATCGAAACCGGAAATCCCCGACACAAGGCCGTAATCATAACCATTTGACCACAGAGGACGTTGTGAAAGCCTATTTAATCCATTAATATAAACTTAACATTCGCACCTTTTTTAAGCCCTGAGGGCCATTACTCATAAAGCAAAGCGGATTTGTTATTTTGTTCAGTATTATCCAATACGTATCATACGGTTAAAAATATTATCTTCTGTACATATGCCAGGACATACATGCACAGATATATAGACAAATATATATTCTTACAAATAATGCGAAAAAACAAGTCGAAAACAGACAGATAGACAGAGAGAGAAGAGCCAAACAGAGTAGATCAGAGACTCAAAATATTATCCAGCAAGTGCCATCGACAAGTTAACAGACATAGAGCAGGTCATGATATTTTTGAAATCGTTTGGTACTTGTGGCTTTTTGATTTTGCATGAAAAGATTCATACCATTGACAAATGACTCCTGTCTAAAATTTGGGCCTACCATTGTATTCACTATGGTTGTGTGGGAAAGCAGCAGAAGAGTGGCATGGAAAATGCTGGTAATAGAAGCTCCGGCCAGTGCATGTATCCATTTTCTGTTTATCCGAGTTATGTATCGTGGCAGACAGTGCATGTATCCGCGTTCTCTTTATGCGAGTTATGTATCGTGGCGGACAGTGCATGTATCCGCGTTCTCTTTATCCGAGTTATCTATCGTGGCAGCCAGTGATGTATCCACTTTCTGTTTATCTGAGTTATCTATTGTGGCAGCCATTGCATGTATCAGCGTTCTCTTTATCCGAGTTATATATCGTGGCGGACAGTGCATGTATCCATGATCTCTTTATCCGAGTTATATTCCGGTGCATGACTGTGTCAAAGTTCTCTTTATCAAGTAAGTATATAGTTTCGGACAGTGCATGTCTCCATGTTCTCTTTATCGGAGCTATATATCGTGGTGGCCAGTTCATGAGTCGACATTCCCTTTATCTGCGTAAAATATATTGTGGCGGCCAGTACATGTCTCCATGTTTTCTTTAAATGAGTTATATATCTTTGCAGCCAGTGCATTTATCCACGTTCTCTTTATCTGAGTTATATATCATGGCGGACAGTCCATGTGTCGGCATTCTCTCTATCCCAGTTATATATCGTGGCCGCGAGTGCATGTATCTACATTCTCTCTATCCCAGTTATATATCGTGGCGGCGAGTGCATGTATCCACTTTCTGTTTATATGAGTTATATATCGTGGTGGGCAGTGCATGTATCTACGTTCTCTTTATCCGAGTTATCTATCGTGGCAGTCAGTGCATGTATCCACTTTCTGTTTATCCGAGTTATCTATCGTGTTGGACAGTGCATGTATCCGCGTTCTCTTTATCCGAGTTATCTATCGTGGCGGCCAGTGCATGTATCCGCGTTCTCTTTATCCGAGTTATGTATCGTGGCGGCGAGTGCATGTATCCGCGTTCTCTTTATCCGAGTTATGTATCGTGGCGGCGAGTGCATGTATCCACTTTCTGTTTATACGAGTTATACATCGTGGCGGACAGTGCATGTATCTACGTTCTCTTTATCCGAGTTATCTATCGTGGCGGCCAGTGCATGTATGCATGTTCACTTTATCCGAGTTATATATAGTGGCGGCCAGTGCATGTGTCGGCGTTCTCTTTGTCCGAGTTATCTATCGTGGCGGTCAGTGCATGTATATGCATGTATCCACTTTCTGTTTATACCAGTTATATATCGTGGCGGACAGTGCATGTATCTAAGTTCTATTTATCCGAGTTATCTATCGTGGCGGCCAGTGCATGTATGGGCGTTCACTTTGTCCGAGTTATATACAGTGGCGGCCAGTGCATGTGTCGGCGTTCTCTTTGTCCGAGTTATCTATCGTGGCGGACAGTGCATGTGTCGGCGTTCTCTTTGTCCGAGTTATATATCGTGGCGGACAGTGCATGTATCCGCCACCTGGACGTTTGCCCCCCGGACATCTGCCAACCTAACATGTGCCCCCCAGACATCTGCCCCCTTAGGACATGTGCCCCCAGGGCATGTGCCCCCATACATCTGCCCCCTTATGACATCTTCCCTCTGGACATTTACCCCCTCAGTTTTTTACAACTTGTTCTCGCCTAGCGCCAAGAGGATTATAAAATATTTATATAAATATATTTAGAACAATTGTATAAATATATTTAAAACAAAAACTGCTGTATACTATGTACGAGTTACCTCCCCTTGTAGTAGAGATAACACAAGATGGCCGTGATAAAATGTATTAGATATATTGGTCGGTTTTACTGTCAAGGTTTTCATTTCTTTTTTTTCTTTATCACACAAACCAGAGAGACAACTTCCGAACTCAGCATTTTCTCCTTTTCCCAGAATGTTTTCACTCTATCACAAACAAAGATCATAATCTGAGCCACATTTTATTTGATTGATTGAATTTGCGGTTATTGCTGGTCGCCACCGGTTGCCCGATGGGCGACTGCCCCTTAGGGTTGCTAGTTCTGTTACGGAGAATAGTGCAGATACAAGACGAAACCCATTCTAAGTTTCCCTGGTTCCTTAACGTGCCCGGTGTGACGTGCAGTCGGACTGACGTGCAGTCTGATCTTAAATCTACGAGCACTCTGTCTTTTAAAGCGAAATTTTTCTCTGGAAATGTGTTCTTGGGAATTGCAAAAATTGGCTTTTTATTATCAGCTTGAAATTTTCACTAGACTTATTCAACATGCAGGTTAAAGGTGTAAAACTGTTTATATTATAATGTGGGCTGCATCATGCGACAAGGGGCATTCAGACATTTACGTAAAGTATCGACTTTACGTTTTTAATGCGTTTTACAGAACAACAACAACATTCGGCCGATCATGTAGATCACTATACCGTAATAGTTACTACGAATATGTCATATCAACACATTTCCCTTTCTTAAAATATGGATTAAAAACCATTCATCCGACTAGATTTTAACCAATACTTTACGTTCTACTACTTTATCTAAAAGCTACTAAAACTAAAATAAAAGCAAGCTGTCTTAAAAAGTCATAGAGATCAGCTTCATCCTGACCCTCAGTTTCATCCTGATTCTACATTTCTTCAATTAACCTGTTTGGTTTTGTTCGTATTCTCTCAGATCTTCTTAACACGTTATTTTCATTTTGAATGACAGTTTTCTCATTGTCAAGCTTTAGATCAGAATCACAAATTTCTGCCTCTAGATCTGGAAAGTCGAAGTTTTCTTCTGTTTTTAGAATGTCTCTTCGATTACGTCTGTAACTTGCTTCATCTGGAACTTCAACCACATGTGACCTAGGTGTTGCCTCTATTTGAGATTTTACCACCCCTTTTTTAGATCATTTTGTGTCGTTAGAATCCCTTAATCTAACACAATCACCCACCTCCAAATTCTACGGCTTTCTTATCAAATTGATATTTTTGCTTTTGTTTTTTAACACGTTTCTGTTTCCTTAAGACATTGCTTTTCTTGGATATTTCCTGGACCATTGGCAAATTTGATCTGATCTTTTTTTTAAACATCAACTCCGCTGGGGATTTACCACAGTCAAGAGGTGATGACCTATATATTAATAGGTTCAGATTAAAATCACTTCCATCATTTTTGGACTTTTTCAGTAGATTTTTGACCATTTTGACACATGATTCTGCCAAACCATTACTCTGTTGGAATTTTGGTGATGATGTAGTATGCTTAAAATCATACTCGTTTGAAAACATCTTGAATTCCTTGCTTCTGAATTGTGCCCATTATCAGAAAAGCATTCTTTACAGATACCAAAACTACTGAACACAAATTTCATGGCATTTATCACTGCCTCACTTGATGTTGAACTTAGCTTACTCACTACTGGATAATTACTATAGTAATCACACATCACTAAGTAATGATCTTGCTCTAACTCAAATAAATTAACACCAATTTTCTCCCACGGGTTACTTGTAACAGGATGAGGATGTAATGGTTCCGATGCTTGTTTTGGCCTGTACTCCTGGCACGTAGCACAACTTTTGATTGTTTCCGATATGGCTTGGGTAGTCCTGGCCAGTACAGAACTTCACGCGCCCTTCTCCTGCATTTCTCTATTCCCAAATTACCCTGGTAAATTTTTCTTAACATTTCTTTTCTGAGACTTTTTGGTATTATAACCTTTAGCCCCTTCAGCAGTAGACCTTTTACAAAGGATAGTTCATCACGAATGTTCCAGAATTATCAGCTGGACAGTTTACTTTGTCTTTAGGAAAACCTGACATGATGTACTCTTTCAGCAACATTAACTGATGGTCATCCTCTGTTTCTTTTTTGACTTGTTTGAGTTTCTCATCAGATACTTGTAAATTTATGAGCACTGAGTTCACATACACTTCTACCTCAGCCTCTCCTGTGACACAGTCTTCCTTTTTCTCACCAAATGCTCTTGACAATGCATCAGGTGTATACATGAATTTTCCAGGTACATATGTCATACAGATATCAAATTTTTGCAGTCTGAGAAGAAGTCTCTGTATTCTCAACGGACAGATATTCAATTTTTTTTTTTTTTGGTTAATTATTGAAACAAGTGGTTTGTGGTCCGTTTCACATTCAAAAGGTTGACCATACACAAACTGATAGAATCTTTCACAAGCATACACAATACTCAAACATTCCTTCTCAATTCGGGCATATCTTTTTTCTGCTTCCGTTAATAGTCTTGATGCAAATACTACCGGAAACCAATCATTGTCATGTTTTTGAAGAAGAACTGCTCCAAGTCCTGCTTTTGAGCTATCTGAAGAAACCTTGATTGGTTTATTTGGATCATAGAACTTTAACAATGTCTCACTTGACAGCATTGCTTTTAATTCATTGAAACAATTTTCTTGTTCCTTATTCCACACAAATTCATTTTTCTTTTCTAGCAATTTTCTTAGAGATTCTGTCTTTGCTGATAGATTTTGGAGGAATCTACCTTGGTAATTCACCATTGCTAGAAATCTTTGAACTTCTTTTTTTGATTTTGGAGTTTGAAAATCATTGATTCCTTGGAGTTTGACTGGATCTGGTTTGAGGCCTTCAGACGATAACGCATCTCCTAAGAAAATCAGTTCTTGCTTTCCAAACTTACATTTGTCTTTGTTTAATTTCAAGTTTGCTTCTCTTGCTATTTCTAAAACCCTTCTTAACCTGTCATTGTGAACTTGCAGCGACTCTGCAAACACTATAATGTCATTCATACTTGTATCAACACCAGGAATATCAGAGAAAAGTTCTCTTACTGCTTTGTGATACACTTCAGGTGCTGACTTAATACCAAATGGTAACCTCAGAAAACGCTTTCTACCGAATGGTGTATTGAAACAGGTCAGTTTTGAAGATTTCTCATCAAGTTTCAATTGCCAGAAGCCTTTAGATGCATCTAGTTTACTAAAGTACTTGGCATTAGCAAACTGAGCTGTAACTTCCTCTCTTGTAGGTAGCTTGTAATGTTCACGCTAGATTGCACGGTTTAGCGGACGAGGATCCAAACAGACTCTCAGGTCACCATTCTTCTTAATTGGAGTTACGATCCCGTTTACCCAGTCTGTTGGTTCATTTTCTGTACAGATTACACCTTGTTTTTCCATCCTGTCCAATTCTGCTTTTAATTTTTCATGCAATTTGAATGGAATCTTTCTGCATGGTGTAACAACAGGTTTCACAGTTATGTCTACTTCTATTTTGTATTCACCTTCCAAACAACCTAGTCCAATAAACACGTCATTGAACTGTTCTATAATGGCATTAGTTGATTTCTCATCATTTGTTTCACTTTTTGTTTCTACCATTTTTGATTGACTGTCATTGTTCTCATTGGTGAAAACACGTTTTATAAGTCCTAATTTATCTAGGGCTTTTTCACCCAAAATAGGAATTACGTTGTCTTTAGCAACAATGAAGAGAAGTTTGTGGTACTTGTCCTTATGTTCTAAATTCAGAATACAAGATCCATTAACCGGAATGTTGTCTCCACTATAAGACGTCAACTTTGCTTTTGTACTCTGAAGTTTAGGCTTGTTCCTCAACCTATTGAAATCTTTCTGAGAAAGAATATTTACGTCGCTTCCCGTATCAAGTTTGAACAGTACTAAAATTCCATTGGTTTTCACATTAAGTTTGTACTTACTGTCTTGTTTACCTGCATCGACAGAATCTATGAAAAATTCTTTTTCTCTTTCTGATCTATTTCCTTCATCAATACTGTGAACTTTTGAATTTGAAGCACGAAAAAAGCACATCTTTTTGAAATGGTTTTTTCTACCACAATTATTGCATACTTTTCCCATGGCTGGACATTGAGGTCCATGAGTATTACCACACCTACTACCAGGCTTTTGTTTATCAGGGTTTCCTTTCTTTGGTTTTGAGGATTTCTTTGGGTTTTCATGTGCCTTTTCCTGTTTTTTTGATTTTTTTTATTTCACATGATGAACACTAGTGTCACTGTTTTTGTTGCCAAGGTTAATTTCTTTCAATGTTTCATTGGTAGTTTCTGATGCACGACAAATTGTAATGGCCTTTTGTAAGTCTAGATCTTGTTCCCTTAACAGTCTTGCTCTAACCCGATCATCTCTGATTCCACACACAATCCTATCCCTGATTAATGACTCCGCTAGTTCCCCAAATTCAAAGGTTTTAGCTTTGGTTTTCAGTTCATTTACGTACGAGTCAATGTTCTCATCCGATCTTTGTACACATGTGAAAAATTTGTGTCTTTCATACGTCTGATTTTTCATCGGATTACAGTACCGATCGAACATTTCCGTTATTTTTTCAAGTTTAAGTTGGTCTGCCTCTTCTTCAAACTTGAAGTTATTGTACACCTCAAGCGCATCTTCGCCGATGACATGTAGAAATAGACAGGCCTTCTGTTTGTCATCTTTTTCCGCGATACCGGAAGCCCCCAGGTACAAGTTAAACCGTTGTTTGAACTTTTTCCAGTTGTCAGCCACATTGCCATCCAACAGCAGGGCTTTTGGTGGTTCTAGCTTATCCATGGCTTTTAGTCTGACACCATGTTTTGTTATTTATCTCAAAATAACAATTAAATAAAGATCGACAAGACAGATATCGACTTTACGTTTTTAATGCGTTTTACAGAACAACAACAACATTCGGCCGATCATGTAGATCACTATACCGTAATAGTTACTACGAATAGGTCATATCAACACATTAAGGAACCAGGGAAACTTAGAATGGGTTTCGTCTTGTATCTGCACTATTGTCCGTAACAGAACTAGCAACCCTAAGGGGCAGTCGCCCATACGGGCAACCGGTGGCGACCAAAATTCAATCAATCAAATAAAATGTGGCTCAGATTATGATATTTGTTTGCGATAGAGTGAAAACATTCTGGGAAAAGGAGAAAATGCTGAGTTCGGAAGTTTTCTCCATTGGGATCATTGAAGCTCTGGTTTGTGTGATAAAGAAAAAAAGAAATGAAAACCCTGACAGTAAAACCGACCAATATATCTAATACATTTTATCACGGCCATCTTGTGTTATCTCTACTACAAGGGAGGTAACTCCTACATAGGTCGACAATTTGTATACAGCAGTTTTTGTTCTAAATATGTTTATATAATTGTTCTAAATATATTTATATAAATATTTTATGATCCTCTTGGCGCTAGACGAGAACAAGTTGTAAAAAACTGAGGGGCAAATGTCCAGAGGGCAGATGTCCTTAGGAGGCAGATGTATGGGGGGCACATGCCCTGGGGGTACATGTCCTAAGGGGGCAGATGTCTGGCGGGGCACATGTCCTAGGTTGGCAGATGTCTGGGGGGCAAACGTCCAGGTGGCAGGTATCCTAAGGCAAAAGTCCGGGGGCAAAAAAAAGTCCGGGGGCACATGTCCTAAGTTGGCAGATGTCCGGGGGGCAAACCTCCAGGTGGCAGGTATCCTAAGGCAAAAGTCCGGGGGCAAAAAAAAAGTCCGGGGGGCAAATGTCCTAGACCCATGTATATGTATGTACGTGTTCGCATATGTGCAGAAGCATATTTTAACAGTGGAGTACGTATTATATAATACTAGACAAATTAACATATCCTCTTTGCTTTATGTGTAATATCCCACAGGGGCCGGGTGAAAAAAAGTCGAATATTAAGTTTGTATTAACGGATTGAAAAGGATTTCCCGACGACCACTGTGGACAAACTGTTATTATTACGGCATTGTGCCTGGGACTCTCGGTTTCGATTCCGGGGTTGTCTATTTAAAGACAAAAAATGAAGTGAAATGGTACTGATTGGTTCTGCTAGAGATTCCTGTTTTCGATTCCGGGGTTGCTCAAAGTAAAAAATAAACTATGAGAGTGGATGAAATGGTTATGATTGGGCCTGGGATTCCCGGATTCCAATCCGGGATCGAAAGTGAACGTTAGACTAAGTGACATGGTCATAATCGGGCTTGAAATTCCCAGTTTCGAATCCAGCATTGCCCAAGATTATGGAAAAAAAATAATGTGAGAGTGGGAGTGAAGAGGGACAGACATATGGAGATGGTGAACGAACTGAGAAAGAATGACTAAGTGAAAAGACAGAGATATAGCTAGAAATAATTACAAGAGGAATGAGTGAACACAGAGTGATAGAAAGGGTGAATTACAACAAGTGAAAACAAGAGGGCCATGATGGCCCTGAAATCACCTAAGTCTATTTACTAAACATGAACCTAGTTTCCCAGTGACCTAGTTTTTTATCAGACATTACCCATTATCAAAAAGTTTTGAAATATCAATAAGACAAATATCTGACCAAGTTTCATGAGTATTGGACTGAAAATGTGGCTTCTATGTACAGCGTACAAAAGGTTTTCCTAAGATTTGACCAAGTGACCTAGTTTTGGACCCGAAGATTACCCATTATCAAACCCTTTTGAGACATCACCAAACAAATATTCTGACCAAGTTTGAAGAGTATCAGGCAGAAAATGTCGCCTCTAGAGTGTACACAGGGTTTTTATAACATTTGACCCAGTGACCTAGTTTTTGACTCCACATGACCGATTTTCAAACTCATTCAAGGTATCACCAAGACAAATATACAAGGCAAGTTTCAGAAGCATCCGACTGAAAATGTGTCCTCCAGAGCATAAATAAAGTTTTTATAACATTTAACCCATTGACCTAGTTTTTGACCCAACATGACCCATTTTTAAACCCATTCAAGATAGTATCAAGACAAACATTCAGATCAATTTTTAAGATTGTTGGACTGAAAATTTGGCATCCAGAGCGTATACAAGATTTTTCTAAGATTTGACCTGGTAACCTAGTTTTTCACCCAACATGACCATTTTCAAGTCGTCCTAGATATCATCGAGAAGAATATTCTGACAAAATTTCTAGAGTTTTGGATTGAAATTGTGGCCTCTAGAGGGTACACAAGGTTTTGCTAAGATTTGATCAGGTGACCTAGTTCTTGACCCGACAAGACCCATATTAAACCTCATCCAAGATATCATCAAGACAAACATTCTTACCAACCTTCAAGAGTGTTGGACTGACAATGTGGCCTGTAGAGCGTACACAAGGTTTTCTAAGATTTGACCTAACATGACCGATTTTAAAACTCATCTGAGCTATCTTACAGGCAAAGATTCTGACCAAGTGTCATGGGTATCGGACTGAAAATGTGGCCTCTCGAGCGTACATAATGTTTTCTAAGATTTGACCTAGTGACCTAGTATTTGATCCGACATGACCCATTTTCAAACTCATCTTATATTTTATCAAGGCAAACATTTCGATCAACTTTCATGAGTATCGGACTTAAAATGAGGCCTCTAGAGCGTGCACAAGGTTTTTCTAAGATTTGACCTAGTGACCTAGTTTTTAACCCGACATGACCCAATTTCCAACTCGTCGCAGATTTAATCGAGGTAATTATTCTGACCAAGCTTCATGAGTATCGGATAAAAAAAAATGGCCTCTTGAGCGTACACAAGGTACAAAGTTGAAGACAGACGACGGACGACGGACGACGGACATAGCACTATCACAATAGCTCAATCTGAGCACTTGACCTGTGATTCCATGTCTCGCATCCGGGATTGTTCAAAATGAAAAGAAAAGGGAAAGGATCTGAGATATATGTGAAGACTGAACAAAGGGTTAGACAGAAAGAAAGACTGGGTGAACAGAGAGAGAAAGATGGAAAGAGTGGCCATGAGTGCAGATGGAAAATATCACAAGGTGAACAAACAGAGCTAGGTAGTACTTATGAACAAATACATACGTGATATGAATGTAGTGTGTAAACAAAGACAGCGAGCATAAACAAGCCGCTGAGCAATAAAACGAGTGATTGGTCAGGGCGATAGAGAAGCGGTGGGTGAAAGGGGAGAGAGAGGAGAAGGAAAAGGGACGGTGGACACTTCCGGTGGGACGCTTGCATCTATCTGCACACTGAAGTTGTCTTGCGGGGCCATTTTACTGCAGCACGTTGAACACTTTTTAACACCATACAATCCAGCACACGTTTTGAGAAAGACGCCTTTTGAAAACATTGTGGAATAAGTAGAAAATACAGGTAAACACCATGATTTCTTCCTTATCAAGGAACATTTGCCATCAATATTAGCCAAACCGTTTCAATTTGGATACATTATTCGTCCACTATCAAAGAGTTAACGGCAAGATTTTAGACTGATATAAATCGAAAGCATCTGCAGACGACTGTTGCACAGATAAGGAAGTCTTTGAAAGGGCATGCGAATTGTTAAGGTTAGACCTGTTTAATGCACTTTCGGTAAACATCGGGCAAAAATTCGAATTGGTTGTTAAATAAGGATAAATAAGGATTTATAATATTTTTGCACATTTCTAACGGATCAGAAATTCCGTTTATGTCTGTCTTGAAACTTTTTTTGATACTTTTGTTTGTTTTCTAAAAAGGGAGGTAATTATTATCTCTTTTTCAATTGAGAATATAGCGGTTTGAGATTTATAAATGATAATTCAAAGATGGAAAAAATGGAAAAAATGAAAAGGTGAAAGTAGTTCAATAATACTCATTTTGAAGGATGGTATTTTAGTGGAAATCGCTGTTTTTCATTACACAGGTCTTACCTTCATTTATACGTCTGCCTCATTTCTACGTGTTTTTATTTCACTTACAAAACTTGGAACAGCACCTAGGTTATGTATCTGTTAGGTTGAATCCCAGAACCTCTCCGAAAAGCCAGAGAGAGAGAGAGAGAAAGAGAGAGAGAGAGAGAGAGAGACTTGGAGTGTAATTATAAGTAGAAATTCGACAAGCAGATCATGGGATTCGTTTTTATTTACTATCGTATAAATGTGGAAGATACAAAAGTTATGACGTTTGACTTACCCATTTAATCTTTGTAAAATTCCAAATTCCATTCACAGATTATAAGAAAAAGGGTTCAATATGGTCGTGAAAAAAAGGAGTTAGTTTGTACATGACATGTTTACAACACGTGCTTGTTAACATCGGACTAAAACACGGGTAAAAAATATAACACTGTATACACAGTTCCATAAATAAGTGTGCACTTAACTTTCTTTTATTTCTCGTCACAAGTTTTACTGAAGACCAATAAATGAGGACTATACTTTAATGCAGAGTCTGTAAAAAAGGCCAGGCTACTGAGATTTTGACTAACAGAAAGTTTCAGTCAGGTTTTTGCAGTTTAAATGAAGGTGGTACTAAAGTCAAAGTTGCAAAAGTACAGAAAGACTATTGGTTGGTTGGTTGTATTGGGGTTTAACGCAACATTCACAGCTAAGGTCATATCATGGCGGTCGGTGACGCACGTGTGTTTTCTGGCTTTCTCATACCGGTACTTAACAACTTTCTTTCTAAAGCCACGGACTACTTTTCTCACATGCTTCAGCAGAGGTGAGAGGCGAAAATACGCCGCAAAGAAAGTTTGCCTCAACCGGGTATCGAACTCACAACCACCAGGTCATGAGTCTGACACGCTCACCACTGAGCCACCCTTGCGGGTACTCAAAGACTAAGGTAACATTAAAGTTAGTTTTTTCTGAAAGTTCTTGTAATTTTTCAATCAATATCGTGTATGGCCACCTCTGCTGTCGATACAAGCAATTACTTGACGTCGCATAGACTATACAAAACGTAAAATCGTTGCATCAGGAATGTTATTCCATTCCTAAACGAGAGCCGTGGCTAAGTCCATGAGACTGTTGATGTTTCGCCGTGACCGACCCTTTCTTCCTAAATAATCCCAGTCATGTTATATTGGGTTCATATCCGGCGATAAAGCTGGCTAAGGAAGAACGTCAACATTGTTTCTGTTCAGAAACTGCTGACTGATTCGTGCAAAGGTGGCCATACAAGATATTGATTGAAAAATTACAAGAACTTACCAGCACGTAACAAGCCGTTAGAGGACTCAGAGACGACCTACTTGTGTTCGGGCGTGGATGACCTTATTTCGCCGGTAGTATGGTATCGATATCAATATCGATTAGGCCTCGTAGTGGAACGCAACGATCAACCCTTTCCACTACGGTCTCTTAGGTTTTTCATCAGCAGTCGGACTGCCGTAGCAAATATTTTACAGTCGAAAAATCTGGTACGGAAACCCTGGGCGATAACGGTCTGATATTTTGTCTGGTTCCTAGGCGTAGTATTACGTTAATCCCGTTTTGTTCACGGTTGTCATGAACGTGGCTGCAGTCGCTGCCTGGGAACATTGTGTAAACGTAAGGTTCCCTCCACAGTTGGTCTACTTCTTCTGCTATTGTATCTATTGGGAATGGCATTAAAAAATATCACTTTGTGCGAGGCACGGGATAGATACATTGTAATACCTTTTTAATTTCTGGATTACTTCAAACAGTGTCTGGTTTTACCATGAACAAGATCTTACACGTGTGTTCATTTTATATTCAATCTCTTATAGGCTAAGGCCCAGATCAAAAAAGGGCTCTATTTTTAGTTTTTTTTCAATCCATCTGGTAGAAAAATTCAAATGGTACAGTGAGTTAGGATAGCCTATTAGGGTCACTTTAAGCATGGATGCCAGATCTGAAAGTGGTGCAGATTTTTTTTTATATGCTAATAAACGCGCCTACCCGAAATTTGCCCATAACAAAAATTAAACTTTTCCTCTGTTCACAATAATGGAAAAAACAATGAAACAATGCAATCTTTTGACAAATGTTTTGAATTTAAGATGCTCATAAAAATCCACATTTACTTGTATGTAAGACTTTTATTAAATCAAGTCTGACCAATTTCACATACCGTAAAACACCTAATAAATGTTCCTAGCAGAAATGAATTGAAAACAATCTCTGAATTTCAGTCTTCACATTGAATGTGTTAATATTTCTGGATAGATTTTTTCACAGTTTTGGCTAGAGCTACTAGGACAGACATAGAGGACCAGAATTAAGAACAGTTATGGAGTTTTAGCATTTAGCACCTCAAAAATGATCTATTTAGTATGCCAACACTAAGATTTGGCTATTTTCATTAATTAATGCTTTATTTCCTTTGTTATTCTTAGTCTCCTACTCTGTTAATCTATTTCACTGATACAATAGGGGATATGACTTGAAGCAATAGGGTCATGATAGCCCTGTATCGCTCCACTGGCTAATAAGTGAAAAAAACTACTAGCCAAACATTATAGGCTAAGGCCCAGATCAAAAAAGAGCCCTATTTCTAATTTTTTTTCAATCCATCTGGTGAATTAGGATAGCCTATTAGAGTCACTTTAAGCATGGATGCCAGATCTGAAAGTGGTGCAGATTTCTTTTATATGCTAATAAACGCGCCTACCCAAAATTTGCCTATAACGTAAATTAGACTTTTCCTATGTTCACAAAAATGAAGCAGACAATGATACAATGCAATCTTTTTCACAAATCTTTTTAATCTAAGGTGCTCATAAAAATCCACATTTATGTAAGACTTACAATGTATATTAAATCAAGTCTGACTGATTTCACATACCATAATTCACCTAATAAATGTTCCTTGCAGAATTAATTGGAACCAATCTCTGAATTTTCAGTCTTCACATTGAATCTGTTTATATTTCTGGCTAGATTTATTCACAATTTTGACTAGACCTACTAGGACAGACAAACAGGACAAAAATCAAGAAAACTTACTGAGTTATAGCATTTAGTACCTCAAAAATGATCCATCCAATGAGTGCCACAGTATAATTTATTGTTGCACACTAACCTTTGATTTCGTTATTTCATTATATATTCATGTCCAACCATAAGTATGCCAATACTAAGATTTGGATATTTTCATTACTTAAGTTTCTTTATTTCCTTTGTTATTTTTACTCCTCTATTCTGTTACTCTATTTCACTGATGCAATAGGGGATATGACTTGAAACAAGAGGGCCATGATGGCCCTGTATCGCTCCAGTGGCTAATGAGTGAAAACACAACAAGCCAAACATTACAAATCCGGCCAACAAGTTTCAAACTTGAAGACATACAATAGGCTAAGGTCCAGGTATAGGCTAATATAGGCTAAGGTCCTATTTTTTCATCCATCTGTTACTTTAGTTCACTGATGCAATAGGGGATCTAACTTAAAACAAGAAGGCCATGATGGCCCTGTATCGCTCCACTAGCTAATAAGTAAAAACACTGAAAGCCAAACATTACAACTCTGGCCAATTGGTTTTGAACTTGAAGGCATACATTTTTTTCTATGAAGTTCTACGAGAATGTTATGACCCCTTGACCCCTGGGCAAAGCCATTTTTTACCACAAAGCTATAATTACTTGAAACTTGGTGGAGGTCTGTAAGATAAACTTCCATATTACATAATATAGGATGTGTGGTATACCAGAAGGTTTTCAAAGTTTCCTAAAATAAATGCCATGTAAAACATGAGACCCATGAAACAGGGCTAAATTTGGTAGCCCTGGGCCTTACTATGGTTCGTAAAAAGATCATTAGAAAAGTTTTCACCACAAAAGCCCAGGTAAAACTTGTGACCCCTGATGTGGGGACAAACTTAACCCCAAGGCTATAATTTGGGCCCTCCTGGTAGAGGCCCACTATATAAAGCTACATGCAACATTTGGTAGTCCAAGGCTTTGTGGTTATGTACAAGTAGAGGTTTTCCCAATATAAGCCAATATAAAAATTGTGACCCCCGGGGCCGTGCCAAACTTGACCCCAGGGCTATAAGTTGGGTACCCTTGGTACACGCCCACTTGATAAAGATACATGCCAAATTTGGTGGCCCAAGGCCCTATGGGCCGCCCTGGTGGCTCAGTGGTGATCGTGTCGCACTCATGACCTGATGGTTGTGAGTTCGATACCCGGTTGAGGTGAACTTTCTTTCCGACGTATTTTCCCCTCTTACGTCTGCTGAAGCATGTGAGAAAAGTAGTCGGTGGCTTGGAAAGAAAGCTTAGTACCGGTGTGAGAAAACCAGGAAACACATGTGCATCACCGACCCCCATGATATGACCTTAGCTGTTGAAGTAGTGTTAAACCCCAATGCAACCAACCAATCAACCAACCAACCAAGGCCTTATGGCTAGGGATCAGAAGGATTTTAAAATTTTACTTATATAACCCCATATAAAACTTGTGACCCCCCCCCCCCCCGGAGAGGGGTCAATTTTGACTCCATAGCTATTATTTGAAGGAGCACTGTAGAGGTTCGCTACATAAAACTACATGCCAAGTTTGGTAGCCCTGGGCCTTATGGTTTCGGATAAGAAGATTTTCGAAGGTTTTCAATATTTTTCAGTTTTATTGCCATGGCAACCAGAGTTTTTAAAGGAATCAAATTCTTTCAAGAAATTCCGAAGAAGGCCACGGCAGGATCATTTCTGTAAAGTTTCATCAAAATTGGATGGGTAGTGTCAGAGAAGATGTTTGAAATATAAGTTAATGCACGCATGGACAGACGCACAACGGACACCGGGCTATGACATAAGCGCGCTTGCCTTCAACCAGTGGAGCTAAATACCTCTTGATGACTTAAAGTAAACAAATGCGCAGTTCATTGAGCGTAATTGAGCGTAATTGTGACGTGTGATCAATCATCAGCTTCTTTGTATGCTGCATTGACAGTACAGCTGATTTGTGTGTGTATATTTATTTTTGTGTGTGGGGTGTGGATGTGGGTGTTTTTCTGTTTTATTTTGAAATGTCATGATGTAACGGATTTATTTCCTACATAACAAATCTTAACTAGTCAACAAGACAGTATTTTGGTGCAAATGACTTTTCTTCATTTCATGTATAACTATTCAATAATTGTTTAGTTTATTTTTTCTCAAATAAAGGCACTAAGTACAAAACTTTTTTTTAACACTTTTATGTGTCTGCACTGTAACATTTTGTGTCATTGCTGTAACACACGTGTCGTTTATTATATAACAATGATAAAAACTGCTCATAAAATGAAGCCACGCCATTTAATTTAATAAAGAACATTCTGGAAACAAAACGGAAAATACAGTTACATTTTCATTACAAACAGCTATTTACTAAATTTATATAACTTTTTCAAGGAATCAAAATAGTTTCAAAATACTGATTTTCTCCGACATATAATGTGCCAAAACTTTGTTCCAAAATACTCAATTTAAATAAAACAAATATGCGTTATACAGATGGTTCGAAGTGCAATCTGACCTAAAAAATATCTAATTTTCTTAATTAGAATGAGGTTTCTTTTACTTTACAATTTCGTTACATGAAGGACATGTCAATGTGTTATGACTGGCATTGCATCACCGTAAACAATATTCAACTGTGGAATATGCATTTTTCCGTGTGCAGTACATTCTATTTGTACATATAAGAAACCTTATCAAACAAAAAGAAAATCCAGCTTCATTTTCAAAAATCATGTCTCCTACAATCTGCCATAACTATATATTAGCTCATAGTGGGTGGGGTAAAGGATAAGCAAGACCAAAACATAAATACAATGCAGCAATTTAGTACGCATTTAGTTCTCATCAAACCCTTCTACAAGAAGCTGAAACCCAAAGGTCTTAAATGATATTAAGTTTCTCATGATTTTCAGTAAATGTATGCAAATTTGGTGGGTGGGGTAACACCAAGGCGCCCAATCTATATTTTCTCCTCCTGTAACTTAATTTGACCATTACTTATACGCTTCATTGCCAATTAGAACTATTTGCAATCAATATACTCTGGCAGATACTGAAATTTTGTGGTTTGTACACATAAGCTTAATTCAATGCATTTTCAGTGGGTGGGGTAACAAAATATCGTCTGAAAAAAATCTGCACCACTTTTGTTTCTGGCATCCACCCTAATTTGACTTCTATATAGCTGTACTATCACCTGGTACCAATGAAATTTTTCTACCAGATGGATTGAAAAAAAATTGAATCCAGCTGGCCAGGCCTTAGACTATTAGATGTATTAGATTTGTCGGCTAAAACAAACTAAAATCTCGACAAGTTTCGCGTCTATCTTGTTTCTATGACTTGTTCAATACATTCAATATAACATGAATATTTATATAAGATCCTTGATTTATACATTGTTTTCCAAGCAGACGTAGTGAAATATTAGTAAAATAATTGAAAGCTGTCTACAGTCGTTCAAAGAAAAAATACGTTTGAAGGTGGTTGCCTCAGCACAATTAATCCCCTTTTTCTCGCTGAGATCGAAATATGTGTCTACACAAACAGCAATGTCGTCATGAGACAAAACGTAGAAACCATTATAAACAAGAGAGGTAGCATTAATATGAGCCGCACTATTCTGTCCAAATTTGGTCATAAGTGAATTATACTCTGACAAATTGAGCTTTAGATACGGGCATATATAGAAATCTGTTATAAAAAACGGGATGGTCCACCGGTTATCCTGGGCAATGACAACATCTTTGTAATATACAGACAGATCAAAGGAATTGAGGGGTTGGAAAAAATAAACGTTTCCTATCATTAGAACCGCTTCGTCTGTAACTCTCACTAACATTTTATGAGACCGTTTCGCTAGCCTCCGGGTATTGCTGAAAACAAAGTCCACAGAACAGTCCTGAGATACACGAATAAAAAGGTCGACGAGTAAAAACGATGTCATGTTGTTTGTCTTTTCTCTATACAACAAGACCGTCGCTTTGTGAATCGTGCACTCTTTTAACCCGAAACGATTTCGAAGGTTAGATACTATCTCGCTTTGAAGACTGCTGTCGTACTTTACAACCTTTCCATGTAGTTGATCTAAGTGGACTGGACGAAATAATAATCTAACAGAAACATCCACATTGAAGATCGAGTCGGAGAACTTCAAACATCTTCCATAAAACACTACAGAGTTCCAAGGACAGCTCAGCGTTCTACAGCGTTCCTAAAATGACACAGCTTATAATATACATGTTATTTATAATCATCATTCATATTTAATTAAATCAGAAATTCAAAGACCGGTTTAATACTTGACTGTACGTTTCTTGTCAAGCCAGTCAGAGAGCTAGACAAGAGAGCAGAACCACTTTATTTGATTTGTTCTGTAAACCTCACCGTCAAATTCATTTATTTACTTATTTTTTCAGTTCTTTAATATGTTTTAGCGTTACTCTGGATGAATGGA
Source organism: Tridacna crocea (assembly GCA_943736015.1). Taxonomy (NCBI): domain Eukaryota; kingdom Metazoa; phylum Mollusca; class Bivalvia; order Cardiida; family Cardiidae; genus Tridacna; species Tridacna crocea. The sequence continues at coordinate 43,298,031 of OX031068.1, read as the reverse complement.
TTGTGGTTTGATATTTCATTGTTACTACTAGTGAAAAATACCAGTATTTTCTAACTCTTCACTTGAAGGCGAAAAAATTAGTTCCCGCGTCCTAGTTACCTAGATAAACAGCGAGTTACGTGCATTTACACTGCGTTTCTTGCGCTTATCGTAACATTTTAATGCGTTGTTATGTGAAGGAGGTTAGTCAGCCACATGGAGTTACCGAAAAGAACTGCACTGGATTCTAAAAGGAGTTCAGCAGCATGAAATAAATAGAATATTTGTTTTTGTCGGTGAAAAAAAAAATCGAAAGTAATTTCATCGTGTGAACGTAATCTGTAATATTTTCACGATTGGAGCAGACACGATATGAAGTCCGTCATATCTTTCATTAATTGCTTCCTTAACTTTTTCTTGGAGTGTATATTGTAAAAGTTGCTTTGGTAAAAATTTCTTTACTTTTCTGTCACGATTTGTACCTAAAACTATTCGAAAACTGGAGTGACAAAATCGCCTTCCCAGGAATAATAACAGAACTAGTTTACGATATTTTGACTTGTTAAAAAATATTTATATAATTATTTATGAAAACATTCAAATCCGTTTATCCCTTTACAGCCAGGTACAAATCCACTAAGTATTTTTTGTTCGTGTATACTCAGATCAGGCCACACAAAATGTGAAACTACTCAACTATCATTTCTCTGAATGTAAAAAATCTTTGAGACATTTTGATTTTACAGTTAGTGGAGATTCCCAGATAAGTAGTTTAAGAATTAAGATAGTAATTCTTTCAATTTTGTATATTGTCACCTAGCTGCAAGGTGCTCATTATGTATCGAATTCTTACTTGTAGAAAAGGAACGTACATGTGTAATGATAAATTTCCTGCTGCTGCACCACACTTTGTCAAGTTTCAACGGCATAAGGTCTGCTCCATTGCCAAGCGGACCTTCAACATTTTATTGTTTGTTTTCTCTATGTTAGGAATATTTTCGATTTCTACTGTAACATATTTGTTGACAGTTCTTGTCTTTATTGTAAACCGGTCGGCGTGAGCCGGACGATGCCGGAGATAACAAATTTCTGCTGAAAGCAAACTGATCTAACTGCAACTCGTTACAGCTTCTACTTAAAGTCTTCTAACGCTCATACTAGCAGTTGTGACCTCCTTTTTATATTGAACTTTTAACCCTGATAAGCATAAGAATACGAACTAGCAATAAAGAGGCCTTCAAGTCATCCCTTACTTAACTTTTCCATTGTGTAATAAATGGCGGTAACAATTTGTTTATCGTTAAATTATGCCATAATAGAAGTATTATAAAAAAAATCAGGGCTGTAAAATGAATATAGCAGAAACAGTAATTCCGTACCAGTGAGGTTATAAAATTGGTAAATTCAGTGGTCGAAACGATGAATTTATCAAACCACAATCCACCATTAAATTATTTCCTGACGATGGACTACCGAGAAATACGAAAATATTGAACATTGAAACTTTAACATAGATAAGGTAAGCGGTAACTTTTTCTATTACGTGCAAAATGATGAAAAAAAAAAGTCAACTAGATTTGCCAACGACCGGGATTGTAATGCAGAAAATGAGAATCCCGGGGGTTGGGTATTATGGTGATTATTACCTGTAACCTATCATATATTTCCTTTTCATCACACTGCTTTTTCTCAGTTGTTTCTTGGCTTTTTCTTCCCGAGGGGATGCTGGAATCCATTTGTAACAACATACTCATACGACCGCCAAAACCAGCCTTCCTAACATCTAAAAAATCTCTTCTGCATGTATTAGAAGACGCAATCTGGTCCTTCTGACACAGGTAACACATAGGATTTTTATACACTCTCATAAATAGGCTGGGCACATACAGGGGGGCATCTAGAAAGATAACAGTGAACACATTCGTCTGTTGTGTTGGTCTGCGCTTTGTACATGTATTTCATAAAATATACGTAGAGGATATTTGTTTTTTTCGGTGACAGATCGAAATATATTTCATCTCGTGAACACCATCTGTAATATTTTTATTCGTGGCTATTTCACCTCGTGAACACCACTGGTAATATTTTCACAGCCATTACCGATGGTTTTCACGAGATGAAATAAATTTCGATCTTTCATCGAAAAAATAAAAACACAAATATTCCATTTATTTCATGCTTTTAACCCTTTCTGGAAGGAGCTTGATCAGAAATTTGTACAATTTTTTTCAGTTATTCCCCGTGGTGTACCCCTCCCGCACAGCAACGAATTACAATATTGCGTCAAGCGCGAGAAATGCAAGGTAAATGAGGTCATAATTCTAGTTGTAAGTCACGCACAATTAAACTAAAAGGACAAATGAGAGAAACCAGGCAGAAATGATCCAAGTGTGTGAGTAGTCAATGTAGATAAACATACTTAGATATATCCATCACTGCAACATATATGAATCATACAGCTGATTCAACTACACAGACAACCTACTTTAGTTTTTCAAACATGATAATAGTGAAAGAGAACAAGAAAAAAAGTATGAACGCATGTCTGGTTGGTCGGACTAGATCTCGTTACGTTTGTGAAGAGACTTGCATCAGGTTCGACACTTGGTCTCATACGATACACAGTCTTGACACCCACTCTACCTGATCCGACCATGCAAAAGGAGATCTGTGGTAGGATGCCATTCATAGATCTATCAAGAATATCGTTTAGTCTTCCATCTGTCTGTATGGCATAGAGCTCTGTGACACGTATTCACTTTAGTATATAAAGCTCAGTGTTTGTATCAATTTCCAGAAAAAAGTTAAACCTTACAAGGTCCCGTCTCGCATGAAGCTCTAAATGTTGAATTTGTATCGGTGCAATTGGATATCAGTCGACTTCCACAGTCAAACAATGGTCTGGAAAACGTCAGGTGAGTGGGCGGAGTCGAATACAGTGTGCAGTTGTTCCAGATGAGTTCTTTTAATTCTGAAAACGGCGTGCGTCCGTCCCAAACATTAGGACACCATGTCACGTGGAAATTCCACCTACAATTGAATGTTCAACATTATTTATGGATAGGGCACTCTAATTGGATTCGTGTAACATCGCCTTTCATCGCTGAATATTCGTACAGATTCTGCAAACACTCGGGTTATCCGTAATCCATGCGGGGTCCAACATTTATCAGTCGATTGATTATGAAGTAGATCTACCTGAGCCTTAGCCGAATCCGAACATTTTCGGCGATGAAAGGCGATGTTACACGAATCCCATTGGGTTACCCTAGCGTAAGCTATCTTTTGAGGTACGATATCTCCTTATCGAACAGTTTAGATTTATGATCAGACTGCTCGTCACGTCCCTTGTCTTCAGTCTAATATACGTGTACCCATTACGAATTGTCTTATCTTATACACGTTTAATTATAAAATGAACACAAGCTTTCGGCGGTACAACCGCCTTCTTCAAGTGTGATCCTGTGATAGAATGCCTGCAGTAATGTTCAGTTGTTTACGCAAGGTTGCGCAAGGTTGCGTAAACAACTGAACATTACTGCAGGCATTCTATCACAGGATCACACTTGAAGAAGGCGGTTGTACCGCCGAAAGCTTGTGTTCATTTTATAATTAAACGTTACATATCTCAAGACGAGGATATATCATGGTTAATACACGTGTGATATCACAGTTGTGTGACGTCAGTTTTTGAGGTCATTTTGTACGTAATTCGTAGTAACTAAGTTTCATAGAGTTTTATGGATAATATCGCGATACATCTATAGATCTAGATGGCTTTGCATCTTCTGATGTATAACTTGTAAATTATCATTATGTGAGGAAAAGAATCAAACATTCTTTGGCTTTTGAGATAAAATTTAATTAAACTCGTTAAGAAAAAATGTTATTAAGTTTGACAAAGTCTCACTTAACAGCTTTTTCCCTTGACTCGTTCAATAAAATTTCATCTCAACACAAACTAATGTCAGATCTTATACTTCTATGTTATATAACTTAAGTTTTGGAAATCGATGTACTTAAATAGCAATGGAATACTTTAAGCCTAAAGTGACCAAATTGGGCCATTTATGACCCTTAGCACAAATTTTCAGTAGATCTACCATTTTTCTTCTTTTAAACCAGAAAAAAAGTTTCGTTCCATGAATTTGTGCATTTATTTGGTCTACATTTGTTCACAGAAACTTGCAAGAATCAGTGGCTGCTTGTTGCAAGTAAAATCAAAACTTGTACAAATTACCCCTAGAAAGATCCATGCGATTTTTTTTTTGTAAATTTAAGTATCACAGAAGATGGCCATTTCCTATCACTGAAGTGGCCATTTACTGCACCATCTGGGGCTAAGTAGATCTACAATTAGTTTACTCTTTTGTAGAAAAACATAGCCAAACTAGATACAAACAAGTGGTCTTGGAACAAAAATATCTCATAATATTTTGCAAAACTGGATCCCATTATCATGACAATGAAACAGCAGCATGTCATTTTAACAGTTATATATGCTACGGATAGTTCAGTCATATGATGTTATTTCTATTCCCAGAATTGACCAGTTCATCTTTTATTTGACAACCTGTACATAGTTAATAGTATCACTTGCTTCATTTAACCTGACTCAGGTCAATATCATTTACATAAATTAAAAATCCATTTTCTACCCTCGGCAAAGCACGGGCCATCCTTCGGTTTTGTCCCGAATGGACACGGAAATATTCCCTACGATATGCACAAAATTAATTGCTTATCCTGTGCCTTCCTGTCATTATTTAAGAAATAATCTTTCTATCGTGGTATATCGTTCAATAAAGCACAGTTGTGAGTTATGAGGCACAATAAATAATCCACGAGGGCGATAGCCCGAGTGGGTTATTCATTGCGCCTCATAACTCACAACGTGGTTTATTGAACGATATACCACGATAGAAAGAATATTATTTCGATTCTAACATGTCCAATTCTTTATGAAAGGAAAACAAGTTCAAATTAAAAGTAAAAAAAGCGGATGAAGATTATGTTCCATTGAATAACTCACTCAATGAATGACGTCACTCGATATAGGATGACGTCACTCTACATAGATTGTCGCAGATTTTACCACGTTTTCCTTGCACTGTGTTTATAGAGCCAAATTCGCGTGTCATGTTAGAATATAAATTCCCGAATAATAGATCTAGTTGGAGTTCTACTTACATGTATATACCTACTTATATATCCGCATAGAGGCCAGGATCAGGTCGACTCTTTACCACACAATCCCGACTTTTAACGACCCTGAGAAAGAAGCCTTTTGAAAACATTGTGGAAAAAGGAGAAAATGCTGGTAACCAGCATTTTCTCCTTTTCCCACAATGTTTTCTACCTTTCTCAAACCAGATTCATTTTTTGAGTTGCATTTATTTTGTCGTCTGCGAATGCCTTCAATTTGGACCTGTCTAAAATTAAAATTTTCTTGTGTGGGAATGGGTTAAATGAAGTAGGCAATAATATTTATTGTACATGTATATGTATTCAAAAGTATGCTTGCCACGGACTTTCTTTCGGTACTCTATCTGCAATTTTAAACGGTCTGTAATCAAATATTAAACTAAGTGAACGAGCGAACACGGATCCATATCTTCAGAAGACAAAGTACAGATACACATTTATGGAGGGAAAACATGATTGTCATCGTTGAACAAGCAAAAGAACCGACAATCTAACAACACGTGAATTCGGCTCTCTACACATAGTGCAACCAAAGCGTGGTAAAATCTACGCCATCCTCTTCAGAATGACATCATTCCCTATAAAGTAAGTTATTTAACAGAATATAATCTGCGTTCGCCTTTTGTGAACTTGTTTTCCTTTCATTAAGAGTCGATAATGTTAGAATCGAAATAATCTTGTTTCTATCATGGTTTGTTGTCTACCAACCACGTTGTGGGTTCAAGAGTGCAGAGAATAAACCACATGGGCTGTCGCCCTCGTGGATTATTTATTTTGCCTCATAACTCACAACTGTGGTTTATTGAACCATAGATCACAATAGAACGAAGATTATTTCTTAAATACATTAATAAATAGAGAGACAAACAGTCTATCAACCAGTCAGGCTAAGCAACTAGTAAATCCTTTGGCTGATATTCTGATATCAAGTTTGGACAATGAAAATGAAATGGTTCACAAATTGCAAGAAGTATATACATATATATGTCGAATTAATTGAATTAACCGACAAAAATCATAAAGGAACTAATCGATGCCGCTGCCTAATACCAGTTTTAGATAATAAAAAAAATATTATTAAATAAATGAGACTGAATAAAGACATTATATGTACTTGATAAAAGCCAAAAGCAACAACGCCCTGCTGCTCTTCAGAAATGCTGTACTCTCTCTCCTCACTCTACTCTACTCTAATCTACTCTACTCTACATACGAGAGTTTAAGGGATATTTTTCGTTAATATCATCAAGACTTACTTGTGCATGACATGCATGTTTGGCCAGAGGCCTATAATTACGACAATAAAATTTCTGATCTCTCTCTCTCTCTCTCTCTCTGAATCATAACTTACCTTATGGTTTCCTGTACTCCGTTACATGAGGCACAGTATTTGTTTTTGTAAATGTCATCATGATGGTAGCGATTGGAAACCATCACCATGTCGTCAGAAGATGGGTAGTTTTCAATTTTTTCATTACACATGTCTATTATTGTTGTATTTTCAGTAAAACGTGTCGGACAGCTTGATGTCATCCGTAAGGAAATAAATCTTCTTTCTCGAATTTCATCGTCAAGACTTTGTACAATAGGGTTATTTACAGCGGTTGTTGTGCACTGTGTCCCAGACAGCATGGTCACTCCTCCCTCTAAATCCGGGCAACAGTCTTGGAATTTCTTACAATCTTCGTCACAAAAACATTTCGAACAACATGGTAAATACATGTATTCACTAGTTGCGTTAAAGTTTACTAATTTTCCAACTGTGCATAGATCATTGTGCGGGCAAATTTGTCTCCAATTGTCAATTATATCCAACTTTACATTCTGCATTACACTTACAATCGTAATAAAAATGTGAAACTTCATTGTTTCTTCTTTTTCACACCTTGACCAAATAAAAAAACACAAAATGTGAAAAAAAGAGTACACAGTCGAGTCAAAGTGATTATGAGCCGCTCACCTTTACCTTTATTTCTTTGAGCAATAATCACTAAATCCAGTAGAAAAAAGGGTGTTAGCTAGACCAATATTCTGACAATGTGTCATCATACATACATTTTTTTTTTTATCTTACATCAAAATTGTGTAAGATACCACAACAATCAAGCGGCGCATAAAGGTCTCTCTCATCATGTATTAGACTAATTGACGAGCTAATCATTCAGCACAAACAGAAGACTCTTAAATCACATTATTGTAAAGTTATCCAACATTTGGTCATTTAGCTTCTTTCGACTTCTTATGTAGTAATTTATTCAGAATACTTATTTCTTTTTCTTGCTTTCCGGAAAGTTATCGAAAAATAACGGTGAAATATTTTCTTTCTCAACATTTTATGATTACGACCAGTGAAAAGTACCGATTTTGTTGTCTACATGTTCAATTAAACAATTGAAGATGGAAACAGTAGTTTCCGCGCACAAGTTACCTAGAAAAAAGACAAGCAAGTTAAAAAAAAAAAAGAAAACATTCTGTCGGTTTACTTCGAAAACCCGTAACTACAGCTTGTTACAAGCTGTAGTTACTGGGTTTTGGAAGTAAACCGACTGTATTTTTCTTCATTTTTTCCAAAACCAGGTTAAAAAAAAAAAAGAGGTAAAATCGTTGATAAATACTCTCAATTTATGAAATAATACATGTCAGCTAATTTCTGTCAATGGGGTCTAGAAGTACCACATTTCATTATCAATTCAAGCCCATAGACACCAAACATCACGTGCTATTAAACGTACAGTCTGGTCTAGGATCGATTTCATGCGATATTCCTTCACAGCCATAGGATTCGAGCAATGATACTTTTATATTTCCATCATTTCTTGGTGTTGCCCCCTTCCACACAACCATGGACAGACATGGCTTTTGAAAACAATATGGGGAAAAGGAGAAAATGCTGGTGACCAGCATTTTCTCCTTTTTCCCAAAATGTTTTCTGTCCTTTTACTCGCAAATTCTTTCATTGGAGCCACATGTGATTCTTCAGTTGGACAAAATAAAAATTTATCGTTTGGCAAGAGGTAGAACATGTGACTTTGATCTACATGTATGTAGCGCTTTAACAGAAGGAAAAGTGTTTAATTTACAACGATTGGTTTAAATGTCTTAATAATTATCATACTTATCCAAATATTTAATGACCAAATATTTAATGACCCAGGGGAAAACGGTTTTTGAAAACATGGTTAGAAGATGGATAGATAGATAGATAGATATTTCACTTGTACATAATAGTGTATGTCATGTTAAAAAAAGTTATATTTACAACTCAGCAATAGTCACAATGACATAAATATGAAGAGAGAGAGAGAGGGAGAGAGAGAGAGAGAGAGAGAGATTAACTACAATTACTTATTTATTTAGAATACAGTACAATACATAGAAAAAGAGAAAATGTTAGTATATATACATGCTTTTTTTTTCTTTTTCGTTTGTTTTGTTTTGCTTGTTTATCTGTTTGTTTTTAGCTCACCTGAGCACAAAGTGCTCAAGGGGAGCGTTTACAATCAACTGGTTTTCCGTCGTCCGTCGTGCATTGTCGTTGTCAACAATTCTTTAAACATCGTCTCCTCCGAAACCCCTGGGCCAATTTGGAGCAAACTTGGCTGGAATGTTCCTTGGGGGTCTCATATCATAACTGTTCACATAATTTGATTCCATCAAAAACTCCGGTTGCCATGGCAATCAAATGGAATTTTCTAAGAAATTCTTTAAAAATCTTCTCCTCTGAAACCGCTGACCAGATTTTGAAATAATTTCATGTTCCTAGGGTGACCCTTTTCAAAAAGTATTCGCAAAATTTTGATCCGTATAGAAACATGAATCTGGTGACGAGGGGGCTACTTGCACAAGACGGTAATCAAGAAATTCTTAAAAATTTTTCTTCTCTGAAACCACTAATCAGATTTTGAAATAATTTCACAGATATGTTCCTTGTGTGACCCTTTTCAACTAGGAGGCCCTGAAGGGCCTGAATATGCTCTACTGGTTGAGAATTTGCTTTTATGCTAGCATACATTATGAATATGATGCAAAAAAACAAAAGAAAAAGAACACACACAAATGTGTTCTTGCAACTGGGCTTGAACCCATTAAGACAACATATGTAGACATGCTGAATTGAACAGTGAAAAAACTGAATTGATTTTTTTTTTTTTAAATCTAAATATTTGGAATCCAGTGTTACGGGAGACCACTCCTTCCTGCATGGCATTCTCCCGATTTAAATACAATACCTGGCTACTGCGTCAGGGAGATATCTCTTTGGCTCAGTGGTTATGGTATTGGCCTTGCGTCCGGGAGTTCGGGGTTCGAATCCCGCTCGGTACCTTATTTCTGCCATGCATTTATTCATTTGTTTCTTTGTTACGGACTTTATTCGTAAGATGGGGGCTCGTCCGGGATCGGCCATTGAGCCATTAATCCCATTTGTTGTCCAAAATCGGACTTCCTGCCAAATAAGGCTTCGAGTCATCAATAAATGATGACTTTAAGAGGGGGTGTGTTACGGGTGACCACTCCTTCCTGCATGGCATTCTCCCGATTTAAATACAATACCTGGCTACTGCGTCAGGGAGATATCTCTTTGGCTCAGTGGTTATGGTATTGGCCTTGCGTCCGGGAGTTCGGGGTTCGAATCCCGCTCCGATCCTTATTTCTGCCATGCATTTATTCATTTGTTTCTTTGTTACGGACTTTATTCGTAAGACCAGGCAAATTTGATAGTGTTTCAAATTTTCATTATGCCCAGTATTAAACAATCCTAGTAAATTTCAAAGAAATTTAACTAATAATGTGGACTTTGCTGATCAGAAAACGAAACAAAATCATCAAATGGCTACTTTTCCTGAACAGTTTACTGGATTTTCAATCCCTCGATGAATCTTCAAAAGAATTGGATCAAAACTGCGAACTTCATTGCCTACAAATTTTCAACTGAAAATTTTCAACTTTGAATGGTTACATTTCCCAAACTCATTGTCAGATTTTTTAAAAAAAAATCTATAGGACTCAAGCTGTTTATGATACAAAGCAACTCTGCAGGTTTCGTGAAAATCCAACCAAAAATGCTGACATATTCACGTAAAGTAGAAATGTAAATTTTGAACTTTAATTGGCTACTTTTCCCATATTGTTTGTTGGATTTTTTTCGAAAATCTATAGGATTCAAGCTGTTGATGAGACAAAGCAACTGTGTGAGTTTCACAAAAATCTGATTACAAAATTTAATGCACATTTTATCACATAAACAAGAATTTGAAATTTTCAACTTGAAATGGCTACTTCTCCCATATTGTTTATTGGACTTTTTTCAAAATCAATATGGTTGAAGATACTGATGAAAAATACAAACTGTGTCATTTTCATGAAAATCTGAGAAGAAATGCAGACTTCACCGCGAAAACAAAAATTGGAAGTTTCACCTTGAAACGACTTCCTTCCCAAACTGTTTGTTGGATTTTTTTCAAAATCAATGGGGTTGAAGCTATCAATGAGATAAACAAACTGTGCAAGTTTCATGAAACTGTGGCACAACTTGAAATGGCTGCTTTTCCCATACTGTTTGTTGGATTTTTTTTCAAAATCAATATGGTTGAAGCTACTGATGAGAAATACAAACTGTGTCATTTTCATGAAAATCTGGAAAGAAATGCAGACTTTATCGCGTAATCAAAAGTTGGAAATTTTCACCATGAAACGGCTACTTTCCCAAACTGTTTGTTGGATTTTTTTTTCCAAAATAAATAGGGTTGAAGCTATTGATGAGATAAACAAACCGTGCAAGTTTCATGAAAATCTGGCAACAAATGCAGACTTTATCGCGTAAACAAGAATTGGAAATTTTCAACTTGAAATGGCTACTTTTCCCATATTGTTTGTTGGATTTCTCTCAAAATCAACAGGATTGAAGCTATTGATGAGATAAACAAACTATGCAAGTTTCACAAAAATCTGACAACAAATGCAGACTTTATCGCGTAAACAAGAATTTGACATTTCCAACGTGAAATGGCTACTTTTCCCATACTGTTTGTTGGATTTCTCTCAAAATCAAGAGGGTTGAAGCTATTGATGAGATACACAGACTGTGCAAGTTTCACGAAAATCTGACAACAAATGCAGACTTTATCGCCTAAACAAGAAAAAGACTAACGGACGGACAGACGGACAGACGGACAGATGGACGGGCGGACGACGGAAACCCCGCCATGACATTTAGCTCTGCTGGCTTTCAGCCAGTAGAGCTAAAAATTGTTTGCCGAATTTTGATCCTTGAAGAAATATGGCTCTTGTAACTGAGGGCTATTTGCACTATACAGCCATGATGAAATTCTTAAAAGGCTGGTCATATTTCAAAATAATTCCACAGAAATGTTCCTTGTATCACCCTTTTCAAAAACCGTTTGCGAAATTTTGATCGGTAAAGAAACATGGCTCTGATTGGAGGGGCTATCTGCACTATACGAGCATGACAAAATTCTTTTAAAAAAATTTCTTTGAAACGGTTGGTCAGATTTTGAAATAATTTCACTGAAATGCTTTTTGAGTGACCCTTTTGGCAAATTGTTCGAGAAATTTTGATCCATCAAGAAACATGGCTCTGATGGCCGTGGGCTATTTACACTATACGGACATGAAGAAATTTTCGACTCTGAAACTAGTGTTGCTGTAATTATCAGTTTCAGTATATCACTCTATAACCTCCTGAAACTTATGTTATCCAATTACTTGAAAATTAATTTACTTATAACACATTGAGCAAGATCATTAATTAAAACCTGATAATGCACGTAATGGTTTTCAGTAACTCTGGTCCTTTCTTTATATGCGCATGCGTGAATATGGTGGACGTGTTTTTCATTGTGGATGGCTAAAAACCGAAAAAGGGCTGGAAAACTCTATAATCTTCGACAAAAATTATGTGAATAGCATAAATATATCTATGGATGTGCTGGATAAATGACTAGAAAACGGAAGAAGAAGGACTCGCCAGGAACCGATCAGAAACCGAAGAAAAATAGTCGCAGGACAATGGACAAAAGTGGCGGGAACGAGAACAAAGGCAAAAAAAATGCAAGTAGTGGACAAAACCAGGAAAGTCAATCATTTGTAACAAATCAAACAGGTATGAACAATCTTCAGACACAATTTAGTGGTCAACAATATAACGGTAGCTATGTCGGTCACAATGCATCAAATGGACCATTTATGACGCTAATGAACTCTACCCCACCCATAATGTCGCAAAACATGGGTAACCAGCAACAACAATATCAACAATGTAGTACTCCAGTAACATCGATGAGTCAACCACCCGATTTTTTCTCAATAATTATACAGCGTTTAGACGCAATGGATACAAAACTGACCCAGTTAGAAAGCATAAAAAACGATGTAAAGGGTATTAATTGGAGGATGGATAAAATTGATCAAAAGATTAAAAACATTGAAGGAAAAGTGAAAGATTTGGAAGAAAGTAAGAACTTTGACGCCGGTGTGTTTGAAGATATGGCAAATAAGCAGAGAGAAATAGACTCGATCCTTTCGAAAATGAAAAAGTTCGAAACTGAGCAAAGGGAAAGGGAAAGAAAACTACAGGACGAAGTTACCGACCTGAAGTGCCGCAGTATGAGAGACAACTTGATTTTTTACAAACTGCCGGAGGAAAATGGAGAAAATTGTGAGGAAAAAGTATTATCCTTCATAGAAAATAGACGTGGCATAGAGAGAGCTACTACGGAGATCAAACTACATAGGGCACACAGAATAGGAACATTTAAGAGAGGCAACACCCGACCAATTGTAGCAAAATTCACCTACTACCCAGACAGAGAGAAAGTACGGAAAGCAGCCAAGAACCTGAAAGGAACAGAATTTGGTATATCAGAACAATACCCACGAGAGATCATGGAGAAAAGAAAACAATTGATCCCTGTTATGAAAGCTGCACGAGCTAACGGTAAAGAAGCACATTTAATGCTGGATAAGCTCTACATAAACAATCAGCTATACCGTGAAAAGAGTTAGGACGCACGTGAGAGTGAAATAAGATGTCTGGCTTGGAATGTTGAGGGACTTACTTCAAATAAAAGATCAACCCGAGACTTTTGTGATCTAATCGGAGAATACGACATTATATGCTTGAGCGAAACATGGACAAAGAAATCATCTCTAATAGACTTAAATGGTTTTTCAAACCCAATACACTCATATAGGAGGCTACAAAACAGACGCGCAAATAGAGCTAGCGGAGGTATTATAGTGTATATCAGAGACAGTATACGAAAAGGAGTATCATTAATCAAAAATGACGTAGATTCGATAGTGTGGTTGAAATTAGATAAATACTTTTTCTTCACCGAAAGTGATTATTACCTTGCAGCTATTTATATACCACCTGAACACTCTCCTGTACACAACCTAACCGATTATGATATTTTCACTGTATTAGAAAATGATATAAATCAATTTAATAAGTTGGGAAAAGTTTTCATTTGTGGTGACACAAATAGTCGGATTGGGAACAAACTTGATTTTATTGTAGATGATTCTGTTTTAGAATGTGAAGATACTGAATATACGTCTCCTCCTCCTAACCGGACATCTTTAGATAGGAAATCTAATCGTTTTGGAGAGAATTTAATCGATTTATGTAAATCGTGTAATTTATGCGTTGTTAATGGCCGCCTCCATAACGATAGAGAAGTTGGTAATATTACTTGTATCACCCATAATGGGCAAAGCGTAGTAGACTACCTTATAACAAATAGAAATAATTTCAATTGCATTAAAAATTTTGCTGTAAAAGGTTTTACACAATTTTCTAACCATGCACCCTTAGAATTTACCTTGATAATAAACTCAGAAAGAGATGGTAAAAATACACATTTTGTAAAAAAAATCACACGTTGGGACGCTCAGTACAGAGAGATGTTTTTACAAGACCTATCCATTGACATTGGAGGATTAGAAGACACACTATTACATCATATCGAATCGCGGTGTGACTCTGATACCTTGATCAAAGTGTGCACTGATTTTTTTAAAGAAAAGGGGTGTAGGTATTTTGATAAAACGATTCATGTTCAAAACTCTAATTTCGTTGATACGGACAAACATCAGAATTACTGGTTCGATGAAGAATGTAAGAATAAACGGGAAGCGTACAAAATAGCTGCAAAATTATTTAATAAAGAACGGTCTGATTCAGCTCGTAAAAATTACTTTACCAAGCGGAAAGACTATAAATACCGCTGTAAACAAAAACGTGCTCAATATAATAGAAATATTGCAGCAAAAATGAACGACTTGCGTAAATCAAAACCACGAGATTTCTGGAAAATTTTCAAAAATAAAAAACCCGCCATAAACTCATCAAATATATCGTTACAACAGTTTCATGACCATTTTAAACAATTGACGTGTGAGTATGACACGAATACGGAAAGAACTATATTTACAGAAGTTGAGTCACCTACACGGGAACCAACTTATGAAGAATTAGATCAACCAATCACAACAGAAGAATTAGAAAAGGCATGTAAACAGTTAGGATCAAATAAAACGTGTGCACTTGATGAACTAGTATATGAGTATTTCAAAGAGAGTATAAACATAACTGGCAATGCCATTTTATCTATTTTTAACTATATATTAGATACAGGGGATTTTCCGGAATCTTGGGGTAAAGGGTTAATTATTCCCATCTATAAAAAGGGCGATCCGTCCGACACAAACAATTATCGAGGGATTACTATTACAAGCTGTTTTGCTAAGCCGTTTACAGTTATTTTGAACAATAGGTTAAAGGCATGGGCCGAGAATTATGATGTACTAACGGACACTCAGTTCGGATTTAAAACGGGATATAGCACAGTAGATGCTGTATTCATTCTTCATTCCTTGATAGAAGAACAATTCATAAATAAAGGCAAACTATTTGCGTGTTTTGTAGATTTTAAGAAAGCATATGATAGTATTGACAGAAACGCTTTATGGTTGAAAATTTTAAAATGTGGCATAGATGGTAAAGTTTTTACTGTATTAAGATCAATGTATTCAAAGGTAAAAACATGCGTTAAACATATGAATAGCCTAACTGATTTTTTTGATAGTAATATTGGACTCTTTCAAGGGGAGATAACTTCACCAATTTTATTTTCACTTTTTCTAAATGATATAGAAAATTATTTCCAGCTGAATCTTCTAGAAGGGATAAGGTTAGGCGAAGTGCTTATCTATTTACTTATGTTTGCAGATGATGCCGTATTGGTATCTGAGACAGCAGAAGGATTACAATAAATGTTATTGAAATTAGAAAGTTATTGCTCAAAATGGAACTTAACCGTAAATACGGTAAAAACTAAAATTATGGTATTTCAAAAAGGAGGACAATTAAAACAGACATACCACTGGACTTACAATAATGAGGAGATTGAAGTTGTTAAAAGCTTCGTCTACTTAGGAGTATTATTTAGTGGCGGGGGATCATTTCAACAGGCAACCAGTACCCTAGTCGGTAAAGCACTCAGGGCTATGGGATCTCTTTTTAATTTAACGAAAGACTATGACGTACCAATTCACATCTTATGTAATTTGTTTGATAGTTATGTGGGGTCAATTTTAAATTATAACTGCGAAGTGTGGGGATTTAACCAAGCTGAAAACATTGAAAGGGTACATAGAAAGTTTTGCAAGAGGTTATTGAATGTAAAAACCAATACTAATTCATTAGCAATTCTGTCAGAACTTGGTAGATATCCCTTGATCATAAATAGAAAAATACGAATAATAAAATATTGGCTAAAATTACACACCCAAAAAAGTAATAACTGTATTTTGACAGCAGTCATTAAGCAACAAAAAAGTGAAATAATAAAAGATTGTCGCATTAAAAACTGGTGTAATAAAGTTAAAAACTTGTTAGAATCAACGGGATTCTTTGATATATGGATTTATCCAGAGTCTGTTGACATAGAAAAATTCATTCCCATTTTTAAAGTAAGGGTAAAAGATATATATATAAGCAATTGGCGAGCAAGTCTACAGCTCTGTACATCGCAGGAACTCTTTTACAATTTAAAAGATAGCTACGAAATTTCTAGTTATATTCTTATTCTCGAAAACAGAAAACAAAGGAATATCATTAGTAAAATTAGACTCTCATCTCATGATCTTAAGATAGAAACCGGAAGACATAATAATACTCTAAGAAATATTAGACACTGCGAACTTTGCTCACTACAAGAAATAGAGGACGAATACCATTTTACACTCATATGCCCATTTTTAAAAAATATAAGATCGCAATACATTGCAAAATATTATGTCAATCACCCAAGTATGTATAAATTCATAGAACTTTTAAAGACAAGTAGGAAACGAGAATTAATGAAATTGGCGGTATATTTTGAAAAGGCATTTCGGATGAGACAAAATCACTACTTAGTTAGGCAGTAGTCCTTTTACACTTAAAGATTATTTTTATAATGAACAAATGTTGTAATTATATTTTCATGATACCATGACCATAGCAATAGTCTAGCAGATACTGTCTTTCTTTTATTAAAAATAGAATATTACAAGGTAGTACGGTTATATGTACACGTTATCATCAGGCTACCTTTCAAATTACTATTGATCCTCTGCCACACATGCCGACTTCCTACAACCCTGAAAGAAACGAGTATGGAAGGCGTGGTGTCAAAGGAGAAAATACTGGTAATCAGTATCTGCTCCTTTGAACACAAGGCTTTCCAACCTATTTTAGAAAGGAATTATCGTGTCAAGGTTGATTAATAGTTTTTATTATTAGCTTTTTAACGTTATTTTGTCATCTTTTACAATGTTTTTCAAACTAATTATAGCGGATTAGTAGAATTACAAGTAGCCAGTCATCGTAACTGTTTACAAAACTAGCGCAGTGGTTAACGGCAGTTGTTACGTTATCATATCGATTTTCACAGGTATTGTAACAGTCATCATCTTAATGTTTTCAAAAGCACAAGTTATAGAAACAGAAAAGTTTACCAGTGCATTTAACTGGCATAAAAAAATCTACTATGGCTTCGTATTACATTTCTTCCATTGCTTTTATAAATCGATAAAACCTACCACAATGTTTTCAGAAGTCCCAAGTCGTACCTATGTAGTAATGGGTTAATAAAACGACAACTCATTGTTGTCTGTAAGCTTTTTTATTTAATTTTATATTTGCGGACATATATAGTATTAATTGTACCACAATGTTTTCAAAAATATGAATTACAAAAAATATATATTTGTACAGTTATGTGTTGTAATATGCATCATGGTTGTTAATACATTTCTTTGTGTATCTCTTATAAATTGATGCAATTAGCCTCAATGTTTTTCAAAAACCCTAAACTTGAAAAAACAAAATGTCATTCTTGTTAACAACATGTTCTTCTTTTCTCAGTATGTTTTATGTTTAGGGTTTCTGTCCTGCTTGAAACAAATATCAGTTCTTGAGTTACATAAATTTTGTTGTGTGCATGTGCTTTCAAGATGGACCAGTCAAAAAATTTTGTTAATATTAATGTTAATGTTTGTCATAGTACTACCATGGAAAATGGGTTTTAGTTACGATACAATTTTAGTCTTTATCACAGCGTACAATCATGTCAAAACTTGTCGAAAACTCTTAACTAAATTTTTAATTCCATTTACGATACAAAACATTGCAGGAAAAGACTAATAGTATTTAAATCACTCTCACATTTAAAGATAAGTAAAAGAATGTCCACTTAGTTACTCAAATAATTAGTGAAATTATTAATTTTCTTTAATATTTGTATATTGACATATGTTATATATATTGCATGCTTTGTACTATACTTCTATGACCATTAAGCTTATATGCTTAAGAGTCTAAATAAAATTTCTGTTCTGTTCTGTTCTATAACCTCCTGAAACTTATGTTATCCAATTACTTGAAAATTAATTCAGTTATAACACATTGAGCAAGATCATTAATTAAAACCTGATAATGCACGTAATGGTTTTCAGTAACTCTGGTCACAGTTTGCGACATTGATTCGTGACAAAAAAGTGGCAGAACCAACAGCTGAAACAGTTCTGGAAATTAATTTCGTAAAATGTCGAGAAAGCGTTTCATCTTTCGTCAAACTACCTGGTGGTTTTTACCGTGTGTATGATTATTGGACAGTCAGAGACTTTGTGACAAGAAATATCTTACCCTTTTCGATGCCTGAAACTAGAATCCACTCATAGAGACTCAGGAGGATTTTTGCCTCGTAGACTTTAGTGTAAACATATGTATTTTACTGCGATTGAGAAACAAGTTCTTACAACTTATACTAATCTGTCTAGATTCTACTTCCTGGGAACTACATCAGCACTCGCGCCGAATGTATGGGCCAATGAAAAATCCCAAAGTTGACACCCACTCCCAGGTATCGAACTCAGGACCCTTGGGTTATGAGGCCGACGCTCTACCTCACGACCACGGACCTCTATGGCTCAATAACCTAATGACATAAAATAATAAAACGTAACCTTAAGAGCAAATGCCTCTTTTTCCTCAGTGTTTTCTTTTCCATTGAAGAAGTATTGCGTTATTGGGCAATTTTTCTGAAAGTATCATATTTCCAAATAACACAAGAAATTAACCCTTCTCTAACACATTAGTTGGGTGTATTGTATCAGAGCTCGAGAGGGAGTGATAGAATTCTAAATCCATTATTCAGTCTCTCTCTGAAACCCTATGTTGTGGGTACTCATTCGAATCGTCTCGATGAGACCATTCGAATGAGTACCCACAATTTAGGTTTAGTGGAGAATTATTAATATTTTCAATTTTAAAATATAATCACCCCCTCTATCTGACCTTGGTATGAATTTAGGCCCCGTGTATCGACTGGCAGTACCAGCGCTTGTAAACAGTGGTTTCATAAACTCATAATCTTCCGCTAGATGGCATTCTATAAATACTCATCTATCTAATTTAGGCATCCTGGGTACAGAACCGAACCACTTTCCTACGCGACAACCGTTACTTTGAATTTCAAACTAAAATAAACGTTTGCTCAATAAAACGCTACCTCGTCCAATTCACTCAGCTATGATCAGCAGTCTAGAGAAATCTGGAGCTCAAGCAGGTCTCATTTCTCCTCAAACTTATTGATAAAAGCTATTTTCTACATTACTACTTTATAGAGCGTAATATTACAGTCTGTCCGCTTTTGGGGCTAGTAATGCGTCATATAAGACAGTCATATATAATGCGTCATATAAGACAGTCGAATCTTCGATTCGAAGAATATGACCGGCGCAGACAACGTTCATAAACCAAATTTGCCATCAGAGGTCTGCCGAATAAACACATATATTTAAGTAATCACAAATTACCATGTATTAATTTTGTTATCAGTACCAAGATACATGTAGGTCAACGCCCAGGTCAGCCCGCGCATTCCTTGCAGGCTGACCAGAATCGATAATTTTCGTAGATGCATAAGGCCCTTTTTCACAAATCAGGTAATACATTTACCTGTGTCCCCGCATCGGACATTTCTTTTTAGTGAATCATGCATCAGTTTGCACATACATGTACATGTATAATGTACTAGAAGTATCTCGCCTACACTGTGATTCATGTACATGTACATATATGTAAAATATTTAGTTCATAACATTTATATTTAAGCCATGATCTGTGAAAAGGGGACTTAACCCATCACCACACAATCCCTACTTTTGACGACCCTGAGAAAGAAGCCTGTAGAAAACATTGTGGGAAAAGGAGAAAATACTTGTAACCAGGAGAAAATACTGGTAACCAGCATTTTCTCCTTTTCCCACAATGTTTTCTACCCTTCACAAAGCAAATTTCAAATTTCTAGTCACTGAGATTTTGTTGTCTGCAAATGTTTTCTGTTTGGACAAGCCAAAAAATTTGTCTTTTGACAATGAGTTAATACATGTACTTCTGAAAAAGTATCGATTCAGGTCAGCCTGCTCGGACTTGACCTGGGTCGAAACTTTTTTCTGTCAATTGGTCAATTTCCGTTGTCTGCGCATGTCATATTCTTCGAAGATTCGACGTATCACTAGCCCCAAAAGCGGGCTGGCTGTAATACATGTATTACGCTCTATAAAGTAGCAATGTTGACAATAGCTTTTATCAATACGTTTGAGGAGAAATGAGACCTGCTTTAGGTCCAGATTTCTCTAAACTGCTGATCATAGCTGATTGAGTTGCACGAGGTAACGTTTTATTGAGTAAACCTTTATTTTAATTTTAAATTCAAAGTAACGGTTGTTGCATAGGAAAGTGGTTCGGTTCTGTTCCCAGGATGCCCATATTAGATAGATGAGTATTTATAGAATGCCATCTACCGGGAGATAATTGGTCAATTTTCTGCATTTCAAAGGACTACTCTATCCCATGATTCAGTAGGTAGGGGACAAAGTGGATTTTATGTAACCATGATTTAGTAATGAATTGCTTGGCATCACATGCATGCATCACGAACATGGATTAATTCTAAAAATTGAAACTTTGTTTGGGAAGGGAAGGGAAGAAATCATTGCGGAAAAAGGACAACATGCTGGTTACCAGCATTTTCTCCTTTTTCCACAGTGTTTTCAAAAGAATTCTATCCCAGGGGCATTAAAAAACCAGGGATTGTATGGTATAGGGTTAAAGATATTTCGAAAAGATAATCTATAGTTTGTCAACTATGGGCCACCTTTACAATAATTTACTAGACGGTACCAGAGCTCCAGATAAGAGGGAGTGATCGTACTCCAAATCCATTATTTCTCTTTCAAACCCTATGTTGTGGGTACTCATTAGAATCATCTCGATGAGACGATTTTAATGAGTACCCAAAACATAATTTATGGTTTCATGGACAATAACTAATATTTTCAATTTTGAAATCAAAATCACTCCCTCTATCTAGATTTCTTCAGGAGACTTAATGTCAAACTGAATTCCAAGATTTAAACATGTCTAAATTTTGTATCTGCAACCATTGGAGAAAAAAAATAATGATATGTGCAAAGTGTTACCTGTATCTCAAATCTACAGTCAGGTTACAGTTATAGCCCTGCAAGAGATTATGGACATTAATAGAAATAACAGAATTTCATTACACCATACGGCTTACACCGAAAATATCATTTGAAAATGTTAATTAAGATAGTACCATTCCAATGGAAAACAGCCATTTCAACAATAATACTATCCTAAAAAAAGTTGCTATCACAGAAAATGTGCATTGTTGTACTACTTTGACTAAGCCAGTTTTTTTTTTTTTTCTTCTTTGAATTATCATTTACATAAATCTAGGGCCCCTGGATATTCTCAATACAAACGGAGATAATAATTACCTCCTTTTTCTGAAATCTAACAAAAATATCAACAAATAATTTCAAGACGGACATCCAAGGAATTTCTGGTCGGTTAGAAATGTGAAATATTAAATCAGTAAAAATTCTTATTTATCAAGAATAAGAAATTTCATTCCATTTTGCATTAGAAGCGTTTTTCAGTACAGTCTGTTCTTGATCAACATTTTCCTGAAAAAGCTTATCAATCTTTTTGCCACAAGACAGAATCTTAGGCTGAGCAACTCGTGCTTCAGAAAATTGAGTGTAACTCTATGCAAAATTGTGTAGATCTACTTAATTGGCATCATCCACAGACAGTTCTTAAGAATTCCAAAACCCCAGAGCTTTGCATTTATCTTTATACTCAAAGTGTTTAAAAATAATAATAATGATAAGGTCCAAGCTGAATAGGTTAAGGTCGTCAAAACAAATGACTCCGGGGTACAGTTGTGTAATTTTAAATACGCGGTAAACTGTTTTGGCAATGATAGAAATTGCTAGATCTTGTTGGTTTGAAAACAAGAAGGCTCTTGGAAATTGTTAGTCCTCTCTTATGCATATTCATATAACTTTGATGACGTAACAATTTTTACTGGTTTCTCTTTAACGCCTACCTAATCATTTTCAACTTCCGGTGTAGAAGGGTGGGGTGAAATTTTTTGACAGGTAAGTAAATTTCTATCAGTTTTTCTCAAGTGGTAAACCTAATGAAGACTTAATGTCTCTGCTGAAATTATTTTGCGATATATATGTTCATTTTTTTTTTTTGTATGCCCTACAAGAATGCTCCCAAAGCTTTGTTTCTGACGAAAATTCCAACTTCAAACCTGTTCAATTTACGCATGCGCGTTGAAATTCCGAAATGCCAGAAACGTCAATCTATCAATCAACCCAATTACCTAAACTTATCGCGGAAAATTGGATTATTTCTCTAGAAATATTCGCTATTTTGGTTGTTTTAGTGTATTAAAGCACTTTTTCCTGCATGTATAATGAGAACACATGTTTTCCATAGCATTGGTGAAGACCCCCCTCCCCAAAAACGCGCACAACAGAGGGTTTTAACCCTTTTCCAAACAATCCCTCGTTTTTATGGGTCTAGAATAGAAGCCTTTAGAAAACGTTGTGGGAAAAATAGAAAATGCTGGCCAGTATTTTCTCCTTTTCCCACAATGTTTTTTACCCAATTATAGACAGAAATTTTCTTTTCAGTTAGAGTTTAATTGTCGTCTGCAAATGCTTTAAATTTAGTCTAGTCCAAAAGTTTGTCTTGCGGGTAAGGGTTAAATTTATGACTTTTCTAAATATTGGAGATATTTTCAGACAACTGAATGCAGGGTTTTCATTTAAAGCCGATTGCCGATCAAAAACATCGGTTGAAATCGGCTTTTAATCGGTTGTTTTTGCTGGATCTTTAAAAAATCGATCGCTCTGTTTATACCGAAAATATTTCACGCGTTGGTAAGTGTACTGCGACACCGGTTCAATTTTACCGCGAAACCTGAAATAGTTGGTTTATGAATGTTACGCCGTCATTCATTGGATGCTTGCATACAATTATCCAATCTTAGGCCTCGATACGTTGCTCCAATCTCCATTTGGTAATCATGGACGCCAAAGCAAAGAGAAAGAAGTCCGCAAATTGCTGTTTATTTGATTTTGGTTTTAAAAACGCCAAATTAGACGATGACGCCGGTTAGTAAAGTTGACATAAAATTAACAATAAAGTTTAAATTGCGTGACTCAGTTTTTTACAGACCCTTTTGCAATTTTAATCCCGAGAAGCGAGTTTTCGTCGAACTACTGTACATCGACAATACATACTGTATGTTTCATATTATTTTTGTCTTCGGATATTTACCATAAAAGCGAATGCATTGATCTGAGATATATATGAAAGATTATTTAATTTGTTAAATGTTTTAAGGTGAATTGGGTTAAATTTAAGATTTAGAAAGTAAATTTAAATAATAAAAATGAAATGTCCTATCTCCTTTGCTCTTTGTAAAAAGTCAAATAGGTATGTGTATGTCTTACTCTTAATTGGCTGTGAAGTAAGACATGTTAACATTTGTTTTCATATTTTATACGTGTATTTTTCTCAAAACAGTATTTGGACCTCACTTACATACTGTATATGTACAAGTGAGATCCAAATAATGTTTTAATAGCAAACTCATGACATAATGATAGAGAAAAAAAACAGATTTACCATCAAGGAGACCTCACAAAATAGGTTTAAAAAAAGCTCAGAATCGTTTTCGGCTGGGGGGCTTCGCCCCCCCCCCCCCCCCCCCCCCCCCCCCCGTTCCCCTACCAGGGTGTTGCCCTGGACCCACAAGGGGGCCTAGGTGGCCCCCTTGACCCCCTGCCTGTTGTTTTTGTCAATCGATCTGTTGTTTCATTTCAAAATGAAAAACCTGTGAATGACTGTCTCTCAAGTGATTGGATAGTTTTTGATAGGGTAGAAAACATAGTTTCCATATTTTCTCCTTTTTTCCTCAAGGTTTACTCTAGTCTGCCTTCCTAGAGCCTCTGCATGTATATATTCAGGATTGTGTGGTTAAGGGTCTAAGGCGTGCACGTCTTGCAATAATTTCAACCCCCCAAAAAATACCATAATGCTTTTTTTTCTTTGTTATCTGTCAGATAATCATGTGATTATGAAAGTGTGCAAGTGCCAAATGGATCCAAGTTCAGATTCAATGGGGATTGTAATGACATGTGGTTAAATATAATTATTGTTAATGTGGTGAGGGACAGTTCAGAGAATAATCTAGCTGCGCGTCCCGCGTCCCTGACGCACAAAAATTGCTTGAGACGCACAAAAGCAATAAATGTGCGTCCCTCGGGACGCACAGGTTACGAAAAGCATATTGTACAAATAATTAGTAAATCTCACGATTGTAAAGTGATATTTTCATTGTTTGCATTCGGATCACATACATTTCCTCTAAGCAAGTCATACTAGCATGATATTTATTTTCGCTCATCAAACATTTGCAGACGACTCCTCTCTCCCCCCCCCCCCCCCCCCCCTTTATTTTCATTTCATAAAACAACATTATTTCCACTCATGAACAGAATTTTAGGTTCCACTTATTGCTTTATTCAGAAATTTGTGTGAATTCACTTTTAAAATTCATTATTAAAGATAAGAAGATAGTTTGAAGTCCTTCTGATCGGACGACGCCACGCTGCTCATTGTAGTGTCATGGGTTTTCGCGCTTTTTTGTCGATCTATTTTTTCTTGACAGTTAGTTTCTGGAGAAGTATTACTACATGATTTGACATCATTTAGTCTGTTTAAATAGCAAGTAACTTAAAAACCAGTCACTTTACACTAGATAAGAGGAATAACACTTCCCTTACTCTGTCATAAATGACTCGCCAGCTTCATTATCATCCGGGTGTCCTTCGCATTTTATACCGATTGTGTTTAACCCATATTTCTGCCCGATGCACGCAAGCTAGGTTATATGAAGTTCTAGACGATAATTTCAGGCCTCAGACTGACATTTAGGCAGATACCTTTCACCATCAAAGACCAGTCATTTCAAATTTCCAAATGTCAAAACCCGGGCTCAGGGAAGCTTGCCGAGTTGTCAACTTTTGTCAAGACATTCATGGACAAAGATTTGTTTCTCATTTTTCAGCCAATTTTCGTGTTTGTTATCCACAATGTTTAATCCAAGATTGTGATTAATAAAAATCACGAAACCAAGCGCTAAAAACCAGAATTCAAGTTTTGGCACCAAGCCAGGTTAGCAACCGACTACAATCGATTCCGGGATTTATCAATCGATTATCGAAATCGGAAGCCAAAACCAAGTGACTTTTGACTATAGTCGATCATCGGCCCACCACTAGGTGAAGGGTTAATAAATTCCAATTCTCTGATAGGATAGAAAATATTGTGGAAAATGAGAAACTTCTTGTTCCGAGCGCTTTCTTTTTTTCACAATGTCATTGAAACAAGGGGATTGTTTGTGAAATGGTTAAACTGTTCCATATCATAGACATATGTTAATTTGTTTATAAAGTTACTAAAACCTATTTTCGTTTTTTTTTTCTGTTATTTACATCTGCAAAAAAAGTTCTTAAATCATGAAATGTTTGCTAACAAACCTTAGTGGGACTCGGTATTTTTAAAGCTGGACTCATTGATTTTGGTCTGGGACTCATTGATTTCACACTTGCGAGTCCCAGGACTCATTGTTAGCAAAATCTAGATTATTCACTGCAGTTGCTAATTGAGTTCTGGATTCCAGCAGCTTAGACGCAGTATTGTGTAGATTATAATTTCTTCTGTCATTAAACGTCCATTACAGAATAAACAGCTCATCATAAGGGATTCGGTATGTCATACCCTAAAGCAGCACCCGCTGAGGTTAAGGATGGAGAGCCAGGGAGTCAGCCGGGTGGTCAGCCTCCAATTGCTATGCAGCCACAGCCCGGTGGTAAGTATACAGTCAAGCATATAATATGCTTTTGATCATTGTCTGTGCATGTCATATTCTTCGAAGGATCGACTGTTTTATATGACGGATCACTAGCCCCAAAAAGTGGGCTGACTAATATTATGCTCTATAATGTAGTAATGTAGAAAATAGCTTTTATCAATACGTTTGAGGAGAAATGAGACCTATTTTAGCTCCAGATTTCTCTAAACTGCTGATCATTGCTGAGTGAATTGCACGAGGTAGTGTTTTATTCAGTAAACATTTATTTTAGTTTGAAATTCAAAGTAACGGTTGTCACGTAGGAAAGTGGTTCGGTTCTGTACTCAGGATGCCCAAATTAAATAGATGAGTGTTTATAGAATGCCATCTAGTGGGAGATAATGGCTTTCGGTTGGAAGCTTTTTCATTCCCCTTGTTCAGTTGTAAGCTCATTGCTGGAAGTAAAAGACATTTAAGAGCTGTCCAAATTGGAGGCATTTGCAAATCACAACCAACGCCATAAATAGTGGAATTGCTTGTTACAAGGATAAAAAACACATTTGGAGAAGAAGAAAATGCTACTTACAAGCATAAATGATTGCAACCTTTTCCCATAATGATTTGAAAACCATTTTTTTTTTTTATAAATAAACTCTGGTTCACTTGCTAAAGGTAAAAGCAGCAACTGCTTCTTTGCTAATTCTTATTTTTTTTTTCCATCCCTTTTCCATACCATCACAAGTGTTAACAAACTTTAGCAGAGGGCTCCTGAAATCATTTTAGGAAAAGGAGAAAATGCTGGTAACCAGCACTTTCTCTTTTCCCCAAATTATTTTTAAGTCGCACGTTTGTCAAAACGTTCGACTTTTTGCGATGAGCTCAGGGTGGGTTGGGGGGTGTCTATAGTGGGTTGAAGAATCATGAAAAAAATTGGATCAAAAACGTCGTATATACTTCATAAACGAGGTGCAGTTACTCTGCTTTAAACCCAATCGCTGTAGAACTACTTTTTCTTTGGTATGTCTGGAATTTGTTCTTTATGATGGGACTGGACCCGGTAACTCATATAACTCATATACCTACGCTAGAAAAAGGAGAACGTGACTCAAATTTTAAATAAAAAAAAAAAATGCGGTTATTTTGTATATCATGTGAAAATTTAACATCTATCTTTGTTTAGATGGGTAAAGAAAACACAATTCAGCTAAGATATCCCCCATCAGTGCTTAATGTGAGTTTAAAAGGGATCGCGGATTAATATGGCTTGTCGAGAGCACCTTACTCAAGTTACTGTAAATTTATATTCATGTATTATCGAGACCGGTAGAGCTTCGCTTATAAGGGTGGAATTTCGGACTCGAGTGATGTCATTTGAAATCAACTCTTTTAAACCATGCAAACCATGAATTCAGGGTTAAATATCGTAAAACTCGCTCTAAACTTGAAAATTTGTTTCGTTCCGCAGCTTTGACCTAGTTTGTAACGTACGTCTCGGATGAAAGACCCCAAACCACTCGAATACCCCAAAACACCAAAAAAACTATTCCATTACACATCAAAAAACTTCTGTAACACATAAAACTGCATGCGAAACGCTTACATACACGATTTTATGGAAATCAGACATGAACTTTTGCTATCAATTCTAGTATTTTAGGTCTTTGATCAGCTTAAGTTTGAAGTACAAAATTGTACTTTGATTAAGAAAATGCAAATGGCGGACGGGATAGAAAACAAACGCACATAACGATTAACACCAGTAAAGTTAAAATGTTGATTACTGCATTTGTTCGGACCCCAAAAGAGTGGCGACAAGGATATTGCATCCCCTTCGTATACAGTAAATACAACATGAAATATGGAACGCAAGGTAAAATACAGCAATTACGACCGTACATTGACAGTTGCACTGTTGAGGGGTTTACAGTCAAAACGTACTCAAACCAAAACGTACCCAAGTCAAAACGTACCCGAATGGAGTCAAAACTTACCCAAATGAAGTCTAAACCTACCCAAGTGGAGTCAAAACGTACCCAATGTGTAGTCAAAATGAACACATGATTTTTATAGTATTTCTAACTTCAATTTGTGTT
The DNA here is from genome assembly GCA_943736015.1 of Tridacna crocea. Classification (NCBI taxonomy): domain Eukaryota; kingdom Metazoa; phylum Mollusca; class Bivalvia; order Cardiida; family Cardiidae; genus Tridacna; species Tridacna crocea. The sequence goes on along the minus strand of OX031068.1, from coordinate 43,269,938 downwards.
AAAATTAATGGAAATTACGTATTCGTCATCATGACGATTTATAACTCTTGCTTTATTTTGAATTTGCCTTACATGATTAAAACCAATGATGAAACTTATTTAACAATAAACATAGCGAAGTCAATCAAATGCTTAGTGATAAAATCACTTTTTTCTTTCTATTTTTTTTTTTTTTTTTTAAGGAAGATAAAGTTACTATTAATGAAAAAAAAAGCATATTGGATACTTCAAAAATATTTATCCATCATTATAAAAATATGTTTTATATATGAAAAAAACATAAGCAAGAGCACATTTAAAGAAATGATATAACAGAGAAATGTGATTACATTAATTACATTGTTTGGATAGCAAAGATACAATTTCAACACTCAAAAAGAGTGTAACAAATTTAATGTGGTGATTAACCCATTACCACACAATCCCTAGTTTCGACTTCCCTGAGAAAGAAGCCTTTAGAACACATTGTGGGAAAGGGAAAAAAATGCATTTTCTCCTTTTCCCACAATTTTTTCTAACCTTCACAAAACAAATTTCAAATTTTCTGTCACTTTTATTTTGTCGTCTGCAAATGCTTTCAATTTGGACAAGCCTAAAATTGGGCTGGTCTGGTAATGAGTTAAACTAATTATTCACAATGGTCTTTAACCTGTTGTAGATTGCATTGTTATTAATTACTTTGCAAATATTTTTTATAATTTGAGAGTCAGTTTGGTTGAGATGAAAAACCTTCGGACTGTTTTTTCAGCTAACCTGAGCACAACATGCTCAAGGGAAGCTTTTAGGATCACCTGGTGTCTGTCATCCGTCATGTGTCATCAACAATTCTTTAGACATCAACTCCTCCAAAACCGCTGGGCCAATATGGACCAAACTTGGCTGGAATCTTCCTTGGGAGGTCCTCTTTGAAAATTGTTCACAGAATTTGATTACGTCAAAAGTTTTGGTTGCCATGGCAACCAAACAGTTTTCTAAGAAATTCTTTAAAAATCTTCTTCTCTGAAACAGCTGGCCAGATTTTAAAATAATTTCACAGAGATGTTCCTTAACGTAGTGGACCCGTAATAGAAAACAGCTATTTCCACTATAATATTACCCTAGAAAATTTGCTATGATTAAAAATGAGCACTATTGTACTACTTTCACCGAGCCACTTTTTCTTTTTTGTCCTTCCTAGAATTATCATTTATAAATCTATAACTACTATAATTTCATTACAAATGGATATGATAATTACCTCCCTTTTCTGGAAACTAACAAAATTATCAACAAATAATTTCAAGACGGACCCTGAAGGAATTTCTGTTCGGTCAAAAATGTGCAATAGTATCATATCTGTACAAAATATGTCTTATCAACTGTCCAGAAATTTTATGCCATGCTGCACTATGCTTATTACAGGTCCACTACCTTAAGTGACCCTTTCCAAAACTTTTTCATGAAATTTTGATCAGTCAAGAAACATGACTCTGGTGAATGAGGGCTATTTGCACTATACAGGAATGAAGAAATTCTAAAAAATTCTTCTTCTCAGAAACCACTGGTCATATTTTGAAATAATTTCTCAGGGATGTTCTATGGGTGACCCTTTTCAAAAATTGTTTGCGAAATTTCAATCCGTCAAGAAACATGGCTCTGGTGAATGGGGGCTACTTGTACTTATATGGGCATGCAGAAATTCTTGAAAATTCTTACTTCTCTGAAACGGCTGATCAGATATTGAAAAAAGTTCACAGAGATGTTCCTTGGGTGATCCTTTTAAAAACTTGTTCGCGAAATTTTGATTTGCCAAGAAACATGGCTCAGGTGAATTGGGGCTACTATATGGAAATGAAGAATTTCTTGAAAATTCACCTTCTCTGAAACCCATGCTCAGATTTTAAAATAATTTCAAAGCAATCTTCCTTGGGTGACCATTTTCAAAAATGTTTTCGAAATTCTGATCCATCAAGAAACATGGCTCTGGTAAATGGGGTCCACTTGCACTATTCGGACATGAAGAAATTCTTGAAAATTCTTCTTCACTGAAATGGTTGGTCAGATTTTGAAATGATTTCACAGAGATGTCCCTTGTGTGTCCCTTTTCAAAAATCGTCAAGTGCTAGCATCGGTATGCAGTGGCACTGTTTCAGTAAGTTCCAAGTAATAGAGGTGACCAATGACATACATTTAATATTGTTTTGGGTATATTATGTCAGGCTATATGCCAACATGGATATATTAAAGAAAAAGAAAAATGAAAAGATCTAACTTGGTGGGAAGCTGCCTATTACAAGTAACTGCATTTGCTCAAGTAAATTGCAGACTAGTCAAAATCGAAGAATTGCTGAAAACTAATCAAATTTGACTACACCATTAAATTTGAGTCTAATTGGAAGAAAACCTTGAGTAAAAACAAATGAGTTTTTCTTTCTTTCAGCTCTGTTTTCCAAAGCTGTTTGAATTACATAAAAGCAAGATTGTCCTGTAAAAGGGTGATGACCATCTATCAGTCCCAAAATATCAAGGTTTCACCATTAGTGCGACTTTCAGGACCTTCAGTCCTTTGATTTATTCTTTCAAGACCAGATTCATCATTTTAGCCCAACTTCAGCCTTTATCACGCAACCCTGACTTTTAATGACTCTTGAGAAAGAATCCTTTTGAAAACTTTGTGGGAAAAAGAAAAAAATGCTGGTAACCATGTGCTGGTGGTAGAGGGTCAATTGTCATCAGCAAAAGCTTTGAATTTGGACTAGTCTCAAAATATTGTTATTTGGCAAAGATTTAAACAGGTACTGCTCTACCACACAATATAAAGTGTTTAATGACATGTCAGGAAAAGGGCTTTTGAAAGCATTGTGGGAAAATGAGAAAATGCTTGTAACCAGCATTTTCTCCTTTTACCACAATGTTTTCCACTCATTCTTAATCAAAACTAAGCAAATTGTTTTTCACCTATTCATAAACAGTCAATTCATTTACAATTATTTCCTCATCTGCTAACCTTTTCAATTTGGAAATGTGTAAAGTTTTATTGTTGATTGCAGAGTTAATCCTCTTATAAACTAGTTATTGTTACAACTTACTCTTTACCACACAATCCTGACTTTTAGCCCTATACTCCATATTACTCATTTCTATGCATTGCTTGTATTAGCCTTTAGAAAACTTTGTGGTAAAAGGTTAAATTGCTCATTTCAAGTAATTTCACCTTTTGCCACAATGTTTTCTATGCTATCAAAAGGTGTAAATATACACATAAGAAATGGCTTCATCCTTGCTGTTGTTAAGGGTCAATTAGAGATACCATAGAAATGCCTTATAGGGTAAAGAGTTTATAACCCCGAGAGAGAAGCCTTTTGAAAACAATGTGGGGAAAAAGAAAAGATGCCAGTAACCAGCGGTTTCTCCTTTTCCCACGATGATTTCTACCCTTTGCAAAACAAACTTTTAATTTTTCATATATATGGTTATTTTTTTGTCTGCAAGTGGTTTTAATTTCGACAGGTGTAAATTTTTTGTCATTTGGTAAATAAATTCTTTGTAATACTGAACTTTACATTCTTTGTAATACTCAACTCTTTATCTAGGGACAAGATTTTTTAGACCTCACCCAAAATGAGAGCCTTATCTCCAGCTAGATGGCATTCTTCAAATACTCATCTATCTGATTTGGGCACCCTGGGCACAGAACTGGGCCACTTTTCTATGTGACAACCGTTACTTCAAATTTCAAACTAAAACATTAATTTTACTCAATAAAACGCTACCTGGTGCAATTAGTTCCGCTATGATCAACAGTTCAGAGAAATCTGGAGCTAAAACATGCCTGATTGTTCCTCAAACATATTGATAAAAGCCATTTTCTTCATTACTACCTCATAGCATGTAATACTACAATCTCCCCGATATCAGCGTGAGTAATGTGTCATATAAGACAGGTCGAATCTTCGAAGGATATGACATGCACAGACAATGCATTTACAGGTGACGGGCAAAATTTAAGACTTGGACAAGATGGGTTTGCTTATGAAAATTATTTCTTTTTAACAATAAGAAAAAGACAAATTGTTGGATAAGAGGAAAATGCTTAACTCATTACCAAATAATCCCAAAATTGAGTAACCCTGCTTCAGAACCCTTTTGAAAACATTGGGGGGGAAAAAGAATCTCCACAAAAATGTCCATACTTTTAAAACTGGTACACAGTGTATTATCTTTTTTTGCTACATTGTTTTTTTCTCTTTCATTCACTGCTTCTATCAATTGAACTTCATTTTGTCTTCTGCAAATGCTTTGACTTTGAACTATTCTAAAATAGCTTGTTAACTTTTAACCCTTTACCACAGGACAAAATTTTAGACCAGTCTGTATTGAGAACATTTGCAGATGACAATTTCCATATATACTGGTCCAACGACAAAATAAATGTGACCAAAGAATTGAAATTTGTCGTAGGAAAGGAAAAAAACATTGTGGGAAATGCAGAAAATCCTGGTTACCAGCATTTTCTCCTTTTCCCACTGTTTTCAAAAAGCTTCTTTCACAGGGGTGTCAAAAGTGAGGATTGTGTGGTAAAGAGTTAAGTCTGTAAAAAGTACCAGAAAATGCCATTTGAGTAGTCAAACAGAATGGCAGTGGAAACTCATTGCCCTCTTTCAGATTGAAGAATACAAAATATAATATACATGTTGCAGTTTTTTCCATCTGTCACCCACAAATGTCAATATTGCCCTCTCTAGCTTCATATATACATGTATAAGATAGGGTGATAAAGCATTAGATAGGGAAAAGTTTGTAGAGAAAAGGGGTCCAGAGTGTGTCACTGGTAAAGTGTGGGACTTGTGACCTTGGGGGCTAAGGTTTTAACCCCATGAGATATACTAGGTTTTCCTTGGGAGTGCCCTTGGGCAAGACAAATCAGAGCCCAAGCCTAGCACATTAGCACTGATGGAACCTAAAACAATATTTGAATATGTGATGTGAGCTGTCGCAGTGATATGACTGAAATAATGTTGAAAGTCAGCTACAACACTAGTTACCGGTAATCACTCTGTCATTAAAATAAAGAAAAATCAAGTGCCTATGGTATTGATCTAGTGAAAAACACCAGAGGGAGAGATACATATATTTTTCGATCTTCAAGCTTTCTAAAAATTGATCTGCCGAAAGACTTAAAAATCATCATCTGCACAAGATAATGACTGAAATGGCTGCCAAACAATCCAGTGTATCAAACTTAAAAATCATCATCTGCACAAGATAATGACTGAAATGGCTGCCAAACAATCCAGTGTATCAAACTTAAAAATCATCATCTGCACAAGATAATGACTGAAATGGCTGCCAAACAATCCAGTGTATCAACTACCCGTATCTATCACACAGTATCTTATCTTTCAAAGCATATTCCATTACATGAGTTACTAGTATATTCAGTAAGCTTTCTGCAGCTGCTTTCAGATATGACAAGTTTTGAATTTTGTCGTAGAAAAAGTGTTAAAAGATCAATATAATGGATAATCAAGTGGTTGGTGTGATATTAAAGGTGGACCGTATATAGATTTTTCACTTCTCAAAAATTAAAAAATATATAGATCTATATCATTCACTGAAATTTATATGAAAAAACCAATACAAATCATCAATAATTAAGAATCATAAAATTACAAAAAAAAATTCTTTTGATGGTGTTCCCTTAACTCTTTACCACACAATCCTGACTTTTAACAACCCTGAAGAAGAAGCCTTTTGAAAACATTGTAGGAAAGGGAGAAAATGCAGATACTCAGCATTTTCTCCTTTTTCCACAATGTTTTCTACCCTTCCCCAAGACAAATTTTAATTTTTTGAGTCACATTTATTTTGTTGTCTGCAAATGCTTTTGATTTGGACAAGTCCAAAACTTTGTTGTTTGGTAAAGAGTTAAAGGTGGGTATTTAGAATTTTCACATCACACCAAATTAAAAAATATATATATCATTGAAATTTATATGAAAAAATGAAACAAATCATCTATAATTAAGAATCGTAAAATTACGAAAAAAAATTTTTTTGATGGTATTCCCTTAAAAGGCTACGTAGCTTCTTAAGCTATTTTTAGATTTCGCGCCAAAAATCAATAAAGAATTGTGGGAATGTCAAGTGAATGGCACGTACTAATAACGCTTAAATTCCATTACATAACAAACATGTAATAATAATTTTCCATAATGTCTTCTTCGGACGGATGTTTGAAGCTTTGTCGGAGTTTTCCTGTATTTAAATGAGAGAACTGATAATCTAAAAATAGAACGTGTCTCCCGTTGGTGTCAACCTGGTCAGTAATAAATTTCTAATTTCTCGCGTTATCGGATGGTTTTCAACTGCTGGAGTTTTATGAACGCAAATTAAAAGGCTATGGGAGTATAAGGATGATTTTTTTGCATTTTTGTAAAAATTTCGTCCCAAAATCTGAAGGGCCACCTTTAAAGGGTCACGTAATTGTTCATGTAAAAATAGACCATGTTTCCTGTTAGTATCAACCTGGGCCATAGTAAATCTCTTATTTCTCTTGTTGTCATACGGTTTTCGACGACAGGGGTTTTAGGAATGAAAATTTAAAAGGCTTCGGGTGTATAAAGATGATTTTTTATACTTTAGTATAAATTCTGACCCAAAAGTCTGCAGGGCGACCTTTTAAAACTTGCAGCTCAAAAATTGGGTTTGATGTGATTGAAAAAGCAGCCCAAAGGACAAGTTTTGTTAACAACTGCACCAAACCCCATTAACCCATTACCACACAATCCCTACTTTTGACGCCTCTGAGAAAGAAGCCTTTTGAAAACACTGTGGGAAAAGGAGAAAATGCTGGTAACCAGCATTTTCTCCTTTTCCCACAGTGTTTTCTATCCTTTCCGGAACAAATTTCAATTTTTCAGTCACCTTTATTTTGTCGTCTGCAAATGCTTTCAATTTGAACCAGTCTAAAATTTTGTCGTCTGGTAAAGAGTTAAAGTGAAAGATTTTTAATATCACATACAACCAGTTAATTAACCGATTTATTATATTCTTAATGCGCCCTTTTTATTCTAAGTAATAGTTATCATTTATATATGAAAAATGTAGTTCCGGCAAACATTCTAAAACGTTGTTGTCACTAGTGATGGTACCGTAATTATCAGCACCAATGGTTTTACTCACTGTGAAGTCCCAGTAATTCACTGTTAAAAGTTGTCAATCATTTTTGTTTATGAGATTTCATGTACATGTAATTGTTAACTATTCTAGGCCCACCAATGCCTGGTGGCATGATGCCGGGGGGTGCCCCGGCCCCTGGTGTTGTACCTGGAGCCCCTGGTGGATGGATGCAGGCTCCGGCAGTCCCAGCAAACTGTCCCCCAGGACTGGAGTATCTGGCCTCCATTGATCAGCTGTTGGTGAAACAGAAGATTGAGGGACTGGAAGGTTAGTTTGTGTTTGTTTTTGTGGGATGACTTTATATTTAAGAAATAATCTTCTGTCTATTGTGGTTTACTGTTCAATAAACCACGGTTGTGAGTTATGAGGCACAATGAATCATCTATGAGAGCGATAGCCTTAGCAGTTAATTTATAACATCTCATAACTCACCACATGATTTATTGCATAATGAGTAAATCACTCAGGCTATCACCCTCGTGGTTTATTTATTATGCCTCATAACTCACAACTGTGGTTTCTTGAACTTTAAACCATGATAGAAAGAAAATTACTTTGATTCTAACATGACCAACTCTTAATCAAAGGAAAACATTGTGGGGTAAAGGAAAAAATGTGTGTAAGCAGCATTTTCTCGTTCTGATCTCCCCCAGTGTTTTCTACTCTTCTGAAGTCAATTTTCAGTTTTTGAGTCACATTTATTTGTCATCTGCAAATGCTTTGAATTTGGACAAATCCAAACTTTTGTCATTTGTCAAGAGTTAAAGGATTTTAAGAAGCTTTACACAGCTTTTTTATGCTCAAGGCTGAATTATTGCTGTATGAGAGCTTTCTTCCTAAGGGTCGCTGGTTGGAATCAAAAACCTTTTTCAAAGGATTACTGATAGTCACTGTGACAGATATATTCCTCTGTCTCCCAATGTTTTCAATAAGATCTTGTACATGTATATATTGAAAAGCAGCAAGTGCCTCAGAAACTATATCATGTATGTTGTGCTAAATGTTAGTAAAAGAACTCGTCATTGATAAAACTGAAATAATGTTTAACCCTTGCCCAAACAACAAAATTTAGACCCTTCCAAACTCAAAGAGTTTGCAGACGACAATTTCAAATTTGATAAAAATAGCAGAAAGTTCTCCAAATGGGTAGAAAACACTGTGGGAAAAGGAGAAATTGCTCGTTATGAGCAATTTCTCCTTTTCCCACAGTGTTTTCAAAAGACTTGTAATTCAGACAAGTAAAAACAAGGGCTTGTTTGGGAAAGGGTTTAGGTAGTGGACCCGAAATAGAAAACAGCTACCGGTATTTCCACTATTATCCTACAAAATTTGCCATGATTAAAAATGAGTATTACATGTACTGTATTACTTCGACTGAGACACTTTTTCCTTTTTGTCCTTCTTAGAATTATCATTTCTAAATCTAAGACCACTAAATTCTCATTATGTAGGGAGATGATAATTACTTCCCATCTCTGGAAACTAACAAAAGTATCAATAAATAATTTCATGATGGACACCAGAGGAATTATATCTGTATATATCTGTATTTATCAACTATCAAGAAATTTTATGCCATGCAGCACAAGAATTATTATTGGACTGTTAACTTAAAACATTGTTAAGCCAATTCAATGAAGTACTGTTATTGAACCCAGTGCCAGTTCTCTGATAGTTGCAAAATACATAAAGAGTTTCCAGCAATGACATTTATTAAAACATTTCCTTTTGCTTTCCTCCATAATTTCCTAAAGAAAATCAGAGCTCCAGAAAGTGGGAGTGATTGCGATTTCAAAACCGAAAATATTTATTATTCTCCATCTCACCCTATGTTGTGGGTATTCATTAGAATCTTACCATTGAGACGATACAAATGAGAACTCACAACATATGGTTTTGAAGAGAAATAATGGATTTAGAATACCATCCCTCCATCTTATCTGGAGCCCTGGAACATGAACGTACCGTAACCATTTCATTCTTGCATAAATTGTGCCTTCAGCATTTACTGGTTATGAAACAAACAATAAATACGAGGTTGTAAACTCGCTTGGGCAGAGGATATTTTATGCGGTGGAAGACACATGCTGTTGTACGAGAAACTGTTGCGGACATCATCGGCCCTTTGACATCAAGATTCTAAACAACCAGCAGAAAGAAGTGATGCACCTGTCCAGGGGTTTGAGGTGTAACAGTTGCTTATGTCCTTGTTGCTTACAGGTAAGTGATACCCTTTAACCCTTTACTCCACAGATACTCATTTCTATGCATTGCTTGTAGGAGCCTTTGGAAGACATTGTGGCAAAAGGTGAAATTGCTCGTGACGAGCAATTTCACCTTTTGTCACAATGTTTTCTATGCTATCAAAAGGTGTCATATACACATAAGAAACAGTTTCATCATTGCTATTATTAAGGGTCAGTTAGAGATACCATAGAAATGCCTTATGGGGTAAAGGGTTAAGTCAAATACTTCCACATGCAATTTCTCAAGCATACATTAACGCTTTACCATACGACAAAAATTTAGACTGGTTCAAATTGAAAGCAGTTGCAGATGACAAAATATACGTGACTCAAAAATTAAAATTGGTTTCCAACAGGGTAGAAAACATTGTGGGAAAAGGAGAAAATGCTGGTTACCAGCATTTTCTCCTTTTCCCACAATATTTTCAAAGGGCTTCTATCTCGGGGTCGTAAAAACCAGGGATCGTTTGGTAAAGGGTTAAGGCCAATTGTATTCGGGACATATTATCTAATCAAGTCATGAGAAATTTCTTTGCAGTATAATGATATCAATTGTACATGGTTACAAAGTTATTTCTCTTTCCTTTCTTTAAAATGTTTCAGCTAGGTTACTTAAAGTCAAAGAACAAGCATTCAGTAATAGATTTATGGCCAAATTAAAAATTAAGCTGAGACGTCATCATTTATTGCGTTAAATATGAAGCAGAGCGAAACTCCTGCATGATTTATTGTTGCCCTGATGAGCTTTAATGAAAATAGGACTGCTTGGCAATAAATGTTTTTCAAATATACCCCTATTTAATGTTATTCCTGTTTATTATTTAACCCAAAACCACACAATCCCACCTTTAAATAACCTCTTAGAAGGAAGACTTTTGAAAACATTGTGTAAAAACCAGAAAATGCTGGTAAGGATTTTCTCCTTTTCCCTTAATTTTTTCTATCCTGATGAAAACAAATTTCAAGTTTTGAGTTGTGTCTATTTTGCCTTCAATTTGGACCAGTCAAAAATTTTGTCATTTGGTTAAGAGATAATATAATATATACTTCTATTTATAGAAAGTGACAGTTGAGGCCCCTCCAGGCAATGTGATTGGGTATGTTTCACAGGCCTGGAGTCTGTGTAAGCCAAGGTACAAGATCCAGAATGCAGCGGAGGATACTGTGCTGAGGGTGAAAGGACCCTGCTGTACATGGAACCTTTGTGGAGAGATTGAATTCGATGTACGTAAGGACTTCTTGTTTTCATAAACATAATCATATCATACTGACTTGTTAACCCTTTACCACCCAATGGCGACTTTTTACGTCCCTGAGGGACAAGCCTTTTGAAAACGTTGTGGGAAAAGGAGAAAATGCTAGTAACTAGCATTTTCTCCTTTTTCTACAAAGTTTTCAACCCTATCATAGCAAAATTGCTCCCTCTGAGCCACGTTTGAATTGTCCTCTGAAAATGCTTTAAGTTTGGATAGGTCCAAAATTTTGCTCTGTGTAACGGGTTAAACTGGCAGGGTCCAGCATAGTAAAGTGTCTTGTTCATTCAGAAGTTCTGTTATAGTCACAGTCTGGTTAGAGTTTGTTTTGGGAAGGGTTAAGAGTTAAGTTTATGTAAATGTAATTAAATTTATGTGATCAGTAATTTAATTAAAAATTCGTAAAATGAAGTTTCCTACTAGAAACAATGCTTTTAAACCCATTTTTGCTCAGGGATAACAATTTCAGATTTCTTCATTTTCAGTTATACAAGCTAAGGTAGCTGCATCAGAATATGATAACAAAAACATCTTATCTCACAGTGGCTTCTTTCCTTAAAACATTTACTATATAGGCTGAAGGAAGTGGTCCCACAGTAGAAAACAGCGTTTTTACCATAATACTATCCAACAAAATTTGCTGTGAGAAAAATGGATATCATTGTACTACTTTAACGAAGTTAATTTTTTCCTTTTTTTTTCTTTCTTAGAATTACCATTTATAAATTTAAAACCACTATATTCTCATTACAAATAATTTCAAGATAGATATCAAAGGAAGTTCTGGTCAGTTAAAAATGTGCAAAAGTATTATATTTGTATAAATCTGTATTCAACAACGTTCAAGAAATTTAATTCCATGCTGCACTTGAAGTGTTATGGGTCTACTACCTTAACATCTTGCAGGTAAGCACTTCCGATGAATCCTCCTTTGTTGGACGAATCACGAAGCAGTGGTCCGGATTAAGCAAAGAAATCTTCACTGATGCAGATAATTATGGAATCTCATTCCCGATAGATTTGGATGTCAATATCAAGGCTGTCCTAATGGGAGCTGTGTTCCTCATAGTAAGTACACATATTGGATAGCAATCTTAATGAACGCTTTGTCAAATAGTTCCTCATTTTTTATGACACCTCACATTAACCCTTTACCACACAATCCCAACTTTTAACGACCCTTAGAAAGAAACCTTTTGAAAACACTGGTAACCAGCATTTTCTCCTTTTCCCACAGTTTTTTCTTCCCTTCCCAAAATCAGATTTTAATTTTTCGGTCACCTTTGTCGTATGCGAATGCTTTCAATTTGGACCAGTCTGAAATTTTCTCATGTGGTAAAGAGTTGAGAGATTGTGGAAAAAAGAGGAAAAGCAGGTAACTCTGCACCTTTACCACACAATCCCTGAGGCTGACCTGGGCCGAAAGTTTTCGCCTTTGGTGAATTTTCTGTATGTCAAATGACCTATTTACTACATGATTAAGTTGATTGTTGAAAAAAAGCGAGTGTTATGAATCTATAAATATCCCTCTCCCAAATGACAAACTTTTGGACAAGACCAAGTTGAAAGCATTTGCAGTTGACAATTCAACTCTTGCTGGAAAGATGATTTCTGTCTATGATAGGGCAGAAAACATTGTAGGAAAAGGAGAAAATGCTGGTTACCAGCTTTCTCCTTTTCCCACAATGTTTTCAAAAAGCTACTATATCAGACCTGTAAAAGCGGGGATTGTTTGGGAAAAGGTTAAGTTATGAAATGGCTAGTATCATGCATCACGTAGATACATTATGCCCCCTTTTGCCAAAGCACGCCTCATATGTTTTAAGTGCACCAACCTCACCCATCTTCCTGTTTTTGGTAAATTGAAAACCTCCAGAGGTGGCAGCATCATAGAGATTTCAACGGTTGTATTGATTAACTCCTTTGGCTGCAGTAAATAAAATTCACTGATACTCCGACAGTTTTTTCTTGTATAGGCCAAAATAAACATATGGATGGTATAGATCACAGATCAGACTGCATGTTTGGTGCAGTCTGATCTTGATCTGTTACATCAGCAAAAGTCCCTGATTTCGCCTCTGGCACTGAGAGAGTTTAAGTAAGTTTGAAATTTTATCTTTTTCTTTTGTTTTATAGGACTTCATGTACTTTGAAAACAACACAAAGAAGGACAAAGACAAGGTCAAGGGCTAGGTAAGAAGGTTATAGTGGGTGGAGAGAGAGAGAGATAAACATTCTATAAAGTAAATTCCAAGAATATTTCAGACAGGTTAGCCAAAGAAAAATACTTTATAAACTGCTTTAAACTGAAATTTAACCATCTTCCTTGATATGTTTATCTCCCCTGAAAACTTGCTAACGTCATGTAATTACCTCCCTTCCGATTACATGATATCACTCCATAGTTACTGGCCCACTGATGAGGCATTAGCCAAAACATGTTTGGTTTTACTTACAATTTATTAAATTTAATACCTATGAAGGCATGTGGCGTTTAAATGTATTGGTTTAGCCAATAAACATCTGCCGACCCTTTTTGTTTCCATCTATGTATGTGTGTGTGTGTATGGCTAGCAACACAAACAAGATGGCCATTGGCCCTGGAACGCTCACCTTAGACTATAGCTTATGAGTGAAATTCAATTCTTTGAGCAACTTTGGTAAAGCTTCACTTAAGGAACATCCCTGCCAAGTTTCATCAAGATTGGCCCAGTGGGTTAGGAGAAGATGTTTAAAGAAATTGTTGATGGGTGACAGACGCCGGACATAGGGCAATCAAATATCAAAGCTCTACACCTTCCAGTTTCAATGAAGAATTTTAAATTTCCTTCTTTGTCCTATGTTCAAACTTGTGGTCCCCGGGGCTGGGTCAGTTTTAACCAAAGCAGCATCCTTGGAACAAACTTGGTAGAGGTCCACTCAAAGATGCTACATACAAAATATCATAGCTTTACACCTTCACTTTTAAGAGAAAAAGAAATTGAAAATTTTCCTTCTTTGTTCCTATGTTCCAACCTGTGACCTCAGGGGCATGGCCAGTTTTGATGCCAGGGCATCATATGACCAAACTTGGTAGAGGTCCACTAGAAGATTATGCATACCAAATATCAAAGCTCTGCACCTTCAAGTGTCAGAGAAGATTTCTAAAGTTTTCTTCTTTGTTGCTAGTTTGAAACTGTGACCCTCCCCCACACCCCACCCCCTGGCAGGGCCAGTTTTAACCCCAAGGGCATAATATAGACAAACTTGATAGAGGTCCACTAGGAATTGCTACACGCCAAATGTCATAGCTTTAAGCCTTCTAGTCTATGAGAAGAATTTTAAAATTTTCTTTCTTTGTTTCTTTGTTCGAACTTGTGACCCCCTGGGGCGGGGCCAGTTTTGACCCAACGGGCAAGTTTCTAAACAAACTTGGTAGAGGTCCACTAGGAGATGCCACGTACCAAATATAAAAGTTCTATGCCTTTAAGTTTCAGAGGAGAAGATTTTTAAAGTTTCCCTTCTTTGTTCCTACGCTCAAATTTGTGACCCCTGGGGTGGGGCCATTTTTGACCCCAGGGGCACAATTTGAAAAAAACTTGGTAGAGGTTCATTAGGAGATGCCACATCCTAATTATCAAAGCTCTACGCCTTCAAGTTTCAGAGGAGAAGATTTTTAAAGTTTTCCTTCTTTGTTCCTATGCTCAAACTTGTTATCCCCCGGGGCGGGGCCAGTTTTGATCCTAGGGGCATAATTTGAACAAACTTTGTAGAGGTCCATTAGGAGATGCTACATACCAAATATCAAAGCTCTATGCCTTCTAGTTTCAGAGAAGAAGATTTTCAAGGATTTCATTTTTAGCTTACCTTAGCACAAAGTGCTAAAGGTGAGCTATTGTGATCGCCCTATGTCCGGCATCCGTCAACAATTTCTTTAAACATCTTCTCCTCCTAAACCACTGGGCCAATCTTCATGGAACTTGGCAGGAATGTTCCTTGGATGAAGCTGTACCAAAATTGTTCAAAAAATATAATTACACCCATAACTCTGGTTGCCATGGCAACAAAAAGATAAAAAAATGAAATCTTGAAAATCTTCTCTGATACTAGAAGGCTTAGAGCTTTGATATTTGGTATGTAGCATCTCCTAATTGACCTCTACGAAGTTTATTCAAATTATGCCCATAGGGTCAAAACTGGCCCCCGCCCCGGCGGATAACAAGTTTGAGCATAGGAACAAAGAAGGAAAACTTTAAAAATCTTCTCCTCTGAAACTTGAAGGCGTAGAGCTTTGATATTTGGTCTGTAGCATCTCCTAGTGGACCTCTACCAAGTTTCTTCAAATTATGCCCCTGTGGTCAAAACTGGCCCCGCCCCAGGGGTCACAAGTTTGAGCATAGGAACAAAGATGGAAAACTTTAAAAATCTTCTCCTCTGAAACTTGAAGGCATAGAGCTTTGATATTTAGTATGTGGCATCTCCTAGTGGACCTCTACCAAGTTTGTTCAAATTATGCCCCCGGGGTCCAAACTAACCCCACCCCGGGGGTCACAAGTTCGAGCATAGGTACAAAGAAGGAAAACTTTAAAAATCTTTTCCTCTGAAATTTGAAGGTGTAGAGCATTGATATTTGGTATGCGGCATTTCCTAGTGAACCTCTACCAAGTTTGTTCAAATTATGTCACTGGGGTCAAAACTGGCCCCACCCTTGGGGCTCCAAATTTAAGCATAGGAACAAAAAAGGAAAACTTTAAAATTCTTTTTCTCAGAAACTGGAAAGTGTAGGGCTTTGATATTTGGTCTGTTGCATCTCCTAGTGGGCCTGTACCAAGTTTATTCAAATGATGTCCCTGGGGTCAAAACTGGCCCCAACCCAGGGGTCACTAGTTTGAGCATAGGAACAAAGAAGGAAAACTTTAAGATTCTTCTTTTCTAAAACTAGATGGCGTAGAGCTTTGATATTTGGTATGTGGCATCTCCTAGTGGACCTCTACCAAGTTTGTGTTAATCATGCCCATGGGGTCAAAACTTGCCCCACCCCGGGGGTCACAAGTTTGAACATAGGAACAAAGAAAGAAAATTTTACAGTTCTTCTTCTCTAAAACTAGAAGGTATAGAGCTATGATATTTGCATGTAGCAATTCCTAGTGGACCTCTACCAAGTTTGGTCATATTATGCCCTTGGGGTCAAAACTGGCCCTACGGCCGGGGGGGGGGGGGTCACAGGTTCGAACATAGCAATAAAGAAAGAAAACTTTTAGAAATCATCTCTGAAACTTGAAGGTACCGAGCTTTGATATTCGGTATGCAGAATCTTCTAGTAGACCTCTACCAAGTTTGGTCATATGATGTCCCTGGCGTCAAAACTGGCCATGCCCCGGAGGTCACAGGTTGGAACAAAGAAGGGAAATTTTAAATTTCTTTTTCTCTTAGAACAGGAAGGTGTAGAGCTTTGATATTGGTATATAGCATCTTTGAGTGGACCTCTACCAAGTTTGTTCCAAGGATGCTGCTTTGGTTAAAAATGACCCAGCCCCTGGGGACCACAAGTTTGAACATAGGACAAAGAAGGAAAATTTAAAATTCTTCTTTGAAACTGGAAGGTGTAGAGCATCGATATTTGTTTGCCCTATGTCCGGCGTCTGTTGCCCATCAATAATTTCTTTAAACATCTTCTACTAATCCACTGGGCCAATCTTGATGAAACTTGGCAGGGACGTTCCTTGGGTGAAGCTTTACCAAAGTTGCTCAAAGAATTGCATTTCACTCATAAGCTATAGTCTAAGGTGAGTGTTCCAGGGCCAATAGCCCTCTTGTTTTTAGCTCCACTGGCCGAAGGCCAGCGGGCTTATGTCATGGCCCGTTGTCCATCGTGCGTCCGTCCGTCTGTGTGTGCGTGCGTGTGTGTGCGTTAACTTCTATTTCAAACATCTTCTTCTCTGAAACTACCCATCCAATTTTGATGAAACTTCACAGAAATGATCCTGCCATGGTCCTCTTCAGAATTCCTTGAAAGAATTTTATTCCTTCAAAAATTCTGGTTGCCATGGCAACAAAACTGAAAAATATTGAAAATTTTTAAAAATCTCCTTCTCTGAAACCATAAGGCCTAGGGCTACCAAATTTGGCATGTAGCTTTATCTAGTGGATCTCTACCAAATTCCTTCAAATAATAGCCCTGGGGTCAAAATTGGCCCCACCCCGGGGGGTCGCAAGTTTTATATGGGCTCATATAGGGAAAACTTTAAAATCCTTCTGGTACCTAGCCATAGGGCCTAGGGCTACCAAATTTGGCATGTAGCTTTATCTAGTAGACCTCTACCCAGAGTGCCCAAATGATAGCCCAGAGGTCAAATTTGGCCTGGCCCCGTGGGTCACAACTTGTAAATGGGCTTATATAGTGAAAACTTTAAAAATCTTTTCGTACCAAGGCATAAGGCCTAGGGCTACCAAATTTTGCATGTAGCTTTATCTAGTGGGCCTCTACCAGGAGGGCACAAATTATAGCCTTAGGGTCAAGTTTGTCCCCACACCAGGGGTCACAAGTTTCACATAGGCTTTTGTGGTGAAAACTTTCTAAGTCATCTTGTTACTAACCATAATAAAACTAGGACCACTAAATTTAGCCTTGTCTCATGGATTTTATGTTTTACAGGGCCTTTTATTGAGAAAAATTTGAAAATCTTCTTGTTTATAACCACACATTCTAGACCTGTATTATTTAGTATGGGGCTTTATCTTGTAGACCTCAACCAGGATTCAAGTAATTATAGCTTTGTGGTCAAAATTGGATTTGCCCAGGGGTCACAACTTTTTTGTAGGTTTTTATGGAAAAATATTGTATGCCCTCAAGTTTGAAACCAGTTGGCCAAATAATGTAATGTTTGGCTTGTAGTGTTTTTAGCTCACCTGAGCACAACGTGCTCATGGGGAGCTTTTAGGATCATCCGGTGTCCGTCGTGCGTCGTGCGTCAGTGCGTCGTGCGTCGTCAACAATTCTTTAAACATCAACTCCTCCTAAACCGCTGGGCGGATTTGGACCAAACTTGGCTGGAATGTTCCTTGGGAGGTCCTCTTTAAAAATTGTTCACAGAATTTGATTCCGTCAAAAACTCTGGTTGCCATGGCAACGAAATGGAATTTTTTAGCAAATTCTTTAAAAATCTTCTTCTCTGAAACCGCTGGCCAGATTTTAAAATAATTTCACACAGATGTTCCTTGGGTAACCCTTTTCAAAAATTGTTCGTGAAATTTTGATCCGTCAAGAAACATGGCTCTGGTGAATGGGGGCTTCTTGCACTGTAAAGAAATGAAGAAATTCTTAAAAATTCTTCTTCTCTGTAACCGCTGGTCAAATTTTAAAATAATTTCACACAGATGTTCCTTGGATGACCCTTTTCAAAAAGTGTTCGCGAAATTTTGATCTGTCAAGAAACATGGCTCTGGTGAATGGGGGCTTCATGCACTATACAGAAATGAAGAAATTCTTAAAAATTCTTCTTCTCAGAAACCGCTGGTTAGATTTTGAAATAATTTCACAGACTTGTTCCTTGGGTTACCCTTTCCAAAAATTGTTCGCCAAATTTTGATTGGTCAAGAAACATGGCTCTGGTGAATGGGGGCTACTTGCACTATATAGAAATGAAGAAATTCTTGAAAATTCTTCTTCTCTGAAATGGCTGGACAGATTTTGAAATAATATCACAGAGATGTTCCTTGGGTGACCCTTTTCTAAAATTGTTCGCAAAATTTTGATTGGCCAAGCAACATGGCTCTAGTTACGAATTAGCCAGTGGAGCGATACAGGTCCATGATGGCCCTTTTGTTTTCTTTTTGTTGCCATGGCAACCACAGTTATGGGTGGAATTAAATTCTTTGAACAATTTTGGTAGAGCTTCACCCAAGGAATGTTCCTGCCAAGTTTCATGAAGATTGGCCCAGTGGTTAAGGAGGAGAAGATGTTTGAAGAAATTGTTGACAGACGATGGACATAGGGCGATCACAATAGCTCACCTTTAGCACTTTGTGCTAAGGTAAGCTAAAAACAAAATCCTTGAAAATCTTCTTCTCTGTTCTAAGGTGAGCTAAAAAAGAGACTTTCGAACATTTGCATAAAGTGTTATCTTTGATCAGCCTGCAAAGTCTATGTAGGCTAATCCAAGACGGCACTTGACGTTAACATTAGATTTTGTGCTGCAGTAGACGTGAAACAGAGAATCACACAGACTGCACAGGTTGATCCGGGACAACTTTACACAAATGTCCGAAAGCCAGTTTTCATGTGTTGCGGGCCTCGAAGATGAAGCCATGTGCTGCAAAGTCATTGCATAATGAAAAATAATCTGTCGTTAACCCTTTACCACACAATGCTGACTTTTGAAGACCCTGAGAAAGAAGCCTTATGAAAACATCATGGGAAAAGGAGAAAATGCTTTCTCTCCTCTTCAGTACAAATTTCAAATTTTCAGTCACTTTTTATTTTGTCGTCTGTGTATGTCATCAATCATCCTCGTATACCCCAGGGTCTCCCTATTTGCTACGCTACATCAACCCGTGGACAATTGACTAATAAAACTTTGAATCAGCCGCCGAAAATCGATATGAAACGTCATAGCAAATAGTCCACTCGCCCATCACAAAATGATGATGGAACAAACGAAAAGCCAGCATTCGGCCAGCGGTAAAGTGAGTGAAATTCAATTAATTGTCCCAGTGGTCGATGTAGCATAGCAAATAGGGAGACCCCGGGGTATCCGAGGATGGTCATCAATTTGGACCAGTCTAAACTTTTGTCTCTCGGAAAAGAGTTAACTAAAGAACAAAATATTCGATGGGTCCAAATTGAAAACATTTGTGATTGAAATTTAGTTTGGAAAGGGTAGAGAACATTGTTATAAATGGAGAAAATAAGGGTAACCAGCATTTTCTCCTTTTCCCACAATGATTTTAAAAGCTTTCTTTCTTAGGGTCATTAAAAGTCAGGATTGTTTGGTAAAGAGTAAACAGTTAACCCATTACCACACAATCCCTGCTTTTGACGCCCCTGAGAAAGAAGCCTTTAGAAAATATTGTGGTAACCAGCATTTTCTCCTTTTCCCACATTGTTTTCTACCCTTCACACAACAAATTTCAAATTTTCAATCACTTTTATTTTGTCATCTGCAAATGCTTTCAATTTGGACCAGTCTAAAATAATGTCGTTTGGTAATGGGTTAAATAGAAAGCCATGACCTGTTTGGTAAAATGAATAAAAGGCCAAATAGTTCATTAACCTTGTAGACACAGTATAGATAACAAATGTTGGCCACAGTTAAGAAAGGTTTATTCCCAGTGAATCCTATATATTGTGATTTTTTTTCTTTCATGTTTCGCATCATGTATTGCTCAACAAATAAGAAAATGGAGATCTGAGATCAGACTGTGTGTATCCTGTTTAGCTAATCTTGATCTACACTATCTTCCTCTGCAACTGAAATTGTGCCACGCTCTTTAACCCTTTGTAGACATTCTGGGAAAATGTTGGTTACAATATTTTTTTATTTTTCCTCTTTCTACAATTTTGTCTTCCTGTTTGAGGACAAATTTATTTGTTGTCTGTCCCTTCCAAAAATTCGTCATTTGTTAAAGAGTTAACCCATTACCACACTATCCCTACTTTTGACGACCCTATGAAAGTAGCCTTAAGAAAAAAATGTATTCTACCTTTCTCAAAACAAATTTCAATTTTTCAGTCACTTTTATTTTGTCGTCTGCAAATGGTTTGGATTTGGACAAGCCTAAAATCATGTAGTTTGGTAATGAGTTAAATTTGTGGATGTGCCTAAAACCCATTGTCTTGGAAAGAGTAATTTGTAATACATGTACCATTTCTACTTTCAGATTGAACAAACAATGCAAGAAAAATATCCTCACTTCACAGTATCATTTTCTTCACAAGCTGCTTTTCGTGTTTAGAATTCTCTATTTCAACGATAAACAGCTTCTATTGTTATTTTGCCTACAAATATTCTTTATATGGCCTTATTTGTATTTTAGATCACGATTTCAACAATATTTTTATACTCCATTTTAGCTTGAACACATTCAACAAATATAATACTGAAGTAAGTCTTGCACAGTGGTTAGAAAACTTTTTTTTGTGCTCCTTTCAGTTAAACTTCAAATTATATTCAAATAAGTTTTGATACAACTTAGAGGTTCTGCGTTGCTCAATGGTAAAGTGTGGGACTCGTAACCTGGAGACCCTAGTTAAGAGTGCTACTGCATCCACAGGGTTTTTCGTGAAAGTATCCTTTCGCGAGGCACTCAGAGCCCTAGCCTAGTACTGGTAAAACCCAGGAATTTGTGAGCTGTTGCCGTGATATGACTGAAATAATGTTGAAGGTGGCGTAAAACTCCATTCAATCAATGAATCATTTATAGGTAAAACTTATAGAGTAACATCTTGTCTGTTGTCTGTCAGAGTAATTTTTCTTCTCTCTCTTACATTAACCATTTACCACACAATGCCAATTTTTGATGACCCCGAGAAAGAAGCCTTTTGAAAACATTGTGGGAAAAAGGAGAAAATGCTGGTAACCAGCATTTTCTCCTTTTCCCACAGTGTTTACTACCCTTCCTAAAACAAATTTCAATTCTTCGGTCTCCTTTGTTTTGGTAAAGAGTTTGGTGAAGAGTACACAAATTTCAATTCTTCAGTCAACTTTGTTTTATTGTCTGAAAATGCTTTCAATTTGTACCAGTCTAAAACTTTGTCGTCTGGTAATGTCTTAACTATTAGAGCAAGTTTTCTTCTCTCTCTTAGATTATTGTCTATTTCATCAAAGTTTTCTAACTGGCTGAAGCATTTATGAAAGATTTAGTTGAGCATAAACTATATGCTTATCCTCAGGTCACCTGTAGTTGCTTGTTAGTTTACATGCATATTAAAATTTTGAATGGCTTTTTAGATCATCTATGTATGCTGATTTTTAAAACAAACATCTTTAACGGCATGGTATGTCAACTAAGTTGACTGTGTAAAATCAAGGCCAGTACCAAAAATTTATTATTTTTCCGTGCGAGATAAAAACAGACCAAAACCAAGCAGCAGTCACCTGTTGAGCCACAGTTAATCTATTGTCTGCAAATGTTTTCATTGTGATGGAGTCTGAGAAATTTTGCGAATTCAGGACACTGGTTTTGTCATGTACCCTCTTTGTAGTCAAGAAAAAATTGAACAAAATGTATGTTATATGTTATAATCATATACATAATATATGTGTGTGTATACATGTATAGTTTGTGAACATGTTATGGACTTTAGGACCATGAAAAAAGAAAAGGTCTTTGTAAGTTTTATCGTTTGTTAATGAAGTAACTATTTTAGGTAGAAGATTGGTTTTTTTTGATGGAGTGCAATGCTATGTTTTATTCCTTACTTTTCCACCTCATTGATGTTGACCACCACTAAAATAGAGTAATGAAATATATGAACCAAGTTCTACACCCTCCGCTGTGTAATCGTTTCTTTGGGTCATACAAGCCAAGCCCCAATACCTGTACTTTAGACAAAGTATTTATGTGTAGTCATCAACAATTTTTATTCATCCAGATTAGTGTTATACCAGGAAAATAAGGTGCTGAACTTTTGATTTGCCTTCCTTTTTTCCCCCAAAATAGCAAAACGGCAAACATTTGTGAGGTTAGAGAGTATATTTGTTTGAACATAGGTTGTTTATGCCGTGAGTGTATTTGTTTGAACAAAGTGCGTTTCGATGACTTCAAGAATCCTGTGCAATTATATCAGTTATATCAAATAGTGTTTACTATGAAGGTTAACAAAGTTATGATGTTATATACATGTAGATAGTGTATGTAGCTATCTCTTATTATTGTACTATAATTAGGTTTAAGTGTCTTACCAATTCAGGTTTTTATTTTTTATTTTTAACCATTTTATATTGTTTCCTTAAGTCTTTGCCACAAAAATTTGAACTCTGTCTTGTGGAATCTGAAACCAGTTGCAGAAGAAAATTGAGTCTGGCAAAAGATTATTGTATTTGGTTCAAAAGTGTAGAAAACATGTAAGGTACATTTGATTTGTTATCCTCATATTACTTAGATTTTAGTAAGTCTATGATTTAGAAGCGTGAACAGGTAGACTGGCTACAATATGACTGAAGTGATCCTGAAATTGGCATTTAGCATTGTCCACACAATCCTGACTTTTAATAGCCCTGTGAAAGAAACCTTTTGAGAATATTGAGGGAAAAGAGGAAAATGCTGGTGACCAGCATTTTCTCCTTTCCAACAATGTTTTCTTCCCATCCTAAAACATCTCAATTCTTTTGTCACATTTATTTTGTCATCTACAAAGCCTTTCATTTTAGACCAGTCTAA
Organism: Tridacna crocea; assembly: GCA_943736015.1. Taxonomy (NCBI): domain Eukaryota; kingdom Metazoa; phylum Mollusca; class Bivalvia; order Cardiida; family Cardiidae; genus Tridacna; species Tridacna crocea. Next base: position 43,246,918 of record OX031068.1, on the reverse strand, counting down.
AATTTTGTTGTTTGGTAGAGTTTAACTCAAAACAAGCAAGTATCTCAGTATCAGAAACTTGACTTGGCCTTTTTCATTTATGAAGATATTTACTTCCGAGTTAGCTACGTGTTGGCTATCAAAATTGGAGTTAATAAGAAAATGGCAGGTAATTTTGCTTTTGCAACAGTTATGCCCATTTTAATACTTAAAGCCTTCATTTCTTTGGCCAATGAAACTCAGGATTGTGTGGTAAAAGGTTAGTTTACTTTGAAATCCAAATTCAAAAATGTCTCTTTTTTTTTTTTATCTCCATGTTTTTCTTAAGAGCTGAAATACAGTGATGTAGCTGTTTTGTATTTGTCTTGTAACAAATGATACATGCAATTAGATTCTTTTTTTCTATCTAGCACTAGAAAAAAGTAATTTATTGGTTTAAAACCTATTTATAACTTTCATAATCTCTACCATGTTAGTTTAACGTTTTATGCACAGATAGTGAACTCTTTACCACACAATTTAGACTTGACGATCCTGAGAGAGAAGCCTACAGAAAACATTGTGGGGGGGAAAAGGAGAAAATGCTGGTCACCAGCATTTTCTCCTTTTCCTACAATATTTTCTACCCTATCAAAGTCAGAAATCATCCGGTTACCAAAATTTAATCTGTTGTCTGCAGATGCTTTGAAGTTGGTCCAGTCCAAAAATTTGTCGCTTGGTAAAAAGTCAAAATACCAGGGTAGTTTAGATGGGTTTTTTTTTTTTTTACTAATTTAAACTGTAAATGTTCAAAGATTTAGCACAGTTTTATGATACATATGGCTTAGTAATTATACATCATGAGGGAGAAATTCTTGAATTTGTAGTATAGACTATATATTATATATATATATATACAAATATGTATCGTCGGTTTACTTCAGAAACCTCGTAACTACAGCTTGTTTCAAGCTGTAGTTACGAGGTTTTTGAAGTAAACTGACGATATATATGAGTTATGCTCTGGCTAAAGGGGGTTTAAAGCATCTCCATGAAGCATTGTGCCAAGTAAGTCATCAACATAATTATGAATCCGTACAATCCAATTTGCCATACAAGCAGCCGAATCTTATGATAGAATAATTCCGGGACATGTGAAAAAGATTGACCAATAGCAAAAGGCATCAACTCAGATCAGCCTGTTTAGACTAGGAAGAATGACCATTCGGCATACCCCAGGTGATGGGAGCCATCAAATCTCTCGGCTGTATCTGGTGGATTGATGTGCACCAGATCAGCACATTTTATGCCGAGATATATTATGCTGGTTTATCATCTGAAAATTGTTAGGCTCCTCTTTAAAAACAGAAAACTCGAGTTTCAATTTTCTGTTGAAATCTTTCCAACTGTATTTCAGTTGACAAACAGTTCATACATTTATGTTTTTATCAATCCAAATTGAAGTTTTCACCAAAAGATAGACCGACATGAATAACTTCATCCAGGTTGTTTATGTCTTTGCTAAATGATTGACAGTTGTGCGCCATGTATCCGATCACATGATTAGCAATTCAAATGGAAACAACCATTACACGAACAAGGTTAGATGTAGGTACGGAATTGGCCGAGCTTTGACGAGTGGCAGGCTAAGCTGTATCACTACCTTTTGAAGATGCATCACAGCCCTTTTTCATGGAGCATGACAAATTTTCTTGCTCTGGTAAAACAGGACTTCATGCAGCTAGTCCTCTTTATACAGAAAATTGACCAGTGGTGAAAAGTTTCGGCAGGCTGACCTTAGTCGATACTTTTCATTAATGCATTTAGCCCCCTATTCACAGGGCATGACTAAAATACTTGTCTTGTATTCAGGTGTAGCCATGTTTAGTTGGTGTTGTGACATTAGTGAAGTTTTAGTTTTACATTATACTTCTGTATCAACATTCTAACATTTTCCTACCTACCTTTATATTTTCCTCGTTCTCCTGTAAACTAAATTTTCCTTGTATTCTGTTGACCATCTGCCTTATAATCCTCAGTTTAAACAATACTTTAGCATAAAAACCTTTGAAAGCATTGTAGGAAAAAAAGAGTAATTGCTGTTTACCGGCATTTTCTCCTTTTCCCACAATGTTTTCTTCTATTTCAGATACAAATTTAAATTAAGTCATTTCAGTCAAATTTCATTTGTCGTATCCAAATACTTTCAGTTTGTACTGGTTTGAAATGTTTTTGCCAGGTAAAGGATGAAGTCATTCCATAGCCCATTATAGTTGAATAATGCAGTATGGCAAAAGGAAGTGTGTCTTTGCAACTTTTGAACCTATTTGTACCTAGTCATTGTTGAGGTTTTTCTATAATTTGAAAACGAGATTGAACAACATACTAACAAAAATGGCAAAAGCTAACAGATGTGTTTCCATGGTTTCAACAACAACAGACCTGGGTCCATGTGTAGCTCTGATAATGCAGTAGTTTCTGTTAAATATCAGAATTTAGTACAAACATATTGTTGGTTTACTTCAAAAACCTCGTAACTACAGCTTGTTTCAAGCTGTAGTTACAAGGTTTTTGAAGTGAACCGACGATATGAGACAATAAAATTTAATGTAATTTTATTGTAAAGGGGTTATTTCTTTTCATTCAGTTAAAATCTTTCTCTCATGTCTTTTCATATTTATTCTTTTTTTAATTGAAGAGTACAAAAGTTTATGGGGACAGATCATTGGTTAAGGTAGTTTATAAATATTTGATTTTTTTTTTTCTTTAATTGGAAAATGGTTTATATTTAGCCCAGCTCCATTGAACTTGTAAGGGGCTTTTAGATTAGGTCATGGTTTGTCTGCTGAATAATACACTGTCGAGAAATGCTTGTAACATACTCTCTTTCTGAACCACTTGGCCAGTAAAAGTTGGAAGTTTACAGACAAACTTCCATGATTCTTGAATGTTCATTTTTCCAAAATATCAAAGAATTTCAGGTCTGTTGCATAAAGGCTTTAAAAAAGCTAAAAAAAACAAGAGCCGTCAGAGACGGGTTATGCTCCCCGAACAAGTGCTTGTCATAAAATATAAGAAATTGATATAAATTCACTTCTTTTATCCTAGAAGAACCTGTTCATGCCCCCAAAATTTGAAGTGAAAAGGCGATTACTATCTTAGAGATAGCCAACATAAACTTGTAGAGGACAATAAGCCCAATAAGCCCCCCTTAAGCCTCCTTTTCCCATAAGACAGTATTGGATCATTGCAATAAATACAACGGGTGTGTGGTTTGTGGCATTTTTTAATAATAATTAAAAATTCGAAATTTCATAAAAATTTGAGCAGTCATGTATTAAATATTACATAAAACAATTTTTTACATGAAGCCCCCTTTTTCCGAGACGCAGCCTGAAATTGAGAAAAAGGAAGAGAGGTACCTGGGCAACGTTCCAACAAGTTCAGATTTGAAATTTCACAAAGGTTTGAGCACTGATAAAGGAGAACCTAGTGAAAAACAATTTTTTCCATGAAGTCCCCTTTTTCCGTGATGCAGCCTTAATTTGAGAAACCAGGAAAGACATATTTGCGCATTAATAATTCATAGATTGCAAAAACAAAGGGCACATCTTGAAACTTGTAAAACAAGATATAACCATGAAATGTTGACAAAAACTGAACAAGATATTAGTAAAAATTGCAATTTTGCATTAGGGCCTCTTTTTCATTTTACAAGAAACCCCCTTTTTCCATGACAGAGGGTCAAATTGAAAAACACATAGGTAAAGAAACAAGAGCACATGGTGAAACTCTTAAAAAACAATATAACATGAAGTTTAATGAAATTTTGACCAAAACTGAATGAAATATTAGTAAAAATTGGAATCTTGCAAGAAGCCCCTTTTTTCCATGACAGAACGTCAACTTCCATAAACAATATAACCATGAAGTTTCATAATATTCTGACAAAAACTGAATGAGATATTGGTAAAAATTGCAATTTTGCATTAAGCCCCTTTTTTCCATGACACGGGGTCAAATTGAAAATCCGGGAAAAGTATATCGGCGCATTACCCCAAGGAGTTCATATATGAAGTTTCATCCAATTTGGTCCAAGGGTTGTGGAGAAATCGCTCCGGACGGACTGACGAAGCGGCGACTATATGCTCGCCCTTCGGGGAGCATAAAAAGACCTGAAAATTGGAAATTTCAGACTCAATTGTCCCAGAAAATGTTAAGCCGTTCAGTCCAGGGTTTACCTTGAAGTCTTTTAGAGGTTAAGTAGAATTTTACAACTAATACAAACCAATGTGACAAAAGATTTAGAAGGAAAAAAAATGATTTGCTCCCTCAAATTTTCTAAAAGTTAGTTGAGATTCAACTGAACTTGCTTTGAATAAGCATGGGCAGCCCGTAATGATGACTATAGTTTGAAATTTAAATTGAATTTTTGTATTCGAAAATGTTTTGGCTACTGTGTTCTATGTTTGTCTAGTGTAAGGTAAATAGAATACCTTGTCTTAAAGCACAAGGTATAGAAGTTGAAAACATGTTTATGTAGTGTTATAGAATGGTTTCTTGTCATACATGCTCAAATTTTGTACATTTTGTCAACAATGATCCTTTTCTTTTTTGGGGGGTGGGAAAGGGAGTGAGGGTAACATACGACCTAAATATATTTGGAACATATATAAAGTATCATGTGATGAACCTCTATCCAAGTTTGTCTATCTTAGGTCTCATGTCCTCCATGGTAGCTCCATGGTAATTTCACTGTACATGAATATGGACATGTATTTTAATTTTTTGACACAATATGAACTGTAAATCTCGAGATGCAGTTATTTTGATAAAATAATCTTTTATAGGTAAAATTGTACGAAAATTGTCTTCAAAGAAATTGTTTTTAAGCTTGCCAGAGGCACAGATATAAATCGTTGTCTGGACTCTTTAAAGAAATTTTATCTCACATACCAAAATTCAGATCACATAATAAATCTTATGATATGTGGGACGCTGAGATTTCAGATGAGCAAAATAAGGGCTATCACACCCTTTTTCTGAATATATAGTCTTTCATTTATTTGGTTTTATTACTTTGGGGTTTTGTTTACAACCGGGTTCTTTACTTTCATTCATAATCTGTATGATATTAGTACGTTTTTGTTGTAGTGAATATTTTTATATTATCTCGCTATTGCTGAATAAAGTTTTACATTCATATTTATAAAATGGACTTTTACTTTTTTCTAGCTCACCTTAGCACAAAGTGCTAAAGGTGAGCTATTGTGATCACCCTATGTCCGACGTCCGTCAACAATTTCTTTAAACATCTTCTCCTCCTAAACCACTGGGCCAATCTTGATGAAACTTGGCAGGATTGTTCCTTGGGTGAAGCTGTACCAAAATTATTCAAAGAATTGAATTCCACTTATAACTCTGGTTGCCATGGCAACAAAAAGGAAAAGAAAAAACAAAATCTTTGAAATTCTTCTCTGAATCTAGAAGGCGTAGATATTTTGTATGAGGCATTTCCTAATGGACCTCTACCAAGTTTGTTCAAATTATGCCCATGAGTCAAAATTGGCCCCACCCCGAGGGTCGCAAGTTTGAACATAGGAAAAAAGAAGGAAAACTTTAAAAATCTTCTATGAAACTTGAAGGCGTAGAGCTTTAATATTTGGTATGTTTCATCTCCTGGTGGACCTCTACTAAGTATGTTCAAATTATGCCCCATGGGTCAAAACTGGCCCTGCCCCGGGGGTCACAAGTTTGAGCATAGGAACAAAGAAGGAAAACTTTAAAAATCTCCTCTGAAACTTGAAGGCATAGAGCTTTGATATTTGGTATGTGGCATCTCCTAGTGGACCTCTACCAAGTTTTGTTCAACTTATGCCCCTGGTCAACTCATGCCCCTGGGTCAAAACTGGCCCTGTCCCGGGGGGTGGGGGTCACAAGTTTGAGCACAGGAACAAAAGGAAAACTTTAAAAATCTCCTCTGAAATTTGAAGGTGTAGAGCTTTGATATGTGGTATCTCCAAGTGGACCTCTACCAAGTTTGTTCAAATTATGCCCCTGGGGTCAAAACTGGCCCTACCCCGGGGGTCCAAAGTTTGAGCATAAAAACAAAGAATGAAAACTTTAAAACTGCTCTCCTCAGACAATAGAAAGCGTAGAGCTTTGATATTTGTTCTGTTGCATCTCCTTGTGGACCTTTACATAGTTTGTTCAAATTATGTCCCTGGGGTCAAAACTGGCCCCACACTGGGGGTCTCAAGTTTAGGCATAGGAACAAAGAAGGAAAACTTTAAAATTCCTCTCCTTTGAACCTCGATGGTAGAGCTTTGATATTTGGTATGTGACATTTTCTTGTGGACCTCTACCAAGTTTATTTAAATCATGCCCGTGGGGTCAAAACTGGCCCTGCCAGTTTCGAACATAGCAACAAAGAAGGAAAAGTTCAGAAATCTTTTTCTCTGAAACTTGAAGGTGCAGAGCTTTGATATTTGGTATGCAGAATCTTCTAGTGGACCTCTACCAAGTTTGGTCATATGATGTCCCTGGCATCAAAACTGGCCCTGTCCCGGTGGTCACAGGTTAGAACATAGGAAGAAAGAAGGAAATTCTTAAATTTCTGTTTTAGCTCACCTGAGCACGAAGTGTTCATGGTGAGCTTTTGTGATCGCACTATGTCTGCCGTCCGTTGTCCACAATTTCTTTAAACATCTCCTCCTCCTTAACCACTGGGCAAATCTTGATGAAACTTGGCAGGGATGTTCCTTGGGTGAAGCTCTACCAAAGTTGTTTAAGAGATTGAATTCTAGCCATACTTCTTGTTGCCATGGCAACCAAAGGAAAAAAATAGCAAAATCTTCAAAACTCTGCTTCTCTGAAACTAGGAGGCGTAGAGCTTTGATATTTGGTATGTAACATCTCCTAGTGGGTCACAAGTTTCAAAACAAAACTTAGGAACAAAGAAGGAAAACTTTAAAAATCTTCTCCTCTGAAACTAGAAGGCGCAGAGCTATGATATTTGGTATGTAGAATATCCTAGTGACCCTCTACCAAGATTGTTCATATGATGCCCCTGGTGAAAAAAAACTGGCCCCGCCCCGGTGGTCACAAGTTTGAAACATAGGAACAAAGAAGGAAAACTTCAAAATTCTTCTTCTCTGAAACTAGAAGGTGTAGAGCTTTGATATTTGGTATGTAGTGATATTTGGTATGTAGTATCTCCTAGTGGGCGTCTACAAAGATTGTACATACGATGCCCCTGGGTTCAAAACTGGTCCCACCCCGGGGGTCACAATTTTGTATTATAGAACAAAGAAGGAAAACTTAAAATTATTCTTCTCTGAAACTAGAAGGCGCAGAGCTTTGATATTTGGTATGTAGCATCTCCTAGTGGACCTCTACCAAGATTGGTCATATGATGCCCCTTGGGTCAAAACCGACCCTACCCCGGGGGGTCAAAAGTTTTAAACTTAGGGACAAAGAGGGAAAATTTTAAAAATCTTCTTCTCTGAAACTAGACGGTGCAGAGCTTTGATATTTGGTCTGTAGCATCTCCTAGTGGATCTCTACCAAGATTGTTCATATTATGTCCCTGGGGTCAAACCTTGCCCTGCCCCAGAGGTCACAAGTTTCAAACTTAGGTACAAAGAAGGAAAACTTTAAAAATCTTCCTCTCTGAAATTAGAAAGTGCAGAGCTTTGATATTTGCGATGTAGCATCTCCTAGTGGACCTCTGCCAAGATTTTTCTTATGATGCCCCTCGGGTCTAAACTGGCCCCGCCCCGAGGGTCACAAGTTTGAATCATAGGAACAAAGAAGTAAAACTTTAAAATTCTTCTTCTCTGAAACCAGGTGGTTCAGAGCTTTGATATTTGGTATGTAGCATCTCCTAGTGGACCTTTACCAAGATTGTTCATATGATGTCCTTTGGGTCAAAACTGGCCCCGCCCCGGTGGTCACAAGTTTCAAACAGAAATAAAGAAGGAAAACTTTAAATTTCTTCTTGTCTGAAACAAGGTGGTGCAGAGCTTTGATATTTGGTATATAGCATCTCCTAGTGAACCTCTACCAAGATTGTTCATATGATTCCCCTTGGGTCAAAGCTGGTCCCGCCCTGGGGGTCACATGTTTGAAACATAGGAACAAAGAAGTACAACTTTAAATTTCTCATTCTCTGAAACTAGAAGGCGTAGAGCTTTGATATTTGGTACGTAGCATCTCTTACTTCAATTCTACAAAGTTTCTTCATACTATGCCCCTGGGGTCTAAGCTTGCCCTGCCCCAGGGGTCGCAAGTTCGAAACATAGGAACAAAGAAGGAAAACTAAAATTCTACTTCTCTGAAACTAGAAGGCGTAGAGCTTTGATATTTTGTAAGTAGCATCTCCTGGTGGACCTCTAACAAGCTTTTTCTTAGGATGCTCCTGGGGTCAAAACTGGCTCTGACCAGGGGTCACAAGTTTGATTCTACAGCTTGGTACTCAATGATATAGTTCCATCATGGTCCTCTAGTCTCTTAAACGGGAAGGTGTAGAGCTTTGATATTTGGTATGAATCATCTTTGGGTGGAGCTCTACCAAGTTTGTTCCAAGGATCCTGCTTTGGTCAAAACTGGCCAAGACCCGGGGACCACAAGCTGAACATAGGGCAAAGATGGAAAATTTAAAATTCTCCTTTGAAACTGGAAGGTGTAGAACTTTGATATTTGATTGCCCTATGTCCGGGCTCTGTCGTCCGTCGCCTGTCCACAATTCCTTCAAACATCGTCGTCTCCTAACCCACTGGGCCAATCTTGATGAAAGTTGGCAGGGATGTTCCCTGGGTGAAGCTTTACCAAACTTGTTCAAAGAATTGAATTTCATTCATAAGCTATAGTCTAAGTTGACTGTTCCAGGGCCAATGGCCCTCTTGTTTTTCATTCGAGTGTCCTTTGGCAATACATTGTACAGCCCTAGCCTAGTAGTCGTGAAACCCTGGAAACACTTAAATACATTTAAGTGAGCTGTCACCATTAATGACTGAAATAATGGTGAAAGTGGCATAAAACCATACAATCAATAACCGATTTTTATATGCTCATCGAAAACGGGACGTATTATGGGATCACCCATGGCATGCAGATGGGCGGGCGGAGTCAAGTTCTTTGTCCGGAGCATAACTTTGTCATCTCGTGTCCGTTTGACCTGAAACTTCGCAATTGTGTTTGTTACAATGATACAAAGTGCAGGGCGAATGAACCATAACTACATTGGGCTGTCTTTCAGTTATTTCCCCTTGATTGTCAGTTTTACAGCATTTTCTGCTGGTCCGAAGCATAACGTTGTCATCTCCGGTCCGACTGACTTGAAACATGGCTTGTTTTACTAATGAATTACTATGATGCATTATCACAAGCAAGACATCATAATAATTATAGACCCATAAAACCCATTTTGTCTTACCAACAACTGAATCGTCAAGTAGACTGGTCCCTCAATACATAGAAAATTGGCCATAGAAAAAATAAAGTGACGTCCAGGCTCGACCTGTGTCGATACTTTTTGCACAGTCATTAAACCTTTACCACATGGCAAAATTTTTAGACCTATCCAAATTGAAAGCGTTTCCATGCAACAATTTCATAGCGGCTAAAACGGCGATAATTGCTATTCGGTAGGGTAAAAAACTTTGTGGGAAAAAGGAGAAAATGCTGGTTACCAGCATTTTCTCCTTTTCCCACAATGTTTTCAAAAGGCTTCATCCTCAGGCTTGTTGAAAGTCGTCATTGTGTGGTAGAGGGTAAACCCCTTTTTTCAGAAAACAAGGCTCATTTTGGATTGGAAGAATATTACAACAACAACAGAGAGGTTTATCATCCTTTCTTTCGACTTGTTTCGAACAGATTCTCTATCTGTATGGCAAGGATGATATCCAGTCTTCGGGCGGCTCTTCTTTGAATGTGATCTGAAAGGATTTTTAGGCATGGTCACGAGAAACTGATCCGCTGACCATATAGGCTGTCAAAATATTGAGCCTTGCTCTGGCAAAAAGAGGAAGTGTTACGATTCTAAAGGCGCGTATTTAGATTTTTCACATCTCAAATAAGAAAAAATATATATATCACTGGAATTCATATGAAAAACAATACAAATCATCCATAATTAAGAATCGTAAAAATCCCCACCCCCCCCTAAAAAAAATCGTGTTCCCTTAAAAGGCTACGTAGCTTCTTACGGTATTTTTAGATTTCGTGCCACAAATCAAACCAGAGGGCCAAGATGGCCTTGGATCGCTCACCTGAATTTTTAACAGGAAAATAGCTTACTTTTTTTTTTAGGTATTGAAACATTGGAAACAAAATAATTATTTTGCCAAGCAATTTTCAAATGGTCACCTGTAAAAGTCATTTAAAAGATCTGTCACCACGCTTAAAATCATCACCACAGCCATGATTTTTATGAATCAGTATTCTGGAAATGAATTTTGGGAAAGATCACCCAAGAACAATTTCTTGAAAAAGAGCACATGCTCGATAGTGACTAAAAACAAAAGTCGAGCAAGAGCACCACATGCAGGTAGCAATAATTTGCTGTAGTTCAAAGTTTAAACAGATAAAATCTTCCCGAAAATTTTTTGAAAAGGGTCACCTTAAGAAAATTTCTGTGAAAATATTTCAAAATCTGACCGGCCATTCCAGAAAATCTGACCATCACTTTCAGAAAAGATGATTTTTTTTAAAGAATTTCTTAATTTCCGTATATTGAAAGTAGCGCCTATTCACCAGAGCCATGTTTCTTGATGAATCAAATTTCGCAAACACGTTTTGAAAAGGGTCATTCAGGGAACATTTTTGTGAAATTAATTTAAAATCTGACCTTCAGTTTCAGTGAAGAAGAATTTCAAGAATTTCTTCATGTCCATATAGTGCAAGTAGCCCCCATTCACCAGAGCCATATTTCTTGATGGATCAAACTTTCGCAAACATTTTTGAAAAGGGTTAATCAAAGAACATTTCTGAGAAATTACTTTAAAATTTGACCTGCTGTATCAAAGAAGTAGAATTTTCAAGAATTTCTTCATACCCGTATAGTACAATTAGCCTCCATTCACCAGAGCCATGTTTCTTGACGGATCAATATTTTCTAAAATAATTTTGAAAAGAGTCACCCAAGGAACAGTGCTGTGAAATTATCTTTAAATCTGACAAGGGGCTTCAGAGAAGAAGAATTTTCAAGAATTTATTCATTTCCATGTAGTGCAAGTAGCCCCCATTCACCAGTTCCATGTTTCTTGACGGATCATAATTCCGCAAACAGATTGTGAAAAGGGTCACCCCAGGAACATCTCTGTAAAATTATTTCAAAATCTGACCGGGCGTTTCAGAGAATTTTTTTTAAGAATTCCTTCATTTCTGTATAGTGCAAATAGCCCCTATTCACCAGAGCCACGTTTCTTGATGGATCAAAATTTCACGAAAAAAATTTGAAAAGGGTCAACCCAGGAACATCTCTTTGAAATTATTCCAAAATCTTTCCAGCGGTTTTAGCGGAGAAGATTTTGAAAGAATTTCCTAGAAGATTCCATTTGGGTGCCATGGCAACCAGAGTTTTTGATGGATCAATTCTGTGGACAACTTTTAAAGAGGACCTCCCAAGGAACATTCCAGCCAAGTTTAGCCTAAATTGGCCCAGCGGTTTAGGAGGAGTTGATTTTTAAAGAATTGTTGACGATGCACGACGGACACCTGGTAATCCTAAAAGCTCCCCTAGAGCAAGTTCTGCTTAGGTGAGTAAAAAAACATTGTTGGAATGTCAAGTGACTGGCACATGACAAATGAAGCTTAAATTCCATAACAAGACAAACATGTAATAACTTTCCATAACGTCTTCTTCAGATGCTATGTTTGAAGCTTCGTCTGTGTATTTCCGGTATGCAAATGAGAGAGTACCTCATGTAAAAATAGACCGTGTTTTCCCGTCGGTATCGACCTGGGCCAAAGTAAATCTGTAATTTCTCTTGTTGTCGGATGAATGAAAATTAAAAGGCTTAGATAGTTTAAGGATGACGTCTTTGTATTTTTGTAAAATTTTCGTATCAAAATCTGAAGGGCCACCTTTAAAGAGCCCAGAGTATTGATCTACGAATCACTTATGCCAAAATGGGTGTTCCGGTATAAATCAATGAAACTTGAATGGCCTGTACTATGCCAGTGACACAAGTTTCATTTAACCCTTTCCCAAACAATCCCTGGTTTTTACGGGTCTCGAATAGTAGCCTTTTGAAAACATCGTGGGAAAAGGAGAAAATGCTGGTAACCAGCATTTTCTCCTTTTCCCACAATGTTTTCTACCCTATCATACACAGAAATCATCTTTTCAGCAAGAGTTGAATTGTCGTCTGCAAATGCTTTCAATTTTGTCTAGTCCAAAAGTTTGTCGTTTGGGAAAGGGTTAACTGCAATAAATGTATGATATTGTTGAAAGCAAAAGTGAAAGACGTCTTACCTGATATAAAGAGGTAAATCATGAACATCCACGAAGTAGCTGCCACAAAAATCACCAACACTGAAAAGAAAGAACTAGGTCCATATGTAAACATTCTAAAGAATATCCTCACACCGATTCCACACTGAAACAAGAGGGCCACGATGGACAGGGATCGCTCCCCTGAATTTTTGAGAGGCCCATAGCCAATTTTTATTCTATTTCTATTTTATTTTAATTATTATTATTTTTTTTTGGGGGGGGGGGTATTGAAACTTTGGAAACAAATTTCATCATTTTGCCTAACAATTTTGAAAAAGTCACCTGTAAAAGTCATTTCAAAATCTGTCAGGTGCCAACAATAAGCTGTTGTTTTTCGACGCATAAGAATTTCTCTAACAATTATTTTGAAAAGGGTCACCTTAGAAACATATCTGTGAAATTATTTAAAACTCTGACCAGCCGTTCCAGAGAAGAAGAATTTAGAAATTCCTCTTCACGTCCCTGTGGTGCAAATAGCCCCCACAACCAGAGCAATGTTTCTTGACAGATCACAATTCTGTGAACATTTTTGAAAAGAGTCACCCGAGGAACATTTCTGTGAAATTTCAAAATCTGACCTGAGGTTTCAGAGAAGATGCAAGTAGCCATCTAGAGAAGAATTGAGAAATTCCTCTTTATGTCCCTATACTGCAAGTAAACCCCCCCCCCCCCACCATCAGAGTCAAGTTTTTTTTATGGATAAAAATTTCTCGAACACTTTGCAAAAATGGTGACCAAAGAAACTTTTCTGTAAAATAATTTCAAAACCTGACCAGCCGTTGCGGAGATTTTTTTTAAAGAATTTCTTAATGTCCGTATAGTGCAAGTAGCCCCCATTCACCAGAGCCATGTTTCTCCACGGATCAAAATTTTAGTAACAACTTTTGAAAAGGGTCACCCAAGGAAAAGCTTTGTAGAAATGATTTCAAAATCTGATCAGCGGTTTCAGAGAAGAAGAATTTTTAACTATTTGTTCTTTGTCGTATAGTTCAAGTAGCGCCAATTCCACAGAGCCATGTTTCTTGACAGATCAAAATTTCGCGAACAAGTTTTGAAAAGGGTCACCCAAGGAACGTTGTTCTGAAATTATTTTAAAATCTGACCAGGGGTTTAAGAGGAGATGAATTTTCTAGAATTTCTTCATTTCCATATAGTGCAAGTAAACCCCACTCATCAGAGCCATGTTTCTTGACGGATCAAAATTTCGCGAACAGTTTTTGAAAACGGTCACCCGAGCAACATCTCTGTGAAATTATTTCAAAATCTAACCAACCGTTTCAGAGAAGAAGAATTTACAAGAATTTCTTCATTTCTATATAGTGTAAGTGGCCCCCATTCACTAGGGCCATGTTTCTTAACGGATCATAATTTCGCGAATAAAAGGGTCACGCAAAAAAAGATTCTGAGAAATTAGTTCAAAATCTGACCAGCGGTTTCAGAGATGAAGAATTTTTAAGAATTTCTTCATTTCTGTATAGTACAAGTAGCCCCTATTCACCAGAGCAAGTTTCTTGACGGATCAAAATTTCGCAAACTGTTTTTGAAAAGGTTCACCCAAGGAACATCTCTGTGAAATTATTCTAAAATTTGGCCGGCGGTTTCGGGGAAGATTTATAAAGAATTTCTAAGAAAATTCCATTTGCTTGCCATGGCAACCAGAGTTTTTGACAAAATCAAATTCTGTGAACAACTGTTTAACCCTTTACCACACCATGACGACTTTTCACGCCACTGAAAGAGAAGGCTTTTGAAAACACTGTGGGAAAAGGATAAAATGCTGGTTACCAGCATTTTCTCCTTTTCCCACAATTTTTTCTACCCTATCAAAGATTTTTTTTTTTCTTTATATAAACCACATTGAAACTGTCATCAGCAAATGCTTTCAATTTGTACAGGTCTAAAATCTTGTCGTGTTGCAAAGGGTTAAGAGGACCTCCCAAGGAACATTCCAGCTTAGTTTGGTCCAAATTGGCCCTGCGGGGTAGGAGGTGTTGACGACGGACGACGCACGACGTACACAGGGTGATCCTAAAAGCTCCCCTTGAGCACGTTGTGCTCAGGTGAGCTATAAATGGGGAAAGTGATGCGTCATAGCAGACAGGTCGAATCTTCGAAGAATGTGACATGCGCAGGCAACGCTTTTATTGACTTACGCCATCTTAGAGATAAGATTTTTTTTATCACATAACCTCCCTTATATCTATTACGAATTTTCTTATCTCATACACGTTTGATATCACTTTCGTGTGACGTCCTTTTTGACGTCACTTTGTTTATATTTCATACAAGTAAATGGGTCTTGAAGATAATACTGGGGGTGCGTTTATCTAATCTATATTTTGTGAAATATCGTTATGTGATAAAAGAATCTGACATTCGTGGGCGTTTGAGATAAAATTTTATTAAACTCGTCAAGGAAAAATGTTATTGAGCCTGCCATAGGCTCGCTTAATAACATTTCCCTCGACTCGTTTAATAAAATATTATCTCAAAAACCTACTCATGTCAGATCCTATATATCTCTGAAAAGTGGTTATTATCCACGATGAATCCATTGTCTTCTAACCATGTGAATCATGAAGTACACTGACCCTTTGACAGACAGGGAATTGACTATTATTTGCAAAAGTTTCGACCCGTGTCAGCCTGTGGAGGCAGACCTGGGTTGATACTTTTTATTGATGCCTTAACTCTTTACCAAACGACATAATTTTAGACTAGTCCAAATTGCAGACGAAAAAATTAATGTGACTCAAAAATTGGAATTTGTTTTGAGAATGGAAGAAAGTGCTGGTTACCAGCATTTTCTCCTTTTCCCACGTTTTCAAAAGGTTTCCTTCTCAAGGTCGGATTGTTTGGGAAATTGTGAAACCTGCTTTTCAGAAACAAAAAGTAACTTCCTGTTCCGTACAAGCCGTTACTTTTAACTCTTTCCCAAGCAATCTCTGGTTTTTACGTTACTGGAAAAGAGACGGCTTTTGAAAACACTGCGGGAAAAGGAGAAAATGCTGGTTACCAGCATTTTCTCCATTTCCCACAATGTTTTCGGCCCTATCATAGACAAAAATAATCATTTGCATTACACTTGATTTTGTCGTCTGCAAACACTCTGTATTTGATCTCGTCCAAAATTTTGTCTTTTGGTAAAGAATTAAAAGCTAAAAGTAAAAATTTAGAATATGCTGCACTGGGAACTGAGTTCTTTTTGCAGCCAAGTTTACGTCAAGTTGAAGTAAGTAAATTTCCTACGAACCAAAAAGTACGTCTCCGGCAGACTCCCACGTAGTTTGCGTCGAAGCCTTTACTTCATGTTTCTTTAAGAGCTGGCGATATCTGTTCGTTTTTCGGTCTGGGATCCAGTAACAGTCTGCGCAAGCGTAGAGAGGAATCCCTCTCTGTGTGAGTTGTGGAGAATATTGGAGCTTCGATGTTTTATACCTGAAATTTGATGTGAATTGAATCAGAAGTTGACGACAAAATTGTAGACTAGTTTCCAAAGTTTTAGAACTGGTCCAAATTCAAAGCAGTTGCAAGTTGCAATAGGCCTATCAAACACAGTTCAAAGCATTGAGAATGTCTATGAGAGGGTAAAAAGTTAAAAAAAACTTTGTCGGACAAGAGGGAAAGTACTAGTTACCATTCATTTTCTTCTTATTCCACAATGTTCTTTTCTTTTTTTCAGGCCATTAACCCATTACCACTCAATCCCTACTTTTGACGCCTCTGAGAAAGAAGCCTTTAGAAAACATTGTGGGAAAAGGAGAAAATGCTGGTAACCAGCATTTTCTCCTTTTCCCACAATGTTTTCTACCCTTCACAAAACAAATTTCAAATTTTCTGTCACTTTTATTTTGTCGTCTGCAAATGCTTTCAATTTGGACCAGTCTAAAATTTTGTTGTTTGGTAATGAGTTAACAGTAATACCACAAGTGATTCTTTGTTATATTACCTTATATTCTTCTTCTAATTCGATTGGATCCTACGTGGCCCAGTCATAAAGTGTAGGACACGGGACCTTGAGACCCCCGGGTTCTAGCCCATTAGATCCCCCCGATCTTTCAACCGGCAACCACCAAACCACCCGACTAACCTACCACCAAACCATCCGATCAATCTATCAATCCATCAATCTTCCTCTCTGTCCTCCCAACCAACTAAACAACCACCCAACCAACAACCTAGCAACCAATCAACCACCAAACCACTCAATCACTCAATCAATATTCCTCTCTGTCCTCCCAACGGACCATCTAACCACCGAATCAATCAATCAACCAACCAACCAACCACCCATCCAACTAACCACCAAACCACTCAATTAATCAATCAATCAATATTCATCTCTGTCCTCCTTCACTCAGTCTATGAATCAGAGAATCGTCGTTCGACTCCAGTTACCATTAGGTAGACCCTAACCTGAAACCAGCATCAAAATCGAGGAAAAGGCTTTAAAATAGGCCGTCGTCGCTATAGAATGATTGAAACAATGATGTAAGCGGCGTAAAACTCATTCAAACATAAACATTATCGTCCGATCGGCTAAAATTGTTATCAAAGAAAATAATACAAAAATATTATAAATAACAAGAGTAGTTCTTAAGCTAGAACAAAAGAAAGAAGGCTTAATGCATCTGCAAAAAATATCGATCCATGTCAGCCTGCGCAGTCCGCGCAGGCTGACATGGGTCGAAACTTTTGGCCATAGGTCAATTGTCTGCATGTCAGAGTACCATACTACCTAAAGATTCCGTCAAATGTTAGAAAAATATCGGATTTTATGGACTGATAATAAGGAGATAACTTGCTTTTACACAATGATACAGAGAGATGCATTAAGTTCCCTTTTGTCGGAGCTTGGCTCTATCATGAATTTGTTTACTCACCGATCATTTGTAGAGAATTCCAATAGTAAACAGCTAATAAACATTACATACAGAAAAGACAGTTTTCCAGTCTGAGATAACTGCATAGAAAGAGACTGAAAGAAAGTAAGAGAGAGAGAGAGAGAGAGAGAGAGAGAGAGGAGGTAGAAGAGAAATAGTAGAAAAAGCTAAAAGAGAGAGAGAGAGGGATAAAGAGAAGAGAAAGAGTGGAAAATACTTAAGAGAGAGAAAGAGGAGAGAGAGAGAAGAGAGAGCGAGAGGGAGAAAGAGTAGAGAAAGAGTGGAAAAAAGCTAAAAGAGAGATAGAGAAGAGAGAGAGAGAGTAGAAAATAGCTGAGAGAGACAGACAGACAGAAAGACAGACAGACAGACAGAGACTAACAGGTAAAGCCAGCAAAAGCGAGATCTGAAAGTGAAATGTTATGACCAATGTGTCACGCGTCGACAGTGACGTCACACAAGTGGCAATACGTTTTCCCGTCAATTTTTGTGTCAGAATATCAAAACCAGAGAGAGAGAGAGAGAACGAACGAACGTTTCCTGCCAAAACTTGTACCAAAATAATTGAGCCTTGTTTTGGCAAAGGGGGCTTAACTCACTACCACACAATCACGACTTTTAACACCCTTGGATAAGAAGCCTTTTGAAAACACTGTGGGAAAAGGAGAAAATGCTGGTAACCAGCATTTTCTCCTTTTCCCACAATGTTTTCTATCCTTCCCAAACCAAATTTGAATTTTTGAGTCACTTTTATATTGTCGTCTGCAAGTGCCTTGATTTTGGACCAGTCTAAAATTTTATCGTTTGGTAAAGAGTCAATGTATCACCGTTACACATTATACCAAGCAAGTGAGTACATAATTCATAATTCCTTGGGAAAAATTGGCTAGTTGACATTCGAAAACATTGTGGGGAAAGGAGACAACGCTGGTTACAGGCATTTTCCTTCGCGGCGGCAAATGCACCTATCCATGCGTTTCTGGAGTTTCTTTTACCAGATCTTCGCACAATCATCTTTCCAGGCCACTGGCTGCTTTCCAACATGATCATCGTCGGAACAATGGTCAGCGGTGGGAGAGGAATGAATCCTGTCGCTGTGACTATCATCAGTCCTTGAAAAGAAATTGGCCGAGCTAGGGGGCGTAGCCAGGGATTGAATCCTGAACCCCGTGTTCTCAAGTCCTGCACGCTACCGACTGAGCTACCGGGGCTCGGCAAAGAGTGACAGAACTCTAAATCGCGGAAAGATAATCCTTTAAGAAAGAGCTCCGTAGTGTGGAAAAAGTACCTGAAGACATCAACAACCAATCATACGTTCACTATGCACAGGTATGTTTTAAAACCGTACATTGATTTAGTCTATGCCGTTCACTTGTTCAGTCTTGCTAGCCAGACAAAAGCCTTTCCGAATTTCTTGAAAAGGGTTGAATTTGCATGTGGATAAATCTACTTGGTGAGGAACGAATTAAGCATTTTTCTAGACTGTGTAAAAGAATTTTAACCCATTAGCACACATTCCCTTCTTTTGACAACCCTAAGAAAGAAGCCTTTAGAAAACAATGTGGGAAAAGGAGAACATGCATTTTCTCCTTTTCCAACTATGTTTTCTACCCTTCACAAAACATATTTCAAATTTTCAGTAACTTTTATCTGCAAATGCTTTCGATTTCGACAAACCTAAAATTTTGTCGTTTGATAATGAGTTAACCTGACGTGCAGTCTGCTCTTTGATGCAGACAAAAGCCTTTCTGAATTTCACGAAAAGGGCTGAATTTGCACATGGATAGATCTATTTGGTACTCAACGAGTTAAGAATTATTATTGATAATATCGCCGGTTTACTTGAAACAAGCTGTAGTTACGAGGGTTTTTTTTAAGAAAACCGATGATAATGTAAAATAATTTAAAACACACAACACAAATAATGTGTAGAAGCTACATCTATCGATAGTCTTGTAACACATTCCGAAAGCCAGAAAGGCTCATCAGCGTGTGGAAGGAAAAAAAAAGGTAAGTAAACATGACCTGGTGCTCGTGTACACAGGTGGCGCTGTTTTCAGTACGCAGCATCAGACGCAGTTTGATAATGAAAGCCAGACATGATTAGTAACATAAATTTGTGTGGTGCCTAGAACTCTCGCGCTGTGTGTAGAAATTGCAAAAGATATTTCGTATTTTATTGTGTAGATATTTGAACAGAGTGATCAAGAAAGCGATTGCAGTGCATTAGAAAACAAGGTAAGATTTCCCAAAGCTTTCGTAGTACATTTTGTTTGAATGGTCGTCCTAGTTTTAAGAGTAGATTTAGACCTGTTGGGATACAGTAATATTAGTGACTTATTGCGAAGTTACGAACCTGTTTACAAACGTGATGGGACTATAACAAACAAGATCTACATTAATTTCCTATTCTACTTTCATTTTAATCTAGATAAACTCTAACTGAAAAACAATACTTAACCCTCTACCACACAATGCCGACTTGTAACAACCCTGGGAAAAAGCCCTCTGAAAACATTGTGGAAAAAGGAGAAAATGCTGGTAACCAGCATTTTCTCTTTTTTCCACTATGTTTTCTATACAATAAAAGAACGGTTGCTCCATTCGAACCCCAATGAAATTGTCGACTGCAAATGGTTTAAATTTTGGCGTCTGGTAAACCATGATCCTACTAAGTAAAAGAAGGGCAGCTTTCAAGCCGATATTAACTCTTTATTAGGCAAAAAAATTACAGCCTTGCTGGTTACCAGCATTTTATCCTTTTCCCACAAAGTTTTCAAACGGCTCCTTTCCCTTGGTCGTAAAAACCAGTGAGTGTTTGATAAAGGGTTAAAGATCCATGTTGGCTATTTCAAATGCATTTTTTTTGTAGGAAGATTTCTCCTTATTTGACAGTGTAGATCCAAGATCAGACTCAATTTCTCACAATATTTTCAAAAGGCTACTTTCTCAGGATCGTCAAAAGGTCTCATTATGCGGTAAAGGGTTAACTTCTTTTCTTCCAGACACAGACTCCAATCAGGTATGGACTTGGAGAGTTATCAGGCTATTTCATCAGATAACAGATCTAAACTGAGGTCCCTTCTCAGACAAGGGGCCGACCCAAATGGCTGGCTAGAGGAAGTGGGTAGAATAAGTGGGAAATCTCTGCTACATATGTCATGTGAAAAGGGGCGGTATAGATGTGTACAGGTAACATTCGACACATCCCTCCCTCCAGAAAAACTGGATGGAGATGGTCTGGGCAGAAAATTACTCCGCAGACTTTTCTAAAGAAAAGAAATACTTTTAAGGAATTAGTGTTGGAAAAAAAAAAACGTTCATATTTATAACTGAAACAAGACCATGATGGTCCTATATCGCTCACCTGAGTACTAAGCAGTACTCTAAGCAGTCTAAATTAATGATAAGTACCAAATATTAAGGTTCAAGGCCACACGAAAATGAAACATGAGCAGCAAATTGTGGCAATATGACTTTAGATGATAAAAATGATGGTCAAAAGGGGAATAACTCAATGAATTTTTCAACAATCATGAATATCAAATTTGAAGATATTCAGGCTGGAGATGACAATGTAATACCCAGATGAGCAGAAAATGCTGTAAAAATGATCATCAAAGGGAAATAACTCGTAGACAGTATGAGGTAGAGTTATGTTTCTTTCACATTACGATCTGTATTATTGCAACAAACACAAATGCAAAGTTTTAAATTAATTGGACAGGAGATGACAAAGTTATGCTCCAGACTAAGAACTATTCTAAAGAACTTTCTAATTCAAGGGCAAACAACTCCAGTCGTTTCTGTCTGATTAGACCCATAATTGAACTCTCCAAGATCTTACAGTCAAATATATTTTGACCAAATTTGGTGCTGATAGGTAAATAATTGTAGATCCTAAGAAGCTAGCGTGTAAACAAAGTCAAATATATAGCAATTGTTCTAATTCAAGGGCAAATAACTCCAGTTGTTCCTGTCCGATTAGATGCATAATCGAACTCATCCGAGATCTTATCGTCATATATATTTTGACCTAGTTTGGTGCTGATTAGTAAATATTTGTAGATGGCCGAGTGTAAGCGAAGTCAAATATAGCAATTTTTCTAATTCAAGGGCAAATAAATCTAGTTGTTCTGGTCCGATTAGACCCATAATCGAATTCATCCGAGATCTTATGGTCATATATACATTGGCCTAGTTTGGGTCTGATTTGATGATATATATAGATGCTAAAGTGTAAACAAAGTCAAATAAAATAACTTTTCTAATTCAAGGGCATATAATTCTAATTGATCTGGTCCGATTAGATCCATAATCGAACTCATTCGAGATCTTATGGTCATATATACTTTGACCAAGTTTGGTGCTGATTGGTTGATATTTGTAGATGCTAGAGTGTAAACAAAGAAATGTGAACAGACGGATGGACGACGGACGGACGCCGACAGACGGTGAGTGATTACAATAGCTCATTCTGCGCACTTCGTGCTCAGGTGAGCTAATAAAACAGAGAGAAATTCCAACCATATGGAATATGTATTCATGTAATACTTACGTAGAGAAAATGGAGGAGGGTCTTGGAGTAAAACAAATAACACAAGAATACTAAAATTATGATACGGGCTTTTTTCCTTGGGATAAAGAGGCAATATATTTCGATTTCAATTTTTTTTAATATGGTTCCAACTAGCAGACAGTGTAGATTAAAGATAAGGCTGGATGTCTTAGTCTGATCGACACAGTCTGGAAAGCAACATCAGCTTAATTTATATCTGTTTTGTCACTTCAAATGGCGAGTTAAATGAAAGATTGAAAGGATGTGATAATGCTGGTAAAAGACTGATGGGTAATTTATGCTCGGAGCAACTGCCTGAATTTCTTTTGCCCTTATTTTTGTCTGTTGTTCTTGTTTATAGATCTTTTGTTATTCTGCAATGAATGTATAGTGGACCCTACATATAGCTAATATTTAACAGCAAGGAAATATACCTATCAGTGTTTGTATTCAGAATCAATGTAATGCTAATAAGTGTGCAGTTGGTTAAACACTTTACCAGACAACTAAATGTTGCAAATTCAAACTGTTCACAGACAACAACTTTATAGTGTGATGAAAATTGTCTTTTGGAAGGGTAAACACATTGTTGGAAAGAGGAAAATAAACTACTGATTATTTTCTATATTTGGTTTCGAATCCCAAAATTTGGAACCACATTAGACTTTCAGCTGCTTTGAATTTGAAGAAGTGTACACCTTTTATGTCTAAAACATACATAGCTGACTACAAATGAAATGATACCCCCTGCAAAAGGGTAGAACACATTGTACGAAAAGGAAAAAAATACTGGTTACCTGCATTTTTCCCACAATTTTTTTTAAAGCCTACTTAAGGCTTTTTAAAACTCAGGATTCTTTGGTACAGAGTTACCACTTCTTCCTGTGTTTTAACGACCCTAAACAAAAACACGTTTGAAAACATTGTGGAAAAAGGAGAAAATGCTGGTAAGCAGCATGTTCTCCTTATCCACATTGTCTTCTACCATTTTAACCCTTTCCCACAGAATACCAACTTTTGACGATCTTGAGAAAAAGGACTTTTGAAAACATTGTGGGAAAAGGAAAAAATGCTGGGAATCAGCATTTTCTCCTTTTCCCACAATATTTTCTACCCTTTTTCTACATCTTCCACAACTTTAGCAACATTAAATTTTGTGTCTACATATGCTTTGGATTTGGACGGGTCTAAAACTTTGTCAAGTGGTAAAGGGTTAAGGAAAATAGCCCATTCTTTGATCCACATTTAATCTGTCATTGCATATTTATACTTTTAATTTGTACAGTTCTAAATTTTGTGGCTTGGCCAGTGGAGATTTACCAGATTACGAGTGAGAAACTTCCAAAAACAGATACATTGTGATTCAAAGACAGACGTTTTTTATCTATTGTGCTAAAACTTTGCAAAATTTGGACAAAGAAAACTGTACAGACAATATAAATCACTATAAACAATGGATGAACTTGTGTATAAAGCTATTTGTGAAGACAGGCCAATGCGACTGGAAGCCTTTCTGAAACAAGGTGGTGACCCAAATATGTGGATCGAAGACTCGGCTAGGATATCCGCTAAAAGTTTCCTCCATGTATGTTGTGAGAAAGGCAGGATCAGATGCATAAAGGTAATATATAATTTGAGCCAAGCTCTGTGAAAAGGGGGCTAATGCTTTTACATAAAGTTTAGTCCCAGGTCAGCCTGTGCAGTCCGCACAGGCTGACCTGTGTCGAATTGTTTTGTTTATGGTAGATTTTCTGCATGTTCTAAGATTCTTTTCCTTCATGATTTTGTCGGTTGTTTGATAAAATGATTTCATGGATTCATAAGTATATGGCAACTATCTTCGTATAATGTGTCATAGAAATGCATTTAGCTCCTTTTTTTTCTAGGTCAAAGCTATTTTCCTTTGTAGATTTGCGAATTTCATGCAGTATTTTGCAATTGACCCCTAATATACTCTAGCTTGCTTCAGAGTTTTGAATGCATGCATGCCAATTAATACTACATGTACTTTTGATGTCAGTTCATTTCGATTTTAACCCTTCACCAAACGACAAAATTTAAGAAAGGTGTAAGTTGAATTTAAGCACTTGCAGACGAAAGAATAAACATACATGTAATTCAAAATTAGAAATTTGTTTCGAGCAGGGTAGAAAACCTTGTGGGAAAAGCAGAAAATGCTGGTTACAAGTAGCAAAAGGCTTCTATCTCAGGGTCGTAAAAATCAGGGATTGTTTGTTAAAGGGTTAACTCTTTACCACACGGCAAAATTAGACTTGTTCAAATTGAAAGCATTTGCAGACAACAAAATAAAGGTGACTGAAAAATTGAAAATTTGTTTTGGGAAGGGTAGAAAACACTGTGGGAAAAGGAGAAAATGCTGATTACCAGCATTTTCTCCTTTTCCTACAGTGTTTTCAAAAGGCTTCTTTCTCAGGGGCGTAAAAATAGGGATTGTGTGGTAATGGGTGTAAGTGAATCTGATAATTGAACGTTGCTTTTGTACAGAAAAAAAAAAGAGAAAAAGATACACTATTCCTACATTAGTAAAGGAAAGAATTATTTTACTCTGTTGATGATTTGCTTCATCACATTTTGGCTTTTTATCCTCATTCGTTCAAATTAATTCAGTCCAGTAACTATATCAAACTGTATTTAGTGGAGAAAAAGCAATATCATTAATTTTGAAATCAAAATCACTCCTCCCTCTGCCTGGATCTCTATCGATTAATGACTCCAACAACAACAACAACAATGAAGTTATCCACATCTATAAATCTGTAGGTGAAAACTAACTTGTTTAGAAATTAAGAAAAAACATGTTAAAAATGAATTCATAGACTATTTGTCAACGGAAAAGTGATAGAAAATTTGGACCAATGTTATTAGCTTTCCTGAGCACAACGTGCTCAAGAGGAACTTTTAGCATCATCCGGTGTCCGTCGTGCGTCGTCCGTCTTCAACAATTCTTTAAACATCAAGTCTTCCTAAACCGCTTGGCTAATTTGGACCAAACTTGGCCGGAATAGTACTTGGGAGGTCCTCGTTAAAAATTGTTCACGGAGTTTGATTCCATCAAAAACTGGTTGTCATGGCAACCAAATGTAATTTTCTAAGAAATTCTTTGATAATCTTCTCCTCTGAAACCACTTGTCAGACTTTGAAATAATTTCACAGAGATGCTCCTTGGGTGACCCCTTTCAAAATTGTTTGCGAAATTTTGATCCGTCAAGAATATAACTGGTGAATGGGGGCTACTTGCACTATACAGAAACGAAGAAATTCTTTAAGATTATTCTTCTCTGAAACAGCTGGTCAAATTTTGAAATTATTTCACAGAGATGTTCCTTGGTTGACCCTTTTTAAAAGTTGTTCGCGAAAATTTGATCTGTCAAGAAACGTAGCTCTGGTGAATACGGGCTACTTGCACTATTTAAAGAGGCAATAATACTCATTTTAAGCCAGTTTTAACTCATTTTGTTTTTATTTTATCAAAATATAGTCATTCTTATATATCTATGCCAAATATTGCGCCTGACGGTTGCAAGGTTGCTTAGATTACGCCTGATAGAAAATGCATTTCGCGGACTTGCGGCCTTCAATGTAAACAGACTGGTCGTTTCCGGATTTTGAATCGAAGATTTTCGATATCCGTTATACACTCGGGTAGATTCGTATGATGATCATGCATTCTGTAACGTGACTATATTTGACCTTGGCCTTGATGTGGTAAATAAAGGAAAATGGATGTTTCTCTGTTGCAGCATCTATTTTTAGACGGAGATCGAGACCTATATGTAAGTTACACCGTATCCAACTCTAGGCAGAAACCAACGATAAATTTCCGTGAGTCACCGCCATTGTTTACAGCTTCGATCGTCAGCCAGTTTTCTTCTGGCAAATTTTCTGTTTTTCACACAAACCACTGTGTTTCTTTTTTCATTTACACGATATATGTCAGTAATTTATCCTTGTGTACACAAAGGACAGATTTCTGTACCATTCTATTTTTCTTTTCGAAATTAACAGCGTTTCTGCTCACCGGCTGTAGAAAGGCATCTTTAAAGAAACGAAGAAATTCTTTAAAATTCTTCTTCTCTGAAATGGGTGGTCAGATTTTGAAATAATTTCACTGAGATGTTTCTTGGGTGACCCTTTTCAAAACCTGTTTGCGAAATTTTGATCCGTCAAGGAACATGGTTCTATATTAAGAAATTCTTAAAACAGCTTCTTTGAAGCCGCTGGTCAAACTTTGAAATAATTTCACAGAGATGTTTCTTGGGTGACCCTTTTCAAAAATTCAAAATTTCTGAAACAATTTGCAGATAGGATCACCCAAGGAATATTTCTATGAAATTATTTCAAAATCTGACCTGCCGTTCCATAGAACAATAATTTTTAAGATTTGTTTCATGTCCATATAGCGCCCGTCCCCTAATCAGAGCCATGTTTCTTGACAAATCAGCATTTTGTAAACAATTTTTAAAAAGGGTCACCAAAGGAATATTTCTGTGAAATTATATCAAAACCTGATCAGCAGTTTCATAGAAGATTAATTTTTAAGAATTTCTTCATTTCTGTATAGTGCAAACTAGCCCCAATTCACCAGAGCAATTTTTCTTGACGGATCAAAATTTTGCGAACAATTATTGAAAAGAGTCACACAAGGAACATCTCTGTGAAATCATTTTACAATCTGATCAGCCGTTTCAGAGAAGAAGAATTCTTAAGAATTTGTTTATTTCCGTTTAGTGCAAGTAGCCCCCATTCTCTAGAGCCATGTTTCTTGACGGATCAAAATTTCGCGAACAAAGTTTGAAAAAGGGTCACCGAAGGAACATCTCTGTGAAATTATTTCAAAATCTGACCAGCCGTTTCAGAGAAGATGATTTTATAACATTTTCTTCGTTTCCGTATAGTGCAAGTAGCCACCATTCAACAGAGCTATGTTTCTTGACGGATCAAAATTTCGCGAACAATTTTTAAAAGGGATCTCGCAAGGAACATCTTTGTGAAATTATTTCAAAATCTGACAAGCGGTTTCAGTGGAGAAGATTTTTCAAGAATTTCTTAGAAAATTAAATTTGGTTTTCATGGCAACCAGTTTTAGATGGAATCGAATTCTGTGAATTATCTTTAAAGAGGACCTTCCAAATAACATTCCAGCCAATTTTGGTCCAAATTGGCCAAGCGGTTGAGGAGGAGTTAATGTTTAAAGTATTGTTCATGACGCAAGACGCACGACGGACATCGGGTGATCTTAAAAGCTCCTCTTGAGCACGATGTGAACAAATCGGCTATGGTCCTCTCAAAATTCCAGGTGAGCGATCCAGGGCCATCTTGGCCTTCTTTTCTTTATTTTATGGGGCCTGAACATTGATTTTCAGAAGTGCAACGATGTGCAATTTGGGCATGAAATGCATCGTTTAGATGTATTACCATCTTCAGACAGCAGAGGGAATTGGTCAGAGGATGTGGAATGATTTCATCCTCTAAAAATACAGTCAAATCAATTTGGGTAACACGTTACCAGGTAACAAAAAACAAGAAAAATCCGAATTCTAACCAATTGTAAACAACAAGTCGAATGTGGTCAAAGTTAGCAGTTCTGTACACGAAAGAGTAGAAAACATTGTTGGAAAAGGAGAAAATGCAGCTTATCTCTTTTCGGCATTTTTTTTTTTGATTTTTTTCTTTCTGAGGGCAAGGTCCAAATATTTTCAGAATTCTTACTTGTCCTCCTGCCATTTTGCACTCACTCGTCCTGCACTTAGACAAAGAAGGACAATCCACTTGCCGTCATCAAAGTTTTACTAAAACGGACGAGCGGACAAGTGGATTCTTTGGACCTGCAGGGTCATTAACCCATTACCAAACGACAATATTTTAGACTGGTCCTAATTGAAAGCATTTGCAGACGACAAAATAAAAGTGACTGAAAATTTGAAATCTGTTTTGTGAAGGGTAGAAACATTGTGGGAAAAGCTGTCTTGCTGATGGTTATTCAACTCAGGATTGCTTGGGCCAGGGTTTACATTAGTTCTTCCGATTTGCACAACCGTAAAATTCAGCTTGTAAAGAATTAGATCAGATAAATTTACAATCTTAGAAATACCGGTTCTCACAGTGTCTTTAATTTTGATGTATAATTACATTGTTAAACGCTCTATATGTACATGTATTTTCAGATACTACTGGAATATGGAGCGCAGGTTGATATTCAGGGGTCTTGGGGCCAGACCCCATTGATGCTCTGCATCCTGACAGAGTACTTTGACATTGCAGAACTGCTGTTAAACAATAAACGAGAGATAATAGATCAACAAGACACACATGGCAACACTCCTTTACATATTGCAATTAGTAAGTGAAAGACTGACTAAGCAAACTTTTAGTAGACTTTCCATAGACTCCAACAAAGTTTTAACACTTTTATACCCCCGCAAAACGAATGTTTTCGGGGGTATACCGGAATCAGCCTGTCTGTTTCAGTCCTTCCATGTGTCCGTCTGTGTACAAAATACATGTACTAGTAATTTGTGTCGC
This sequence comes from Tridacna crocea, assembly GCA_943736015.1. Taxonomy (NCBI): domain Eukaryota; kingdom Metazoa; phylum Mollusca; class Bivalvia; order Cardiida; family Cardiidae; genus Tridacna; species Tridacna crocea. Next base: position 43,218,477 of record OX031068.1, on the reverse strand, counting down.
GAACTCCCCCTACAGTTTTACTGCTACTGTATTGAAAGATTGTTGATACATTGATCGTATACTGATGTTGTGCAAGACGCAGTTCTCAATCATCTACTCCCTATGATTCAATGGTCATTTTTCCTTTAACTTAGAAAATAATTTTGTTAAATTGTCCGTTCTGTCAAAGCGCTGGCTTGAGTATTAAGTCACATTCAGTGACAGCTCTAGTTGAAGCTGTTTGGTGCCTAAGTTTAAACATGTTTATATTCATTTCATTCCTTTCCCTTACTTATCTGGAAATAAAGGCTTGATAATACAAAAGGAATATTGATAACATTGTTGGAACGAAAGAAACTGTAGAAACTAGCATTTTACTTCTCTTGACATAATGTTCCTTTCTTGTAATAGAAAAACATCACTATTGCAGGCATTGCTAAATTGAATTTTCTTCCAGTTGAAGAGCTAATCTGAAGAAAACCTCTTTTAGAGATAGATGGTCTAAATTTCAATAAAATAGTACAAACGTCTGCGCAAATCATAATTATTCTTCAAAGATTCCACCGATCTCCTATGACGCATCACTTCCCCCAGTTTTTGGGGGGATTGCAGTATTTATGACTATAAAGTAGCAAAGGAGAAAAAAGCTCATATCAATATGTTTGAGGAGAAATCAGGCCTGTTTTAGCTGATCATAGCATAATGAATCGCACAAGGTAGCCTTTTAATGAGGAAACATTATTTCAGTTGGAAATTCATAGTAACAGTTGTCATGTAGAATAGTAGCCCCGTTCTGTATCCAGCAGCTAGCATGCCCACATTAGCTAGATGTGTTTTTATAGAATGCCATCTAGCGGGAGATAATGACAGAGCAAAAATTAAATTTTATGCCAGGTAACGACAGTGTGGAGGCCGTTGAACTGCTGCTGAAATATAATGCGGATGTGAACATCATGAATTCTAACGGGATTACACCACTGATGAAAATTTGTGCCATGAAGGAGGCAGAAAATATGCCGAAGATTGTGAAATTGTTGATGGAGGGTGGGGGTCAAATTGACCTCCATGATTTTAGAAGTAGAAGAACTGCCCTTCAGGTGAGTGCAAGCTTGCATTTGTTCCTTTCTTCTGTACAAAGGAAGAGTGATTATTCACCCAGCCACATACACTGGGTCTAAGAAATTGCTAGTGCACTGTTTTCCAAACACATGACCATCCCAACCTAGCCTGGAAAGTATTTAGACTTTTTCAGTGGTTTCATCATGTCTGTCTGACTGCCTGTCCTCCTGTCAATGGGTCTGTCTGTTTGACCCAGGACCCTGAAACTGTATACAAGTATTACTTATGACCTAATGATATGTCCTTAATGTTTGCATCACATAGGTCACACGTTGTACACTCTAACTTAGGTGTCTGACCTAGGAGCATGAACCTTACAGGTGGGTATTTAGAATTTTTACATCTCACCAAATTTAATAATATATATATCACTGAAATTCATATAAAAAAAAATAATACAAATCATCGATAATTAAGAACCATAAAATGACCAAAACACTTTTTGATGGTATTTTCTTAAAAGGCCACGTAGCCTCTTAAGTTATTTTTAGATTTCGCGCAAAAATCAATAAAGCATTTTGGGAATGTAAAAATGACTGGCACGTGACTCATAACGCTTGAATTCCATTAAATTGATCATCTAAAAATAGAACGTGTCTCCCGCTGGCGTCAACCTGGGCCATAGTAAACCTCTAATTTCTCGTGTTGTCGGATGGTTTTCGACTACTGGGGTTTTATGGATGAAAATTAAAAGGCTTTGGGAGTATAACGATGACTTTTTTGCTTTTTTGGAAAAGTTTCGTCCCAAAATCTGAAGGGTCACCTTTAATGCAAGCGTTGCCCATGATCATAGAAGTACCTTATTGTTTTAGGATCACATGGGGGGTCAAAGGTCAAGATCAAAGGTGAACTATGTTTGCATGAAAACCATCTCTGTGTTCTAACTTACTCAATAGCTGTTTGACCATGTATCACGAGACTTTGTTTTGAAAACCATTTCTGTTCTTTGATGTTGGTGCTTCAGTGACAAGGCACTGATGGGTGGCATTTGTCCACTTCGTGTCAGTTCTTGTTGATAAGAAACAGTCAAACTATTGCAACCTTGAAAAACAAATAACTGATTTCTTTGTTATTGTTTGTTTTTAAGGCCGTGCTTTTACCGTTGATCTTTCGCTCCATTTCGTTGCACTGTTATGGATTAGCTGCTCTTATCAACCCTTTGCAAAACGAGTTGTAACTCTTGATGACCATAAGGAAGGATCCTTTAAAAAAAATTGTTGGAAATGGAGAAACCACCAGTAACTATGTGTCTCAAATGTCTCCAAAAGAGAAGAAAAGATGAGCGGAAAAAAGAAAGAAAAATGCTAGTTACCAGCATTCTCTCCTTTTCTTACAATGTTTGAAATTCTATCTTCCTCAGAGTCTTTAAAACTCAGTACTGTGTGGTAAAAGGTTAGGCAACAATAAGAGACTCTTTAGTTTTATTCTTGTCAACATTTCAGTTAGCTGTTTTGTCAAAAAACGTAGAAACTGTGGGGATATTATTGAATGCTGGAGCGGATCCAAATGCAGTAGACAGTGGGTTTCGAACTTCGCTTACAAACATTATTCTTGAATATGTGAGAAATTACGAAGCCACAAAAACCATCGACCCAGATGTCATGACAATCATCTATATGCTTGTTCAGGCTGGAACAGACCTCAATTTTAACAAGTTTGTACTTGTTTTTCTAATTTATTATATACAGTACCCTTAAATTTTCCGATTCAAATACATGTGTCACAATTAGACAAGATAACACACATTACAGAGGGAAAAAATGTATCTACTCACAGTGTAATACTGTTACAAATACGTTCTGATGATGTATGTTGCGCATGGACTAAGCATGCAAGAATCTTTAATTTGATTAGTCACAATATTAATCCGCCATTCAAAGAAACACAGTTCCAAACTATTAATTGTCTCATTTTATTTACTTTCTTCAAGTAATATATCAATGACTGCAAATTGTTTTTGTTGAAAGTTGTAGGTATATAATAAAAGGAATATTATATTCTAGGAACTATCCTGGTGCTTTTGTTTACTTCTCCCTGCGCAAGAATTTTTTTCATAGTACTGAATTATTGGTCTTGCACGATATCAAATTTTCTCATGTTGTTCCAATTAGATACAAGGAAAGAAACTTACTTATACTCCCCCCACCCCATTTTTGTGTTTAATAGCTTACCACCAAACTACTCAATTTTATGCATGCCCAACTTGAGAGAAGTGGTAGAAGACGTGGCTAAAAAGCAAAACAACACATTTGACTGAAAAAAGAGCATTTGTAGACAATGCATTAGATATTTCTTAAAGGGCGAATTATGTTTTGGAATTGTTTGAAAACTTTATTGAAAATGGAGAAGATGCTTCCTTCGTGTCTCTCTGTGTGAGTATTGGTAAACAACGCAAATTTATCAATTATTTCATTATCTGTTACGAGCAGCCATATTATTACTTTTAGTTTTTTACCATTTGCATTTTTTCTGTACAGATTTGAGCATTCCAATCCACTACTGATGGCCATATACTTCAAATGTGCTCCACTAGTCAGATATTTTCTTCTAAATGGTGCCAATCAGAAAGGTCCTTGTAAGTGTCACCAGTCAGTTCTCTAAATCTTTAACAAACCACAAAATTGGTGTCCTGCCTGAATGATTGATGGAAATACAGAATTTGAATTCTGATATACCTTGATGCAATCCCCATTCAGTGTGCACAGCCAAGATGGCTCAGTCAGTTAGACTTCAGACCAAGAAGACGCTGGATCTATCCCTGGCTAGGCTAATTTCCTTGCGAGGATTGATGATAGTTGTTGTGACAAGATTCATTTTCTCTCTCACTGCTGACCATTATTTTTGAAGATTGTTATGTGGGAAAGCAGCAAATGGCTTGGAAAGAATATGGTTGGGAGTACTGGTAACTGGAACTCCAGGAAAGTATCGATAGGTTACCGGCTTCCACAATATTACAGAAATCATGCTGAAAATTGCATTAAAGACCATATAATCAATCAATCAATCGACTTCTTATCCTTTCAGTTTACAGAGGAATTACTCCGTTGCTTCACGCAGTTAATAGGAAAGATATAGACTCGTTGAAAGAACTTTTGAAATGGCCGTGTGACCTTTATGCCAAAGGTCATGCAGTGAGACAGAACTACGATACAATGTTGGACGCTTTTGAGTTGGCTGTACATATTGGATGCCCGGAGATGGCAGTGCTTCTTGTGGAAGTGGGATATAACGTCACAAAGATTGACTATCTGATAAATCCTGGTTTAAATCCTCCGTCTTGTTTCAACGAGTGGCCAGACATTTTAGAATATCTAAGAGAGACAGCTCTGCAGCCGAAGTCATTGTTTTTATCTACATTGTTCTGCATAAGAAAAGTTTTAAATGGAAACATAGAAAATAATTCAGAGAGGCTTCCGTTACCAAGGCTTTTGATTGAACAAATTAAGTTGAAAGCAATTTTAACATAAAACTGTATAAGTCTTGATTTACTTGCAGATGTTTCACTGTTTGGCTATTATCACTTTAACAAACAATACAAACTTTCAAAAAGAGAATTTAAGACATTATGGGAAAAAGAGAAATGCTGGTAACAAGCATTTATTCCTTTTTTCCCATTTTCTTCTTTTTAGAATATTTCAAATCAAAATCTTTTCATTTGGGTTAAATTTGATCTAAGTAGAAATGCAAATTAAAAGCAAGTACCTTTAATTTATATTCCTAAACTTTTGTCATCATGGTAAGATTTAACAAATGTATTTAATCCTTATATATCCTAATATTTAACACTTTACCAAACGACAATATTTTGGAATAGTCCAAATTGGAAGCATTTGCAGAAGACAGTATAAATGTGAATAAAAAATTGAAATTTAATTTGGGAAGAGCAGAAAAAACGCATTGTTTTCAAGCTATGTTTTCAAAGGCCTTTAACCCCTAGAAAAGAGCTATAATTATCGTTTGGTAATGGACTAAAGAGGACCATTTAAATGAAACATGATTAGTAGTTGAAATCTTAATACAGAGTGGTATATTAATAAAATGGGCCCTTTCAATTAGGAAAACCATCCTAAATGTTGTCATTCCAAGTTTGTTTTGGTAATAATATGTAGCAAAGTAGCATAAAATGTAGATCCAAGATCAGAATGCACAGAATATGCAGTCTTTGGAGTCTGATCCTGATCTACACTTCTTGCAGAAACACTTCTAATTGATGCCAGCGCCTTATGTAAAAATGAGTCGATAGCTGTTGCAAGCCTGGGTCTTTATTCACCTACTGTTCTTAGGAACGTTCTTTGTATTCTCCACAATTTTCTACACGTATTTGTAAGTAACACAACTTCTGATTGGTTCAACCATACGATGTAGCCTATCAGAAGTTGTGTTACTTACAAGTTTAGAAAACTTTGGAGAATAAGACAAAGAATAGTCTCAAGAATGGTTGGTGAATACGGGCCCTGATCTTTCTGGAACATTTATCAGAATATTGAACAGTGATTACTGATTAGGTTGCATATTTTGTGCGAATTGTTCTTCATTTACATTAATATTGTCCTCAAATGCATTAAATGTTACGCCTAAATCCTTGTAGTTAACTCATTTACCAAAACAAGTTTTGACCTAGAGCTGTGAAATTGAAAGCATTTGCAGTCAGTAATTTCAAATTGGATACAATGCAATATAAGCCGATGTTTTCCAGTAGGGTAGCATTGTTGGAAAAAGAGAAAGCTGGTTACCAGCATTTTCTGCTTTCCCGCAATCGCTTTCAAAAAGTTTATTGCTTAGGTTTTTTTAAAAACTAAGTTGTTTGGAAAATGGTTAAAAAGGAATATTTTTTTACGTTAATGCTCTTGATATTGTAAAATATTTGAGTTGAAATAAAGACACAGAGTTAGTGCAAATATTGTGTACTTTAATAAGCTAAACTAGCTGACGGCCACAGGCTAGGGAGCTTATGACATAGTCCATAATATGTTTTGAAAATGTTTCTTTATCTATCCATAGGTAACTTTATACTTCTATTTCAATGATATTCTTTGAAACTGTGGAATCCGTATTGACAAAACTTGCCAGAGATGATCGTGCCGTATACTCTCCAGAACTCCATACAAAAGAATTTGAAAATGTTAAAAGTTTCAGTTGGCAAAACACTGTTGAAAATAACTGCCTGTATTTTTTTTAAAAATTCGATTCAGAGAAGTTAATAACATCAAATGTAATTGCCATAATACATATGAAAATATTTGCTTCTATTGCTCTCCAGAATTCCATAAAAGAATATGATTATATCGAATGGCCTATTTGCTATTAAGTATATTACAATATTTGCCTTCATCTCTCTCCTTAATTCCATCAAAGAATTCAGTTACATCAAAAGTTCTAACGGCCTGAAAACTTTAAAATACTAGCTGCTATCTCTCTTCAAAATACCATAAAAATATGAAAACATTAAAAGTTCTAATTGCCATGAAAAGGTTGAAAATATATGCCTATATCTCTGTCCAGAATTCCATTGAATTACAATAAAGAATTCTAATTTTCTATACAGCATATGATATTGTTTGCCTTTATCTCTCTCCAGATTTCCATTAATGAATTTGATTACATGAACAGTTTCATTTCCATAAATATTTCTAAAATATCTGCATTCATCTATCCCAAGAATTACATCAAACAATTTGGTTTACATTAAAAGTTTTAATTGTCATTAAAAATTGACTATTATATTTGCCTTTCTCTCTCAAAAATTCTAAATTTGCCTTTATCTACCTCTTGAATTCCATTGAAATATAAATAAATAAAACCTTCCAATAGTCATAAAAACATATTTAAAAAATGCCCACATATCACGCCAGTTTCAACAAAGAATTTGATTACATCATCTGTTGTAATGCCATAAAACATATTTAAATATTTCCCTATAGCTCTCTATAGAATTCCATCAAAGAATTTAACTGCATCAAAAGTTTTAAGTTCCATAGGGTATATGAATATATTCCCCTTCATCTTTCTCCAGAGTTCCACAAAGAATTTGAACACATTAGAATTCCTAATTGCCACACAACATTTGAGAACATTTACATTTTCTTTCTCCAGAAACCCATTAAAAAGAATTTGATTACATCAAAAGTTTTAATTGCCACAAAAATTATACAATATTTACCCTTATCTCTTCCTCGAAATCCATAAAAAGAATTTGATGATTTCAAAGTTATTATTGCAATTTAATGTATAAGAACGTTTGCCCTTTTCCTCAGCAAAATTTCACAAAAAGAATTCCATCAACAGTTCTAATTGCTATAGAACATAGCCATGAAAATATTTATCTTTATCTATTTCCAAATTTTCATCAAAGATTTGATTACATCAACGGTTCTAATTGTCATAAAACATATGAAAATATTTGCCCCTCTCACCAGAATTCATTCAGTATTTGCCTTTGTCTTTCTTCAAAATTCCGCCAAATAATTTGAATACATCAAAATGTTTTACCTCCATGAAAACATTTGAAGACGTTTAATTCTGTCGATCTCCAGGATTCCTGCAAAAACTTTGATTTCTTCAAAAAAGTTTTAATCGCCATAAAACATTTGAAAGTGCCAGTATTTGTCTTTGTGGCATTACCATGCAATTCCGGTTTAGAATTTTTTTTTTTTTTTTTTTGAAGGAAGGCTTTTGAAGACATTGATGGAAAAGAAGAAAATGCTGGTTCCCACAATGTTTTCTGTCGTGTTTACTATTTCAACTATTTAATTTTTCATCTGAAAACACCTTTAATCTAGACGAGTCCAAAATGTTGACGAATTGTAACGAGAATTAGAATAATGGGTGTTTGGATGGACCTCTTAAAGTTCCCGGATATCATCTACTCAGAAAAGAAAAATATGTCATCTGTGGACCCGCCTTAATAATTATTTTCAGCTTTCTGCACAATCCAGGAATGAATGTACAGTGATCAAGGGAAACAACTCTTTTTATGTCATTTATTTGCTACTTTTTTATCTCGCATGATCAATAAATTAATGCTGTGACATGCTTGATATTTTAGAGCGCTATTTTCAGTCATAAGTATTTATTTTGAAATTAAAACTTATATGTTAAATATTTAACATGAAGCATCATTTGTATCATTCTTTTTTTTTCTCTATTCATGCACAAGCAAAAACAATTTTAGACTCCATTTTTTGAGAGTGCTCAGATCGTCTATAATTGTTTGTTGGAGCCCATTTCCTTCCTGGTATGATCCTTCATTAAACCCCTTTAGTACATGAATTTATTAACATGAAAATGCTGTTTAAAACATGCTTTTCTTGGGGTAAACTTTGAGAAAACTCTTTTGAATTATTTTTGCATAGCAGGCATTTTACAGATTAGTTCAGCTCCGTCAATGCCAGTAAGGTATGAGTATTGTTTATATTTATCTGTAAGACAATGGACGTTGAGGCCATTTTGTTTTAGACTTCTGCCTTTTCATATATATCCATATACCTTAAGCTTGTAAGGTAAAAATTCTATACGTTTACAATGAGAGTTTGAGCTTCATAATTATATGAGTACAATTTTGCGGACGTAATGAAGCAAAACATTTTGTCTTCGTGGCGTTCATTATTGAAAATATATTTCATTATCTGATATTGTCAGAGTAGCTATTTTAAAATTTTCCTATAATGGAAAATTTGTTGGAGACACCTGAGTTAGTCTATAGAGGGGAATTGTCCTTGAAAATATAAAGGAAATTGGAAAAAGGATAAAATGCAGGGAATCCACTGTTTCTCTATTTTTCACAATATTTAAACCCTTTACCCCAAAAGGCATTTCTATGGTGTCTCTAATTGACCTAAAAGAACAGCAAAGATGAAGCCGTTTCTTGTTTGTATATAACATCTTTTGATAGCATAGAAAACATTGTGACAAAAGGTGAAATTGCTCATCACGAGCAATTTCACCTTTTCTCACAATGTTTTCCAAAGGTTCCTATATGCAATGCGTAGAAATGAGTATCTATGGAGTAAAGGTGATTAACACACGGATTCACCTGGTAAAATGATGAACAGAACAATCTGGATGGGTCGATGTATTCAATAACTATCAGACTTTGCCAAATTGAAAGCATTTAGAGCCGACAAAATTTTGTGAAAATAACGGCGGGAGTTGCCTTTAAATGGTAGGAAAATTTGTGTCGAATAAAAGAGATGCTGCCGTTTTAAACCGATAGTTTTTTTTTTTTTTTCTGCGACCATTTTCTTCTTTTTGAAAGACTAGACTACGACTAAGGGGATTTAATTTTTAGTTCCACTGGTTTAATGACAGCGAGCTTATAATGTTATAACCCTGCATCTGTTCGTCCGTCCATGCGAGAGAGCGTTAACTTTTTGTCAAACATCTCTGAAAATACTAGTCAATTTTTGACCGATCTTTAACAGTAATGATCCAGAAAACCTCTAGGTTTATCTTGTTCCAAATTATTTGGCACTGAATTATGTAATATTTGAGATGTAGTACGGTATCAGAGACCTCGTTCAAATTATTGCCATGGGATCTAAAATTGGTACGACGAGGACAAGGGGGGTGTCACAAATTATACATTGGTGAATGATTAAGGGTCACTCTTGTTTATTTAGCAAAAATCTTAAATTGTCAAAAAACTCTATCAAAGAGATCATTAACAGAGTTCATCAATATGGATGGTACTGGATGCGACCTGCTTGAATTCATAAGAATTATCTTTGCATCATGTAAAATAAGTCATTTTCTTTGTATTTTAAACCTGCCCTCACGATATTGTTTATATACAGTTAAGCTGTGACATCAATACTGAAAAGGGATGTTTGCATGACAGAATTGATGGTCCTGTCATTACTGTTTGACTTGAGGACGGCTTTGTGCATGACATTGAATTTAAACTTCATTTTAAAGTTTGTCGATTTATTTCTCTCAGACAAGTCAAATTCTAAGACAAGTCATATTTTACACTCATACAGACTAAGCCTGAATTCAAGCCAATGATTTCTATTAACCTATTACCACACAATCCCTACTTTTGACGCCCCTGAGAAATAAGCCTTTTGAAAACACTATGGGAAAAGGAGAAAATGCTGGTAACCAGCATTTTCTCCTTTTCCCACAGTGTTTTCTACCCTTCCCAGAACATATTTCTATTTTTCAGTCACCTTTATTTTGTCGTCTGCAAATGCTTTCAATTTGGACCAGTCTAAAATTTTCTCGTATGGTAATGGGTTAAACCTTTTTCAAGATCCCGCTGGTGTTTGAAGTCTGGCATGTCTTGCTAACAAAGGTATGGCAGGAAGACACTCCACGGTTTTACCCTAGAAAGTACAATGTCTATTTGAATTGTTTCTTTAGTAGTACTGGCTGAACATGTAAATGCATTAAATGGGCCATTGTAGTAACAGACATAATAGTTAAACTGAATGATGAAACTGTCTACAGGTAAAGATGAAAAGAATAAAAATGATATTCTGTGACTCTCGCAATTATAAAGTTATTATTGACAATTTAAAGCACCCGGAGACTAATTCACATTGTGAGAAATCACAAGACCTATCACGGATTTCCACTGAGATAAACTGAACTAGAAGTGCAAACAAACTATAAATATTATTGACATTTGTCTCTTTCTTTTTCTTCAGGAGTTGATGTCTCTTTCTTAGTACAACTTGCAGATGACTGAAAAAGAAACGTATTTTGAAACTGTAATATCGGCAGTTATTTGTAATATCTATTAAGGCTTTATATGAAACAATAATCAATTTTTGAATATAATAATGTACACGAGCTTTCGGCGGTACAACCGCCTTCTTCTAGTGTGATCCTGTGATACAATGCCTGCAAATGTGCACGAGATTTCGGCGGTACAACCACCTTCTTCTAGTGCGATCCTGTAATACAATGCCTGCAAATTTGCACGAGCTTTCGGCGGTACAACCACCGTCTTCTAGTGTGATCCTGTGTTACAATGCCTGCAGGCATTGTTTCACAGGATCGCACTAGAAGACGGCGGTTGTACCGCCAAAAGCTCGTGTACATTATTATAATTAAAATTTACATTTCTCAAGAAGAGGATATCATGTTTTAACATCTTCTCTCATACGCCATATATTGTTTTACAACACTCAATCGTGATTAAGCTTTCCATCGTTGCAGTAAATTCTGTGTCAGTATACGTAGAAGTAAACACACCACAGATAGATTTGACAGCTTTATAACTGGTTAAATCATCTTTACTCTTTATTCTTAATTTCCTGATTAAACCTTAGTAATACTTATTCACATATTTTTCTATTATTGTCAGTATTACTCATATCTTTACAGAAATTTATTTTTTTTTGTATGTTTCTTTTTTTTTTTTTTTTTTTTTTTTCCTTTTCTTGTTTTTATACTTTTTTCAAATGCATTTTCATTTTTTCTTTTGCTTTCCAGTTTTTCCCTTTTTTATTTTCATTTCTTTTTTTCTTTTCTTTGATTATGAAGCGTTCATCGCAAAAATTCTTAGCAACAATGCTGAAATATTATATACCGACTTTAGTCATTTAATAAGCGAGTGTGGTTTGCACTCCACTTTGAGAAAGTTGAAGTTATGCTCAAACGAACCATTCATACTTGTAGTTCGTATATACAACGTGGACCTTTATCGTATTATTGATATTTTGCCTTTTACTCTCTTAATGCTATCCAAAAAATACGACCGGATTTTCACAAGTATCAAAGAATTAATCGAAACTTCTAAATTCGTTACGCATAATCTCTCTTTTTGCATAGCCATTTTTATAGTAGGTGCATCGAATTACTCCAAATAAAACATATTCGTGAATAAAAGGAAGCTCTGGGTCATTGCACTCAATTTAAGTGACGGCACACACCATTACAATAATGTCTAAAACGTTTTTAGCCTAGGCGGTCTCATTTACTGTCTGCAGGTAACCCTTTTACAAAGGATTCCGGGTTTGAACAATCTTTGGGAAAAAGGCCTTAACCTCTTTACCACACAATCCCGACTTTTAACGACCCTAAAAGAGAAGGCTTTGGAAAACATTGTGAGAAAAGAAGAAAATGCTGGTAACCAGCATTTTCTCCTTTTCCCACAATGTTTTCTACCCTATCTAAGGGAGAAATTATTATTTTAGCAATATCTTATTTGTCATCTGCAAGTGCTTTCAAATTGGATGAGTCCAGAATTTTGTTGTGTGGTAAAGGGTTAAAAACATAGTGGAAAAGAAAGAAGATGCTGATGACAAGTAATTTCTCCTTCCACTTTTTTTATGCTGTCATAGACAAATCCTGTTATTCAAGGTCCATCAGTAGTTTACAAATTCTTTCAATGTGGAGCATTCTAAAGTTGTGTCATTTATTAAAGATTGAAAGCGGAATCATTCGAGAAAAGAAATCTCGAAAACGGTATTGTTTCCCTAATTTAATTTTTCTTGTCATATCTGTCATGAAGCCAGTTAAATTTTAGTAAATGCGAGAATCAAAAACTGCTGCTGAGAAACTAATGTTTTCGTCATCGTTGTTGTTGTTGTACCCGTACATTTAGGTCACTTGCTTAAAATGCGAAGTATATCACATGATGATAAAAATGTCATTCGTTGTTGTTGTTGTACCCGTGCATTTAGGTCACTTGCTTAAAATGCGAAGTATATCACACGATAAAAAAAGTCATTCGCTGTGTTAGTATTGCTCTGTTTTTTTCCAATACGAGACAGACAGACGGACAGACAGACTGACAACTGACAATTGCATGACAACGAGGTATATGAATCATTTTCCAGAAATACGTATTTCGTCAATCACGTGATGTGGCATGTCCCGATACATTGTTTTTGAATGTAGTTTTCCCTGTAGTAATCAAATTGTAGACTAAAATAATTAAAACCATAATAACTTTCCAGCGTACAGCCAATATCTACGATTGAAATTGTTCATACTGTTCTATCAGTACTTTTTGTTGATGCTGACTCACAGCTCCAGATAAGAATAAGCGAGGGTATTCTCAAAGCATTGCTTCTCTTCCAAACCCTATGTTGTGGGTACTCATTAGATTCGTCTCATCGAGATGATTCTAAAGAGTACCCACAACATAGGGTTTAGTGTAAAATTATTCAGATTTTCAAATTTGATATCAATATTACTCCCTCTGTCTGGATCTCTGTTTAAGTATATAAAGTTAAAGGTATTGTGATGTAAAATGCGATTGACTTATACCTTGATTATAAAACTGCAGGTGGTGACCTTTGACACTAATAAGTCGTGCCCTCTCCGATGACTTCATGGCAGACATTAACATAGTCTTCAGGAAACACTAGGAGTTTCAGAAGATTATAGTCCCGAAAACTTCCAAATGGAGGGAGGAGGGTGTATAGGTAGCTCAAAGTTTAATAGTAACAGTTGTCAACTTGGGAACGTAGCCTGATCAGTCAGAACAACTTAATTTTTTATTCCCAAATTTTCAATCCCGGGAAGTGTATAGGTTTCTTTGATTTGGTTCTGTAGTTTCTGGAAAAAATCTGATAATATCAATATGTTGATGTTGCTACCAGCAGTGAAAGGATAAAGTCTAATTTTTGTCTCGTGGCAGACGCAATAAATCACACATCTTGCCAGATTCTTGAAAATTTGAAATACTATATGTTTCAATAACGTGACTAAATCTATATTAGGCTCTAAAATCTGTTTTATAACGGTCTTCCATACTTGTGGTCCGTCTTTTAAACCATTAAACCTCATCTTAAATTTCGGCGAAGGAGCGTACTTGTCTTCTAGGGAACGAAAGCCACAACTGATATAAAAATTTAACAATTATGTCAGAACTTTTGTTGAAAATAATGTCGATTTATTGAGACACTTTATTTCTTGAATACAAGAGACATTTAGAAAGACATGGCTCGTTTTCAGCAGTCGCTCTAAATCGCATTCTTTGTCAAAGTAATATATCCTAAAATCTTAATCATTTTTTCTACAGCCAATCGAAAATTACGGTATGTTGAATATATTTTAACAAGAGGGCCAAGATGGCCCTGGATCGGTCACCTGAATTTTTGAGATGACCATAGCCTATTTTTTTTTTTTTTTTTTTCTATTTTTTTTTTTTTTTTAAATTTTTTTTTTATTTTATTTTTTTTTTTTTTTTTGAGGTATTGAAACATTGGAACCAAATTTAAAATTTTGCTAAGCAATTTTCAAAAGGTCACCTGTGAAATTCATTTCGAAATCTGACCATCAGTTTCAAAAAGAAGAATTTTTAAGAATTCTTCATTTCTGTATAAGAGCAAGTATCCCCCATCCACGAGAGCCATGTTTCTTGATGGATCAAAATTTACGAACAAGTTTTGAAAAGGGTCACCAAAGGAACATCTCTGAAAATTTCTTATAAAATCTGACCAGGGGTTTCAGACAAAGAGAATTTTCAAGAATTTCATCATGTCCATACAGTGCAAGTAGCCCCCATTCACAAGAGCATGGATCACCCAAGGAACATCTCTGTCAAATTATTTTAAAATCTGACTAGGGGTTTCAGAGAAGAAGAATTTTCAAGAATTTCTTCATTTCCATAAATTGCAAGTAGCCCCCATTCACCAGAGCCATGTTTCTTGATGGATCAAAATTTTGTGAACAATTTTTGAAAAGGGTCACCCAAGGACCATCTCTGTGAAATCATTTCAAAATCTGTCGAGCCGTTTCAGAGAAGAAGAATTAAAAATTTCTTCATTTCCCTATAGTGCAAGTAGCCCCCATTCACCAGAGCCATGTTTCTTAACCAATCAAAATTTCGCAAACATGTTTTGAAAAGGGTCACCCAAGGAATATCCCTGAGAAATTATTTCAAAGTCTGACCAGCGGTTTCAGAGTAGAAAATTTTTTAAGAATTTCCTCATTTCCCTATAGTGCAAGTAGCCCCCATTCACCAGAGCCATGTTTCTTGACCCATCAGAATTTCGCGAAAAATTTTTGAAAAGGGTCACCCAAGGAACAACTCTGTGAAATTATTTCATAAATCTGACCAGCAGTTTCAGAGAAGAAGATTTTTTAAGAATTCCTTCATTTCTGTATAGTGCAAGTAGCCCCCATTCACCAGAGCCACAATTTTTGACGGATCAAAATTTCACGAACAATTTTTAAAAAGGGTCACCCAAGGAAGATATCTGTGAAATAATTTCAAAATCCGACCAGCGGTTTCAGAGAAGAAGATTTTTAAAGAATTTGCTAAAAAATTCCATTTGGTTGCCATGGCAACCAGAGTTTTTGACGGAATCAAATTCTGTGAACAATTTTAAAGAGGACCTCCCAAGGAACATTCCTGCCAAGTTTGGTCCAAATTGACCCAGCGGTTTAGGAGGAGTTGATGTTTAAAGAATTGTTGACGACGCACGACGGACGACGGACGACGCACGACGGACGACGGACGACGGACACCCAGTGACCCTAAAAGCTCCCCTTGAGCACGTTGTGCTCAGGTGAGCTAAAAAATGGGACTCATTGAAAATGTTGATAGGAATAGCTTTGAACACGTAGTCTGGACGGCCTCAGATTCCTAAGGAAGAAAATGAAGTCGATTTATGTAAAGATTTACACAGACCCGTTGTTTTTTAATACAAGCAGACATAAGAAGACCGGAACCTGCTCTCAGCTAAATACCATTCCTTGTCTTACTCTGGTTTTAGAAAGTTACACTATTTCTGAAAAAAGGTTATTGAACCACTGATTGGCTAAACTAAACAGAAAATCTGTTACTTTCACATTGAGGAAATTCTGAAGAATGTGACTAAGAATGTTCTTTTGAATGCCTGGTAATTACTGACGTATGTTACCTTGAAATTATTTAAAAAAAAAAAACAAACAAAACAAGAGGGCCATGATGGTCCTGAAATCGCTCACCTGAGTCTATTGACCAAACATGAACCAATTTCAATCTAGTTTCCCAGTGACCTAGTTTTTTTTTATCAGACATTACTTATTATCAAATATTTTTGAGATATCAATAAGATAGACATTCTGACCAAGTTTCATGAATATTGGACTGAAAATGTGGCCTATACAAAAGGTTTTTCTAAGATTTGACAAAATGACCTAGTTTTGGACCCGAAAATTACCCATTATCAAACTCTTTTGAGACATCACAAAAACAAATATTCTGATCAAGTTTGAAGAGTATCAGGCAGAAAATGTGGCCTCTAGAGTATACACAAGGTTTTTCTAATATTTGACCCAGTGACCTAGTTTTTGACTCCACATGACCCATTTTCAAACTCGATCAAGGTATCACCAAGACAAATATTATGAAGAAGTTTCAGGAGTATCAGACTGAAAATGTATCCTTCAGAGCATACACAAGGTTTTTATAACATTTAAAGTATTGACCTAGTTTTTGACCCAATATGACCCATTTTCAAACTATTCTAAGGTATTATCAAGGCAAACATTCTGACCAATTCTTAAGAGTGTTGGACTGAAATGTGGCCTCTAGAGCGTACAAAAGTTTTTTCTAAGATTTGACCTGGTAACCTAGTTTTCGACCCAACATGACGCATTTTCAAATTCGTCCGAGATATCATCAAGACAAACATTCTGACCTACTTTCAAGAGTTTTTGACTGAAAATGTGGCCTCTAGAGCGCACAAAAGGTTTTCTAACATTTGACCTTGTGACCAACATCATCCATTTTCAAACTCTTCGAGATATCATTGAGGCAAACATTCTGACCAACTTTCGTAAGTATCGGACTGAAAATGTGGCCTCTAGAGCGTTCACAAGGTTTTTCTAAGATTTGACCTAGTGACCTAGTTTTTTGACCCGACATGACCCAATTTCAAACTCGTCCGAGATTTTATTAAGGCAAACATTCTGACCAAGTTTCATGAATATCGGATGAAAAATGTGGCCTCTAGAGCGTACACAGAAGGTAAAAAGTTGATGACGAACGAAGCATGACGGACGACGGACACAGCACTATCACAATAGCTCACTCTGAGCACTTCGCGCTCAAGTGAGCTAAAATAACACTTATAATACATCTGTAGATAAGTATGGTTTCTGAATACAGACAATAGATGGCTTTAGATTAAGAACACAAAGCTCAGAACATCTTATTTTTATAAATATATGCCTCCGGCTCAAAGCACATTTCGTGCATGCAAATAAGTTTGATTATAGCCTTGGCAAATAAACCTAACAAAGTAATGAGCATATTCCTTAATTAGTTTGCCATTAGTTTTGGGGATAGCTATATTTAGTCTGCCAACCCTTATCCTCCCCCACTTACTATACTATGCAATTATCAATTCGAGCACTTTGTGATACTAATATAGATAGTAAATGAACCAAATGTGTGGAATACTTGCTTAAAAGTGGTATGTGAGACAGACCAAACGTGCTAAGTGCTTCTGCTGTGTATGTGCGATATTAGTGAGGGGCTAAGTTTTTTTTTAAATGAACACATTATTAAACAGGGTTGTGCAGAGCTCCATATAAGAGGTGATGGTATTCCCAAACCATTATTTCTCTTCCAAACCCAATGTTTTGTGTACTCATTAGAATCGTCGCGATGAGACGATTCTAATGAGTACTCATAACATGGGGTTTACTGGAGATACTCATCTTTTTTCAATTTTGAAATCAAAACCATTCCCTGAACCTGTGGCACTGTATATACATCATATTGAATAAGATATATATTATTAACTTGCTACACGCAATATTTCAGAAGTGTTATGACACAATTTCATTTTTTACCTCGTGTCTAAAAATTATTGCAAAGATCATGTCGACTGTCGCATTTGTCGAGCCGATTGAAACGATAATTTGATCGAAAACGCGATCCGTAGAGTTTTCATACACAAGTTTTTGTAATAACGAAACATGACGGCCCGAACTTTGACCGTTTCAGGATAAGAAGGCTTTGAAAAAGAAGATTTTAAAACAACTTTGGAAAGAAGAGACAAGAGGGCCATGATGGCCCTGTATCGCTCCACTGGCTTTTTAACCCTTTACCACACAAATTGAAGTGTTCATGACCATGAAAAGGAGGGCCTTCAAAAACAATCAACACTGTTAGGCAGTACAAGTAGGTTAATTCATTAGCATAAAAGGTAAAATCCTTGGAAAAATAAGCTGAATGATAGAAACCTTACTCTGAATTTATTATTCACCTCATGTGAGCATACTATTAGCATCAAAAAAATGAATAACACATGAACACAGAATATTTTCTATCAAAAAACTTAATGTCTAGCACCAATCATGTATCAATGCAGTTTGATAATCAAGGGAGGTAAATAGTACCAAACTTTATCTTTCATAAAAAGAGTTATTTCCCTTGATTAATGTATGAATTCAAGTGACTATATCTTGAGGCCCATGTTAAACTTGTGATCCCTGGATGGAGCCAATTTTGACCCCAGACCTACAATATGAAACTAGAATGTGTGGTTATAAACACGAAGATTTTTTAATCTTGCCCAATAAAATGCCCTGTACAACAAGTTTGCTCAATAAAAGGCCCTGTAAAATATGTGACCCATGAGACAGGTTTATAAAGCCAATGTAAAACTTGTGACCCCTGGGATGGGGTCAAACTTGACCCCCAAAGTTAAAATTTTGGCCCTCTTGGTAGAAGCCCATTAGATAAAGCTACATGCAAAATTTGGTAGCCCTAGGCCTTATGGCTATGTACAAGTAGATTATTAAAGTTTCCCTATATAAGCCAATGCAAAACTTGTGATCCCCTGTGACGGGAGCTAAATTTGACCCCATGGCTATACTTTTGGGCACCCTTGGTAGAGACCCTCTAGATAAAGCTACATGCAAAATTTGATAGCCCTAGTCCTTATAGCTAGGTGCGACAAGATTTTGAAAGTTTTCCCTATAGAAGCCCATGTAAAATTTGTTACCCCGCCCCCGGGGCCGGGCCAAATTTGACCCCTGGTCTATAAGTTGGAAACCCTTGGTATAGAGGTCCACTAGATAAAGCTACGTGCCAAATTTGGTAGCCCTAGGCCCTATGGCTTGGTGGAAGAAGAATTTTGAAGTTCTCCCTATATAAGCCCATGTAAAACTTGTTACCCCCGGGGTGGGGCCAATTTTGACCCCAGGGCTATAATTTAGACACTCATGGTAGAGGTCCTCAAAATAAAACAAAATCCCAAATTTGATAGCTCTAGGCCCTATGCCTAGGTAGAAGAAGAGTTTTAAAGTTCTCCCTAAATAAGCCCATGTAAAACTTGTGACCCACGGGGCGGGGCCAATTTTGACCCCAGGGCTATAATTTGAAGAAACTTGGTAGAGGTCTACTAGATAAAGCTACATGCCAAATTTGGTAGCTCTAGGCCTTACGGTTTCAGACAAGAAGATTTTCAAAGATTTTCAAAATTTTTCAGTTTTGTTGCCATGGTAACCAGAGTTTTTGAAGGAATTAAATTCTTTCAACATATTCTGAAGAGGACCATGGCAGGATCATTTCTGTGAAGTTTCATCAAAATTGGATGGGTAGTTTCAGAGAAGAAGATGTTTAAAGAAAAAGTTAACGCACGGACGGACGGATGGACGCACGACGGACAACGGGCCATGACATAAGCCCGCTGGCCTTCGGCCAGTGGAGCTAAAAATACCGCTAACCTGTATTAAAAATATGCCTTTTTCTCATTGTGTTTTCTATATTATCAAAGATAAAACCCATTACTCTTAAGGCACAAAAATACAATTTTTCGACAATGTAAAAAGTGTTACTGTGAAATCTACTCCAATATAACCAATCTCTGCAAGGTAAAAAAAGGTACTGAATTATTTCGAGCGAAATATATTATGCTAAACTATAAAGTAATATTCATGAAGAGCAAATATGCATTCCCTGCAAATAATTGCAAAGAAAATGTGCAAGGTTTTAATTTGAAACTCATTTCTGATGGCGTGCGAAATGAATATTCAAGTCATTTGATAGGAATTAGTTTCGAATTCAAGACAAAAAAATGTAATAAACAGAACAAATAAACCTTTAAGAACTGAACTGAAGGGAGTCTTGTTGCGAAAAATCATTAAAATAATCAGTTTTTTAATTAATTGAACCAGTCAGACAAACCGGAGGACAAAGGCAATGGAAGATAATTACATGCAGCTTAAATTTCAAACATTTGCTTTGTTTTAAATGTTGACTTTTCATGTCACAATATTTTCACCGTTTAGAATAATACCACTATCTTTTTCATCTACCTCCCGCTCCGTGTGAATAATTCTAAAATTACTGCGTAATTACTCCTATCAAATTTGATTTATATTTTGCATCAATAAAATAAAACTGGTTTCATTTCACACGAACTTAACCGAAGGGCTTAGCCAATCTGAAGCTGTATTACTTTCAAATCTACAGAATCTCTTAAAACTAGATAAGTAATCTTTTTCACGACGTATATCACATATTTCTTTTTAACTGTGAAAAGTAAAAGCTCACCATGTCTTGAGGAGATTGCAGCAAAAACAAATCACCATACTCTTTTCTCAGAAATTTGCCTTTGAAAAAGGAATATATACATGCATTACGAAAACTCAGCTTTTATTGAATTCAACAGACTTTTCTTTAATAATCAGTTAAACAGGAAAATTACTTGGAGGATATACAAATATATACATTTTTTTAAATCATTTATTCTAGCTAAAAAATGTGTACATGTATATAGGCTTGGATTTTAGCGTGGTAAATGTATAATTATGCAGGTGTTTTAGACTATGGAGTTAAAACAGGAGATGATCTGACCAAGTTAAGGGCTAATTCTTTAATAATTACACACTTTCTAATCGACAGATTTTTCTTAAAACTTCCAAATTTATGGTAGATCTAGTTATAATCATAAACAATAAGAATTGATAAAAATGGAACTAGACTGAGATCGTTTGGAGAGAATGGCTCAAGAACTTCTACTCCTCGACCATAAGTCATAGTAACGATATAAACTGCAATAGTGATAATAATATATATGTGTGCATAATACCACGTAATATAATACAACACAGGACCAAGGTACTAATATTGTATCCATTATTCAAAAGAAGGAAGTCTAATTTTTGTCATGTAGCAGACGTAATAAATCACACATATTGCCAAATTCTTGAAAATTTGAAATACTTTATGTTTCAATAACGTGACTAAATACATAGTTGGTCCTAAAATCTCTTTTATAACGTTCTTCCATACTTTGTGGTCCGTTTTTTAAACCATTAAACCTCACCCAATTTACGGCTAAGGTGCGTGCCTGTCTTCTATAGGACGAAAGCCACATCTAATTGAAAAATTCAATTGTAAAGTTTGATCTTTAGGAGAGAAGTAAATTCGATTTATAGATGCCCATTGTTTTCTGTCTGAAACAAAGCTATGACTGTGAGCAAGACTTGGTACCGTACTCACTTATCTTTCTTGAGTGCATTCTTAAGTCTTATTCCATAGTTAGAAAATAACACAATTCTGAGTGATTCAATCAATTGGTTTCGCCAATCATACATTGTGCAACTTTAAAATTAAGAAAAATTCTTTAAAGGTTGGATATCGCAACTCAACGCACTTTTCAGGCCAGTACAGATCAAGATCAGATTGGACAAATTTACCGATACAGTAAGTTATATTCTTTGAAAAGAAAGTAACAAAATATAATTTTGAAATCGCCGTGTTTGGGGTTTTGCAATGGACTGTAAATTGTCTTTTCGTTGAATTAAAGTACAGCAAGTATTTTGGCGACAGGATAATTCTAATACAGCTGGCTTCATTTGCAAAGCATTGAGACCAAAGGTGAAATCACACACATATGACGCAATTTTCAGACATTAGAATTTTTTTCTACCATGCCTGTTTGTATTATGTCTACGGTATGTCTATGTAATAAATAAACTAATTGATTTTAGCCGCAGACACTGCGTCATGATATTGCATTTTTACACTGTTCCCGCTAGAGAATATAGCACGACGTTCCTATATTAAAATAAAATTAAAGAAGAAGAGCCTGGGGTCATGGTGTATCGTGAATTAACCCTTTACCACACGAGAAAATTTTAGACTGGTCCAAACTGAAAGCATTTGCAGATGACAAATAAAGGTGACTGAAAAATTGAAATTTGTTCTTTGAAGGGTAGAAAACACTGTGGGAAAAGGAGAAAATGCTGGTTACCAGCATTTTCTCCTTTTCCTACAGTGTTTTCAAAAGGCTTCTTTCTCAGGGGCGTCAAAAGTAGGGATTGTGTGGTAAAGGGTTAAGGTATTACTATCCTAACGCTTCTAGTGCAACATGAAATAAAATTTCTTATAAGTTGATAAATAAGGATTTATACTGATATAATATTTTTGTACATTTCGAACCAGTCGACCTTAATTCCTTTGATGCCCATCTTGAAGTTATTTGTTGATATTTTTGTTAGTTTTCTGAAAAGGGAGATAATTGTTATCCCTACATTTATAAATAATAATTCTAAGAAGGAAAAAATGGAAAAAGTGGCTCGGTCAAAGTAGTACAATATACTCATTTTCAATTATAGCAACTTTTTTAGGATAATATTATAGTGGAAACAGCTGTTTTCCATTAGAATGGTACTGCTTTAAGCCCCAAATCAAGGTGTGTGTTTTGGAAAGGGGGCATTGGTTGGGCTGGTAGTTGGAGATAAATTAAGTCGTTACCATATAAACAATCTAGATTTACCCAAATTTAAAGTAAATTTAAAGGTTACCGGCATTTTCTCCTTTTCCTACAATGTTTTCAAAAGCCACCCCCAGATAATAAACAATATGATTCGTGACTATGTGTAAACAGTGAGTGTGATATTTTCTATTGTAGTGTCCAAAGCAAATGAGACTCCTAGCTCAAAGTTCGAAGTTTCCACTCACCAAACAGCAGGCAGTGTTAGGGTGCTAGCTTTGATGCGTTCACCTTAGGTATGTTTAGGTTTCTTAGTTAGTTGAAAACAAGAGGATCATGATGGTCCTATATCGCTCACTTGATTACTAAGCAGTAAAGGTCTAAAATAAACCTAAATACCAAATATCAAGGTTCAAGGCCAAATGATAACGAAACAAGAGCAGCGAATAGTCGCAATTTGACTTAAGACTTCAAAGTTCCCTTCCAGACAAGCAAGAAATATTGTAAAAATGAAGATCGAAGTTGAATTACTCAAAATCCGCGCTGGGTAGAGTTATGGTTCTTGCAAACTGTACTCCGTAATATTGCATCAAACATGCATACCAAGTTTGAAGTCGTTCTGACTGGAAATAATTAAGTTATATTCCGAACAGGCACTAAGTGCTATGAAATGACATTCCAAGGGAAATAACTCAAAGACAGCTACAATACTTGTGCACTGCACTTTGAAATACTGCAACAAATAAGCATAACGAAATTCCTGCTAAAGATGACAAAGTTTTGCTCTGGACAAGCAAGAAATGCTTCAAAATTGAAGGTCAAATGCAGAATAACTCAAAATTCATGCTAGGGGAGTTATGATTCTTGTGCACTGCAATCCGTAATTTTTCAACAATTATGCAAATCAAATGAAGATGTTCAGGCTGGAGATGACAAAGTTATTTTACGGACGAGCAGAAAATGTTGTAAAAATGAAGATCAAAGGGAAATAGCTCATAGAAGGTGCTAGGTAGAGTTATGGTTCTTTTACACTGCACTCTGTATTATTGCAACAAACACAAATGCCAAGTTTCAAGTCAATCGGACTGGAGGTGACAAACTTATGGTCCGGACAAATAACTATTCTAAAGAACTTTCTAATTCAGGAGCAAATAACTGCAGTCGTTTCAGTCTGATTAGACCCATAACAGAACTCATCCGAGATCTTACAGCCATATATATTTTGACTAAGTTTGGTGCTGATTGGTTGATATTTGTCAAAGTCAAATAAAGCATTTTTTCTAATTCAAGGGAAAATAACTCCAGTTGCTCTGGTCCAATAAAACCCATTATCGAACTCGACCGAGATCTTATGGCCATATATATTTTGACTAAGTTTGGTGCCTATTGGTTAAGAA
Organism: Tridacna crocea; assembly: GCA_943736015.1. Taxonomy (NCBI): domain Eukaryota; kingdom Metazoa; phylum Mollusca; class Bivalvia; order Cardiida; family Cardiidae; genus Tridacna; species Tridacna crocea. The sequence goes on along the minus strand of OX031068.1, from coordinate 43,194,362 downwards.
TTGTAGATGCAATAGTGTAAACAAACGCAAATATGGCAATCTTTTTTCATTCAAGGGCAAATAACTCCAGTTGTTCTGGTCCAATAAAACCCCTAATCGAGCTTCTCCAAGATCTTATAGTCATATATATTTTGACAAAGAATGGTGCTGATTGGTTGATATTTGTAGATGATAGAGTGTAAACAAAGTCACATATAGCAATTTTTCAATTCAAGGGCATATAACTCTAGTTCTGGTTGGATTAGAACCATAATCAAACTTGTCCGAGATCTTAATTAAAATGTGAACGGAAGGACGGACGCACGACGGACGGACGACGAACGGACAATAGTTCACCTTGTGCTACTCACAAAGTCAACGATAAAATCTAACGACGTGCGCATTGCAAGTGCTACATAGCATCATTCTCCAAATCAATACTGATAGGATCGCTTCTTTTTTCAAACTTCGTATATTATACCGATGCCAAAGAGAGATACCTACAAAAAGACACGATTTTCTGTTTTTCCACATTGTTTTCTTCCCTTATAGAAACAAATCTTATCGTCTGAGCTATATCAAGTTTGTTGTCTGCAGCTCTGGAGTTCTGCCTTTTGGTAAAGGGTTTTGCCGTACCCGGTAGCTTACATATAATTTAGCTGAAGTGACAGGGGTGGGGGGTTGGTCGTAGATCTGTAGCTCGGCAACCTCTCCCTACTCTTTTATTACACTCTCTCTCCTCTCTCTGCACTCTGCCAGCTCTCTCCTCTCTCCCATCACAGTTTCTCTGTCTCTCCCCTTACTCTCCCCCTCTCCTCCACTCTCCTCTCCCTTCTCTATTTCCTCTTCTCTCTCTCTCTCTCTCTTCCTCTTCTCTCTCTCTCTCTCTCTCTCTCTCTCTCTCTCTCTCTCTCTCTCTCTCTCCAGGGGCGGGGGAACGGAACCGTAGTCGGGGACCAATGTGGTAGGAGCACCCATTCGTAGTGAGCTCGACTTTTTGCCTTGTGTATCCATGCTTACGTGTATGCGGGGGTTTGCAGGTTTTATTTACAACTTATAAAACTCCTCGACGGTTTTGCTGATACCGGAATTTTGACAGACGTTCATAAACACATCAGCAGACTTTTACAAATAGTAAATCTCTCTTTATGATATGCTTTTATGATCCTTTGTAGCTGAACGGTATATAACAAACGATCAATTAGAACAAGTGACGTACTCGCATCCGTCTCTTCTAAACTAAGCAAAATTTTGGTTAAATTCTGTTTTAAATAATGTAATTTGAAAACAAAAATCACCCCATGACCATAAATAGAATAGAAACGCTGACCTTTTAGAACCCGTATCGATGAGTTGGTCGATATAGTCCGGGGGTCCTAACTGTTTCGCTATAAACCCCACAATTGAATAGATATGCTTAACTTACTCTTAATTGTCACATTTTCATTTTCTTTTTATTTCATTTTCATTCCTTAAAGGACTGACTACTTTGAAAAGCATGTCAAATTTCCTTTACTCATTCATTCATTCATTCACTGGGTCTGTCAGTCGTTCATTCATTCATTCATTCATTCATTCATTCATTCATTCCATTTTCTTTCCGTTTTATCGTTCTTTTAATAAACAAAAATGTTTTTTGAAGTTCTTAAGCCCCCCCCCCCCCCACTGAATTTTGAAATATCTCAAAAAAAAAAATCATAGCCAATATCTGAAAAAATGTTCTATAATCTTTAACCCTTCTTTGGCTGCTACCCTCGACTCGCTGACCTTCTCATGTGCAGTCTGATCTTGATATACACGTATGTCGTCTACAAAATCCCACGATATCGCCTGTGACGTTGAAGGGATTAACACAGTAGGGAACTTCCATTAGGAAACCGAATTCCCAGACACGATTAACAGCAACTGGATATAATCATGTTAATGTTGAATACATCAACACGGACGTTGGGAGGAGACCCTGACATTGTTCGAAAGTGAGAAAATTAAATGGCTGGGAAGATCACGTGGAACAGACAGACATACTCAGTACTCGTATTTCCATGGGACTACTTTTCTGACCTTGAAAAATAGTTCCTGTGCAAAAGCACAAGATGACCTTTGAAAAATTAGTTCCCGAAGGAAAACTTAGTCCTGGTTTATCAACACTTGTCATATAAGGTCACTTGGAATACATAAACATACACAGTACACGCCTATTTTCGTAGGGCTGCTCTGGTAACCTTGGAAAAATAGTTCTTGTACGAAAGCTAATCCTGGTAACCTTTAACAAATTAGTTCCCAAAGGAAAGCTTATTCCTGCTTTATCAATACTTGCTTTATATCAATTATCTTATCAGACGAGATTTTGTCGTCAGTCATTGAAGGTCAAGGTCGGCGCCTCGGTCGGTCCAGTCATGGTCACACAACTTCTTTTTTTCTGGATATGAATGGTTTTGGACCCTTTCCTTTCAATTTCTATAAATATCTTCCAAATATCCATTTATCTGATCAGACAGGATAAGGTCATCGTTGGCGACTCGGTAAGAATGGTCATAGTCACAATTTTTTGCGGATGGATATAGTATGAACACTAATGGCTTTCTTAGCTGGCTTTCAGAATATAGTTCCTGTGATAAAGCTATATCCTGCTCTATAAATATTTGCCAGGAATCAATTTTGTTATCAGGTAGGATTTATGCGGATATTATTTGGTATTGTCTTCCAAGCTCGGTGAGTAGGGCCGTGGCTTTAACTATTTTTGATATGCATACTATAATACAAGTCATGCTCTGGCAAAAAGGGAGTTTAATGCATCTATGTGATGCATTATACTAAGCAAGTCATCATGTGAGCCATCTCGCAACAAGGGACTATGTTGGAATTCCGTGCATCAGTAAGATGAAAACAGATCAACCATAGTGCAGGTCAATTCAAAGATGTTTATTCACTCGTTTTTCATCCAGTTTTGTAACATTTTTTCTTTATTTTATGAAATTTTAATCATTAGTGTACCTTCGTGCAAAATGTTGCTCCTGATGGTTGCAAGGTTGCACAGATTACGGCAGATAGAAAATGCGTTTCACTCTATTGAGAATGGACAGGCTGACAGCAAAATTCTTTTGGGGAGGATAGTAACTGAAATGTTAAATTATGACCAGCAAGATAATGGAGAAATACTGACTCTTAACTCAACCATGAATCTCCCTTTTCCCCTAAAACGTCATGAAACATAAAAAAATACATTTTCTATTAATCAATAAGATCTGTTTATGAATTTTGACATTAATAGCTGTAATACTTTTGAAGTAATAGCAATCACAAACTTATAGAGGACACTAAGCCCACTAAGCCCCTTTTTCTCTTAAGACAATATTGCATAATTGAAATAAAGGGTTTGTGATTTGGGCCAATTTGAATAATAATTCAAATTTGAAATTTCATGAAATTTTGAATAGTAATGTAGGAGATATTACGTAAAACGATTTTTTACATAAAAAACCCCTTTTTTCGGTACGCAGTCTAAAATTGAGAAACCGGGAAAGAGGTATCTGGGCAATGTTCCAACGAGTTCAGATTTTAAATTTCATAAACTTTTGAGCACTAATGTCGGAAATATTAGAGAAAAGCATTTTTTTCCATGAAGCCTCCTTTTTCCGCGACGCAGCCTGTAGTTGAGAAACCGGGGAACAGGTATCATAAAACGATTTTGTACATGAAGCCCCCTTTTTTCGTGACGCAGCCTGAATTTATCAAACCGGGGAATAGGTATCTGGGCAATGTTCCAACAAGTTCAGATTTGAAATTTCATGAACTTTTGAGCACTAACATAGGAGATATCAGAGAAAAAAGATTTTTTTTTTACATAAAGCCCCCCCTCCCTTTTCCGCAACGCAGCCTGTAATTGAGAAACAGGGAAAGAGGTATCTGGGCAACGTTCCAAAGAGTTAAGTCTCGAGCACTGATGTAGGAGACATTCGTGAAAAACAATTCTTTAATGAAGCCCCCTTTTTCCGTGACACAGCCTCAAATTGAGAAACCCAGAGAGACGTATTTGTGCATTGTTGTAAGGAGTTCAGATATGAAATTTCATAAAATTTGGCCCAGGGTTTGTGGAGAAATGACTTAGGACGGACAGACAAAAGGAAGCACGCACGTACGCACAGCGGGGCGACTACTTAAATGCTTCGGAGAGCATAAAAATGTATAACAAAGTAGAATGACCACTTTTCATACAGAAAATATCATAGAAGCGAAAAGTGTCGACCTAGGTCAGCCTGCGCAGTACCTGCGTGGCTCGTTAGCTCAGTGGTAAAATGTAGGAATCGTGACCAGGAGGCCCTGGGTTGGACCCACACTTTATCCACTGGATCCTTCGTTAGCGTGTCCTTGAGCAGAACACTTCTGACCCTCTCGACCCATGGGTCATTTTGTAGGGGAGCGTCAATTCTCTGCATTACACCGCCCCATGACAACAAAAAGCAAGAAATATTACGTATTCGTAAAATAACCCGTGTCGATTATTAAACATTTGTGCATTGAATCATAAATTGACATCTTTTAAAAGCTCGTCAAAATTAAGATATCTATGACAAGATAATCCCTAAAGAAGAAACTACAAAGGAATAACTAATATCCCTGTCAGTTGCTTTCAGCGATCAACTCTTGAAGCTCGGTAAATTCGGAGAAGATACATAATAGCTATTTTATAGTTGTGCGAGGGAATCGGAATATCGGTATAGACTAAACTCGCGTATTGTCTCGCTACATTACGGCTTCGTCTTTAATCTTCTGGATGAATATTCCGCCGTGCACAGGTAAAGATTACAATTACAGCTTTCTTTTTTCTTTTGAGTATTTAATAAAATCCTTGCATGACGAAAAAAGTATTTAAAAAAAATCGATATTGTAAGCGTTTGTAGACGGCATTTCACTCATCGCTAAAATTGTCTATAAAAAGAACATTGAGGGGAAAGGAGAAAATGCTGGTCACCAGCATTTTCTCCTTTTCCCTCAGTGTTTTCAGAAGCGATCTTTTTCAGTCGTTAAGACTCCAGACTAACGTTTAATCGGAAGTAAAACTTCAATTCTGTATACTTGTTTCTGTGTTTTTGTTTGTCTTTACGAAATACGGTAAGATGCAGAACAATTGATATCATTACGAAATTACTGCTTGCAGTCTTATTGAAGCAAATAATTGCAATATATGCTGTAAAAAAAGGTTGGATGGATAAATTGGATATTAAATGCTCACAATTAAGACGGGTACTTAATATATAAAGTCTGAATACCAATTGACTTGCATGTATTTCTAAATTTAACTTTTGATCTAGTTTGGCTAAAAAAAAATAAAAATATGAAGCTATGCCTATCCAATTCAGATGGAAATAAAACGAAATAAATTTTACACGGAAACATATATATTTTCGGACTGGTTACAATGTTAACGTAGTTGACCCGTAATAGAAAACAGCTATTTCTACTATAATATTATCCTACAAAATTTGCTAAGATTAATAATGAGTTTTATTGTACTTCTTTCTCCGAGCCTCTTATTCCTTTTAAATTTTGTCTTTCCTAGAATCATCATTCACAAATCTTAAACCTCTATATTCTCATTACAAAGTGACATCATAATTGTCTCCCTTTTCTGGAAACTAACAAAAGTATTAACAAATAATTCAAGACAGACATCAAAGGAATTTCTGGTCGGTTAAAAATGTGCAAAAGTATTATATCTGTTGGGTATTTTTCGGAAAAAAAAAGTTTTTTACATTGGCCTCTAGCCTGGCATTCAGGCCCTGCATTTAAGTAATTCTAATAACCAAGGTATACAACTACAGCAAATTTATAGAAATATGTGTTGTTATTTCCCCTTCTTCTAACAGTCGTTAAATCAGACATTCAGAACATTGAAAACTCAGTGTATTGTTTTACAGTTTTACTTGATGATTTTGTTTTGATGAAAATGCTCCGAGTATATAAGGGATTGATACCAGTCTTATTGGTCTCTTGTGAAATGGCGACGCTGCCAAACTTTGGCGTGGAAAAAAACAATACCACTGTGTTTTAACAAAGCTAGAACATTGATAAAGGGCACAAAGTGCACATAAATTTATTATATTGTAAATAACACCAGTAACCTCACGTTCTACCAGCATAGTTGTCATGGTTATCAACCTCTTCGCAAGCCAACTCGTCGATCACTGCGTACATCTACGCAGTGATCGTTACCTTGGTTTGCGAAGTTGGCTTCTCAAATCCCCAGAAGCAGCGTAATTAATTTTCTCGTACATTGAAAAATGATGGTTAGTCAATGGGAATTCGCCACTAGATGAAATATTTATGCCCACTTACTGTGTAAGATCTCTAAATTATCCGACGATATTTTATTCTACTGTAACATTCCACTTATTGGTTGTCGGGATTTTTGGTCCATATACTATGAACTTTTATCGTACTAAATTACTAAAATGCGTTTTTTAATTCGATGGATGAGAGCCAAATATTGCGATTTCAAATGTTATGTTTTGGGGCATAATATCTCCATATCGGGCAATGTAGTCTATCAGTTTGCGGACACTTTAGATTAAGATCAGACTGCACGTTCTGTCAGCAAAAGATCAGTGAGTCGCACTTAGTAGCCAAAGGATTAGGTGCATTTTTCAATGCAATTTTATGGACATTGTAGATCAAGATCAGACTGCACAGATGTTTCGAATAGCAGAATGTCCGTCGACTCCATTGTCCATATTAAGGTAGTACCATTCTAATTGAAAACAGCAATTTCCACTACAATATCATCTAAAAAAAGCTGCTATGATTGAAAATGAGTATTATTGTACTACTTTGATGGAGCCACTTTTTCCATTTTTTGCTTCTCAGAATTATCAGTTATAAATTTAGGGCCACTCTATTCTCATTACAGACTGGGATAATAACTAATCTTTTTGGTTTAGAAAATTCAGAAAAATATCCACAAATAGCTTCAAGATGGACATCAAAGGAATTTCTGGTCGGTTAGATATGTGCATTAATATCATATCAGTATAAATCCTTATTTATCAACTAATAAGAAATTTTATTCCATATTGAACTAGAAACATTAGGTTAAAAAAATACACCTGGGAAATGCTGTGTAGAAAAGGGGGCTTAATGCATCTGCAAAAACTATCGAACCATGGCAATCTGCGCAGTCTGCACTAAAACCTAAACTTTTTGCTATTTGTTAATTTTCTGCAACTCAAAGGCCCAGTCTACATCATAATAACAGTCGGCTGTTATACAATACAGTCTCTGTGGAACCATTATATATATCTTATTTCAACAGCTTGTAGTTAATATGGGGAAACATTTGCCGAAAAAGGGAAAGGTATGCGAAAATAACGAGTGCCGTAATGCATGAGTTACACTCACCGTCATAAAAAAGTAGCCACTTTTAAAATTTGTAAATTTGGAGCATATGTTTGTCCCGCAAGTTTATTTAGGCTTAAGCATGTTCAGTGGTATACAATGTATACAAGTAGGGTAAAATACGCCATATTGTATACACAGACCACTCACATGGGCTGCACGGGTAAAATGCGACAATTTGGTTTAGCTCTGGTAAAACAAACACATAGCCAAAGTTTTATTGTATTGCACAATAGCAACTCCATAATATAGGAAAAAGCCGTCTTTTGTTCGCACTATATCGCTATTATGGGACGTTTGAATGACGTCCAACGAAACCAAGCCGTAGGTATGCTTGCTGCGGGTATGTCATATCGGCAAGTGGCACAGAGAATGAACTGTACACACAGGACCATACAGAGGCTTATGAAACGGAACAATGCTACCGGTTCAGTAATGGATAGACCGCGTTCTGGACGTCCTAGAATCACGTCACGTCAACAGGACCGACAGATAGTTCTCTCACAATTGCGGAATCGGTTTCAAACAGCGGCTCAACTCGCCCGAGAGACTAGAAGTATTCACGGAAACCGTGTCAGTGAGTCAACTATACGTCGCCGATTCCGAGATCATGGTCTACGTAGCCACGTCGCATACAGAGGCAACATGCTGACACCCGAGCGTCGTAGAAATCGATTTGTTTGGTGTCAAAAGCATTTACGATGGACGCAACAGCAATGGCAAAACGTTACTTTTACTGACGAGTCACGGTTTTGCCTGAATATATCCGACGGGCGTGTTAGGATATGGCGACGTCGTGGTGAGCGTTACGCCGACTGTTGTGTACGCCAAGCACCGAGGTGGGGAGGTGGTAGCGTGATGGTGTGGGGCGGTATCTCGTGGAATGATAGGACACCTCTTGTTGTCCTTGATGGGAATCTTACTGCACGCCGTTACGTTGATGAGATACTGCAACCGGTAGTGTTACCATTCCTTGCCAGACATCCCGACATCACACTGTTCCAACAAGATAATGCCAGGCCACACTCTGCAAGACTGACGTCAGACTTTCTGGTAGCTAACAACATTAATGTGCTTCCATGGCCTGCGTTTTCACCGGATCTTAGTCCGATAGAGCATCTGTGGGATCAGCTTGGACGCAGGGTCTATAACAGTGACCAACCCATCCAGAACCGTCAACAGCTGATCGACGTCCTAACCACTGAATGGATGAACATCCCACAGTACAGAATACAGCGCCTGATAAGCAGTATGCGTCGTAGATGCAATGCTTGCCTGGATGCAAGAGGTGGTCACACTCGATACTAGGACTGCGATTTTTTATTTCGGTCAGATGAATTCCAAGAGCTCTTTTTTGTGTATGTACCGGGATTTATTCTTTTATCAATTCTAAAATGCCAATGTAATTGCTTTCACTACAAATGTAAAAACACTAAAATGTGCAATTGAGCTGGAATTTGGTTCATATTTCAAAATCTAGGGGTGGCTACTTTTTTATGACGGTGAGTATATATTCGCAGTTTTTTTTTTTTCCTTTTGGGGCAAGGGAAAAGTCCGCAAAATTTCCCCATATTAACCGCAACCTAATGAAATAAATTATCTATTATATTTCCTCTGATTATTTTGTCACAGAATGCCACTTTTAAAACTAGTGATCTCAAGTCAATTAACCAGATTTTTCGGCAGGAAGAAAATGTTCACTGTGACAGGGAAATAACCCCCCCCCCCCCTCCCGCTTAAATGACATCATTTCTTTACCCATAACAGTTCTAAAAATAGACACATGAAATATAATATACTTTGATGAATTGTTTGATATCATATTTGTGCGGATCCATTAACCCTTTCCCAAACAATCCCTGGTTTTTTACGATCCTGAAATAGGAGCCTTTTGAAAACACTGTGGGAAAAGTAGAAAATGCTGGTAACCAGCATTTTCTACTTTTTCCACAGTGTTTTCTACCATTCCCAGACCAAATTTCAATTTTTCAGTCACCTTTATTTTGTGCTCTGCAAAAGCTTTCTATTTAGACCGGTCTAAAATTTTCTCGTGTGGTCAAGAGTTAAGCCCCCTTAAAAACACGGCGAATATTTATTAACTCATTACCACTCGATCCCGAATTTTGACGACCCTGTAAAGTAAACCTTTACAAAACATTGTGGGAAAAGGAGAAAATGCTTGCAACTAGCATTTTCTCCTTTTCCCGCAATGCTTTCTACCTTTCTCCCGAAAAGGAATTTTCAATATTTTAGTCTCATTCATTTTGTCGTCTGCAAATCCCGTCAATTTGCACATGGTTATTACTAGTATTTTGCCGCTTGGTAAACAGTTAACGCTATAACAGTAAAAATTATGACATTGGCAATAAAACCTATCTATTTTTGTGTAGATTTGTTTGTGTGATTTGTTTGTGTGTGTTTTTTTTAAGAAATGTTTTTTTTTTTTATCGAGCTTGATTTGCTTTATTCCTATCCAGAAATAGCCATATTTTAATAATTAATAGGGTTTTTGCTTTTTTATTTATGAGACAAAAGATCTTTAATAATCAACCATTTTCCACACATTGCCGACTTTAAACGGCGCTTGAAAAGAAGCCTTTTTGAAAACATTATGGGAAAAAGAGAAAATGCTGGTAACCAGCATTTTCTCCTTTTCCCACAACGTTTTCTACCCTATCATAAAACAACAGCTCCATTCTAGCAACACTGAAATTGTAGTCTGCAAATGCTTTCAATTTGGACACGGCTAAAAATTTTGTCGTCTGGTAAAGGGTTAAAAGACAAACGTTACCTTTAATTTTAGGTTCTATCATATTATCTTTTGTTTGATGCCATCTTTGTTCTCCTTTAGGAAAAATACCGTTGCTTTAACAGGGACGCACCCCGTTCACAAAGTATGGTTACAGTACGTTTTCTCTAGTTTCTCGCACATTTCGTTGCATAAACATTAAGATTAGGTTTTAAAGAACGTTAAAAAATAATTTTGGGAAATATTCGGCTAGAGCGTTGGCTTAGGTACAGGTTACACTTAGAAAGAGCGAAAGAAAGAGAGACAGAGAGGAGGAAGTGAAAGATAAGCGAAGAGAGAAAAAGAGAGAGAGAGTAAGAGAGAGAAAGAGAAAAGATGAAGTTAGAGAGACACAGAGATAGAGAGAAAGAGAGAGGAGTGAAAGATAAGAGAGAGAGAGGAAATGAGACAGAGGGAGGGTGGGAAAACAGAGAAAACCAAGCGGAGGGGAAGAAAGAGAGTGGGAGAGTGATAGAGAAGAGATAGAGATAGAAGTAAGAGGAGGAAAGGGACAGAGAGAGGTAGAGGGAAAGAGATACAGAGGAAATACATATAACAGTCAAGCTATGTGGTGGATAGATTTTCGTCCCTCTAGATTCACCTTTCATATTACATACAAATAATTTACTTGCTTAATTAATTCTTGTCAGACGACATTTGAATGGATTTGCACAAAGCAAATTAAACATGGCTCAAATGACGGAATTTGTCTTCCAGAGAGCAGGAAACATTTGCAGACAACAAACCAAATGTGGCTAAACGAATGCAATTTGTTTTTTTAAAGAGTAGAAGTTACTTTTAGAAAAAGAGAAAAGAAAAGAAGAAAAAACTCTGATTACCGGACTTTTCTCGTTTTCCAACTACGTTTTCAAAGGTTTTATGTCCCGATTTAAATATCTACAATACCTAACTGCTGCGTTCGAGAGCTGTCTCTTTAGCTCTGTGGTTATGGTATTGGTCTTTTAAACCTCGAAAAACGAGGCTTTTTGCCTGTCATGGGTCCGAATTCCACCAGAGACGTTTTTATTTCAGTCATGCATTTGCTGCGAACTTTCATGTTCGTAAGATGGGGGGGGGGCCCATCTTACGAACATGAAAGTTCATAAGAAGGCCAATGACTTAGCAGTCGGCATTGCTTGCCAAGGGTTAACAAAGACTACTGCCCGCAGTCTCCTGTTAGTTTTAACATATTTGAGCAAATTCTGGCGAAAGGCGGCTTAATGCATGCCCATGATACATGATACAAAGTGAATTCATCACAGTCCTTAACACCTCTAAACTTCGTTTGTATAACAACAACCTACGTAATCTTGCGTTACAGGTTTTTTTTTCATGACAAACCGAAAATTGACGAATACCGAAAACGTTCGGCCCAGGTCAGCCTGCGCAGTGCGCGCAGGCTGACGTGGGTCGATAGGTTTCGCAATTGCATTGACTTGATATTGCATGGGAGCCAAAGAATACTGCAAGAAGTTATAATTGAATCTACAGCTGTTCGATAGACAAGCAAGAACTAAAAAACAGTAGTCTGATTTTCAGCGTTTTCTCTGAGACTGTTTTAGAGCAAAAATAAACAAACAAAAAAACCCCAGACTGTCGAATTCTTTAAAGTCGTTTTTTCTACGACCAGAGTGCGCATTATTCATCATGTTCTAGATATGAGCGAAGGAATGGAAATTTGACCGCTCTTTTTGTTCAATAATTTTTTCTCGGTCCTAGAAGCTTTTGAATATCAGGGATGTGAATCTCTATCCGTCTGAGCTGTTCTTACGACTGTTTATGCTTAATCCAATAACAGTAAGTTTGTTTGTTCCTTGGAAGCGTCCTAGTCCCATGGGAGCCTGCCGCAAAGATACAATCTATGAAACTACGACCTCGTTATTTTGACGACTAGCGACCTAGTTTTAAAATAAACTACATTATTTCAAGCTTTCCGGTGGGATATCGAGAAATAGCAGTGAAAATATTTTTCGATATTACATGGGTACGACCGGTGAAAAATACCGATTTTCATGTTCTTGTTGCCCAAGTAAATTGCGCCTGCCTCACAATCAGATACAATATGACGTAATTTACGTTACATTTCTAGCGCTTTACGCAATATTGTAATGCGTTGCTATGCGTGGGAGTACGCCACGAGGAATAACGGAAAAGAACTGTACTGGATTTAGATAAAGCTCCTCCCAGAAAGGAATAAAAGCATGAAATAAAGAAATAAAAAGTATAATTGTTTTTGTTTTTTTTTTTCGGTGAAAGATCCAAATTTATTTCATCGAGTGAATACCATCGGTAATATTTCCTTTTGTGGCTCTCGTGGCTGCACCACTCGTGAAAATATTGTGAAAATGGTGTTCACTCGATGATCTTTTACCCAAAGAAAAACAATTATTCTCTATTTATTATGTGTATGTTCAGGTAGCAGGGGGACTTAGAAGTTGTTCATGACTTCGGCGAATCATGTCGCACGGGCCGAAAGGAAAGTGGCGACATGATTCGCCACAGCTGTAAGCAAGTTTCCAAGTCCCCTGCCGTCTGACCATACAACGAATCCATCATACTGCAAAGTTTTACCATTATATCAACGTGCGTCCGGCGAAATTTCCCCGTTTTATGGTCTCACGAATTGAGTACTCTGACAAAATAAAATTTCCCTTCTGAGTGCCCCATTCATTGAAAACTGGCATCATTTTGAACTGACGTCATTAAAACATGGTAAAACGTGTAGAGCTTGGGATGCATGAACTTGATTATGTCACTTTGTTACGGTAGACCAATCTTTCATGCATAGCTTTGTCCCGATTTAAATACAATACATGACAACTGCGTCAGAGATATAACTCTTTGGCTCAGTGGTTATAGTATTGGTCTTTTTAATCCTCGAAAAACGAGGATATTTGTCCCTTCAAGCGTTCGAACCCAGCCAGATGCGGTTTGTATTTGAGCTATGTATTTATTTTGTTTCTTTGTTAAGAACATTATTCGTAAGATGGGATTGACCATCGAGCCATTAGTCTCACTTGTTGTCCAAAAACGGACTCTCTGCCTAAGAAGGCTTTGAGTCATCAATAATTGAAGACTTTCAGAGAGGAGGGGGTGTTTACGGGAGACCACTCCTTCATGCATAGCTTCGTCCCGATTTAAACACAATACCTGACAACTGCGTCAGACATATAACTCTTTGGCTCAGTGGTTATGAGTTGTTATGGTACTGGACTTCAAAATCCTCGAAAAACGAGGATATTTGTCCCTTCAAGGGATGATGTTGACATAAATTTCGATCTTTCACCGGAAAAAAAAAATCTATTTAGTAGCTTTACCAATAGTGATATTCCTTTGAATCTTGCCAGCGCTGATTAAATTATCGTTAAATCATAAAAGAAATTGGATTTTAAGAGTTTATGACGAGGTCCTTTTGAACTTTATGTTTTTCATAACTGATGTTTCTCCTGTTAGGTTTACTTTTCACAAAAGACACAGAGATATAAAGCCTTTGAAAATATCGCTGGAAAAGGAGAAAATGTTGGTTACAAGCATGTTCTCTTCTTTCCTACATTTTCCCCCTCTACTTCTTCCGTTTCAAAAAAGATTCCTATTATTTAGGTCACATTTAACCTTTTACTACACAATAACGAAACTTATAGAGGCTTAAAGACTCCGATGAAAGACAGCTCTTGAAAACACGTTCGGAAAAGGAGAAAATGCTGGTAACCAGCATTTTCTCCTTTTTCCTACCATGTTTTCTAACTTTTGCTGACAAATCCCATTTTACACTGAAATGAACTTCTAAACGGCCACTTGTGTTGTGGCCTATAAATTGGAGCAAGTATAAAAAATGTTGATGGAAACAAATTGTTACGTATATCTGGACGTCAACCATAGTATAGTGGTGAAAAGATTCCCGATTTTGCCAACAGAAGAACTCCCTTTTTCGAAAAAAAGGAAAACTAGTTGCTTGCACATGCGTGGTGTCTACCAGCCAAAACAGCTTAAAGAAGAGAAGCGCAAAATATTAAACTTCTGTAAGCAATAAGAAAAAACATGAAAATTATTCTCTGTGAAAGAAATGTTATCCGAAAAAACAAGCATGAAGTTTTCAAAAATTGATATTTCAACTTGCAATGTTGAGGGAATGGACGACGAATAAGTTTCTTCCGCGATAAAATTGAATGAATTCTCTTCAGAATTTGGCCCAGGTACGTTTTCAGACCGGGAAATTATTCTGCAAAAAATGAAACCAAATAGCCCGTCCCTTTTATAGGCAGCGGACGCGAAAAAAAGTCAATGGGAAATTACAGCTTAAAAGTGGCCGTTTGGAAGTTCGTTTCAGTGTATTCAGTTGCTTCCATTTCCAAACAATTTCAAATTTTGCAATGTGGGGAAGAGTTAAGGATTATCCCACAAGGATGACCCTGACACATCGGTAAATATCGTGTAAAAATGACGTTGGCGTACAGGGTATTTGGCCAATCTTGGCAGCTTCTTTTTATAAGAAGTTAGAGGCCGTAGACTAACAAATTGATTTGTAACAAGAGATGTTTGTAAAACATGTATGCCCCCTTAATGGCATCCAATGTGATTATAAACTCTTACGTTCAAAATGTAAAAACGAACAAAGGGTAATTACTAAAAAATTATTAATTATAAATTAACAATTCTTGGGCACTGTACTTCCCATTTAAGTGAACTATCAACTTTTAAAGTTTCATGATTTTACCTCACATACTTTTTGAGTTATGCTCCGGAAAAAAAATAAGTATGAAAATCAAAAAAGGGCAGTAATTGCAAAAATATAATGGGCAGAGTTATGGTTCTTGTGCAATGCACTTCTCCTGAATAAGATCTATCCACATATATGGTTTCAAGATGATACCTGAAAAACCTTTTGAGTTATGCTCTGGACAAAAATTAAGTATGAAAATCAACAAAGGGCAAAAGCTCCAAAAATATAATGGGCAGAGTTA
Organism: Tridacna crocea; assembly: GCA_943736015.1. Classification (NCBI taxonomy): domain Eukaryota; kingdom Metazoa; phylum Mollusca; class Bivalvia; order Cardiida; family Cardiidae; genus Tridacna; species Tridacna crocea. Next base: position 43,179,242 of record OX031068.1, on the reverse strand, counting down.
TGGTTCTTGTGCACTGCACTTCTCCTTAATAAGGTTAATCCACCTATAAGGTTTCAAGGTGATACCTGAAATACTTTTTGAGTTATGCTCCAGACAAAAATTAACTATGAAAATCAACAAAGGGCAATAACTCCAAAAATATGATGGGCAGAGTTATGGTACTTGTGCACTGCACTTCTCCTTAGTATAATCTATCCACCAATGTGGTTTTAGGATAATACCTGAAACACTTTTAGAGTTATGCTCCGGACAAAAATTAAGTATGAAAATCAACAAAGGGCAATAACTCCATAAATATGATGGACAGAGTTGTTGTTCTTGTGCACTGCACTTCTCCTTAATGAGATCTATCCACCTATGTAGTTTCAAGATGATACCTGAAATACTTTTTGAGTTATGCTCTGGACAAAAATTAACTATGAAAATCAACAAAGAGCAATAACTCCAAAAATATGATAGGCAGAGTTATGGTTCTTGTGCACTGCACTTTTCCTTAATAAGATCTTTTCCCATATAAGGTTTCAAGGTGATACCTGAAATACTTTTAGAGTTATGCTACGGACAAAAATTAAATATGAAAATCAACAAAGGGCAATAACTCCAAAAATATGATGGGCAGAGTTATGGTACTTGTGCACTGCACTTTTTCCTTAATGAGATCTATCCACCTATGAAGTTTCAAGGTGATACCTAAAATACTTTTTGAGTTATGCTCTGGACAAAAATTAAGTATGAAAATCAACAAAGGGCAATAACTCCAAAAATATGATGGGCAGAGTTATGGTTCTTGTACACTGCACTTCTCCTTAATGAGATCTATCAACCTATGTAATTTCAAGATGATACCTGAAATAGTTTTTGAGTTATGCTCTGGACAAAAATTAAGTATGAAAATCAACAAAGGGCAATAACTCCAAAAATATGATGGGCAGAGTTGTTGTTATTATGCACTGCACTTCTCCTTAATGAGGTCTATCCACCTATGTAGTTTAAAGATGATACCTTAAACAGTTTTTGAGTTATGCTCCGGACAAAAATTAAGTATGAAAATCAACAAAGGGCAATAACTCCAAAAATATGATGGGCAGAGTTATGGTTCTTGTGCACTGCACTTCTCCTTAATGAGATCTATCCACCTATGAAGTTTCAAGATGATACCTTAAATAGTTTTTGAGTTATGCTCCGGACAAACTTGATCTACGGACCGACGGACCGACGGACCGACCGACAAGTGCAAAGCAATATACCCCCATTTCTTCGAAAGGGGGGCATAAATATCGTGTTATATTGACGTTTTCGTAAAAGCTATTTGGCCAATGCTGGCAGCTGTCTTCCTTTGATATGAGAGTAAGGGGCCGTAGACTCACTAACTCATCAGAACAAATAGTGTAACATCGACGTGTTCGTAAAGGCTATTCGGCCAATCTCGGTAGCTTCCGTCCTTGAATATAAGAGCTAGGGGCCGTACACTCACTACCTCATCGGTAAATATCGTTTTACATCGACGTTTTTGTAAAGGCTATTCGGGCAAACTCGGCAGCTTCCGTCCTTGAATATAAGAGCTAGGGGCCGTACACTCACTACCTCATCTGTCCTTTTATATGAGAGTTAAGGGCCGCGACTCCCGAACTCATCGGTAAATATCGTGTACCATCGACGTGTTTGTAATAGCTATTCGGCCAATCTCGGCAGCTTCCGTCCTTGAATATAAGAGCTAGGGGCCGTACACTCACTACCTCATCGGTAAATATCGTTTTACATCGACGTTTTTGTAAAGGTTATTCGGGCAAACTCGGCAGCTTCTGTCAATTCATATGAAAGTTAGGGTCCGTAGACTCACTGACTCATCGGTAAATACCGTGTAACATCGAAGTGTTCGTAAAGGCTAGTCTGCCACAATCGTGTCTTTCCATCATTTAATATGAGACTGAGGGAACGTAGACATTAATTAATGAATTATACAGTCTGGAAATGCTTGCAATATGGAATTTAAAAGTAAGACGTCTTTTTGTTTGGTACAGACTGAATTTTTTCCCAACACTGCATTTTTTAAGTCTCCAGTTTTATACCTTAGAAATGTGATTTTCACGGCAAGATATATATTTGGATGTAGTTTCTTTGATGGACCGTTCAGTGCCCTTTGATTCCAGTATTCTATTCCATAGGATAATTCTGCATAATTATAGCCTGTTTAACCCTTTACAACAAAAGTTTTAACGAACCTGCGAAATTTGAAAATATTGTGGGAAAAGGTTTCACATTCAGTGCGTGGAAAAGAGTCCATCTGCTGTCTTCAAGTGAAGCAATTTGCAGCCATGGCAACTTAGTACAACAAATCTTTTCTGAAATTCGTCAAATACAATTAAACCACGATTAATTCTAGTTTCGGTTTATTGATTTCTCATTTTGTAGACTCATAAAATCCATTTTCTCTGACAACCAAAATAATCAAGAGTTACACCGGTCTTTGGCATGCAATAAAAGCGTTAAGCCCTGTTTTCACAGAGCTCTGTTTACATCTGAATGCAGTCTCTTTGATGGACAATTCAGTGCTTTTTTATGCCAATATTCTATTCCATAGTAGAATTTTGCATAATTTTAGCCTGTTTAATCGAATTCTCCTGATCCCATTGGAGGCTGTGTTCTCTTTTGAACACTTTACTGAACAGTCACATTCTCGACTAGTCCAGTTTTAAAACATTTGTGTGCCAAATATATGATGGGTCGTATACCCTTAACTCTTTACCACACGACAAAAATTTTAGACTGGTCCAAATTGAAAGCATTTGCAGACAACAAAATGAAAGTGACGGAAAATTTGAAATTTGTTTTATGAAGGGTAGAAAAAATTGTGGGAAAAGGAGAAAATGCTGGTTACCAGCATTTTCTCCTTTTCCCCACAATGTTTTCTAAAGGCTTCTTTCTCAGGGGCGTCAAAAGTAGGGACTGTGTGGTAATGGGTTAAAGCCCCTGTCACACCAAACTCGTTCTCAGAACGTGATGCATGATACCGATCGAGTCATCACATAAATTATAAGCCATAAATTTCAATATGGCTAACAATAGAATGACTCACGATGTTGGCTTGCCCTTTGGCAAGCTGAAAATTGACCAATATTTTACCCTAAAGATACACAAGTACAATATTCCAAATTTCATCAATATGTCGAAAGAACCGATTGCAAACCTAGCCTGACTTTTTACAAATCAAATGCAAATATCCTGATGACGTCACCATCTGTCAGTGACAGACTTGTATAAAAACATTGTTTGTTAATAAATAACTGCTTTTGTCATGTTTTGAAATATTTTTGGCATTCGTGTGCAAAAGTCGAAATAAAGTATATCTACAGGAGTGGCTGTCGACGTTGGCGCGGGCAAGCAGGGTCAAGCCACTTTGTTCCATACCTTAAAGGCGGTGTAATGCAGAAAAATGACCCCCATTACAAAATGACCCCCGGGTCATTTCTCGACGTAGAGGAATGACCCATGGGTCATTTTTCGACCTAAAATGACCCGGGTCATTATTCTACGTCGAGAAATGACCGTAGGTCATTTTGTAATGGGGGTCATTTCTCTGCATTACAGCGGTCCTTCAGTTTCGCGGCGAAAATTTTACAAAAATACAGAAAAATCCTCTTTATACCCGCAAAGCCTTTTAATTTTCATTCATAAAACTCCAATAGTCGAAAACCATCGGACAACAACAGAAATTAGAGTATAATGAAATGTTCAAGTCGTTAGTATACAGGGTGGGTCAATAAAAACTTAGCACTTTTTGATCGTACGCAACTTTTTGAAAAGAGAACTTACTCGAAAAGTTTTTCACAGACTTGTCACAGGAGCTTTAAATTAACATTCGATACCAAAAGTTTCCCACTTTGTCTCTTGTTTTCCGCAGAGTTCAATAACTGATCACATGTTTGAACACAGTTCATGCCCATCTTCCCTGAATCACACCTGTAACACATAACTTGAAGTTTGTGATGATATTGTCATACATCTAAAGAATTCCCTAACGGATGTGGTCTTCAGGGTCTCAATGATGTTTGGGTTGTAGTAATACAATCTCCCCTTCCGGCACCCCAACAGGAAGTAGTCTGCGGGGAAAAGATCAGGGCCCGTATTCATAAACCATTCTTTTGAATTACATGTATATTAGTCTTATTCTCCGAGGTTTTCTAAATTTGTAATTAACACAACTCCTGATTGGCTAAACCGAATGGTTTAGCCAATCATAAGTTGTGTTACATATAAAAGTAGAAAATTCTGGAGAATAAGACAATAGAACGTTCTTAAAAATGGTTGCTGCATACGGGCCAAGGAGTTATGGGTTACAGCTGTAATCCAGAAAAGAGAAGCATGGATTGAAGATGAATGTCATCAATTATTTCATGCTTTCCGGTAGGATATCGAGAAACAGCAGTGAAAATATTTTTCGATCTTACACTGGTACTACCAGTGAAAATACTAATTTTCACGTTCTTATTGCCTAGGTAAATTGCGCGTGCCTAACAACCAGATGGGAAATATGACGTCATATACCTTACATTTCTCGCGCTTGACGTAACGTTGCTATGCGGGAGGGGTACGCCACGGGGAATAAGGGAGAAGAACTGTGCTGAATTTTGATAGAGCTCCTCCCAGAAAGGGTTAAAAGCATAAAATAAATAGAATATTTGTTTTTTTCGGTGAAAGATCGAAATTTATTTCATCTCGTGAACATCATCGGTTATATTTTCACTCGTGGCTGCGCCACTCTATTTATTTGGTATCAAATATTAAATTTGATCCTTCTGTGACTATGCCTGTAAATCCGATGACATGCCCGAAGCTTGCCTCCATCATCTCTCCTCTCAAAGTTTGAACTTTTCTTTGCTTGTTCACCCTTTCCCTCCTTATAAGCGATATTACTTATCATGGTTGAAATAAGCTTAAATCCTTTCAAAATTGAGAAAACTTGAAAACTTTCCAAAAATAACAGTGTTTTAAATATGAAAATTTTGATTAAAAAATGCCTTTAAAATGGTAGTAAACAATGTGCGCGGAAAAGAAGAAAATGCTGGTTACCAGCAAATTCCCCTTTTCTATTTCTTTTTTTCTAATTCCTTTATTTTGGTACCATTAAAACCCATGATTTATTGTGAAATAGAAAAAGAAATTTCCCACGCACATATTTTAGACCTTTATGAACTTACACCAGAGCTCCAGATAAGAGGGAGTGATGGTATTCTGTGGGTACTCATTAGAATCGTCTCATCGATTATTTCTTTATAAGTACCCTGTTGTGGGTACTCATTAGAATGAATCGTCTCAATGAGACGATTCTAATGAGTACCCATATGATAGCGTTTAGTCGAGAATAACTAATATTTTCAATTATGAAATCAAAATCACTCCCTCTACCTCGAGCTCTGCTTACGCCATGGTATGTATGTAGCCTTGAAATGAATGATTGATTGAGCACTGTTGAAAAGGATGCCTAAGAAATGGATGGTTTACATGTTATACTACAATTCAAACTATGTAAAAATAAAGTAAATTACGTATATGGTTTCCCGGATGATATTTCTTATTTGTTAGTGCGTGACTTTCTCCGATTTCTCCGCAAAAGACCTTGGTTGACCCCGATATGTTTTAGCCCAGAGAGCACCGAATAAATCCATTTGCTCATTCAGACTTGATTTATAAACCGTTAGATTGATTGATTTGATTGATTGATTGATCGGTACATTGATTGGTCGATTCAATGAATTTCAAAGCCATTTTCAACATTTTTTCAGTTATAATCACAGCGGCCAGTGCACCTATGCATGCTTTCTAGGAGATTTATTTACCGGTACTTTGCGCAATGTTCTTTCCAAGCCACAGGCTGCTCTCCCACATAACCATCGTTGAAACAATGGTCAGCGGTGAGAGATGGATGATTCCTGTCGCAATGACTATCATAACCAGTCAACAACCATAAACTTTAAAATCCTGATTTACAGCCCAAACATCACAAGTTTGTTTTTTCTTATGCTTTTAGTGTTTACTAGATTAAAAATCAAAACATATTTTCACATCTTGTTTATTAGATTAAGAATTTAAGAATCAAAACATATTTTTTGAGCTTTTTAAGTAACGATAGCTGGCTAAAAGAAAACCTGCAAATCGCACCATATCGTCGTTTTTCTTCCAATACCTCGTATTTACACGTTGAAACAAGCTGTAGTTACGAAGTTTTTGAAGTAAACTGACGATATATTTATTCTTCTCATCAAACTTCCAACACTTGTTCGGCCCTTATATTGGAATTTTCATATTGCGAAATGAAATTATCCACTTTTAACAGTGCAAGAGGGTGAAAATCCCGGGGAAAAAAGATTGTTAGCTCACCTGAGCACGAAGTGCTCAGACTGAGCTATTTTGATAGTGCTGTGTCGGGCATCCATCGTCAACTTTTTACATTGTGTACACTCTAGAGGTCACATTTTGTCTGCGATACTCATGAAACTTGGTCAGAATGTTTGCCTTGATAAAATCTCGCACGAATTCGAAAGTGGGTCATGTCGGGTCAAAAAGTAGGTCACTAGGTCAAATCTTAGAAAAACCTTGTGTATGCCTTAGAGGCTAATTTTCAGTCCAAAACTCTTGAAAGTTGGTCAAAATGTTTGTCTTGATGATATCTTGAATGACTTTGAAAAAGGGTCATGTCAGGACAAAAACTAGGTTACCAGGTCAAATCTTAGAAAAACCTTGTATACGCTCTGGATGCCACATTTTCAGTCCAACACTCTTGAAAATTGGTCGGAATGTTCGCACTGATAATATCTTGCAAGAGTTTGAAAATGGGTCATGTTGGGTCAAAAACTAGGTCAATAGGTCAAACGTTATAAAAACCTTGTGTATCCTCTGGAGGAGACACATTTTCAGTCTGATACTCCTGAAACTTGTTCATAATATTTGTCGTGGTGATGCCTTGAATGAATTTGAAAATGGGTCATGTGGAGTCAAAAACTAGGTCACTGGGTCAAATATTACAAAAACCTTGTGTACACTGTAGAGACAATATTTTCTGCCTGATACTCTTCAAACGTGGCCAGAATGCTTGTTTTGGTGTTGTCTCAAAAGAGTTTGATAATGGGTAATTGTCGGGTCCAAAACTAGGTCACTTGGTCAAATCTAATAAAAACCCCTTGTACGCTGTAAAAGGTCACATTTTCAGTCCAATACTCATGAAACTCAGTCAGAATGTTTGTCTTATTGATATCTCAAAAGTATTTGATAATGGGTAATGTCTGATAAAAAAAAACTAGGTCACTGGGAAACTAGATTGAAAATGGTTTCCTGTTTGGTCAATAGACTCAGGTGAAACAAACAAAAAGATTCAATCAAAGTGGATAATCCCAAAGCCTTTTATTTAATTCATAAAACGCCTGAAGTGGAAAACCATCTGACAACAAGAGAAATTAGAGATTTACTACGGCCCGGGTTGACAACAACGGGAAACACGACCTATTCTTACATGAAAAACTCGCTCATTTATATACCAGAAATACATATACGAATCTTCAAACATAGAATCTGAAGAAGATATTATGGAAAACAATTACATAATTGTTATGTTAAGGAATTTAAGCATCATTAGTCACGTGCCAGTCACTTAACATTCCCACAATGCTTTTTCTATTTTTGGCACAAAATCTAAAATAGCTTTTAAAGGGGATACGTAGCCTATTAAGGGAATATCAAAAAAAAGAAAATTGTAATTTTGTTATTCTTAATTATTGATGATTTGTATTGTCTTTTCATGTAAATTTCAGTATTTTCTTTAATTTGGTGTGATGAGAAAAATCTAAATACCCACCTTTAATAGTGCAAAAAGGTAAAAATCCCAAAGAAAGAAAAATCATATAATATTTCTGGAAGAAAAATCAATAATAAATGAATAGATTCAATCAAAGCGGTTAAGTAAACTACGTCTTTGAATCAGAAATTGATTAATTCGTCAGTTTACTTAAAAATTCTCAGAACTACAGCTTGTTTCAAGATCAAGATCAGACTGCATGGAAAATTATATAAAGTCTGATCAAAGATCTACATTGTCAGATACGGTGAACTTGTTGTTCGAAATACAAGAATCTTACAATTGCTGTATTTGGGATTTTTTTACCGAAATTTTGAGTTAGATTTCCTCAACAGTTGAAGTGATTCAAACATATCATATAGAGAAGATAGGTTGGCTTTTGTGGTCTTTCACGAATTTAAAAAGGAAATCAAAACGATTCACGTGGTATAAACGAAATATTTCTTTCCGCACAAACTAATCCATCTATTATTTCCTCAGAGCTAGCTAAGTTTGGTTTCTTTCTGTCACTTTCATTACATTAGATCTATAAAGTTATTTCCATCTATCATGTTGGCAGTCGTCTTGGGAGAAAATTCAAGTATTCAAAGAATGAAGAGAATATATTTTTTTGTTTTCATGGAGGTATGAAAAACACAAGAGGCCCATGATGGCCATGTATCGTCCCACTGGCTAAAAAGTCAAAACACAAGCCAACTATTGCACTACTTGGCCAATGGTTTTAAACTAGAAGATACAGAAAATTTTCTTCTATAAAATCCTACGAGAAAATTCTGACCCCAAGGCAAAGCCATTTTTGGCCACAAAGCTACAACCACTTGAATCCTGGTGGAGGTCAACAAGATACTTGACCCCAAAGTTTATAATTTGGACCCTCTTGGTAGAGGCCCACTAAATAAAGCTATAACATGCAAAATTTTGAAGCCCTAGGCCTTATGACTATGTACAAGTAGATTTCTAAAGTTTCCCTACATAAGCCCATGTAAAACTTGTGATCCCAGGACAGGGCAAAATTTGACCCCAGGGTATAATTTGGGCACCCTTGGTACAGACCCAATATATATATCAAGCTACATGCAAAATTTGGTAGCCCTAGGCCTTATGGCTAAGTGCGAGATTTTGAAAGTTTTCCCTCTCTAAGCGCATGTAATACTTGTGACCCCCGGGGCTGGGACAAATTTGACCCCTGGGCTATAATTTGGACAGCTTTTGTAGAGGTCCACTAGTTAAAGCTACATGCCAAATTTGGTAGCCCTAGGCCTTGTGGCTAGGTAGAAGAAGACTTCTAAAGTTCTCCCTAAATAAGCCCATATAAAACTTGTGACCCCCCCCCACCCCCCCAGGATGTGGCCAATTTTGACCCCAGGGCTATAATTTGAAGAAACTTGGTAGAGGTCCACTAGATAAATCAACATGCCAAAGTCGGTAGCCCTAGGCCTTTCGGTCTCAGACAAGAAGTTTTTCAAAAATGAAAATGAGAACTTGCCAATTTTCATGAAGAAAATTAACATTGAATTATTTTGTAATGTTTCTGAAAATGATGCTTTCAACTTGATTGTTAACTAACTTTCTCACAACAAAATTTCTACCTAGAAATATGACCCATGCACTGTGGGAGTGGATTTTTGCACCTGCAGGCTAATCTTGGTCGAACTTTTCGCTATTAGTTAATTTTCTGTATGCCAAAGGACCAATCACGGAGATGCATTAAAGGTGGCCCTTCAGATTTGGGACAAAAATTTTATGAAAATGCAAACAAATCATCCTTATACTCCCAAAGCCCTTTTAATTTGCGTTCATAAAACCCAAGTAGTCGAAAACCAAAAGCCCCTTTTTGCATGTTGCAAGCTATAAAAAGAGTCAAGCTCTGGCAACAGGGGGCTTAATGCATCTCTATGCATACATTTTATTGTATAATTATAGATCCATTATACCCATTTTCGCCTCAACCCGGTATCAAACTGACACAAGCACCAGGTTATGAGTCTGACACCCTCACCACCAAGCCAACCTGGTGGGCACTAACAGATGTATCAACAAATAATTTCAAAATAGACATCAAAGGAATTTCTGGACGGTTAAAAATGTGCAAAAGTATTGTATCTGTATAAATCTGTATTTATCAGCTTTCAAGAAATTCTATGCCATGCAGCACTAGTAGTTTAACCTATTACCACACAATTCCTACTTTTGATGACCATGAGAAAGAAGGCTTTAGAAAACATTGTTGGAAAAGAAGAAAATGCTGGTAACCAGCATTTTCTCCTTTTCCCACAATGTTTTTTGCCCTTCCCAAAACAAACTTTAATTTTTGAGTCATGTTTTATTTGTTGCCTGCAAATGCTTTCAATTTGGACAAATCTAAAATTTTGTCGTTTGGTAAAGGGTTAACAGTCTACTACCTTGACCACAACATTCAACGCATGAGCCAACCTCTACGAAAAAAGGGGGTTTATTGGATCGCCATTATTTTCTGTAAGCCAACTAACGAAAGACGCATTACAAACGTGACATCGTTCTTCCAATCAATGCTGATTCCACTGTGTTTTGCAAACTAACGAAATATACATTACAAAAGTTACACAGCAATCAGAGCTCCAGATAAGAGGGAGTCATTGCATTCTAAATCCATTATTTCTCCTTAAAACCCTATGTTATGGGTACTCATTAGAATTTTCTCATTGAGACGAGTCTAATGAGTACCCACAGCACAGGATTTTAGTAGAGAACAATTGATATATTCAACTTTGAAATCAAAACCACACCCTCTAGTCTATCTGGCACTGTTACATGACATCATTTTCTGATCAATGCTGACTTCTTTTACAGAATTTGTAGAGTATACTGATTTGAAAGCATGATACAAAAAGAAAAAGCATGCTTTTCTTCTTTTACCACAACGTTTTCTACCCTGGAAAGGACAGTTTCTATCATTTAAGCTATTTTGGCTGCTAAGCCCAACTTACTGGCCTTTTGTGGACAGCATAGATCAAGATCAGACAGCACAGACGGTGCAGTGTGATCTTGAATCTACACTGTCTGATAAGGAGATTTTATTCCCTTAACTCATTACCAAACGACAATATTTGAGACTGGTCCAAATCAAAAGCAAGCATGGGAAGAGTTGAAAACATTGTGGGAAAGGGAGAAAATGCTGGTTACCAGCATTTTCTCCCCTTCCGACAATGTTTTCTAAAGGCCTCTTTCTAAGGGGAGTCAAAAGTAGGGATTGTGTGGTAATGGGTTAACTCTCCACCACACAATCCCAACTTTTTACGACCCTGAGAGAGAAGCCTTTTCAAGTTACTGTGGGAAAAGGGAGAAAATGCTGGTAACCAGCATTTTCTCCTTTTCCCCCAGTGTTTTCTACCCTTCCCATAGCAAATTTTAACTTTTCAGTCACATTTATTATGTCGTTTGCAGATGCTTTCAATTTGGACCAGTCCAAAATTTTGTCCTTTGGTAATGAGTTGACATGCGCGGATCCAGTTATCTTTCTCAGGGGGGGTCCCACCGAAAACACACTCATCTTATTATATGATACATGTACTTTGATTTCCGGATTTCAGTGGATGTAAGCGTTTACAAGAAAAGTCAAAAGTCAAAGTTTCCAGTTCTAACCATGAGGAGGTCTCCACATTTAGAACTTTTTTTTTTTTAATAAATTTATGACTGTACATGTATTTTACTTAAATGCCGTGCAATATCAAACCAGTACCATTTCACAGATCCAATAACCACATTTTTGCCAAAATTCCAGGGGGGGGGGGGGGTCCGGACCCCCGGTCCCCCCCTCTGGATCCGCCCAGGAGTTGAGATAGCAATCTTTTGGCTGGGCTGTTGGTTTAAAATTTTTATTTCAGTGATTTGGCAGGATAAGGGTTCACCCATTACCATACCATGGGCGGATCCAGAGGGGGGGACCGGGGGTCCGGACCCCCCCTGGAATTTTGGCAAAAATGTGGTTATCGGATTCATGAATGGGACTGGTTTGATATTGCACAGCATTTATGTAAAATACAGTCATAAATTTAAAAAGGGTTCTAAATATGGAGACCTCCTCATGGTTAGAACTGGAAATGTTAACTTTTGTTGTAAACGGCTTACATCCGCTGAAATCCAGGGTCCGTATTCACCAACCATTCTTGAGAATATTCTTTCCCTTATTCTCCAAGGTTTTCTAATTTTGTAAGTAACACAACTTCTGATTGGCTAAACTGCATGGTTTGGCCAATCAGAAGTTGTTTTACTTACAAATGTTGAAAATTCTGGAGAATAAGACAAAGAACGTTCTTAAGAATGGTTGGTGAATATGGGCCCAGAAATCAAAGTATCATATATTCGTAATGAGACGAGTGCATTTTCGGTGGGACCCCCTCTGAGAAAGATATCTGGATCCGCACATGCACACAATCCCTACTTTTGATGACCCTGAGAAAGAAGCCTTTAGGAAACATTCTGGGGGGAAAGGAGAAAATGCTGGTAACCAGCATTTTCTCCTTTTCCCTCGATGTTTTCTACCCTTCACTAAAAAATTTTCAAATTTTCAGTCACTTTTGTCGTCTGCAAATGCTTTCGATACTGAAAAACCTAAAATTTTGTAGTTTGGTAATGAGTTAAATGTGTTATGTGCTAATGCTTTGAACCTGTACAAGTCCAGTTTTATTGTATGATTAACCCTTTCCCAGACCACAAAATTTTAGCCTCCTCCAAATTGAAATCACTTGCAGATGACAGTAATTAATTTTAATTTTAACCAGCATTTTCTTTTTTTCCCCACAATGCTTTCAAAAGGCTTCTTTCTCAGGGTCGTTAAAGTCAGGACCGTGTGGATATGTGCTTCGGGTTATTATGCCAGCTAGGTGGATATCTTCACTATGTATAGGGCTTATAATGTGGAGGAGGCTCTCTCTCTCTCTCTCTCTTATTGTAGAAAATCTATGGTTATATGTCTAAAAACTCATCTTTACCCTTTACCCCATAAGGCATTTCTATGGCATCTCTAATTGACCCTAAATAATATCAAGGATGAAGCCATTTCTTATGTGTATATGACACCTTGTGATAGTGCAGAAAACATCGTGACAAAATTGCCAAAATGTTTTCCAAAGGCTCCTACAAGCAATGCATAGAATGAGTATTTGTTGAGTAAAGGGTTAACTCATTACCAGACAACAAAATTTTAGGTTCATCCAAATCGAAAGCATATGCAGACGACAACAGTGACTGAAAATTTGAAATTTGTCTTGTGAATGGTAGAAATCATTGTGGGAAAAGGAGAAAATGTTGGTTACCAACATTTTCTCCTTTTCCTACAATGTTTTCTAAAGACTTCTTTCTCAGGGGCGTCAAAAGTAGGGATTGTGTGGTAATGGGTTAAGATAAACAGCAAGCCTAAGTATGATTTTGTACGAGAACAAAACTGATAGTTGATCGAAAAAGTAGATCTAATATTGGAGTCAAGGTGTGTGGATCAAGAGAGGGCATCACAAAGGTACAGTCTGATCACAATCTGCATCCCTCATTTGTGGCAGTAGGTGTTGTTATGAACAGTGAAATCAGAGCCCCAGACAGAGGGAGTGAATTTGAAATTTAAATTGGAAATATATATAACTCTCCTCTAAACCCTATGTTGTGGGTACTCATTAGAATCGTCTCCTGAAGACGATTCTAATGAGTACCCACAACATGATAGAGTTTCGAAGAGAAATAATGGATCAAGAAAACTGTCACTCCCTCTAATCTGGATTTCTGGGTGATATTTGATTACCTTAGGAAAAAGAAGATTCAAATTGACTATTTACCCGACCGTCAAGTATGCACTGATTAAAGCGGCACATTCATAAGCGATCTGTTGGAGGAGTTGTGCACACAAGAAATTGCTAAGGTACGGACAGATGACCGAGTGTATAACATAATATGACCCTTTGGGCGTATAAAAATGATGCCAGTTACGCCTGTGCATTTGTTCTGTGACACCCTGTATAAATGACTATTGCAGTGTGCTCTACTGAGACTGTCTATGCCATGCCGGTTCACATGCCATTCCGCATTTTGGGCCAACCCATTTACACAGTGTACACAAAAGTCCAATTCTTCAGTGTGGACACTACCACATCCTGTACTGAATGAAGAAATCAGAAATAGTGTGCACATAAGTTGTGCCTTCATGACAATATTTCATCAGTATGGGCACGAACATCGGGCACCCAACAAGTTTTCCTTCAATGAAGGAAAAATTGTTGGGTGCCTGACGTTCTGTCGTTTACTCAATTAAGGCTTCATTGAGTAAACGACAGTCGGCTTGGCAGTATGAACTTTCTTCAGTGTGTACATGACAGTCAGGCAAATATCATGGATTTAGAAAACCATCACTCCGTTTTATCTCTAGCTCTGAGTGATATTTGATTAGGACAAAAAAGATTTACTTACTTGTATGCTTTCATCATTCCTTGCTCTCGCCGATCCTTCTTTCCATCATTTTTTTATCCAGCCAATGGCAGCCAAGCAGGCGTATTTTGGTGTAAACATCCAACACGTGAGAATCACTAACACTTCTATCTATAACAAAATATCCATGATGCAAGCGACAACGAAAACGAATTGACAATATTCTAATTGGTGTATATTTCAAAACTTTTGTTACATAGAAACTTCGAAATTTTCATTTTGGTCTAAAAATATCTGTCCTTCTTTCAACCATCCTTTTTTTAATCCAGCCAATGGCAGGCAAGAAGGCGAATTTCGGCGTAAACATTCCAACACGTGAAAATCACAAACACTCCTATTTTATAACAAAAAAATCCATGTAATTGACTGCGAAAACGAAATGACAATATTCCGAATTGTGTATATTCCAATGCTTTTGCAAAATACAAACTTTAATCTTTTCATTTTTGTCTAACAATGTTTGTCTGGACTTCCTCTCCTAAGTTATGAAAGCGACGTTACTAATCAAACAAGCCAAGCATGTTTTGCACGTGCCAGGGAAGTTTGATTTACGGATCTCGTGGTTCCCGTGCCGTCCGGGCATCTTAACTCTTTACTACACGACAAAGGTTTACACTGGTCCAAATTGAAAGTAATAATTGTAAACAACAAAATACCGGTAACCGTAACCCAAAAATTTATTTTTCCCCAGCTGGATAGGAAACATTGTTGGAAAATGAGAAAACAAACCTATACAATCAAAATCTCTGTAAGTTTCAATGGATTGTACCTGGAGTCATCGAAAGAGGGTGAGTTTATTTTTTGGAGCGGAAAATGTTATACTGTGAGCGTTTTTAACTCATTACCAGACGACAAAATTTTAGTGACTGAAAATTTGAAATTTGTTTTGTGAAGGGTAGAAAACATTGTGGGAAAAGGAGAAAATGCTGGTTACCAGCATTTTCTCCTTTTCCCACAATGTTTTCTAAAGGCTTCTTTCTCAGGGGCGTCAAAAGTAGGGATTGTGTGGTAATTGGTTAATTAATCCTTATCCCGCTACGGAAATAAAATTAAGCATAAAAACATTCATTCACTGATTCATTCATTCATTCATTCATTCATTCATTGACTCACTCACTCACTCATTCATTCACTCACCCATTCACTTATATGCCCACTCACTCACTCACTCATCCATCCATCCATACATATATCCATCCGTTCATTCATTCATTCATTCACTCACTCACTAACTCACCCACTCATTCATTCACTCACCCACTCACTCACTCATTCAATTATCCGCCCATCCACTCACTCACTCATCCATCCATCCATCCATCCGTGCATTAATTAATTCATTCATTCATTCATTCACTCACTCACTCACTCACTCACTCACTCACGCTTTCCTTTTTTCTTTCCGTCAATCAGTAACTACTTAACAATAGTGTAAGAAAAAAGAAACAGAAACCATTGTGGGAAAAGGTGAGAATCCATGGACACAGAATGTGCTGTTAGATCTTTGATCTACACTGTCCGATAGTGATCTTTCACCGTCAAAAGAATAACGTTGATAGCTTGATTGTATGGTGTTTAACGCCGTTTTCAACATTATTTTAGTTATATCGCCGCGGCTGGTGCACCTATCCATGCTTTCCTTGAGACTCTTTTAGCAGTACTCTGCAAAATTTTCTTTCCAAGCCACATGCTGCTTTCCTACCGAATAACTTTGAAATAGGAAGGAATCGCACCAGGAAGTGTTTTATTGCGTAAAAGTTTATTTTGAATTCAAAGTAAGGATTGTTGTTTTGAAAAGTAGTTTGGTTTTACCCAGAATGCCCAAATAAGACAGATGTGTATTTATAACAATGCAATCTAGCGGGGCACAATGGGCAGAAAAACGCCCCTTTTTTTCTCTCTCTCTCTTTCTTTCCACATCGTCAATGACCTTTCTAAAGAATTTTTATATCATATAAGCCACATTTATGTTGTTGTCTGCAAAAACCCTACTATGAACGAGTCTAAAACAATTGTTGTCTGGTAAACGTTATCTCCCTCTAGAAGGCATTCAACAAATACACTTCTATCTAATTTGGACATTCTGGGTACAGAACCGGACTACTTTTCTACGCGACAACCGTTACTTTGAATTTCAAACTGAACTAAATGTTTTCTCAATAAAACGCTACCTGGTACGATTCATTTAGCTATGATCAGCGGTTTTGAGAAATCTGGAGAGAAAACAGGCCTGATTTTTCCTCACACGTATTGATAAAAGCCATTTACTCCATTGCTACTTTATAGTGCGTAATACTACAATCCCCACAATATTTGGGGAAGTGATGCATCATATAAGACAAGTCGAATCTTCGAAGAATATGACATTCACAGACAACGTCTGGTAAAGAGCTAATCAACAAACGGTGTTAAGATATTCATGACTGGCTATAAAAAAGCTTCAATAAAAGAGTTTCCAAGAACGTTAATACCTATAATAAAGTGGACAGTTTCAGGTTACGCACGTGACATTTGAGATTCCATCAAACTGAACCCGTAGGTTGCTAAGAGACACAAGGCTCACACGGCGGCCAGTGTAGATCAAAGATCAGACTGCACATTCTGTGCAGTCTGATCTTTGGTCTACACTGTCCGATTAGAAGATATTGTTGTCTCTAAAAATGACTTCGATGTAGTTATAATTGAGTTGTTCTACTATTGGCTGGAAAGTTTCAATTAAATTACTTTTAGCAGGTCAAGGGTTAACTATTTACCATGGACCTTTAAAGATTTGAGACTCATCCTTATGACACCATAAAAATACTGAGTCGGTTTTATACTTGTAGAAAATGTAGACCAGTCAGTGTTAGTTTTGTCTTGGGTCTTTTTTTCTTGGTCTAGAAAGTAATACAACTTCTGATAGGCTATTTTAAAAACCGCTTGGTTTAGCCAATCAGAAATTGTTTAACATCAAATGTACAAAATATTTAGTCAAACAATAAATGTTTCTAAGAATGGTCAATGAATATTGGCGTAAGACACATGACTAAATAACTTAAGAATGGACTATTGAACTGAGTCAATCATTCTTTAGAATATCGTCAGTGGCTCAGCAATGACAGAAAAAAATATGACTAATATTGTCTTCGCAGACAACACTCTTGGTACTGGAAACGAATCAGCCTTGGTCAAAGTAATAAAATTTTCTATAGACGGTGCACATACGAAAAGTTTCATCTGAGCTTGGTTTAATAAAGTCTTCTGCAATGGATACTTGATTTCCTCTCAAATGTTCCAGTTTTTTTGCATCCATTAAATATTGATGTTGTTTCACTGGTTTTGAATTTTCAATGACCACATCCTGATATATTGTATCTGTCCGTGTTGGTATATAGGAGAATAGGGGCTCAAATTCAGAAAATAACTTTTTTAATTCATCTTTTTTATTGTTATCTAAATGTGAAAGTTTTTTATCTAACCTTTTTAAATGTTAAAATTCTGAAGTTTTTAACAGATAGACTTACATTTTTCAAAGTTCATTTCTTCATAATTTATGTCTTCATGGTTACTGTGATTCTGATTTTGAGGAACTGAGGAAACTACAGTTATTGGTGAAGTATTTGAAGCATCCCTATCAACATATCTTTTTAACACATAACATAATTGTTTTTGCTTTCCCCTGTCACGAGTTGTTATCACCTGTTTAAAGTCACAGACCTTTTTCTCCACAGAATATGGACCACAATATTTTGCTTGTAACAGCCTGACCCACCAGGAACTGGTAGAAAAGCTACAACTTTATTTACAAGTTTAGGTTTTCGTTATTTAGTATTTTTGTCATATCATTATGTCGTTTTACATTGAGTTTTCGCTTAACGATTGAGAATTTTGCGATAGGATATATCAATACCTAAATGACCTGACAGGTGTTTCATGGGCTATGACTAATGTTTCTGATCTGTAAGATTTAGGAACGACAACTTGATGATTGACAGACCTTTCCTCATCAACAGACACCTCCGATGGGCGCTACTTTCTCATTAACCCTTTACCCCATAAGGCATTTCTGTGGTATCTCTAATTGACCCTAAATAACAGCAAGTATGAAGCTATTTCTTATGTGTATATGACACCTTTTGATAGTGTAGAAAACATTGTGGCAAAGGGTGAAATTGCTCGTCACGAGCAATTTCACCTTTTGCCACAATGTTTTCCAAAGGCTCCCACAAGCAATGCGTAGAAATGAGTATCTATGGAGTAAAGGGTTAATATTCCTTTTTCTTAATAAAAAAAGACATGTCCCTGTGAAAAATAAGTATCACTGGCAACCTTTTGAAATAATGGAGCAAGTTCTAGTTCATTGTGTTGGTCTTCACTTAGTTTTGACTTTGACCTTGCATCATGGCCTTCATTACCTAAGGGTGAAGATCGATGGGTGAGTGCAACACTATCCTAAGTGCCTATACTTTGTATAGGCACTTAGGATAGTGTTGCACTCACCCATCGAGATATATAATCAAATTCTGATATGTATAGGATATGCCTGACTTTTAGACGGGTTTTGTGAATATATCTGTAAATTTCATTTTTACATAAACATCCAACGAAGAATCAGATATGTCAATGTCAGAATGATTTTCAGTCAAATGGCTTTCTTTGCCATACCTCTAGTAACTGCACAAGAAGGGTAATGGTCAGCAATTTCTTCCTGAGTCCGATCGTTGTGTCAGTTACAAGTGGATGAACAATTACCTCTCCAGCCAAATCATTGCCTAATAACAAATAAATGTTATGAAGTGGAACATGAACAAAACCACGTTCTATACCCTGAACAAAGACCTTGTCCCAGAAGAAGTCTTCTCAGAAAAAGGCAGGGAAGCTGCTAAAAAAAAAGAGATTGGGTAGACTGGGCAAAATCACTTTCTAACAACACAAAACCATCTGATAATAGATCATAAATCTCTATAACCAGAAAAGTTTCAGGAACTTTGGCCTGGACAAAGATTTGGTATGTAAAACATGACTAAGGTGTAGACTTAAATGAAGTAAAGCATGTAGGCTTAAAACTTTTTTGTCCCCCCCCCCACTTTTATTTTAAAACAGGACATTCAGAAATGATATGGCCTGATTCTTTGCAATAATTACAAAGGAGTCGAGATAATGCATTTTGACCTTTGGCTTCATAAAGAGGCTTAGAGTTGTGACTATTAAGATTGGAATTGTCATTATGTTAATTTAAATTTGGTTTAAGCCCAGTAGATGAATGAAAAGGTTTTCGAGGTATTGGTTATTATAAAAGAGACCTTATGGGTCAAGGCAATGTTATCTGCTAAGCAAGGAACTTCTAAAGTTCCAATTTCTTATTCGTTTGAGCAATTTTTTCTTAATCTGAATTATTGCACCTTTTAAATTCTTCAACTAGTTTTCTAAGTTTTCCATGATCTGAATCTTTTTTGTTTGAATGGCACCACCTATCAAATAGTTGTTCTTTAGTTCTAGTAAATTCAACATTGGTTTGACCGTTTCCTTTTCTGCGGTTCCTAAATTTATGTCTTTAGGCTTCAGGTACCAATTCATAAGCCTTTAGAATCAATTCCTTAACATTACCATAATTAGAAAGTTGTTCCATACATAAATGAGAAAAAAAATCCCGAGTCGTTCCAGTAACAATGCGCTGCAATGTAAGGTCCAGTGTTCTTTTGGCATTTCAAATTTTCAGCATATTTTTTTTTCAACAAATGAAAGTATTTTTCAACTTTCTATTCTTGAAATGTGGAAACAAGTCTGAGATTTTTTTTATATGTCAAAGTCAATAAACACAGGCAAAGATGGTTTTCATTTACTTTGTATTTCTAATTCTTTCATTCTCATCTGAAATTGCATATGCTTTTCTCTCCCTCTCCTAATTCAGCATACCGGTACATTTTTTTTCTTCTTTTTTAACGCTAATTACTTTTTTTTATTCTTGCTTCTTGCTTCTTACTCTAATTTAATTCTTTTTCTTTCATCCATTTTTCTTGCTCTAATTCTTTTCCGGGCATCCCTCTTCCTTTTCCATCTGTAGTTTTAATTCTCATTTTCTAGCTTAATATTAATTTTAACGTCTGTATGAGACACAAAAATAAGAGACAGAGTGGACGAGTCAAATATTCTTTATTAACCAAATAATAAGCAATAGAATTCTTATTTTAATGTTTTCACATAGTACCTTTAATGGCAGTCAGTTTATAATGACAAGCAAGCTTTAATAGATGTGCCAAATTTAACAACTCACGAAAAAGTTTAGTAATAATTTTTTTTCAAAATCAAAAGATGTGATTGCCTTTTGCTGGTTCAGTAGGACAAATATCACATTTTTATATATATTTATTATTGTTATTATTTTTTTTTTATCTAATAACTGTAATACTGTCAACAGTTTAAAACATTTTCAAAGTTTATCAAGATGACTAGATAACTTCTTCAGGAAGAGCCCCCAATCTGTTACGCGACAAGCGTATTGACAAAGAAAATCAGCAAAAAGCCTCTAATAATTAATAATATTTTTGGTGAATAAAGACAAAAGAGTACAATAAGAGTTAAATTTGAATAAAATTTTGACAATTAATCTTAAAACAAGAAATGGAACAAGTCCCTCAATATTAAGATTTATGTATAGGCTACAAACAGTATGAAATTTATGGTTCCTAAAACCTAAATTAACAATAGTTTTGACCTGCAAGTAGATATGAGCAACTTGTGGTTAAGAAATAAGTTATTCCACATTACAGAACTATATTCCATTTTAAATCCAAACTTTTCACCAATTCTGTGTCCTCAAAGCCACAAATCTAAGTTCAAAATCCTAATCCGCCAAGCAAGTCACTCCTATTTAATGCAGCTTTAGAATTCTAGATTAGTATTCCCTAGAAAGATGACAACATGGATTGGTAAACAATTTGTTTACTAACAACAGCCAAAATGGGAAAACCAATTAATGTTCTATATGTTTCCAGAAAACTCAGTATATGCAGAATGAAAGTAATGATGAAAAAAGGTTGCATGTATATCCTATTTACAAAAAATTTGAAAACAACTTTCAGGCTTGTTTTGATGCTAAACTTGATTTGAGACCTATTTCAACAAGTGCTAGCTGGTGATGTACAACTGTCTTCAAGTGTACTCCATTATATAATGAACAAATTTCGTAACAATGCGGTCTAGATAGCAATGTTCAGCTGTTAATTTCACTATTGTTACAAAAGTATTGAAGAACAGAACAATCACACCTTCTGTCTGAAAGTTTAAATTATCAAAGAATGCATTTGCACAAACTTTTGCAGAGGGTGTCACCTCCGACCTATTTTTGGCAATTAGAGCAAGTCCGGTTGTAGGCTATATATGTAATATCTTACGATGATAATTTATGAAATATTTGAGAATAAGCTGTTGTGAGACTTTTAGGAATGAGACATTAGATGATTTCTTAGACTTGGATATAAAGTCACACAAACAAGAAAAAGATTCACTGCATTAGTTACAATGTAATTATGAATTTCTTTCGGACAATCAGATATGATACTTTTTTTTTCACATTGCCTGTCTGTGTTATCATTCATTTGCTAGTTTTATTTGCAAAATAAACATGGTTCAGGAACTCTTTACAAACTACATGTATCCGGTTACAATGGGTAGCCTGAGAGATGTGACATAACTTTAATGGCACCGATTAACCCATTACCACTCAATCCCTACTTTTGACGCCCCTGAGAAAGAAGCCTTTTGAAAACACTGTGCGAAAAGGAGAAAATGCTGGTAACCAGCATTTTCTCCTTTTCCTACAGTGTTTTTTACCCTTCCCAGAACAAATTTCTATTTTTCAGTCACCTTTATTTTGTTGTCTGCAAATGCTTTCAATTTGGACCAGTCCAAAATTTTCTCGTTTGGTAAAGAGTTAAATCATTAATTAAATAGTTCCGAGGAGGAAATTTGAACCGATATTTTACCCTTATGCATGTATTTTACCGCCTAACCGTATAAATTTATAGCCTGAATTCGACGATAAATACAGCAAAATAATGTATTTTTCAATGAAGGATCGAAATTTATTTCATCGAGTGAACATCATCGGTACAACTTTCACAAATGACGCTTGCTGCAAGCCCCGGTTTTGTTGGTTATTTCGTCGAAAGCTGGTACATTTGTTGTCGGTATTTCCCCGTGGAGGAGTCACCCCCTACACACAAGAACGCTTAGCAATATTACGTCATACGCTAACGATTTAGGCTAAATGCGCGTAAAATACGATATATTTCCCTCTGGTTGAATGGCACGCGCTTTTTACCTAGGTAGCTAGTGCGCGGAAACCGCTGTTTCCGCTTTCAAATAAAGAGTTAGAAAATATAAAAATCTTTATTTTTCACTCGTTGTAACCATGCAATATTATTCAATAATCCACCATCATTCTCGGTAAACTACCAAAACCATGCTTTAACAAGCACCTTGAGGACCATGAAAATGTGCTTGCAAAAAGTAACAATCTAGGCCAAAAGTAAAACAAAACGACTGCTTAGGTGCATGTGAATTTATATCATGCCATTTAAAAGTATGGAAATTAAGGTGAAGATGATAATCTGTCATTGAGCGGGTTTTCTAAATGTCATGTCCTTCAGAACAGGAAATATCAGAATGATGTAGCGTAACATGACGTCCTTCAGATTTATTATTTATGGCATGTGGCAAAGTGGTGGTCTGTAGAGATACTCGGATCTCATTATAGATTTAGCGACAGGGTTTGTATTAATAGTAGGGGTGGGGTGAGAAAGAGAGATAGAGCGTTGTCTGCGCATGTCATATTTTTCGAAGATTCGACCTGTCTTACATGACGCATCACTCTCGATATTGTGAAGATTGTAGTAATATATAAGCGCTATAAAATTGCAATGGAGAAAATGGCTTTTATCAATACGTTTAAGGATAAATCATGCCTTTTTAGCTCCAGATGTTTCTAAACTGCTTATCATAGATGAATGAATCGCACCAGGTAGAATTTTTACTGAGTAAACCTTTATTTTAGTTTGCAATTCAAAGTAACGGTTGTCGCGTAGAAAAGTAGTCCGGTTCTGTACCCAGGACGCTCAAATTAGATAGATCAGTATTTGTTGAATGTCATCTAGCGGGAGATAATGAGAGACAGCGAGAGACAGACACACAGAATAGAGAAGAGAGATATGTAGTAACACAGAAACGAACGGATAGATTGACCGACTGAGACAAATCGTCGGTGTACTTCAAAAACTCGTAACTACAGCTTGAAACAAGCTATAGTTGCGGGTTTCTTGAAGTAAACCGACGAAAAAAGCTAAAGGAACGAACAGTTTGTTTGTATTGGAGTTTAAAGGTGGGTACTTAGAAATTTTACATCGCAGCAAATCAAAAAATATATACATCACTGAAATTTATATGAAAAAACAATACAAATCATCAATAATTAAGAATCATAGAATTACAAAAAAAATTGATGGTATTCCCTTAAAAGGCTACGTAGCCTCTTAAGCTATTTTTAGATTTTGTGCCAAAAATAAAAAAAATGCATTGTGGGAATGTTAAGTGACTGGCACGTGACTAATGACGCCATTACAAAACAAACATGTAATTATTATTCATAATATCTTCTTCGGACGCTATGTTTGAAGCATTGTCTGTGTATTTCCAGTATGTAAATGAGCGAGTTGTTCATATAAAAATAGAACGGGTTTCCCGTTGATGTCGACCTTGGCCCTAGTAAATCTGTAATTTCTCGTGTCGATGGTTTTCGACTACTGGGGTTTATGAATGACGATTGTAAGGCTTTGGGAGTATAAGGATGACATTTTTGTATTTTTGTAAAATTTTTGTCCCAAATTCTGAAGGGCCACCTTTAAGGCCGTTGTAACAACTAAGGCATATCACAGCGGTCAGTGCATCTACGCATGTGCTGCCTGTCTTTCTCACATGAGTACTGACAAAACGTTCGTCCCGAGCCACTGACTGCAATTTTTTAAACTCCGTATCCTGCTAAATACACTAAATCGGAATTTTCGATTCTATAGTAGTAGATCAAATATTGGTTCTCTATATGTAAGTTTTGGGGAATAATATCTCGTAGCAAACAATGTAGATCCAAGATCAGACTGCACGTTATGTGCAGTCTGATCTTGATCTACGCCGTCCGCAAAGTGTCAGTGAGTCTTGTACCACAGTCAAAGAGTTAAGTGCAGCGGGGGTTAGAGGCGATAAATCGGCGAAAAGAAGAAACTTTGCCTGAATCGGGTGTCGAACAAGCAAAGCCCAGATCTGAGTCCGGTAGGCTAACCACTGAGCCACTAGGCTGCACTGGTTGAACAGACTGAACATAAATGGATACACCGAATGACAGGTACGGGCACGCAGATAGACAGACAGACAGACAGACGAAACGATGAATACATGTAGATAGATATAGATATAGACAGATAGATAGACATATCCGAAGGCAGACGTACAAGGTTTGTGAGCTAATATAGGAAAATAAAGCATACATCAAGGCTCCAGGAAGGTCATTTTGTACAGATTAATTTGTACTTTATAATGTCATGGCCCCATTTATCGACGTTCTGTCGTATTTGTTGTGCGATGAAAAGACAGTCGAACCGATCTATAACACAGTTGTGATAAAAGGTCAAGATTGAAAATCCTGGGTCTGTTATACCAAACATGTTGAAGTTACTTCTAGTCTTTTTTTAGTTTTTATTTTAAAGAAACGCTTTTCTGATTGGCTAAACCAAGGTTTAGCCATCAAAAATTGCATTGCTTTAAAATGTAGCAATTTTTCATACTAGTCTGAGAAAGGTTGGTGAGTACAGATCCTGGATTCTTATCTTACAAATTTCATTAACTATCTCAGACGGACTATTTTATGACGTTAGAGTTCTAGACATATACACGTACTTTAAAAAAGGGTTTTGCTAACAGCAGAAATTTCTTGTAACGATTTATTTATATTATTTGGTACACTGTTTTCACACGTGCATTGGCATTAGATACTGATTAATTAGAGTTTTCAATATTTTGTTGTTCAAAACATTTCCATGGTTTTTTAAAATGGTGTGTTGTATTTTTTTGCAGAGGACAGATGTAAAATGAAAAGATGTCACAGTCTTTATTTTTCGAATAATGTGGATTTATGTATTCATAGAAAATGTGCACACAGTGCTTTTTGTATACCAAAAGTATTTTACAATGTTGGGGGAATAGATAATTGTAGAGCCTTGGCAAGACAATTATCAATTCTCACAACCTCGTTAGATATTTTTGACATAGGATAATACTATATACCTGTTACATTTATCTTTTAACCCTTTACTCCATAGATACTCATTTCTACACATTGCTTGTAGGAGCCTTTGGAAAACATTGTGGCAACAGGTGAAATTGCTCGTGACGAGCAATTTCACCTTTTGCCACAATGTATTCTATGCTATCAAAAGGTGTCATATACACATAAGAAATGGCGTCATCCTTGCATTTATTTAGGGTCAATTAGATATACCACAGAAATGCCTTATGGGTTAAAGGGTTAATGTCATATTTGTTGCTGTTTATTAGTTGTAGCAATGAAAAAATCACGAACTTAACATCGTTTACAGATGAAATAGATATTAATTAGCTGTAATAATGACATCATAATTGATACTGACTACGTTATTAAACGTGAGGTTACCTACAGAACCCATTCATTCTGTAAATTTCCGTGGTTTTTAATTATACTGGCACATTTATTCTAAACAATGAATTCATTACTGGAAAAGGCTTAAAAGCCCTTCATACTCTTATAACAAATACCTGTAAATATGATTTTAAAGTAAAAATTTTATTGCAGCTTTTTGACACTTTTGTAGGATCTACTTTGAATTACGGATGCGAAATAACTGGTTTTTCGAAAAGTAAACAAATAGAAAGGATCCATCTGAAATTCTTGAGATATATACTTAATGTTAAGCAATCAACAAGTACTATAAGTCTTTATGGGGAATTAGGACGATACCCACTTTATATTTCCAGAAATGTTAGAATAATTAAGTATTGGTGTAATCTATTAAAATCTGAAAATATACTTTTACAGCAAATATACCAAGCTATGTTAATTGATTGTAATAATGGTCTTAAAAACTGGGCATCGAATGTAAAGTCCCTCCTAGATACTACAGGCTTTTCTGATATATGGAATATACAGTCAAGTGCTAATCTTAAACCGTTCCCTTTAATCTTCAAAAGACGAATTATCGACATGTTCATACAAAATTGGTCTAGTTGTATAAATAATAATCAATCTACCAGGATATATAAAGATATTAAAGAGACTTTCTGCATAGAGGATTATATTACACTTTTACCTAAACATTTATATAGATTTATTGCAAAAATACGTTTGTCCTCTCATATTTTAAAAGTAGAAACAGGAAGATATGGCTCTCAACGAATCGATTATAACCAAAGAATTTGTAACCAGTGTAATAAAAATGAAGTTGAGGACGAGTTCCATTTTATTCTTATTTGTCCAGCATATTCTGACATACGTAATCAGTTTATTAGACCATACTATAGAAATAGACCAAGCATGTATAAATTAGTTCAGTTATTAAAATCAAGTAATAAAACAATTTTGAAAAATTTAGCCAAGTTTCTGAAAGAGGCCTTTAAGTGCAAAATAACGTTCGAAAATGGATAATTCACTATAAGTACTTTGAAGAACTTTCATCAATTATACAACAGTTCCGGCATTTTTTTTTTTTTTCTTCCTAACGCCAAGTCTCTTTGATAATTTTTCTGTTTTTTTTTTTTCCTACTACTTGTTTCTTTTTGAATTTAACCTTCTCTGTGTGTGTATGTGTGTGTGTGTGTGGGGGGGGGGGAGGTACATACTTGTGCTTGTGTGGGTGCGTGTGTGTGTGCAATTGTTTGTTTGTTTGTGTTGTTGTTTGTTTGTTTATTTGTTTGAATGACCTTGTGTATAAATTGTACTATTTTCATTTTGTGTAACTAGAAACTATGTATAGTTTACGTTACTTCAATAAAGTATCTATCTATCTATATCAATTCATAATATATCAATTCGTGTTCTATAAATGTTTATGGTATATCAATAAAGAATACGTACATAGTGGTTTTTGTAAATGAAAAAAAAAAACCTTATGAGGTTGGGAGAATTGGTCATTGTATTTACCTGCTGAAAAATTATTCATATTTTGTGAATATCCCAGAGGATATAAAAGTAAATATTACATAAAGTGTTATTGTATGGATGTTCGGCTAGTTTAAAGATAAATTCGTTAGCTGAAATATATCTAATTGACAGAATATTGTTAACGATATTCTAGTATAGTACATAAACAAAAAACAACATGGTTACACTTGTATTTCGAACTTTATCGCAGTCTGTAAACATACTGCAAAACAATAATGTCTGTTTCTGCATTTCACCGATATCTTAGTAATGAGACGTTGTGGTTAATCCTTCTTTCCACTCCACTAGTTATCTTTTAACTCTTTACTCCTCAGATACTCATTTCTACACATTGCTTGTAGGAGACTTTGGAAAACATTGTGGCAAATGGTGAAATTGCTCGTGACCAGCAATTTCACCTTTTGTCACAATGTTTTCTATGCTATCAAAATGTGTCATATAATCATAAGAAACGGCTTCATCCTTGCTGTTATGTAGAGTCAATTAGAGATACCATAGAAATGCCTTATGGGGTAAAGGGTTAAGACATTGCAGATGAAAACACAGGTCTTATAAAATGTAGAATAATTCACCATACGTAAAAGTTTGTGAGATAACTAAATGTGAAAACACTGCGGTAAAAGTAGAAATTTCTCCTTTTGCAACATAGTCTTTCAAAATTGATTGCTAGAAGTTCTTGGAACTTGTCAAACAGAGGTGATAAGGTATACAATAAGGCGAATGATATCTCTGTCTCCAGAAATGACTCGAAATTTGTAAATTCTAGATTAAATTTTGAACAGATATGTTACAAAATATCTCACAATTTCAATGTAACATCAGACTGGGCGACGTAGTCTGATCCTGATTCAGATCTTCATCGTCCATAAATAGTACTAGTACCCTTTTTTTCTTAAATTGGCGCCTAGCGTGATAAGAGTTAATAAAACAATACGAAGCTCGTTAAATAAATCAAGATTTCTTCGACTCTTTTCCACACAGCAAAACTTCAGACATATCAAAGAAATTGAAAGACAAAATCCAGATTTTTCTTTTTTGGATGATAGTATTTATCTTTGAATAGACAGAAAACATTGTGGGAAAAGGAAGAAAATGCTTGTTACCAGCATTTTCTCCTTTTCCCACAATGTTTTCACAAGGCTTTTTTTCTCAGGGTTATTAAAATTCGCTATTATGTGGTAAAGGGTTAACTCTTTTACCGCCATATATATAATCTTGGCCTTTTTCATTGTCTGAAAAAACAGTCCATTGAGTACCCAGAATAGGATTTTTATCTAAAAGGCTTGACTAAACAAGTGGACGTTGTAGATCGAAGATCAGACTGCACGTTCTGTGCAGTCTGATCTTGATCTACATCGTCCGCAAAAGCCCATGTTTTCATCTATCGTGGTGAAAGGATTAATTGCAAATGTGACGCCAGTGTTATTACCCCAAGTGATGTATTATTGTAAAGAAACCTCCCCCCTCCAGACCACTTTCTAAATAATGGAGCTAAATAGACCTTTATATGTTTAGGAGACCCTTTGGCAACAATACAATACAAAATAATACAATGAAATACAACGAATATTTCAATATCAAAACTATACGATGCATACGTACACACAACAGCAAAATCCTGATTGTGTTACGAGTCAGGCGTAACCAGAAAGAAGAAGCCAGCAACAAACGATAACAATTAACAGAATTTATTAACAAAAATATCAAATAAACAGTGACAATATTACAATAGTACAAAACAATACCTTAGACGTTAAATTTAGAAGACAAACTATTCCAGTCTTAATTCCAATCTGATCCTGATCCAAACTGAATGTAATCCAAGCACATGAAATAATCCTCACTTTAGTCTAGTCTGATCCTAATCCAACTGAATGTAATCCAAGCACTAATTATAAGACACAAACACAAAATAATCCCCACTGTAGTCTGGCAATCATGTATTAACTAGTGAACACTGAGATGTAAAAAGCTTTTCCTTTTATAATAACAGGGAAACTTCCAGAAAATTCATGTTAAAATCAGTTGCATAATTTCTAGTAATCAGATTGTAAAAAGGCCTGGAAACTTCAAGCACAATATTCCACAAGAGAGAATCCAGTTCTAAAAATAGTAACAGGGGAAAACCATTCAAAAATAGATACACACATGAACAAAGCTAATAATAATTGGGCATGTACATAACACTTCCCCCCTTGAAAAGAAAAAGGAAGGTTCATGAAATAAATCTTTCTTTTTTGCAATATTATTTACATACATGTATATGATACTTTATCTGAAGTATACATAGGAAATGACAAAGTCAAATATTAATTATTTTAGACTAATGAAAATAATCAAGGTAATGAAAGTACAATTTGAAAATCCAGTTTGAACATGATTTAGATAAAATGACTATTTGAATTTCAAACTCTTGACAGAGCATCTGGTATAATGTTATCTTTCCCTTTTATGTGTCTTATGTCAAGATTAAACTCTTGAAGCAATAAACTCCACCTCAGTAATCTTTGATTTTTATTCTTAAGTTTGTGTAGAAAACTTAAAGGGTTATGATCACTGAATACAACAATTGGTGAAGTTGAAGAGGTTAAATAAACTTCAAACTGCTGGATTGCCAGAATTAAGGCAAGACACTCTTTTTCTATGGTAGAGTAATTTTTCTGATGTTTGTTAAATTTCTTAGAAAAGTAACAAACTGGGTGATCAATACCATTATTATCTTCTTGTAAAAGAACAGCACCAATACCAACATCACTTGCATCAACAGCTAATTTGAAACATTTGTCAAAATCAGGTGCCAAGAGAACTGGTGTGCTCTTTAGTATGGCTTTTAGACGATCAAATGCATCTTGACATTTGTCATTCCATTTGAACTTCGTGCTTTTCTTAAGTAAATTTGTTTAAGGTTCAGCAATACCTGAGAAATTTTTACAGAATTTCCTATAGTAGCCAGCCATACCAAGAAATCGCATCAGCTGTCTTTTACATTTAGGCACAGGAAACTCAGAGATAGCATTGACCTTAGCTTCTAAAGGTTTAACTTGACCCTGTCCCACAAGATGTCCTAGAAATGTTACAGTAGCATGACAAAATTCAGTTTTTGCAAGATTCACAGTCAGTTTCGCTTTACTGAGTCTGTCGAAGAACTTCCTGATTCTTTGAAGATGGTCACTCCAACTGTCTGAGTAGATGATGACGTCGTCAATATATGCATCACAGCCATCTAATCCACATATAACGTTGTTTATAAGTCGCTGAAACGTTGCAGGAGAATTTTTCATCCCAAACGGCATAAACCGTTTGGAGTAGCAAAGGCTGATACTTCTTTTGCTTTGTCTGTCAGTGGAACTTGCCAGAATCCTTTTAGCAGGTCAAATTTGGTGACATATTTAGAATTTCCAACTTTGTCAATACAGTCATCAATTCTTGGTATTGGAAAAGAGTCTGTTTTTGTCACAGAGTTCACTTTACGATAGTCAGTACACATTCTATAAGTTCCATTTGATTTAGGTACTTATATACATGGTGAACTGTAATTACTCTGGCTAGGTTCAATAAAGTCATTTTCCAGTAAGTATTTTACTTCATCCTGGAGGTATTTCTGTTTCAAAGGATTCATCCTATATGGAAGTTGCTTTATTGGTTTAGAATCTTCCACAATGACATCATGATAGATTTTATCTGTTCTTGTGGGGATATCAGGAAATAAATGTTCATATTCATGTATCAACTGTTTCAGCTCTTCCTGCTGTGATGGTTCCAAGTGAGATAGTTTGTTGTTAAGATTTCTCAAAATATCAGAATTCTCAAGTTTAGATGGACCAGGATCAGATTTATCAATAAAGTCGGAATTTACTTCAAGATCAGATACATTTGATTCTTGTGGGAAAGTGTTTACAACTGTAATTGGTTTTGAAATAGAGCTATCTCTGTCAAAGTATTCCTTTAACATATTTATATGACACATTTGTTTGTTTTTACGCCTTCCTGGAGTATTAATTATATAGTTTAAATCAGTTGTTTTCTTGTCAATAGTGTAGGGTCCAAAATATCTTGCCTGTAGAGGTCTGCCAGGTATTGGCAAAAGAGCAAGGACTTTGTCTCCTGGTTTAAATTTTCTATCAATAACATGGTTGTCATATCTTGCTTTCATTTTGCCCTGAGACGTTTCAAGATTAGACCTAGCAACCTCACATGCCCTAGACAGTCTATTTCTGAAGTCAGAAACATACTGTAGTAAATTCAAGGGTGTTTCATCATTTGAGAGAAATTTCTCTTTCAAAAGTTTTAAAGGTCCACGAACAGAATGGCCAAAAACTAATTCAAAAGGACTGAAACCAAGAGATTCTTGTACAGATTCTCTGGCTGCAAATAGTAACAAATGGATGCCCTCATCCCAATCCTTTTCAGTGTCAAAGCAATATGACCTTATCATATTTTTTAATGTCTGGTGAAATCTTTCTAAAGCACCTTGACTTTCAGGGTGATAGGCGGATGACCTGTATTGCTTGATCCCTAATTCATGCATAACCTGTTGGAATATACCAGACATAAAGTTTGACCCTTGATCAGACTGAACTGATTTTGGAAGACAAACAAATGTGAAAAATTTTATAAGAGCTTTGACTATTGACTTTGTTTTGATGTTCCTTAAAGGAATAGCTTCAGGAAAACGTGTAGAAGTACACATAATTGTTAAGAGATACTCATTTCCTGACTTGGTTCGAGGTAAAGGACCAACACAATCTATAAGTATCCTACTGAAAGGTTCATCAAAAGCAGGAATAGGTTGTAATTGAGCTTTGGGAATGGTTTGGTTGGGTTTACCTACCATTTGACATGTATGGCAAGTTTTACAATATTTAGAGACATCTGATTTGAGACCAGGCCAATAAAAATTAGTAATAATTTTGTGATAGGTCTTGTTTATACCTAGATGACCTGACATAGGACTTTCATGGGCTATACTTAGTATTTCATGACGATATGACTTTGGAACCACAATTTGGTGGTAAACAGCCCATTCATCATCAGCTGGGACATCAAATGGTCCCCATTTTCTCATAAGAATCCCATTCTTTATATAGTAACACATTGGGACTTGTGAAATTTCATCTTCAGGTAAAGCCCTAAGAATTAATTTTGAAATCTCAGGATCAGTTTGCTGTTCCTGGATAAGCTGTGACTTTGACAGCGTGTCGTGACCTTGGTCAATAGACCGTGGTGGTGAATGACAAGACATTGACGAGTCTGTCTGAGTATCAGACAAACTGGGATCAAGAGACTTTTTAATCTCATTATTAAAATATTGACCGATAAAAGTATCCGTCAAGTCAATGTCAGAGTTTGAGTTTTTCAAAATGGCCTTTTTAGCCATAGCTCGGGTAACTGCACAAGTAGGATACAAGTCAGGAAATTCCTGCTCGATAGGGTCATCTGTTTGACCTATATTTGGTGTGTCAGTTACAAGTGGATTAACCACAACCTTATCTCCAGCTAAGTCATTGCCTAGCAGTAAATGGACACCTTTAAATGGTAAGGAAGGTTTAATACCAATAACCACAGGCCCAGTAACCAAATCTGATGACAAATTAACGTGATGGAGAGGGATATTAACAGTTCCACACTCTAGACCCTGAATAAGGACACTAGTACCGGAAGAAGTCTTCTCAGAAAAAGGCAGTATATCTGCTAAAATAAGAGATTGAGAAGCTCCTGTGTCTCTTAAAATTTTAATAGGGGTAGGTGGGCAATTATCACCCGAAAGTGATACAAAACCATTCAACATAAATGGTTCAAAAATCTCCATAGTAGAATCAGACTTGGGTTTTGTGACTATGTCAATTGTATTGGTTTTAATAGAAGACTGTGGCCTTGGTCTAAGAGTGGTGGGTCCTGTTGGTTTGGCTTCATCACTTTCTAACTTCCTTTTTAATTTCAAACATTTAGAAACAAGGTGACCAGGTTTCTTACAATAGTTACAAGTGGGTCGAGATAAGGGATATTGACTTTTGGTTTCACTAGTAGAATTGGGTTTGGGTGTATTGGATTGACTGGGCATGCCAGATGAATTACCAGACATAGATTTATTTTGGGGATGTGAGGAAGTAGGTTTTGGTTTAGCAATAAAAGAAACTTTATGTGTAAGGTAGTAATCATCAGCCAGACGAGCTGCTTCTTTTAAAGTTTCAACTTGTTTTTCGTCTAAGAATGTCTTAACATCAGATTGAATACAACGTTTGAATTCCTCAACTAACACAAGTTGTCTTAGTTTATCATAATTTTGGTCTATTTTCTTAGAACAGCACCATCTATCAAATAGCTGTTCTTTGTTTCTAGCAAATTCAACATGAGTCTGGTTAGAATCTTTTTTACAATTTCTAAATTTTTGTCTATATGCTTCTGGGACCAGCTCATAACCTTTGAGAATAAGTTCTTTAACAGTCTCATAATGATGACTTTGTTCAACACCTAGTTGTGTATAAATTTCACGAGCTTTGCCTATCAAAACACTTTGC
The DNA here is from genome assembly GCA_943736015.1 of Tridacna crocea. Taxonomy (NCBI): domain Eukaryota; kingdom Metazoa; phylum Mollusca; class Bivalvia; order Cardiida; family Cardiidae; genus Tridacna; species Tridacna crocea. The sequence continues at coordinate 43,145,203 of OX031068.1, read as the reverse complement.
ACAAGCAAAGTCCAGTGCTCTTTTGGCCAATTTAAGTTTTCTGCAACTTTTTCAAAGTGTAGGAAGTATTTATCAACTTCTTTTTCTTGAAATGGAGGAACAAGCCTAATATGTTTTGTAACATCAAAATTGTATTCAATCTTTTGCTTCGGCTGATTTGCTCTTTCTAGCATTTCTATTTCCCTCATTCTTAATTGAAATTCTCTCTCCTTCTCTCTCTCTTCCCTTTCCCTTTCTCTTTCCTTCTCTCTCTCTTCCCTTTCTCTTTCTTCTCTCTCCCTTTCTCTTTCCCTTTCTCTTTCCTTCTCTCTCTCTTCCCATTCTCTTTCTTTCTCTCTTTCCTGAATTTCTAATTGTCTGATCTGAAGTTTTAATTCAAGTTCTTTCGAACTTGAAACTGACTGAACGTCAACTATCAGGGAAAGAGCATTTTCATTAAAAATTTCCTCATCAACAAAATATTGTACCAAAATGTTCTTAATTTCATGTTTACGCATTGAAGATTTTATTTCAGGCAATTTATAGTGCTTTGCAAGATTAAGCAAATCAGTCTTTTTACCTACATTCAATAACTCCACAGACGATTCAGCCGTAAATTTATCTAAGTCAAAAGACATGTTTGTTTGTTGCTGGATTCAAGTACAAAATTGTATTATAATTACTGATTAGTAATTTTGACTAACAGGATGTATTAGATTTATTCAAATTGTGAAAAGCAAACGTCTATGTCTTTTTTTTCAATCGATGGTTAATCCCAAAAGGAAAACGAATGCGTTAGTCTAGTTTCAAATCCCGGACGAGCCCCCAATTTCTGTTACGAGTCAGGCGTAACCAGAAAGAAGAAGCCAGCAACAAACGATAACAATTAACAGAATTTATTAACAAAAATATCAAATAAACAGTGACAATATTACAATAGTACAAAACAATACCTTAGACGTTAAATTTAGAAGACAAACTATTCCAGTCTTAATTCCAATCTGATCCTGATCCAAACTGAATGTAATCCAAGCACATGAAATAATCCTCACTTTAGTCTAGTCTGATCCTAATCCAACTGAATGTAATCCAAGCACTAATTATAAGACACAAACACAAAATAATCCCCACTGTAGTCTGGCAATCATGTATTAACTAGTGAACACTGAGATGTAAAAAGCTTTTCCTTTTATAATAACAGGGAAACTTCCAGAAAATTCATGTTAAAATCAGTTGCATAATTTCTAGTAATCAGATTGTAAAAAGGCCTGGAAACTTCAAGCACAATATTCCACAAGAGAGAATCCAGTTCTAAAAATAGCAACAGGGGAAAACCATTCAAAAATAGATACACACATGAACAAAGCTAATAATAACTGGGCATGTACATAACAATTGAATAGAGAAAAATATATAGGTAAATTTCACCATTTATATGTTACAAATAAATCGGATAACCCATCACAACACATACAAAAGAACGTAGAAAACCCGTACGTGTCAGTCACTGCAATGGTTGTCATGATAAGAAAGTGCGAAAATGCATGGAGAGGCCCTTCGATATCAGGGACGCCATTGTTAAAGCAATGCCCTTCGATATCGTTCGTGTATATTCGAATAGAAAACGACCATTTGAATTAAGAATTATGTTAAGGCTACAAAAAATATGAAATTCCTGGTTCCTACATCTTAAATAAACAATAGTTTTAATTTGCAAATAAATATGAGCAACCTGTATAAGAAATGAAGATTTCCAATTTACAGATCTATATTCCAGTTTAAATCCAACATATGTCACTAATTCTGTATCCTCCAAGCCACAAGTCCAAGTTCAAGTTAAAAATCACCAAGTAAGTCTCTCCTATTTATATCAACTTTGAAAATTCTAGATTAGTCTCTTCTAGAAAGATGACAAAATGGATTGGTAAACAGCTTTATTTACTTACTACCTGTTTCTAAAAATAACCACAATGGAAAACCAATATATGTTCCTCGTGTTTCTAGAATATTTTTACATCAGGTCACTGTATATCCTATGTTTATAACACTTCCCCTCCTACAGGAAAAGAAATTTCAAAGAAGTAAAACTTACTTTATTTGATAATAGAAAATATCATTACAAATAAAATGTACATGAAAAGATATTATACATAAAGACAAATGTTACTGGTCAAACTTTAGACAAAATCCAGTTTTAACAGGATTAATTGTTCATTTCGGTTTAGTCACTTTGTAAAAAAGAAATTCTCTGACGGTCTTTGGATGTTCATCCCAATCATTGCTGTGAGTGATGGCGTCATCAATGTAGGCTCTACAATCGTTCAATCCAGACAATATCATTTTGACATATCACTGAAATATTGTTTGTTTGGTTTTCATCCAAAAAGGCATAACGTTGCATTGATATAGTCTATCACGGGTTACAAACGCAGAAATCTCTTTAGATCTTTTAGTGAGAGGAATACACCAAAATCCTTTCAGAAGATCTAAACCGGTTACACATTTTTCATGACCAATATTATCAATGCGGTCAGCTACACTTGGCACTGAAAACAAATCAGTTTTGGTCAGAGTATTAACTTTTCTATAATTAGTGCACATACGAAAAGTTCCATCTGACTACTTGGAGAACTCCATTTTGTTTGACTATCTTCAAGAAAGTCATTGTCCAATAGATATTTGATTTCCTCTCTATGATGCTCCAGTTTCTTGTGATTCATACGATATGGATTTGTTTCACTAGTTTTGAATTTTCACTGTCCACATTATGGTAAATTGTATTTTTCCGTGTTGGATTGTCAGTGAACAGGTGCTCATATTCAGAAATTAATATTTGTAATTGTTTTTTTTTTTTTAATTATTACTATCTAAATGTTTAAGTTTTTTTTTTTAATCAAAATTTCGTAAAATGTCAGAATTTCTAGTTTTGAACAAAAAAGTTAAGGCTTATCAAAGCTCATTTCTTGACAATTTATGTCTTCATAGTTCATGTAATTTTGATTTTGAGGGACTGAAGAAATTCCATCTATTGGTGAAACATATGAATTATCCCTATCAACATATTCTTTTAGCATGTTAGTATGAAATAATTGCTTTTTCTTCCGCCCGACAGTTGTTATCACATGATTCAATTAACTGGCCGTTTTTTTCTACAGAATAAGGACCGAAATATGGTTGTAGAGGCCTATCAGGAAGTGATAGAAGAGCTAAATATCTTTCTTTCATTTTACATTGAGTATCCTCTTAATGATTTTGAATTTTGTGAGAGGTTTTATTGATACCTAAATAACCTTACATAGGAGCTAAGCTTAATATTTCTAATCTATAGGATTTAGGACTGACAACTTGATGACTGACAGCCATCTCATCATCAACAGAGACTTCAAGAGGGTGCATTTTTCTGATTAATATTCCATTTTCTATATAGAAATAGACAGGTTATTGTGGAAGATCAGTGTCACCGATAGATATTTGAACTAAAGGTTCTATTTCTGGATTATTGTGTTGTCTTCACTTAGTTTTTACCTTGACCATCATGGCCTTCATTAAAGTAAAACTGCGCAATCCAATTCTGGTAAAATTATGTTTAGAATTTTTCCGACTTTCAGACGGGTTTTGCGAGATTGATCTTTTAATTTCATTTTAAATAAATTACCCACCCAACCAAGAATCAGATAAGTCAATATAAGACTGATTTTTAGTCGAATTGGCTCTCTTTGTGATAGTTCTCGTAACTGCACATGACGGGCAAAGGTCAGGAATTTCTTCCTCAATCGGATCGGGCGATTGATCCATGCAAGGTGTGTCAGGTATATGTGGATGAATAATTACCTTATCTTATAATTGCCTGAGAACAAATGAACACCTTCACAAGGTAGTTAGTTTCTAATACCAATAGTCACTATATTATTAATTAAGTCTCAAGACTAGTAAAGATAATGAAGCGGAACATTAAAAAATCTACATTCTACACTCTGAATAGGGAAACTTGTCCCGGAAGAATTCTTCTGGGAAATAGGCAGGACATCTGCGAAATTGAGAGACTGAGAAGCTCCAGTATCACGCAGATTTTTAGTAGGGGTAGAGTTGGCAAAATCACTTTTAAATGACACAAAAACAATCCGATAAGAATGGTTCATAAATCTCCATAACAGAAACAATTTCAGGTACTTTGGCCTGGAAAAAGATTAGGTTTTTCAAAACATGACTGAGGTGTAGACTTCAATGAATTAAAGCCTGAGAGCTTAAAACTTTCTTGTTTTCCCGTTTTCTTTTTAAAACATGACATTCAGTTACAATATGACCCTATTCTTAGCAATAATTACAAGTGGGTCGAGACATTTGGCTTCATAAGGAGACTTGGCTTTTGTACTATTTGCATTGAAATTGTCATTAAATTGATTGAAATTTGGGTTAGGGCCAGTAGATGAATAAAAAGTTTTCGAGTGTTTGATTAATTCATGATAGAGACCTTATGCGTCGAGGCAAATTTGTATGGTAAGCAAGCAGCTTCTTCTAAAGTTTCAACTTCTGTCTTGTCTAAGAATTTTTTTCATCTACAAAAAAATGCACCTTTTAAATTCTTCAGCTTACAGAAGTTGTCTAAGTTTTCCATGATCTGAACCTACTTTCTTTGAATGGCACCACCTATCCAATAATTGTTCTTCAGTTTTAGCAAATTCAAGATGGGTTTGATCATTTTCTTTTCGAAATTCCCATTTTTTTTTTTTTATATATGACCTAGGTACTAATTCATAAGCCTTTAGAATCAGTTCTATAACATTATCATAATTAGAGAGCTGTTCATTACTTAGCTGCAAAAAAGTATTGCGAGCCTCTACGGTTACAACGCTTTGCAAAACGAAGGTCCATTGTTCTATTGGCCATTTCAATTTTTCAGGAAATCTTCCAGAGTGTGAAAAATATCTATCAACTTCCTGTTCTTGAAATGTCGGAACAAGTTTGAGGTGTTTTATTATGTCAAAATCATTCATCATATTCAAAGATGTTTTTTCTTTATTTTCTAATTCTAACATTCGTACCTGAAATCTAATTCTTTCTTCACCTTCTATCTTCTTTTTCCATATGTTCTTTTAATTTTTCTAGCTCAACATTACTTTTAATGTCTGGCTGAGACACACGTATAAGTGACAGAGCATACGGGTAAGGTATTTCTTCATCAACTAAAAACTGAACAATAGATTTCTTAATTTCATGCTTTAACATAGTACCTTTAATGGCAGTTAGTTTATAATGAGAAGCAAGATCTAAAAAATCAGACTTCTTTGCCAAATTTATCAACTCCTGCGATGACTCTGCAATAACCTTTTCAATATCAAAAGCCATGATTGCTCTTTGCTGGTTCAGTTGAATGAAATTCATATTCTACTTTCTGTTATTATTTATCATCTAATAAACTTTAGTACTGTAAACAGTTCAAAATAATCTCAAAGTACATCCAAATTGACTACATGTAAATGATATATTCCGGAGGAGCCTACAATTTCTGATACGTGCCAAGCGTAACAAGAAAGAAAACCAGCAACAAGCTTTTAACAATTAACAGTGTCTATTAATGAGAAAAAGACAATAAAAGAGTACAATAACAGTTACTTTTGACTGAATTTTTGACTGTTTTGAATCATAGAACAATAAATAGAAATAGTCCTTCTAGACTACAAAACGTATGAAATCCTTGGTTCCTAAATCCTAAATCAAAAAATAGTTTTAACTTGCAAATAGATATGAGTAACATGTATAAGAAATAAACAATTCCACTTTACAGATCTATATCCCACTTTTCACTAATTCTGTACAAAAGTCTAAGTTCAAGTCCAAAATCATCAAGTAAGTCACCCTGTTTATATAACCTTGGAAAATTCTAGATAAGCCTTTTTAAGAAAGATTACATCATGGATTAGTGAACAGCTTGTTTACTAACAACTTTTTTGTAAAAATAACCACAATCCAAAAATCAATAAATGTTTCACATGCTTCTAGAATAATCCTACAACAGGTCATTGTATACCCTACGTACATAACACTTGGCCAATTTATTTCTCAGGATTGATGATAGTCTAGTCATTGCGACAGGATTCGTTCCTCTCCTACCGCTGACTACCTTTTCGACGATGGTTATGACGAAAAGCAACTAGTGGCTTGGAAAGAAAATTGTGCAAAGCGCTGGTAAAGAAAATCCAGGAAAGAATGGACAGGTAAACTGGTTGCGGCGATATAACTGAAATCGCGATGAAAACCGGATTAAACAACATGCAAATAAGCAAGCTTATTAGCAATATATTTTTTGCGTTTAGTATTGCTATAACGTATATAGAAAGAAAAGTAATCATGATTCCCTTTTAAAGAAAGAATCTGGTAAGGCCTCTTCCACAGATGTTTTTCTTTTGCAAGGAAAGCCATAAATTTGTGGGCATGCGCAACTACTTTAGAATTCTATTTTAGGTGCTGCTGTCCATTTATTTTTTCCAGTAACAAAAGCTGTGTGCCATTAAATGCACTATAGGGATATGGAAATGGCAAGCAGTGATATCATTCTGAGGAAATATGCATGAAAATACATCAATATACAAACAGTTCATGAAACAAATTGTTACCTTGCATGATACCAAACATTACAATAGAAATGAACATTTCAGGAGTATTGCTATCACGAGCACGAGTGGGAATCTGTCTTTTTTACTAGAAATTTAGACTGCAAAAGCTTTTCTTTAGTATTTGGGAAAGGAAATAATCAGTCAATGCATGAAATCTAAGATGATGTCTGTATTATGTATACATCGTCCTTGATAAACTCTGGCCAGGCAACCAGGATTATTCTATGTGGAAAAAGGGTTTTTATGTATCTGCCAAAGGTATCGGCCCATGTAAGCCGGTTCAGGCCGACATAAGTCGAACCTTGTTGCTATAGCTAAACTCTTTGCATGTCGAAGGACATTATACCCCGTGATTCAGTCGGCTGCTAGACTTTATTAGTCGAACTGTCAGGTGGCAGGGGACTTGGAAACTTGTTCACATCTGTGGTGAATCATCTCGCCTCGAGCCTGCCACCTGACAGTACTCGGCTCAGGGCGACATGATTCACCACAGCTGTGAACAAGTTTCCAAATCCCCTGCCACCAGAGAGTACAACGAATTTATTATACTGCAGTGTTTTACCATTCAAAGGTTTGTTAAGCGAATTTTACCTGTTTTTTTTTTTCTTTTAAAAATTGAATACGCTGAGTGCCCCAATTCAACATAAACTGACGTTACCGGGAACTGACGTCACTCAAACCTTGGTAATACATGCTAAAACGTCATGTATACGGGGCTCCCGAAAGGGAAACTGTTTTAAGTTGTTTTTGCAAGTGTATATGACAGACATGTTCGGGGCGCATTCTCCAATCAGATCACGAGAAATCTCTTTGCATAAAATGGTTTGCATGGATCTATAACTATATGAATGCGCGTTAGGTAAAATACATCACGGCTATGCATTAAGTTTCACCTTGACAGAATGCTGCTTATATTTTGACGTTAAACATACAGTAAATTTCCGTTTTTTGAGGTCTACTGTACATTCACAGAGCACCTCCCTTCGGAAAAAAAAGGCTTAACTGAAGGGTGCTATCTATTAAAAGGAGGTTGGGTAGTATTAGTTTCCGACCTATATTTTTTGTGAGAAAAAAAAGAAGGGATATAAAGTGACGTACTGTGTTGTTTCAAATTTCAATTAATCCTTAGGCTGCTTGGCTCGACTCACTGACCTTTTGCAGACAGTGTAGATCAAGATCAGACTGCAGAAAACGTGCAGTCTGAACTTGCATCTGCACTATCTGATGAGAAGATCATTATCATTTCCCAAAACATAACTTTTAAGTAGCAATATTTGGATTTTACTAATGAATTTGAAAGCTTCATTGTAATTATTTAGCAGTATAGGTGATAAGAAGTTGTACTTTGTCACTGATATTTTTTCGCCCTGTTTGACCCACAGGAGATGATTAAAAACGCATTATAACTTTCTTTTTGTATACGACACCCTTACTGATTATTTTTTCATTTATGTCAGATATTATTGAATCCTTAAGTCTTCGCCGAGAGAAAACATTCTGTTTTGTCCAACTTCAAAGCAGTGGCAGGCGACGTATTACCTATGGCTAAACTTGTGGACATTCAGAGCTCCATATTGAGGAACTGATTTTGGTTTCTAAATTGAAAATATATATTAATTATTCTCTACTAAACCTGAAAATATATAGTAATTATTCTCTACTAAACTATGTAATGGGTGCTCATTACAATCATCTCACATCGAGATACCGAGATGATTCTAATGAGTACCAAAAACATTGGGTTTGAAGAGAAGTAATGGACGTAGACTATCATCACCCCCTCTTATCTTGAACTCTGATGTCATTGTTTTTTATCCTCCGTGGATTAAAAAATTATAATTTTAAGAAAAATGCTGTTTAACTCTTTACCACACGACAAAATTTTAGACTGGTTCCAATTGAAAGCATTTGCAGACGACAAAATAAAGGTGACTGAAAAATTGAAATTTGTTCTGGGAAGGGTAGAAAACACTGTAGGAAAAGGAGAAAATGCTGGTTACCAGTATTTTCTCCTTTTCCTACAGTGTTTTCAAAAGGTATCTTTCTCAGGGGCGTCAAAAGTAGGAATTGTGTGGTAATGGGTTAATATACGTAGGTACTTGCCAAAAGCCTTATTTCCTATGGTCGTTCAACTCGGAAATTTGTTGTAAAAGGGTGACTATTTTATTGTCGATATATAGGTTCATCTTTTTTTAAAGCTGGAAGGTAGGTTTTAACCGCAAGTTGAGATGACTCTGGCCAGGGTTTAGCATCGGCGGATGATGTAGATTCAGAACCTAGATTTTGTGCAGTCTGTTCTTGATCTTCAAGAAAAACCTAACGGTCATTAAATAATTATCATTATTATTATTATTATTATTATCATCATCATCATCTTTATCATTATTATTGCGATTATTATGATTTTCGGATAGTGTAAATGTCCATCTACAATGTGTGCTAAATACCAACGAGGCTCGCCTAGCAGCTGAAGGGATAAAACTCGCGAGTCGACAATTCTTATTTCTTTTCTCATTTGGAAAAGTTTATTGCGTTCTCAAAGGTCATTTAATACAGTTTTGTGCTCGTTTGGATGTAACCTAATTCTTTTCAAAGATATCGTATAAATATTACGAATTAGATATAACTGACACAGGAATTCGACCTTTTTAATACAAAAATAACCATTGTTACACAAGGAACAATTCGTTGGAGTGCTTAATTAATTACTTTAGTTCATAACAGGGTTTCGGAAAAAAATTACACTTATCCAGATGTATTTTTTTCACCTTTTTGACGAATACACTAAATATAGAAATATCAACGGATTGTTTGTGACATTAAAGATCTATCACTCGCTTGTGGTTTGATGCGCAGTTAAAATTCACCTTTTTGACGATTTCACTAAATAAAGAATTATAAACGGGTTCTTTGGGATATTGAAAATCTGTCACTCAAATGGGGTTTGATTCCATTAAAGGTGGCCCTTCAGATTTTGGGACGAAAATTTTACAAAAATGCAAAACAATCATCCTTATACTCCCAAAGCCTTTTAATTTGCGTTCATAAAACTCCAGTAGTCGAAAACCATCGGTTAACACGAGAAATTAGAGATTTATTACGGACCAGGTTGTCACAAACGGGAGACACGTTCTATTTTTAGATTATCAATTCTCTCATTTAAATACAGGAAAACACAGACGAAGTTTCAAACATCCGTCCGAAGAAGACATTATGGAAAATGATTATTATATGTTTGTTATGTAATGGAATTTAAGCGTTATTAGTCACGTGCCAGTCACTTGAATATCCCTCAATGCTTTATTGATTTTTGGCGCTAAATCTAAAAATAGCTTAAGAGGCTACGTAGCCTATTAAGGGAATACCACCAAAATTTTTTTTTGTGTGTGTAATTTTACGATTCTTAATTATTTATGATTTGTATTTTTTTTTTTTCATATAAATTTCAATGATATATATGTTTTTTAATTTGACGTGATGTGAAAATTCTAAATACCCACCTTTAAAAATTCGGGACGAATCAAACCTCATTTGAGTGACAGATTTTAAATATCACACACAAATACTTTTTTATCTGGTTTATTATATACCTATTTCACAGCTTTTTATCCCAGTAATTATCAAGAATAGTACAATATGAGCAATATAGGAAGTTCGGGTGTAATGCAGAGAAAGAGAAATGACCCCCATTACAAAACGAGCCATGAGTCATTTCTCGACGTAGAGAAATGTAGGGTATAAATTCAAATGCATTTACCACACCTTTTGTTTACTTTTGGTCCCTACTTAGCCTTTAAATTTTGTCGTCTGGTAATGAGTCAGTTTAGTTTAAACATATTTTATTTGTAACATTCCGATATAAACAATACAAAACGATAACCCTGATACATATAATGGAAACAGAAGCTTATATTATTTTTATGGGTGCTAGACGGTACAATATGAGTTAAGAGAGACACTCCTACATTAGTTACAAGTTGGATGAATTATGTTTCAAAATACAGACTGTTTTCTGTTATTTGTAATCAAAGGCTTTTTCTGAATTCTTTTCATGTCTACTACATTTTTCATGTTGGCAAAACATAATCCGTGTCGGTAACCACAAGGCGTATTGTTCTAGAAAATAAGAAGCCAATACATTATGATCTTTATGACAGTCCTGCTTTTAAAAGGTCAATGAAAGCTGATGGCTTGCATATCAAGTTACACCAGCCATTTTCACCCTTTAAACAACATCGATTATATTGACCCTTAAATAAAAGACTCTTGAAAGCATTTAGGAAAAAGGAGAAAATGCTGGTTGCCAGCATTTTCTCCTTTTTCCAAAAATATTTTCAACTCATTAAAAACCAAATTCCATCATTAGCGTTATGTTGTATTTGTCGTCTGGAAATAATCCAAATTTGGTCGTGTTTGAAATTATGTCGTCTGGGAAAGGTTTAAAAAGGCGTCTGCGTAGAAAGATGACATCTATTTTAATCTGGATGAATAAGAATGTCACTAATCGCAAAATGCACTAAAAATTCAAATTGTGCAGACTGTCCAGGGTTGACACTTTTCGCTTTTATGACATTTTCTGTTTGAAATGTGGTCATTGTACCTTGTTATACAATCTTTCTTTAATTATCAACTTAAATTGACCTGCACTATCGTTGATCTGTCTTCATATAATTTATGTAAAGAATTCCCAGATGGTCCCTTTTTGCGTAATGGGTCACATATATATTGACCACAATGTAAAACAATCTGTACCAAATGTAAAGGTACAGAAATATTCCATTAAGAACTTCAATCATTATGTACCTTGAGTTGCCATTATCATTTTATCTTCCACAAAAGCTAATGGAACATAGTAAATGTCACATGACATTGTAGATAAGTAAGATCTGGCTAATACTATTATCTCTCAGTCTCTGACGATAGATCAGAGACAATGCGCGACAATGCACTGGTTTGCCATGAGTGACATCAGAAAGACCTGAGTTAGTACCATCTACTGCTAGGTTGTTTTAGACCATAGAACACCGAATGAATCGAAAATACTTATCAAAACTCGAGTTAAAACCAAAATAATTGCAAGATCATGGCGCTTTTTGTCTGTAAAGTTTCAGCAAATCGGTCAGTGTTGGTCAAAGACCAGACTGCAGGTTTCTTTCTTTTTAGTGGCGGAGATGTTTCCGTAGTTTTCGCTTTGTAATACAAACAATATCAAGGATATACTTTCAGCTTATGCAGCCTTTCCGAGCTGTGTAGATCAAGACCAGAGTTATCAGTAGAAGTTTTCAGTAGTCTGACAATGGTTAGACACAGTAAGTTACTTGACTGTGGCAAAAGGTTCATTTTCTTTTTTCGATGGCATTGTAGATTCTCCGAAAATTCGGCTCTGGGCATGCTTTCTTTGACAGTGAAGATAACATTTGCACATTCTGATCTTGGATCTATATGGCAATCACATCTGAACATATTGTCGGACACACTGTAACATATTGTCAGCTACATTGCAACATAAGTCGGCAATATTGTAACATAATGTCGGCAACAATGTAACATATTGTCAGATACAATGTAACATACTGTCAGCTTCATTGTAACATGTTGTCGGCAAAATTGTAACATAATGTCTGCAACATTGTAATATATTGTCGGCAACATTGTAATATAATGTCGGCTATAATTGTAACATTATATTGGCAACATTGTAACATAATGTCTGCAACATTGTAACATGATATCAGCTACATTTGTAACATTATGCCGGCAGTATAGTAACATATTGTCGGCTACGTTGTAACATAATATCTGTAACAATTCAACATATTTGTAGCGGCATTGTAACATATTGCCAGTTACAATGTAGCATAATGTCGGCAACATTGTAACATAATGTCGGCGACATTGTAACATATTGTTAGCTCCATTGTAACATATTGTCGAGGACATTGTAACATATTGTCTTCAATATTTTAACACACTGTCGATTACTTTGTAACATATTATGACCAACACAAAATTGCACCACTTCAGTTGCATTTCCTTATAGAAACTGTCCATTTGTTCAATTAAGCTCTGCGAAAGAAATTATCGCCTCGGAAAAGATTTAACTCTGGCGATTACAGTCCAATATCAGGGTTGTTATCTATATACTGTCAGAGGACATGATGAAATGGCAGATAAAGGCAAAAAGATCACATTAACTTTTGATGAAAATCAAGTAATTCACTTTTTCTCATAAGTAGATCCGATTAGAGCTTATTCCAGAACCACTACCTCTTAACCCTTTGGCTGCTAAGCGCGACTCACCGACCTTTTGCGGCCAGTATAGATCAAGATCAGACTGCACAGAACGTGCAGTCTGATCTTTGATCTACACTGTCCGATCAGGGGACATTTCTTTTTTCCAAAATTTACCTTTGAAATAGCAATATTTGGGTTTTTACTATCGAATTGAAAATTTCAGTTTAGTTATTTAGCACGGTAAGGGTTAAATTTGAAAGGAAAGTGGACAGATTTCTCTATCAGGTAATAAGATTAGTATTTCCATTACGAAATAGCCATTCTTTTAACCCTTTACCTCAGGACAACATTTACGACTTATCCTAATTGAAAATATTTTCAAACAAAAAAAGTGATCAAAAGAATTAAGCGTGTCTTCGGAAGGGTAGAAAACTCTTAGTGGAAAGGTAACTAAAGTGTTTTCAAAAGACTTATTCTTCAGGGTCGATTATACTCGGAATCGTGTTATAAATGGATAAAAGATATGAAAAGAAACAATAAAATAATCTTTGTAATTTTGCGATAAATTGGACTCTCATTTCAGCCATTTCGAGTTGGCATCTAGATCTATATAATAAGTATGTTAGAGAGAGAGAGAGAGAGAGAGAGGACAGACAGACAGTCAGAAAGAAAGAAATACAGACAGACAGACAAAAAGGGAGAGAGCGAGCAGAAACAGAACATAACGCAACATTACATTTATTCATCATAAAGAGTGAGAGAGGGGAAGAATGAGGATGACAGAGAACTGAACTGAATGACTTAACCGAGCCTGTCACGCTGTAATATTAAAAAAGTACAAGCAAAAGCAGGATGGTGACTTAATCGAAATTTAATCACCTGTTTATGGAGTTTGTGATGTAAAAGATATCGCAAACTATAATCAAGTCCAACAGATTTGAATCATACTCTGGAAAAGGGGGGCTTAATGCATCTCTTCTCTCTCTCTCTCTCTCTCTCTCTCTCTCTTATATACAGTAGACTATTAAGGTATGTGTGTGTGTGTGTGCTTTTTGTTGTAAATACGGATTTATTGTATGAACCATTTGTATTTCGGAGAGGGACTTTATAAGCTTTCGTTAGCTTTCGTCCCAATCCTTTTGTAATTATTATTACAATTAAATATGTTTAATGCATCTCCGCGATGTACATCACACGAAACAAATCATCAAGTTATAATTATAGATTAATAGAATCCATTTTGTCAAACTAATGAACTAATCTGGGAGTAGACTTTTTCTTTGACATGCAGAAAATTGACCGATAGCAAAACGTTTCAACCCATGTCAGCCTGCGCGGACTGCGCAGGCTGACATGGGTTGATACTTTTTGCAAATGCGTTAAGCCCCCTTTTTCACTGCAGAATACCAATATAAATAGTTGATTATTTTACAGTTTATTTTGAGAGAATCATGATCCAGTTTGACATTTAAAAGTCATTTTTTAATTTAATCCTTTCAGCAATATTTGTCCAAAATGCAGGCTTTGGCAGACGGTATTCAAGATCAAACTGCACATTTTTTGCAGTCTTATCTTAGATCTATTCCGCCCACTGGTACAATCAAGCCTCTGAGCTCAGATGAAAATCCGTCAATCACTGACCTGGGTCCGTATTCACCAACCATTCTTAAGAACATGTAGAGTCTTATTCTCAAAAATTTCGTCAGTGTGAAAGTAAAAGAACCTCTGATAGGCTAAACCATTTGGTTTAGCTGGTTTAGCCAATCAGAAGTTCTTTTACTTTCACAGCCAGAAGTTCTTGAAGATTAAGATAAAGAACGTTCTTTAAGAATGTTGGTGAAAATTGACCCTGATTTCTCAGCTATCGAAAAAGATCGATTTAACGTAGTAGACTACTAATAGAAAACAGCTATTTCCACAACAATATTATCCTACAAAATTTGCTATTATTAAAAAAGAGTGTTATTGTACTGCTTTAACCAAGCCACTTTTCCCTTTTTGTCTTTTCTAGAATTATCATTTATGAATCTAAAACTACTATATTTTCATTACAAAGGGAGATGGACCTCCCTTTTCTGAAAACCAACAAAAGTATCTACGTATAATTTCAAGATAGGCTTAAAGAAATTTCTGGTCCGTTAAAAATGTGCAAAAGTATTATTCCTGTATAAATCCGTATTTATCAATTATCAAGAAAACGTTATGCAATTCAACGACAGAGGTATTAGGGGTTTATAACCTTAATACGTTTGGCGCTGAGCAGAGTTAAAGTGACATGTAAATGCAGACAGAAAGTTTTAACATTACATCTCTACTCGTTTTCTGTTCGGACAGTTTTCATCCGGATCATTACCCATTTCATCCTAATTCTTTGAAACTTTAATCACTCTGGTGTCTTCATGCCAAATGTGTCCTCTGATAACTGCGAGATGGACATATTTCGACGGATAGAAAATAATGACAAATCTCGTGTTTTTCTATCCATTGCACTGGTCCACGTATATTGGTAATTTTATCTATGTTTACAAAGAAGAGACATTATCAACTTGAAACTGCGGTTTCTCTCTCTCTCTCTCTCTCTCTCTCTTTCTCTGGCTGTAACGTTGTTAAAATTTACAGTGTGTATTATACTGCAAAGAAATTTCTCTTGATCTGATTGGATAATATGTCCCGAACATATATATCATGTACACTGGCAAAACTAACGTAGAAACAATCTCCCTTTCGGGAGCCCCGTACACATGACTACACTATCAACACAACATCCAAAATGGCGCCGTCGATCAAGTTTAACATCAAGATAATACCCCTAGCTGCACGTTTTAGCACGTATTTCCAAGGTTTCAGTGACATCAGATCCAAGTGACGTCAGTTTTCATTGAATTGGGGCATTCCGAAGGGAAATTCTACTTCATCAGCACACACAGTTTTATAAACAAGAAACAAAAAGTTAAAATTCGCTTAACAAACTTTTGAATGGTAAACCTTTGTAGTACAATAAATTCGTCGTACGGTCAAGTCCCCTGCCACCTGACTGCACAAGTAATATTATCCATTTTGTTGTGTAAATGTAGGTAGAAAACATCAGTATAAGGTAAATCGGATACAAATACGCAAGGAATTTGTGTCCGATTTAACCCTTTCCCTGATTTTTACGGGTCTGGAATAGTAGCCTTTTGAAAACATTGTGGGAAAAGGAGAAAATGCTGGTAACCAGCATTTTCTCCTTTTCCCACAATGTTTTCAACCCTTTCATAGACAAAAATCATCTTCTCAGCAAAAGTTGAATTGTCGTCTGCAAATGCTTTCAATTTGGTCTAGTCCAAAAGTTTGTCATTTGGGAAAGGGTTAAACCGGAAACTGTGGTTGTTATATCTAGGGATAACCTCCAGAGAATGAAAAGTATTTTCTATCGGTCGTAATCTGTGCAACCTTGCAGCCATTAGGGGCCGCGTTTCACACATAGATACAAGAATGATTATAGTTTCATAAAATAAAGATTTAACTGGGTAAAAAACTGGATGTAAACGAGTAAAGATGTACTTTCAAGAGCTCATTATTATCTTTTACGTCTTTCACATTCATAGATAGAGAAGGCTTTGAATGATTTCCCTTTTTAACTCAATGATACGTATTGTACATTTATCATGCTCAAAACCAGGCTTTCATATATTTTTTTTTTTTGCAAATACATGTATATAATGAATTTACATTAAAATGATGTACATTTATGTATTGCTTTTGTAATTTTTCTGTTTAGTCTGTTGTCTACAAAGGAGAGTGTATACAATTTTTCATGACATTTCAAATGTAAAATATCAGTTGCTACATGTATTTATATACGTATGTATTTGGTCGCCATGGGCGAAAACAGTGGTTATTCCGGACAGTATAGAACAAGGTTACAAAATCATTATATCAGTAAGGATCCTTAAAATCCATCTTTTGCAACATGGACTGGATCTTTCTGAATTCGGCTAAGACTCGGGCAATCTAATGGATCGGGCCGATAGATCTAATGGATCGGGCCGATAGACGCTGGTTTCCCACATCGATTACGAATCCAAAAGAGCAAGATATTTTGACGATGAAAGGCGGTTTTATACAACGATTTCCAGTACGATGCCCTATCCGTAAATATCCCATATTTGGGCAAATAAGCCGTGAGTGACAAACTGTGTCCATGACATGATAATGGGACTATGGCAATGGGGGCACAAGCAAGAAAGAAGATTTTTATCTCGGCAGAAAAAGAGTCATTATTGCTAATATGAATATTCACAAAGAAAAGACAAGTCTGGCAATTAACAAGTTTGAATCCATATTCAAACTTTCATTCCAGAGAGCAGTTAAAAAAAAGAATCGGCTTCAAATGTAAATATTCGAGACTGAATAATTGTTTTTAATGTCATTCTAGTGCAATTCAGCCACCAAAGCTTTTAGGTTTACACAGTCAGATGATATGAATGAAGTGCAAATAGGGTAGCTATAATCTTCAGAATAGACAGACAAGAAATCATGAACATTCTTTCTCTGATTGTGAAAGTCACAGAACTTCTGTTTGGCTAAACCAAATGGTTTAGCCAATCAGAAGTTCTGTTACTTTCACATTGACAAAGTTTTTGATAGTAAGACTAAGAATGTTGGTAAGAATGTTTGGTGAATACGGACCCAGATCCGTTGAAAAATATCTTCATTTTTAAAGGGATGAATACAGAGGAAAACATGATGATATAGCAAAAAGAGAAAGGGAGGATTTTTCTTTCTGTTCCACCGTAACGAAGTGGGTTGCTTATTTGAAGAGAGTCTACTGATGATGATCCACCCTCGGGTCACCCTAAATATGCGACCACAGACCGTCAAGATTCATAAGTACCAACCATTCTTAAGAACATTCTAAGTTTAATTCTCCAAAATTTTCTAAATTTAAAAGTAAAACGGCTTCTAATTGACTACGCCATTTTGGTTTAGCCAAAGGTTTTCAGTCAGAAGTTTTCCTACATTCAAATTTTGAAAAAAATGGACAGAAAAAAATGAATTCGTGAATTAGGACCCAGATTGAGGCAATTCAGAGTACGGTAGAGAATTATAAACTGTCCAACATATCGAAGACACCAAGGATACCACTGTTGGCCTTGTACATGCTGCTTTCATCGAAGTTTGCGAGCCGGTGTAATGCATAGAAAAGACCCTTCCCTACAAAATGACCCATGGGTCATTTCACTACAAGGAGTCATTTCACTACGTAGAGGAACGATCCAAGTCATTAATTATGTGTAGAGAAATGATTCCGGATGGTCATTTCTGTTGAATAATGACCTGGGTTATTTCTCTACGTGGTGAAATGACCCATGGGTCATTTTGTAGGGGAGGGTCATTTCTCTGCATTACACCGACAAAGAAGAATTTCCCGAATGTTAAATGTTGAACAAACACTAAAGAAGACTCGACAGTTTGAGATCTCTTGTATATCAGTCTCGGACTTGCCCGGGGCAAAGATTTACATGAGGTTTGGGTTTCGGGAGGAGACACTTTGATCCTGAATCCAAATTTAAAAGCAAGCGGTGGAAACATCATGGGTATTCACCTGCAACACAATTCAAGTGTGTCATGTCTGTTGGCAAGGTGGTGGCTTTGTTTTCTGGGACTGCGGGGAGGTCATCATGATTGTCTTCTTATAAAAGGGACAAACTTTTCATGGACCTACATAATTTCCACTGCCGAAAGAAGCAACCAAAACAAATAGATCGGACAGCTTTGATGTAACACTCTGTTGCTGCAGGCAAAAGTCCTATTCCAAGGAACACAACGTCGGTTTACTTCAAAATCCTCGTAACTACAGCTTGGTACAAGCTGTAGTTACGAGGTTTTGGAAGTAAACCGACGATAAGTGACGATGACTGAAGTTGAAAGATATGGTGTTAGCTTTGTACCGTTTTCACATACTTCCTACTCACCAGATCAAACGCTGTCTGACTTCTCTATCAGTTCCTAAAAATAAAAAGAAAATACTCCATTGTGATCAAAGTCTTTAAAATTGATCATAATGTCATTAAGTAATTCATTTATACTGTTTAAGAGTTACAAGAAGCATAAGATGTAATATTTTGTAAGGGGGGGGGGGATTACTAAGTTTGATCATCAAAAGGTCAAGCTTATGAAGTTCATGGAGAATACCATAAAAAATACTGCATGTTTACTGACACCTCTATAGCTCTTGAGAGGGGCAGAGCTTTTTGAAGAGCCTTTGTACACGCAAAACTTGCCTGCTTTTCTTTTTGTATGTTAAAACTAGATTGAAAACAGTTATACACTCGAATTTATACTTCTGGAATCATTAACTCCTCTTAAAGCTGATTCGAAAATAGGAAGCCTATTCGAAATAAGGATAATACAATGCATTCTAACGCTGATTGCACAATACATAATTGTAAACTTAAAAACCGTAATCGTTATCAAATTTATATGTTAATATATTATAAACTAATTTACACAAGAAATGTAGGAATCTTAACAAACATCTTGAACCAGGAAAGAATTCAGCGTAGTGGCTTAATGAATGCAGTGCTTAAGAAATAATCTTTTTCTATCGTGTTTTATCGTTTAATAAACCACAGTAGTGAGTTATGAGGCAGAATAACTAATCCACGAGGGCGAAAGCCCGAGTGGTTTATTTATTGCGCATCATAACTCACAACGTGGTTTATTCAACGATAAACCATGATAGAAAAAAGATTATTTCTATTCTAACATGGCCTATTCTTTATGAAAGGAAAACAAGTTCATCATTAGAGTAAAAACGCGGATGAAGATTATGTTCTATTGAATAACTCACTAACTTACTTTATACAGAATGACGTCAGTCTGCATGGAATGTCGCAGATTTTACCACGCTTACCTTTTACTGTGTTTATAGAGCCAAATTGGATTGTCATGTTAGAATAAAGAATCAAACAAATAATACATTTATGAATGATAATACCCCTGGAGGATCAGACATATTCTTCATAAAATCGTTTCTAAATGCCACATGTTTATTAAGACGTTCTTCTCCATGGTGATGGAAATTCGAGACTAAGTACTGAAATTAATAAAGAAAAAGAATTAGTTTTCACGAGTACACAAGCTCAGGTAAGACATTCCGAATAACGCCTCTTTGTTTCGATGACGATGAATGTTTGACACACAATAACACCATTCTTATTTCAGCCATACACGTATAACAGAGTGCTTACCACAGCCGCAAAAAAGTATGGACCAAGGTCAGCCTGCACAGTTCGCGCAGGCTGACCCGGGTCAAAAACCTTTTGCTACTGGGCAATTTTCTTCATGCGAAATGTACAGTGTACCCCACAAATCAGTCGCTTATTATACAAAATGGATTTAATTATCATTACCTATGTGATGACTTTTCTGGTACAAAACATGAGAAGAATGCGTGATATAAGTTCCAGTTTGTCAGGCAATAGCTTGTATTTATGTTTTAGTCCGTATTTTCTTGAAAAGTCGTGTTTAGAACATGCGAAATGGAATTTGTCAAAAAATGTCTCCTCTATCATACCTAACGTATATTCTCTTTGTGAATTATAGGATATTTAATATTTTGTTTTTGTTTCTTCATCGTATAATGCTAGGTTTAATTCATCTTCCCTCCCTTTTCACTTCTTCCTATCTCTATCATTGAGTCAGTCTTCAGCTCAAGGGAGATTTACAGATGCTGTCTTCATTCTGTTTTTTTCCCATTTGTTTCTTTTTTGTATGCTCAACCGTGTATTGATACTGAATAAAACATGTATCGGCTTATTAAACCCTACGGTGTGGAAAATTTACGTCGTTGCAACAACAATGCAGGGAAATTAAATATTGTCATAAATCTGCAGGATGAAAGGAGAAATAGCTTTCCCAAGCTTTTATGGTATGTAATCAATAGAAAGTGCACTATACAGGTTATTTACTTATTGTCACGCGGAGAGGTTTAGGTAGATGTAATGTGAAGATCAAGCTCGGGTCTTCGTGGCTTGAATAAACTTTAAATTAATTGTGGGGGAGGCTTTCCTGTTTATCACGTTTAATAATCCTGAATCTCAATGACCCTGGACAGAAATTATTGTGATGCCATTTCGGAAAAAGAAGGGAATGCCAATTTCTTTCGTCGTTTGAAAATACTTTCAATTTAGACAAGTCTAAAATTTTATCGTTTGACCGTACAGTCGGTACTTTGTCACAAAATGATGTCCAAGTTAAATACCAAAGATCGCAATGACGTTAAAACTAAATACCATAAAATTGGAGGCTTGTCACACAATTATACCAAATTTGATGTACCGTAACATCGGCATCCTGTCACACAACAATTGATTTCAAAGTTGATGTAACGTAAGGTCGGCACTCTGTCCTACTATGATGTGAAAGTTGATAATCTAACCATGTGGCGGTACCGTGTGAGACAATGATGTCAAAGTGGATATATCGTAAAGTCGGCACTTTGTTACACTATGATGTCGTAGTAAAAATGATATACCGTAAGGTCGGCACTCTGTCACACTATGATGTCAAAGTTGGTATATCGTATTATGATCGGCGTTCTGTCCCACTATATTATGTAAATGTTGGTATACCATTTGGTCGGCACTCCGCGTCACTGTGATGCCAAAGTTAGTATACCAAGTGGTTGGGGGACTCTGTTAGTGATGTCAAAGCTGACATATCGTTTGGTGGGTACTCTGACCCACAATGATAATGTTAGTACAGCGTAGAGCAGTGCTAACTATGATGTCCCCAAAGGCGATATTCTGTTTTGATATATCGTAAGGTCGGCAGCTGTCACCCGATGATGTCAGAGTTGATATACCGTAAGGTCGGTACCCTGTCACACTATGATGTTTCAGTTGACATACCGCTGGGCTGGCACTCTGTCTCTCTATGATGTCAACGTTTATGAACCAAAATGGCAGCCATCTGTCACACTTTAACAACAAAGTTTGTGTCATATAAGGTCGCCATTCTATGAAACAATGATGTCAAATTTCATGTACCTTAAAGGTGGCCCTTCAGATTTTGGGGGGAAAAAAATTTACAAAAGTGCAAAAGAAATCATCCTTATACGCCCAAAGCCTTTTAATTTTATTCATAAAACCCCGTGGTCGAAAACCGTCCGACAGCACGAGAAATTAGAGATTTACTACGGCCCAGGTTGACACCAACGGGAGACATATTCTAATTTTAGATGATTAATTCGCTCATTTACTTAGAGGAATACACAGAAGAAGCTTCAAACATAGCGTCCAAGGAAGACATTATGAAAAATAATTATTACATGTTTGTTATGATAGGGAATTTAAGCGTTATGAGTCACGTACCAGTCACTTGACATTCCCACAATCCTGTATTGATTTTTGGCGCGAAATCTAAGAATAGCTTAAGAGGCTACGTAGCCTTTTAAGGGAATACCACCAAAAAAATTTTTTTTTGTAATTTTATTAATCTTAATTATTGATGATTTGTACTATTTTTTCATATGAATTTCAGTGATGTATATATTTTTTAATTTGGTGAGATGTAAAAGTTCTAAATACCCACCTTTAAGGTCGGTACTCTGTCACTAAATAAAGTCAAAGTTGATATAACGTTAATCTTTAGGCCGCTATGCGCCACTAAAGAACCTTTCATGGACAGTGTAGATTAAGAACTTTAAAAAAAAACATGGTACGGGCTTTTGCTATTGTTTTGAAAATATCATTTCACTATTTAGCAGGAACAGGGTTAATTTGTATCGCCAAACTATGTTACAAGCGATTTTAAGTAAAGATCTATTAGTATGTAGTTCTGTTCCAGCAGCTTTTACATGCAGATCGTACTATAGGCGTTAATCATCAGTATGGTTTGACATATATGAAAATCCAGCTACTGTAAAGTCGTCCCAGCCTGGATCAGACGGAAAGGCTTTCATTATCATCATTCTCGTTGTCATTCTTTTCTTCTCCTCCTCTTCATTCTCCCCTTCACCATCATCATCATCATCATCATCATCATATGCGAGATAAAGTAGTTGAGAATAAAGGTGCATATACTTTTATAAATAGATGCCTCCCTAACTTTTATCAATCTTCTCATTGTATATACAGCTGTATAGTTACAAGAAGAGTTCTACAAGTACAAAAGCCCCACCCACACATTTGTTTGAGTATATTGTGAGCTATCAGATGGGGAAACCCTGTCAATACAATTATGGTAAGAGCTTAATGACTGTATTTTGCTAATGTATCATTTACAGACCTTCTTTCTTCGGGCTGTATTTGGTGAATTTATAACGACCTCGCCACGGCATCAAGATGGTGATCACATAACCCCCCACTTCCATTTATTATGAACTAAAGTACATATATATAACTTTCTACACTTTATGAATGGAAATAGACTACATTTGTGGCAACTTTGCGCAGAAAGATACTATTTCTACCTACTCGATTTCAAATTAATTGATTAACCTATCATCAAACAGTGACAGGGTCTTAACTACTCTGTGGGTATAGGAGTTTGAAAAGATATGGGAATAAGAGAATTATTGGTGCCTTTCTACACATTCAACTGGCTATGTCGAATAAAAAAAATGCATTTTTTTATAGTTTTTTTTTTCTCTAAATCGTCATTTTACCATATTTCAAATCGTCCCAGACCTGGAAAGGGTAAAAAAAACCGTTTAATTATCAAGATTATCAAGTCGAAAACAAGATGGTATTTTCATAATTATGCTGTTAAGGGACACTTGGCCAGTTTAACATCTGTATCATCTGTATTTGTCATTCTTTCAGTACAGTTTAGTTAGGGTCTTTATGCATTATGTGCGGCCTGCGGTCATATGCAAATGAGTGCGAAGAAGTCGTATCCGGTGACAAAGAATTAGTCCGAGTTCCACTCCGCAAATTGACCTTATCCGGGTTTGTTGTTGTTGTTGTTGTTTTGTTTTGTTTTGTTTGTTTGTTTGTTTTTTTAGCACTTGACCCTTTACCATACAATCCAAATTTGAACGACACTGAGGAAGAAGGCTTTTGAAAACATTTTGGGAAAAGACGAAAATGCTGGTGTTTTCTTTGACAATACTCGCCATAAATGAGCATGAATTGTTGTCTACTAACGCTTTCAATCTGGACCAGTCTTAACTTTTGTCATCTGATGAAAATCAAAAATGTTCGGTTGCTCAAATGTTTAACACTTTTTCACACGATGTCGAGTCTTAGCAATGAGTATTGGCGAGGTTTTTATTTTGTTTGATATTAGAGACTCGGATCCCGTTTTTCCTCGCGTAAAATCTGATACGAAGCTCGAAGCAGGCTACCGCTCTCTTGTCTTACACGGGTTGTAAAACAACCTTTTTCGTTTATTGTCACTGTGGAAAAAAATATTATGTCTTGAATTTGGCTTGTCCAAATTGAGAGCAATTGCAGTTGAAATGTCAAAGGTGGCATTAGTTACTCATTTTTTCCTTATTAAAGGAGAAAACAATGTGGAAAAAGAAGAAAAGTCTGATTATCAACATTTATTTTTTCTCTCACGTTTTCGAAAGGCTTTTTCCTTAGGGTCGTTAAAAGTGGAAAGTTTGTGCTAAAAAATTAACTCTTGACCTAAATTCTATGATGAAAACAAACAAATTGATAATATTTATTTGGATATTAAAAGGCTTTTGACACTATTACGCACCGTAGGTTATTATAAAAATTAGAGAAATATGGTTTTGGTGAAAACTTGTTAAAATGGTTTGAGGACTTTTTGAATGGAAGACGTCAGAGAGCTGTTTTAAATGGTAGAATTTCCAGCTGGAAAAAAATGTCACTTATGGTCTACCACAGGGCTCAGTCCTAGGTCCAGTTCTGTTCATTTTATATGTAAATGATGTGCCAAGACAGTTTACAGAGCTTTTAAATTTTGCCGATGACACTAAACTGTGTCATACAGCTGTGGACAGTAGAGTTGATCAAGTAAAACTACAACAGGACTTACTGAAATTATGTGACTGGAGTAGTCTTTGGTTGCTACAGTTCTCAGTTCAGAAATGCAAAGTAGTACAATTAGGAAAAGTACGACATGAATTTGAGTACAACATGAAAGACTGAAATGAAAATTTGAAAGCATTAATCATGGACAATAAAGAAAGGGATCTTGGTATATGGTCTAAAAACCATTTTAAGTTTGATGAACATGTTACCTATGTGGTTAACAAGGCCAACAGACTGTTAGGATTACTTAAAAGAACTTTTAAGTCACTTGATAAGAACGTATTCTTGACATTATACAAAAGCTTGATAAGATCCATTTTGGACTATGGAGGAAGTGTTTACTATCCAACCACTAAAAAGAACATACAACTAATATATTATCAGTGTTTAACCCTTTCCCACACAAGCCCTTGTTTTTAAGTGTCTGCAGTAAAAGTCTTTTGAGAACACTGTGGGAAAAGGAGAAATTGCTCTTAACGAGCAATTTCTCCTTTTCCCACAGTGTTTTCTACCCTTTTTTGAGAACGTTTTGTCATTTTCTCCAAAATCTAATATGGTCGTCTGCAAACTCTTATGGTTTGGAAGGGTCCAAAAGTTGTCGTTTGGGAAAGGGTTAAAGGTTTACAGTATAGGGAAAGACTGGACAGGTTGAGTCTTCCAGCTATGTATTACAGACGTTTACAAACGCTGTGATTTGATAACACGGTATGAAATAGTACATGGTTTTGAAGATTTACAGCCAGATAATCTTTTTTTGAGTTTAACAGCAACTGCACAAGAGGTTACATTTGTAGCATTAAATAGTTTTCCCATGCGATGTATAAATCCGTGGAATTCTTTGACAGAAGATACTGCTTGTAGTGAAACACAGTTTAAATCCAGACAGATTCTTGCAGTCAGATAGATATAATTTGGCCGATATTTACTGAATAAGACGTGATAAAGTCGTCGAAACCGGAATATGCGATAAAGTATAGAGAAAGAAGAAGAGAGAGAGTATACAAGCATCTACATTGAAACTTACAAGATTCTTAACAATCAAGAATCAAGAATATAAAAAAAAACACACAAGTCACGACTTTTCAAGACCCATTCCCCACAAAGAAGCCTTTGGAAAACAATATGAAAATAGCAGAAAATCCCGGTAAACAGCATTTTCTCCTTTCCCACAGTCACGGCGGGGAATCACGTGACACGACAACAACAACAATGACCGATATTTGAAAAAATTCCCCGACTTCAGGTAAGAAAATCTTCAATAATTCCTTTAATACATGACCGATTGGAATTTGGTTTGAAACAGATGTGTTAGATTTTTTAAACAACACCTGATAAAAAAGTTATTGACGAGCAAACAAATTTTTTACCCTGGATAATTTGTTTGCTCGTCAATAACTTTTTTATCAGGTGTTGTTTAAAAAATCTAACACATCAAGCAAATCCCTGGAGTCCTTCCGCCTTCTCTGCTTCAAACCAAATTCCAATCGGTCATGTATTAAAGGAATTATTGAAGATTTTCTTACCTGAAATCGGGGAATTTTTTCAAATATCGGTCATTGTTGTTGTTGTTGTGTCACGTGATTCCCCGCCGCGCACAGTGTTGTCTATCCGTCCCAGAACGAATTTCAATCTTATAGTCACATTTAGTTTGTTCTCTGTGGTAGCTTTCAATTTGGACTTGTCTAAAATTTAATCGTCTGATTGAGATTTAAGCGGGTGAACTTACAGAGCATGTTAAATCAAATTTTACAATGATGTTCCATTTATTACAAAAAACAATAAAATAGCAATACATTCCTTTTTAGCAGTATTTGAATGTAAACTGAATTTCCATGACAATGTTGGTTCCATTAACTAAACAATATAAGCAATAAAATGCAGATCTATTCTGGAGTGGTTTGCCGGAAGTAAACATTTAACCTTTTTGCGATGAAAATAATTTCAAAAGAAGGAATTGATTTGTCCAAATCGAAAATATTTTCCACGTAAAATTTAAAATGTGACGGAATTTATTAGACTTTTTTCTGTCAAAGGGTAGAAAGCATTGCGAGAAAAAGAGAAAATGCTGGTACAAAGCATTTTCTCCTTTTCCCACAATGTTTTCAAAAGCTTATTCCTAGGTTTATTTGGACTTTGAATTTTTTATAAAAAGGTCTACAAAAAAGTACACAATGCTTTCAAATGAATAGAAACTTAAACAAATTTCAAAAAGGACTAACAATTTAAGGGCAATAATACCTCCTATTTTACGGCTTCATCGTACAACAAAAGCTTTGACTAGTCTAAACTAAAAGCCTTTACAGATGAGATTTTCAAAATTTATAAGTAACGCAACTTGTGATTGGTTAAACCGAATGGTTCAGCCAACCGGAACGTGTATTTCTGTCAAATTTAAACAATTCTGGAGAATAAAGTTAAGAGCGGTCTTATAATGATTGAAAAATACGGTCCAGAAATATCTATGTATTTGTGTGATTCGTAAATTTAAGCTCCAAGTCATTGCCTGCTACTTAACATTCTTTTGTATTTGTGCGAGTAAAAGATATTGATCAATCTGTGCAAGGAAGTGGGAGACACATTCAGTAAAAATATGCAGTTTGAGCATTAACAATGTATATGACAAATGTTCGCGCACATCCAACTGCGCATGTACATTTATCATGCGTAAAACCAGGCTTTCATATATTTTTTGTGCAAACATGTATATGTATAAGTTTTCATTAAAATGGTGTACATTTGTGTATTTTCCTGTAAGTTTCCTGTTTAACGGACTAAGTTAAAGACAAATGCTATAAATCCAATTTAAGCTGAATTTTGAAAGTGTATATATCTTTTTATAAAGCAAATTGCTCAGAAACGAGCTCAGGTATCCACATCTTTTTTACAGTTGTTTCCTAGAGACATGATGAGCTTTGTATATACAAAGTTTAAAAAAAATTCTGTCAATTAGAAAAAGTTGTCATACATAGGAACTCTTTACCCCATAAGGCATTTCTATGGTATCTCTAATTGACCCTAAATACCAGTAAGGATGAAGTAGTTTCTTATGTGTCTTATTTCTTATGCTCGTCACGTCCAAAGGCTCCTACAAGTAATACGTAGAAATGAGTATCTGTGGAGTAAAGGGTTAAGATGGATAAATCATAATTACGTATGTGCACGGTGGAACTATTTCCATCTCTAAGGTACTGATATTATGTACATTGTCATTGTAAATGTAATATCCATTTGTACGTTTTCTACGTCGATCAAGTCCGCAGGCTGTACTTCACTCTTTTATAAATACACTTACACTTCTACATTTAAATGCATTGAACACGCGGTCTCATCTTAAATCTATACTAACTTCCGATTTAAATCATACCTTTCAGAAAAAAAAATCCTAAAGGGCTTTTAGCTGATTATTTTTACGAGTACTGTCGTTAAAAAAATCCGAATTCATTCATTTTGGTGCAGCGAAAGCGTGAATTGCAAGTGCTGCAATAACGTTTACGACGATTAGAATATAGACTGATGATTTTTTAATTGCCTAATCAAATACGGTTTTCTAAAACCTCTTTAATAAAAATCACATTAGCCAGGCGATCAACACATGGTTTGCTTGTTGGAGAAACCAATCAAGTAGCGATACAAAAAATAGGCAAATAGGTTTTTTCTGCAATAATCGAAGTCCATTAGACTATTGTTGGTGGCAGCAAATGCATCTGTATTTGAAAGAAACAACTGGTCAAATAAGGAAACGTCGTCTAGCTTTAGCTGTGAATGCGAATTAGAAGTGAAGCAATAGAACTGCGTGGAATAGATCAGTCAGGCGCAATTTTATTCTCCGATAGTCTGAAGGGGTATTAAACTAGATTTCGTTCTTTTTATAATCATTTTGAATATCGTTGGTTTTCCTAAAAAAATCTCGTAACTACAGCTTGTTTCAAGCTGTAGTTACGAGGTTTTTTAAGTAAACCGACGAGATCCTATTTAAGACTACTACTTTTCATTTACGCATTAATATAATGTTCGATTAAAAACATGGAAAGACGTGCATAAACAGGAAGCGAGAATGTTTTTCTTGCATTTGTAAGTTAAGATTTTCCATCTCAAATATAAATTAGCCATATAAAGACTGGTCAGCGATATGAATGCTGGAAAATCATCGTAAGACCCTGAATATGGGGTGTCAGTGTTATTCATCGTGAGATACAATCAGGTGTTTGCTACATTATCATTTTATGGACAGCCCATTTTCTTCTACCTAACAGACGACTCATGAAATATATTGCTAAACGAGAATTTGCTTGTCGCGAGTAAGTTCTCGTTCTTTGATGTCTTTTCAGAGATGTTTATGCTTTTATGTACAATAACACGCATACATTTTCACAAATCATTTGCGATAAGTATTTACATATTTTTATGCATTTAACTAGAGTAACAAGTTCATGTTTTCACTGATCGTCAGTTATATACACGTATAATTACATGTATGTGTTTTAATCCATTTTACTATGTTAACAAGTACATGTTCTTACAAATCATCAGTCATCCACATGTATCTGTTTGTTTCCTTGCATTTGACTATAGTAACAACTAACCAGTACATGTATTCACAAATCATCTGCTATACATATTTACATGTTTCCATGCGTTGAACCAATTTATGAGTAATAGGTACATGTTTTGACAAAAATATCAGGAATATATTCTAACATGTTTACGTGCATTTAAGTATAGTAACGAGTACATATTTTCACAAATCATCTGCCATTGCGATTGTACAATTTTTTCTTGTACATTTACCTATAATTAAAGGAAAAGTTTTCACAAGTTTGACATTATGCCTTTGAAAATACCATGATACCAAGTACGTGTTAAGGTACATGTAATTATCATTACGTTTTTATACGTTATCGTACATTGAACAGAACTACTCTGCCATATGTTTTTACATGTTTTCATTCATTTAAATTAACAGAAGTAATTACGTGTACATGTTTCCTTTTTTCTCTTTTTTTTTTTCTCCTATTTTCACCCCTCTATTTCTTTCTCTTATATTCAGTTACCGTTTTTTGTTTCCCTAGTTTGTTATATGTTTTTTTTTTTTTTTTGCTTGTTGCCATATAAAGATTATTTTGTTCTTTTCATTGTAGGGTACGGACCGATTATAAGCTAGCAGAACTTGTGGTCCAACCCCATTTCATTTATGAATAAAATATGTTTAAACTAAACGACGTGTACATGTTTTCATATATAATACTGTATTCACTGTTTTCGTTTACTTAACCATAGTTACAAGTGTATGCTCTCAAAAATCATCTGAAATACATTTTTTTTTTTTTGTGTTCATGCATTTAAGTATTGGATACATGTTTTCTAAAATCATTTGCCATATTTTTCAAATGTTTTCAAGCATTTAATTGAAGTAAAAATACATTTTATTTTTTAAGCCATCGACTTTCCAAAGTTTGTATAATGTGACTACTGATATACCACAGACACTCAAAACACAAGTGTACTTTAACCCATTTCCAAACAATCTGTTTTTTTAAACCCTGCTGAGATAGAAGCCTTTTGATAGCATTGTGGGAAAAGGAGATAATGCTTGTAGCCAGCATTTTCAATTTTTTCCACAACGTTTTCAACCCGGCTGGAAACATATTCCAATTTTTGAGTTAAATTTATTTTGTCGTGAGCAAGTTCTTTCGATTTGGACCATTCTAAAATTTTGTCGTTGAATAAAGAGTTAAGCAATTGACTTTTCCACAGTCAAGGGGAGTTAAGCATATTGTCGGTTTACTTCGAAAGCTTTGTAACTACAGCTTGTTACAAGCTGTAGTTACGAAGTTTTTGAAGTAAACCGACGATATGACGGGGCTCAAACATCGACATTTTTATCTAAAGCGCAAGCGTATCATTTATTCTTACACATTCATTTGTCTAGATTGTCTGAATAAACATTTCGCTCTGCAGAATTAAGCTTGACTACTAGATAGGTGATTTAAGGTAAGACCCTGTGTAATGGAAAACAGCTATTTCCACTAAAATATCATCCTGCAAAATTAGCTATAATTAAAAATGAGTATTATTGAACTACTTTCACCGATTCATTTCTTCCATTTATTCCTTCTTTGAATTACCATTTATAAATCTAAAACCACTATATTCTCAATTCAAAAAGAGATAATAATATCTCTCTTTCCAGAAAACTAACAAAAGTATCAAAAAATATTTTCAAGATAGACATACACGGAATTTCTGATCCGTTAGAAATGTGCAAAAATATTATTTCTGCATAAATCCTTCATTATCCTTATTTATCAACCAGTCAGAACTTTTCACTGGAAGTGCATTACACAGGTCTTACCTTAACATATATCAGTTCATCCTGTAAATCCGAACTTGTTTTTTTTCCCGTATTTATGGAATTATTTTACGAAGGTATAGTTTGTGTATAAGGTGACAAATATCTACATCTGCTAGTTATGTCGTTAAAATATTGACGACATTCGAACACTTGTATGGTTGTTGTGACGGTGAAACCATATAAATATGTCGTCAAATGATAGATTTACAGAGGAAAATATCGTTTGCACTTTTCTTCCAATCAAAGCTTCTATCAAAAATGGTAATTCAACAGACTTAAAATAGACAAAAAGTCTTAAAACTACCTGAACACTGGGGTGACATGCGGATGATTTTCAATCTCAAGGTCAGGGTTTAAGTAGCATCTCCAATTATCTCGTGCCACTAACGAAAAATCCTCTGACCAAGAAATAGAAGAATCTTTATAATTTTTCAAGTAGAGTTTCCAATTCGTTTTCTGTAAGCACATCCAAATCTCGCTTAAGTCCTGGCGAAGTTGAATTGTATGGCGTGAGGAAAAAAAAGCCCAAAATACAAGGTCAGTAATTACAATTCATTAAAGATTCATACATCATTCCACATTCCAAGAAAAACCGTCAGATTGGTCGATACGGTTTATCTCGACCAATCAGACGGGTAGTCTTTTAACTAAGAATGAGGGTAATATCTAATCTTTGTGTTGACTCAGGAAATATGACTCCTTTGTAGAGTTATTGAACAGACAGTATATATGCAAGGTTCATGTAAGCTTTGCTACGTTGAAATATCCTCTCTCTTCATAGTAAATGGTTACGGTATGCAGGAAGGTGAAACTCCCAGACTAGTTTGAAGTAATTGGAGAGATCATCAGACCTCTCCAACAGTGGTGGTTTAATTGACAGACTGCTGCAAAATTTGGTGTTTTAATCCATTTTCTGTACGAAATTATTCTGATACACCGTCTGTTTTGTCATGTTTTCATGAATAAATCGAAATCAAATGACAAATAGGAAATGGACGTGGTTTGTTTTTATTTGACGGATTTCAAAAGAGATTTATTCTATTGATTTCATTGCAAACGTCCTCTCTCCCATAGTGCTATAGATCTATATTTTTTTTAAGCTGTAGGTCTATAATCTGAGCTAAAGGAAAATAAGAAAGAAATCGTTAAAAAAAAAAAGACAGATCACCGCTACAGAAGGATATGCGACTTGGAAAAGTTACTACCATATACTAAATGAGAGGTTTCTACCCTCCATTTTTTTCTTACATTAGTTGATTGTCCAAGTTGTTTGTTTACATGAACTAAAATACATTGAAATTAATAGCCAAATTTTTGTAAACATTGATGCTGATCTCTCCTGGCTTCTTTTCTTAAAAAGCCAATTTGTAATAACCGTTTTTGTGCAAATACAGACATAAGACTTACAGAAAAGCACTGAATTTCCCACGACTCATGAATCGTCTCAGCTTCGTAAGTATAGCTTCGAAATTGGAGTTAACTTCCAATTCTAACGTGACACGTGAATTCGGCCCTATAAACACAGTGTAACGGAAGAATGGTAAAATCTACATTCTAACATGACACGCGACTTTGGCTCTATAGACACAGTGCAAGGAAAGCATGGTAAAATCTGCAAAAATCCATGTAGAATGACGTCATCCTATATCGAGTGACGTCATTCAATGAGTGAGTTATTCAATGGAACATAATCTGCATCCGCGTTTTTACTCTATGTTTGAACTCGTTTTCATTTCACTTAGAATTGGCCATGTTAGAATCGAAATAATCTTCTTTCTATCGTGATATATCGTTCAATAAACCACGTTGTGAGTTATGAGGCGCAATGAATAACCCATTTGGGCTATCGCCCTCGTGGATTAGTTATTGTGCCTCATAACTCACAACTGTGGTTTATTGAACGATATACCACGATAGAAAGAAGATTATTTCTTAATTACTCTATACGTAGAAGAACGCCATTCTATATAGAATGACGTCATTCTGTATAAAGGAAGTCAGTAGGTTATTCAACTTGATGGACCATATAATCTGCACCTTTTAGTCTTAAGTATGAACTCGTTTTCCCTTGATTAAGACTTGGTCATGTTAGAATCGAAATGATCTTCTTTGTCGTGGTTTATCGTCCAATAAACCACAGTTATGAGTTATGAGGCACGTATCGCCCTCAAGAATTATTTAATGTGCCTCATAACTCACAACTGTGGTTTATTGAACGATAAACCACGATAGAAAAAATATTATTTCTTAAATGACACTGACCCAAGAGTAGTAATGTATTGGAGTTGTATAAAAAAATGCCGACCACTTAAACGTTTTCCTTTGTCGTAGTCCACTGGATTTTCCCCCAGAGTCCTACATACTCCAGTTTAAAACTTTTTAAACAACAATACTTGAAAGACCTTGTTCTTGTTGTTGTTGTTGTTGCTGTTTGTATTGTTGTTGACACTCAGTGCGAGTGCTGATAGGAAAACAAGAAATATGACTGTAAAAACCGTCCTAGAGTTAAGATACTGTAAGACAGAATTGCCCCCAAGTCAATGGTCCCTGACTACCTAGGCCCGTATTCACAAACCATTCTTGAGAATGTTCTTACTCTTATTCTCCAAGATCTTCTATATTAGTAAGTAGTAGAACATCTGATTGGCTAAACCGAATGGTTTAGCCAATCAGAAGTTGTGCTACTTTCAAATACAGATAATCCTGGATAATAAGACAAAGAACTTCCTAGATAATGGTTGGTGAATACGGACCTTGATTCCTTTTATGGCATTTTTTGATTGATGTTTTCATCTTGAACATCTTTTCGAAAGCGAATCAGTTACTCATGCAATCCTGCAATTAAGGTCCAATTTTATCCGAAGGTATTTTTTAGGTTCGAAAATGTTTGTTTGATTAAATTATCGAAGAAATTAAGTCACCCTTGTTTCAAATTAAAAAACAAAACTCCTTTAGGAACACTGGGGTGCACATTAACCAAGTATTTAAAAACTTTCAGGCGACTACGCTTGACTCAAGGAGCCTTTGGGAACAATGTAAACCATGTATTACTCTTGTGGTTTATTATTGTGTCTTATAACTCACAACCGTGTTTTATTTAAGCAATAATCTTCGTTCTTTTGTGGTTCATAGTTCACTAAACCGCAGTTGTGAGTTATGAGGCACAATAAATAATCCACGAGGCCGACAGCCAAAGTGGTTTATCCATTGTGCCTCATAACTCACGTGGTTTATTGAACGATTAACCACGATAAAAGAAGATTACTTCGATTCTTACATGACCAACTCTTAATTAAAAGAAAACAATTTCTAATTTGAGTGAAAACGCGGATGCATAATATATTCAATAGAATAACTTATTTACTTTCTTTATACACAATGACGTCTCTTTCTACTAAATGACATCACTCTACATAAAATAACATTGATTTTACCACGCTTTCGTTGCACCTTGTTTATAGGGACGAATTCACGTGTCATTTTACAATAAACAATAAGCCACGATAGCAGGAAAATTTTCTCTTAAATGAAGAATAGTGTCAAAAGCGGTCCCTTACGAGCAACATGGTGCCGCTGTGACCCTTTTGTCGAGAACGCATCATTCAAATAAAAACATCGAGAGATTTCTTCTCGACAGACAGAACCCAGGAGCTTTCAGTGAATGCTTTGTGCTTAAGTAAATCTCACATACGACCAAACAGAACTAGAAACAAACTATCAGTCGGTCATTGATACTCACAAACTGTACAATACAATGCCTACATTTATTGTTCAAGCAACTTAACCACGACTTAAATAGAGTTTGCGGATGACGCATATCGTCGGTTTAATTCGAGAAACTCGTAGCTACAGCTTGTTACAAGCTGTAGTTACGAGTTTTTCGAAGTAAACCGGCAACATCGCGTTATCTGCAGTATGAAATGGTATCTACATTGTCTGTTACTTGATATCATTCTATGAATATAAAAGAAATTCATTTGCGCCAAAAATCCATGCTTAGACTAGGGGTCCTGCTTGGTTCAGTGGTAAAGAGTAGGAATCTTGACCTGAAGGCCACGGGCTCGAGCCTCACTGCATCCATTGAGTTTTTCGTGGGAGCGTCTTCGGGCAAGACACTTCAGTGCCCAAACCTAGTACCGGTGAAACCCTGAAAGTACATAATCACCTTGATATGACTGATATATTGTTTTAAGCGGCAGAAAAAGGCGGACTGCGCAGACTGACATGGGTCGATACTTTTTGCAAATGCATTAAGCCTCCCTTGTCACGAAGCACGACTCAAGTACAAATTGTGTGTTCATGAGCAACAAGAGAAATCTCGCGGGAATTCAATGAGATGTCAAATTGACAGCTGTATCATTTTTATGGGGTTGGCTGAGGAGGGGCATGCGGAATTATTTTGTTCTTTTTGTGAGTCAGCATATTTTAATAACGTCGATTAATATCGTCTCTGATTTTGTTTGGAGTAGAGAAATTGCGTTTAGCCTTTTCCAAACAAACATGTTTTTGAACTAGAACCGGGGAAGAAACCTTCTGAAAACACGGAGGGAAAAGGAGATGGAGCGTAGTTTTTTTCATAATGGTTTCTACACAGTCATATATAAGTAAGAACATTTTTATACACCCGAAGGGTCGTATTATGTTTTTGCCCTGGTTGTCCGTCCGTCCGTCTGTCTGTCTGTCCATTAGCGATTTTTGTGCGCGCAACTCATTCAATAGTTTTCAATGGAATAAGTTCAAACTTACCTCAATAAATCTCTATGATGTGTAGTTGTGTATGCATGTGACTTTTAAAATTTGGATATGTGCAAGCGTTCTAGATTCTGAGCCATTTCACTGCCAAGCCCATTTGAGTGTATATGCGCCGCTTTGCGAAACTCTTGTTGCTATATTTAAATTGTTGTCTGCTACCGCTATCAATTTTGAAGACCCCAGAGGTTTGTCGTTTGGTAATCAATTCGTTGCAATGGCAGATAATTTAAGAAATAATCTTCTTTCTGTCGTGGTTTATTGTTCAATGAACCACAGTTGTGAGTTATGAGGCACATTAACTAATCCACGAGGGCGATAGCGTCATAACTCACAACGCGGTTTATTGAACGATTTAACCACGATAGAAAGAAGATCATTTCGATTCTAACAAGACCAACTCTTAATGAAGGTAAAACAAGTTCACAATTACAGTAAAAACGCCGATGCAGATTAATATTCCATTGAATAACTTACATACTTACTTCATACAGAATGACGTCACTCTACATAGAATAGGTACACCCGACGAAGGTACAACCTACGAAGAGGAATTTCTCTTCTAAGTGCCCTAATTCAATAAAAACTGACGTCACTGGGAACTGGCGTCACAAAAATACGTGCTATAAAAGGTGCGGCTTGGCGCACAATTTGATGTTAATCTTGATCGACGCCGCAATTTCGATGTTGTCTTGATAGTGTAGTCATGTACACAGGGCTCCCGAAAGAGAAACTGCTTTTACGTTGGTTTTGCCAGTGTACATGATATATTTGTTTGGTGCATATTATTCAATCAGATCAAGACAAATTTCTTTGGAGTATAATAAACAAGAGTGTCCTCTTGGATTAGAAGTAGACAATCGACATGTCAGAGTGCTTTGATTTTTCATCTTAGTTCTACTTTTCATCAAGTAATTGAACTTGTTTGATAACTTTAATATCTTTGGGTAAACTTTGCTAGAATAGATAGACTTACAAAGAGGTATCATATTCGAAAAGCCAGGAAAGGTAAATGCAAAAGCTTTTCCAAATTATATAGACTTACCCCCTACATGGCCCCTTATTCTCAAGTTAAAAGACGGAATCTGTCGAAAATGGCCGAATAGCCCTTAAGAAAATGATTTTGTTAAACGATGAATTAAGGGTCGTAATTCTTAAAACTATCTGTCTGTTGCACGAACCTACATAGTGCAGCAACCTAGGTAGTGCAACAACCTAGGTAGTGCAGCAACCTAGGTAGTACCGGTGTAATTCAGAGAAATGATTCCCATTACAAAATGACCCACGGGTCATTTCTCGACGTAGAGGAATGACCCACGGTTTTTTCTCGACGTAGAGAAATGACCCATGGGTCATTCCTCTACGTCGAAAAATGACCGCTGGTCATTTTGTAATGGGGGTCATTTCTCTGAATTACACCGGTTTTACAGCATAGTTGTGAAGTATTGGGTTTGGTGGATATAACCGCGATTGAGGAAGCTCTAAAAACCAATATATTCTTCTCAAGCCACTGGCTGCTTTCCCACATAACGATTGTCGAAACAATAAAAAGTGCCGAGAGAGAAAGGAATCCTGTTGCAATGGTTATTATCACTAATCGGAAATAAATTGGTCGAATATGGGATTCTAACCCGCTACCAAAGGGTTTTATGCCATGTACCGTACCAAATAACCTACCGAGCTCAGCCCAGATTTTGGCCAAAAGGGTTAAGAATAAATGTTATAAAGTTTATGTACCCATAACTTTTCATCAATAACTAGCTTTGTTTGTAATATCTCTGTTCATCCTTTCACTGGCAAAGGCATTAGAAGTGGCTAGAAGTGACTTTTCCGAATGGCGTAGATCACGATCAGATTGCACAGAATGTGCAATCTGATCGTGGATCTACACCATTCACTCTTTAAATCTAGATAGAGAAAAGAAAATCGTTTAAACTGGTGAAAAGTGTCTATTGTCGTCAAAAAGAGATTTGTTTTGTTTGTGTATGTGTGGTAAAGCGATGGCATGGGTAGTACAATAGCATTGTATTGAATGATGAAAGGAAAATTGACGGTTGCGTTAATATTTACATTGAACAGCAGCTGTTACAAGGGTGTATCCAAGAGAAATGACTTAGTGATCCGTTCTTTCTCGGTCTTTTGTCATGTTTCAAAATGACAAAAAAAATCAAATAATGCCAGGCTTATAGACTTACAGACGACATAGCATATGTTTATAGACGAGTTTCAAAAGATTTTACCCGAAAGTCAATGTAAAATTCTCTGTATAACATTACAATATCTCGCCCAGTGTAGGTTATATCATGCAAAACCGTACATGCGCATGTGGTAATTTTTATGAATCAAACTCCATTTACTTCATTGCTAGAATTATAAAATGACGTCTGTATGACGTACACAATGCTTATCTCAGGTGTGTGTAAGGTAAGAAAATTCGTAGTGATTATATTGCATTGAAACAAAGGAGGCTATGTGATATTATAGCTTATTGCACGTGTATGCGAATATATGGTGATGAACTCGTTCTTTTGGCGTAGGTACTCTAGCACGCTCGGGCAGTTCTTCCAAAAAAAGAACTCGTTCAACACAATATTTTCCCATTCAAGTGCAATAACCTTTTTATCATATAGTTGATTTATTTTACATAATTTACCATGATTTAACAGTATAATTTGATCGAATTAGTTGATTTTTTTTTTTTAAATAAAGAAATGAGAAATTTGTTTCGTAGCCACACAACTTTCGCGGAATTTCCAATTTAATTTTCGCTTTTGATGACGTCACCGTTGTTGAGGATATGTAAACAAACAAGATGGTGACCTGTGATCCTTTTTCATCGCTTAAAAAATTTATTGTCGATAAATATGTTCGATAGACAATTTTTCATGACTTTGTAGTGTCTGTTATTCGGTAAACAAATATTCTGTTTATTTTTCATGTTTTTCATAAGAATTATGCATTTAAAAGTTCGTAGAACATGACGTCTTACCCTGAATTTTTTTATAATTGCGGCCGTTCACATTTTGATTTCTACAGAAATGGCGGGGTTTTAAAAGGTTCCTACTTAGCAACGCACGTGAAAAAAGCTCTAAACTATGCAATATGATCAGAGTATACAATATGGAAAAAAATTGCATACTTTCATTCAGTGCAAATACATGGTGACAATATCAAAGCATATAGTAAATAGCTATTTCCCATCACCTATGCATATTATCAGATAAAAAGATAGCCTTTTCAATATTAAAAGCATTCGCAGACGACAATGTAAATGCGCCTTTATACACAATTTTCGTTTTCAGCCAGTTTCAATCCATTTCCTGCCTATTTTAATCAAAGTATAGTCAATCGTTCAACTTCTTGCAAAATGCTGCCCCTGACTGTTGCAAAATAGTTCCAAGAAACTGGCATAATTATAATGAATTAGTTTTGAATCATTAATATTATAAATTTCGTAGCTTTATTCCGACGATAAATTTTCACTATTAATTCACAGAAAAACCTTAGTCTGCAATATTATAGAAATTAGTCTTATATAAACTCGGCCTGTATTCACCAACGATTCTTAACAACGTTCTTGGTCTAAGTCTCCAGGATTTTCAAAATTTGAAAATAACACAACTTCTGATTGGCTAAACCAAATGGTTTAGCCAATCAGAAGTTGTGTTATTTTCAAATGTAGAAAATCTCGAAGAAGAATGAGACTAAGACTATTCTTAAGAATGATTGGTGAATATGGGCACAGGTCTTTGACCTTATACGGCTCCATTTGCTTCTTTCAAATGTGTGTAAAATTAGTCAATTCGTAATGATTGTTACACTGGAAATAAGGATAGTCAGGCGATAAATTCATGTCATTGCAACAATCTATTTTTTTAAACAGAAGATATTCATTACATTTATTGTGCATGTTATTTCGCAAACGCAAATCCATTTTTGAAATGTTAATGACGATTGCTGCAATTATGACAAGGAAAAAACAAGGACAAATATTAGATTTCCAGTTTTAAAGGCTTACCCCGTTTCCCAGACCTTCAGGATGTATTTTGCTGAGAGCCTCAACTAAGATCAGTTTGCATACACATGAGGCTCGGGCTCTGTCTCCAGGTTCTGTTTAATTAAGAAATTACCGTCTTTTTATCGTGGTTTATCGTTCAAAATAAACTATGGAATTTTTTACTTAACTAACCTGAAAGTATTTGTAGATGGCAAATTAAATGTGACTCAAAGGATATAATTAAGGAAATAATCTTCTTTCTACAGTGGTTTATCTGTCAATAAACCACAGAACTTTGTGAGTTATGAGGCACAATAAAAATCCACGAGTGCGATAGTCGAAGCGGTTTCTTAATTGCTCCCATAATTCACAACGTGGTTTACTAAACGCTTAACCACGACAGAAAGAAGAATTTGATCTGACATGTCCAATATTAATGAAAAGAAAGACGTTCAAGTTTAAGATTATGTTTCATTGAATAACTCACCCACCTACTTTATACAGAATGACGACACTTAACATGGAGAGTTTACCATGCTTTAGTTGCACAGTGCTTATAGAGCCTCTTTTCGCGTGTCATGTTAGGTTTTTTCTTTGACAATGTAGAAATTACAGTGGGAAAAGTGAATTAATGATTGACTGATAGTGTTTAACATCGTTTCAACATTATTTCAGTGATATCGCGGCGGCCAGTGCACCTATCCGTGGTTTTCCTAGAGTCTCTTTGACAAGTTCACAATTTTCATTCCAAGCCACGTGCTGATTTCCCACGTAACCATCGTCGAAACAATGGCCAGCGGTGGAAGAGGAATTATTCCTGACGCAATGACTATTACCAATTCTCGAAAAGAAATTGGACGAGCCAGGGAGCGAACCCACGACCCCCTGTTTTTAAAGTCCTGCATGCTACTGACTGAACCACAGGGGATCGGCTGTGTGGAAACAAAGAGAAATTCCATGATACAATCACTTCTTCTCCTTTTTCCCATATTGTTTTTGACAGTTGTATTTCCCAAAGTCGTTCAAACATCAGATTGAAAACTTATGGTATAAATTCATCAGGAACCATGTTACAGATAAACATTGAGAAAAAAAAAAGAAAGAGTTATACAGCTTATCGCACATGTGGCCTCGATTTATTGCGAAATGTCACAGACATATTATGAAATAGTTAATGGGTGTTTTTTTTTTTATCTTTCCTGAAATGTCGAAACCATACATGCATGCCTCTGTTGGTTTAATCTATTTTGATATAAGAGGTACGGGTCGTAGGCCTTAAATGCAAACCACAGTAGTGCGGTCGGCACCATAGTGGCTCAAATGATGCAATTTTCCTTTGATAGAATAGAAAACTTTGTGGGAAAAGGAGAAAATGCTGGTTACCAGCATTTTCTCCTTTTCCCACAACGTTTTCCAAAGGCCTTTTCATCAGAGTCGTTAAGAGTCGTCGTTGTGTGGTAAAGGGTTAGGGCCAGTCCAAACTGAATGCATTTGCAAATTGTCTAACTAAATCTGACTCAAAAATTGAAAATTGTTTGGAATGGTTAGAAAAATAGATAAAGCTGGTTACTAGCATTTCTCTTTTTCCTACATTGTTTTCAAAAAAGCTTAAAAATCAGATGGACTCTAGTTTAAACATGTTGATAAAATATAATTTTATAATTTATAAAACCTTTGTTTGTTTTTTGCAAGAAATAAACTTGCGTGTTTATTTTGCGTTATAACGTCATAGCTGTATATCTCAAAGTATCGCATTTTAAAAGAAAACAATTAGAGCATATAAAAATAAAGAGTAAATTAAGGATTTCGGTGACACTATTAGTTGTACGGTCAGGTGGCAAGGGAATTGGACACTTGTTCACGGCTTTAGTGAATCATGTAACCCCGAGCCTAAGGCGAACCGAAGGCGAGGTGGCGACATGATTCGCCACAGCCGTTAACAAGTTTCTAACTCCCTTGCAACTTGACGAATTTATTTTACTGCAAAGTTTTACCACTCAAAAGTTTGTTCAGTCAATTTTACCTTTTTTTTTAAATTGAGTACGCTGAAGCAGTAGAATTTCCCTTCTGAGTACCCCATTTCAATGAAATCTGACGTCTTTTTAACTGGGAACTGACGTCACTGAAACCTTGGTAGTACGTGCTAACACGTGCAGCGTGGCGCATTGATGTTAATCTTGATCGACGCCGCCATTTTTGCCATTTTGGATGTTGTGTTGATAGTGAAGTCATCTTTACGGGACCCCCAAAAGGGAAACTGCCTTTACGTTGGTTTTGTCAGTGTATATGATAATATATTCAGGGCAATTATCCAATCAGATCATGAGAAGTTCATTTGCAGGATAAAAAAAACGATTTTATCACTACTTTGGACAGGGTAGTAAAGATCAGACGGCACATAAGTCACAAAAAAAAAAAAACGCTGGCAGCATATTTCAAAAGTTATGACGCATAAATGTCTACAGAGTTCTTCTGCAACACGGAATAAAGTTCTTGCTTGTTGATACATGTAAATAAGGATTTATACTGATATAATACTTTTGCACATATATAATCGACCAGAAAATCCTTTGAATTATTTGTTGATACTTCTGTTAGTTTCCTGAAACGGGTGGTAATTATTATCAGCTTTTGTAATAGCGGTTTCAGACTTATAAATAATAATGCTATGAAGGTCAAAACAGCGGTTCGGTTAAAGTAGTACAATAATACTCACTGTAAATCATCGCAAATTTTGTAGGATGATATGATTGTGGAAATAGCTGTTTTCCATTAGAATGCCATGCCCTTAGATCCTTGCTAAAATTTGCCCAGTTTGCAGACAGCTTTTTCTAAAGCTTGCATGTCCCAAAGTGACATTCATTTTGTTTGCAGAACGGAAACCTCGATTTCTCGGAGACAATTATGAAACTAGGACGGCGTTGGGTTTCAGCTGTAAATTGCTACCTCAGCAGACGGCCTGCTTTTTGATTTCTTAAGAGAAAAGAGACAAACTTCTACGCGGGTTGCAGAAGAACAAACACGTGGGTGCAGAATACTTTGAATTGTAGAATAAAACTTTATTCAACTGCGTATGACGACAGACAAAGCTTTTATTGCAGGGTAAATCTGGATCAATCATATTTGTACATTTATCATGCTCAAAACCAGGCTTTCATTATTTTTGTGCAAATATATATGCGTTTTCATGAAAATGATGTACATTGGTAATTTTTTCCTGTAATTTTCATCTTTAATTAACTGTTAAGGAAAAACATATTTATCCAAATACAAGCTGAATTTTGGCACTGTATCTACCCTTTTCAAAGGCAAATTTCTCAAAAACGAGAAGGGGTACCCACTTTTTTTTTGTCACTGTAATATCCACTAGAGGCATTATGAGCTTTGTATATGCCAAGTTTTTTTTTAAAAATCATTCTGCTAAAAATAATTGTCAAATTCGTCCTTAAACAAAGGTAATGCTGAGTGACCGCTTGGCTTTTGTCTTTTTCTAAACAATTGACATAATATGGTCCCAACAGATCACACCTCTATGGTCTCCAGGGAATTCTCTGTAGTGAAACCTTTGGCAGAAATCAGAAATAAAAGACTTTGAACTTTAAACCTCGTGTAACTCTTTCCGTAACATAGAGGACACCAGGAGCTTTTGTGGACAGTGTAGATCAAGATCAGACTGCATAGAACGCGCAGTCCGATCTCTGATCAACACTGTCCACGGCTTTATTCTAGATTGTGACCGGACTGCATGTCTCTTAATCTTGCAACGGAAATGTATTTTAGCCTTTGAGCAAATTGAAGTTTATCCATTTAGTAGTGAAAGGGTTAACTCCTTACCAAACGACAAAATTTTAGACTGGTCCAAATTGAAAGCATTTGCAGACGACAAAATAAAAGTGACTGAAAATTTGAAATTTGTTTTGTGAAGGGTAGAAAACTTTGTTGAAAAATGAGAAAATGCTGG
The DNA here is from genome assembly GCA_943736015.1 of Tridacna crocea. NCBI lineage: Eukaryota > Metazoa > Mollusca > Bivalvia > Cardiida > Cardiidae > Tridacna > Tridacna crocea. Next base: position 43,101,324 of record OX031068.1, on the reverse strand, counting down.
TTACCAGCATTTTCTCCTTTTCCCACAATGTTTTCTAAAGGCTTCTTTCTCAGGGGCGTCTTAAGTAGGGATCGTGTGGTAATGGGTTAAAAGCTCTGTTACTGCTCTATGCAGTTCTCTTTTTCTGAAAGTCATTGGAGGATTGGAAAATGCTTGAAATGAGCTGTTTGCCTGTGATCAAGAGTATATCGTAGGTTTACTTCAAAAACCTCGTGACTACAGCTTGAAACAAGCAGTAGCTACGAGGTTTTTCATGTAAACCGGCGATATCTTAGTTCCTGTCAGTGATTAGCTATGCAATGGGCGAGAAAAAGATATAAAGAAATCCTAACATCGATAGAACAAAGCTTTATCAATAATATTCTTATTTTCATTGCCACTCTTTGAAGCTTTATTAGACAACCTCGAGGTTTAACCTTTGGTCTACTAAGCGCTAATTATTGACTTTTGCGAACAGTGTAGATCAAGATCAGACTGCACAGAACGTGCAGTGTAATCCTTGATCTACACTGTCCGGTAAGTACATATTTTCGCAAAACAATACCTTTGAAATGGCAAAATTTGAGTTCCTGGTATCAGTTCAAAAGTTTCAGTTTGCTTCTTTAGCAAGAATGGAAAACGACCATAAGACCCTGAGAAAGAGGCCTTTTGAAAAGATAGTGGGGCAATCAGATAATTGGACCTTTAGAAAAGACAGTGGGACAATGAAAAAAGCATTTCTTACTTTCTCTGCAACTATCAAATATACACGATTTTGTTTCACTGTCAAATTTGTCATCTGCAGATGATTCCAGTGTGCCAAGTCTAAAATATTTTGTTTGGGAAAAAGTTCACCTTTTACTAAACTGTTTCGAGCTTTCAGGTCAGAAAACTTTTGAAAACATCTCCGAATGCTTTCAGTACGGACAAGTCCTTAATTTCGTGTATCATCGGCTTTCTTCGTACGGATTCGACTTGGACTCGGGTAATCCGTAACAGACGCGGGGAACTAACGTCTATCTACCGATCGATTACGGATAACCTGAGTTTTAGCCGAACAGTACGTTTTTCGACTACAAAAGGCGATCTTACAGGAATCCGCACTAGGGTGACCTATCCTCAATCTTTTGTACGTCTTTAAAGTTACAATGTACATGTTCATGCTGTTAGTACTATGGTATAGATTTGTTATAGTGATTCCATGTGGAGTTGATTAAATATTTGTTTAATCTTATCCAAACATATTTTTTATGGACATGAAAAAAAGTCAAATGAAGATGTTTGTTGATTCTTAAGTCCGTATTTGGCATTTCATATCGATATTTGGTATCTGACGCTTTACTCCGGTCGATCTTAAAAAAACAAATGAAGAGTGGCAATTACAACTGCTCCGAACAATAAATTCGTCCATGGCATGGTAAAATACATTGTGGGAGAAAAAAAAGTACTACTGGTAAACAATATTTTCTCCTTTTTCAAAAATTTTCTCCGACAGAGAATTACACAGGGTAGAAATTCCACGGTATGATTTGTTAACCCGATACCAACGACACAGCTTTAGACCTTTCCAAATTGAAAGCTTTTGTAGGCAACAAAGATGCTTGTCTTTTCAAGGATACAAAAATTGTGGGAAAAGGGGAAAATGCTGATTACCAGCATTTTCTTTGTTGCAAATGGCTTTATCGTTAAATCTCTGGATTGTTGGGTAAAAATTAGTAACGTGAACGCTCTTTGTGCTACGTTTATGTATCCAAGGGTAACAACCTACGTCACAGGAAGTGATATCGGACCCGTGAATTTTCATAACTTATGTCCGCCATATTGAAAAGTAAGTACGATATGAAGATAGAGGCTAGTTTGGGTGGATACAAACGGACTACAAAGACTATCATGTATTTATCAAAGACATTAGATGAAATATTCTGATGTTTTAGACAGGAAGCAGATGTCTATATACACAAACACTTTGACCAAATATCAAAAAGTGATTGGGTTTTAATAATTGGTCGAAGTCTATTCCATCATTATACGTAGTTAACAAAAGCTTTGACAAAAAAAAAGTCCCTAGGCATTGTACGCTTTGGAGGTCTAAAGACTTTTTCAGATAATTTAAAGGAACGATTGGAAAAAAAAACGAAACACGCACACTGACTTTATAACAAGGGTCCGATATCACTACTTGTGACGTCACACTGACGTACGTTGTGAGGGGTGGTATCAGACATTTTAAAGCAGGACATTCTACATTATTAGTTGTACGATCAGGAGGATCGAGGGACTTGGAAACTTGTTCACGGCTGTGGTTAATCATGTCGCCCCGAGCCGAAGGCGAGGTGGCAACATGATTCGCCACAGCCCTGAACAAGTTTTCATGTCCCCTGTCACCTGACAGTAAAATGAATTCATTATACTGTAAAGTTTTACCATTCCAACGTTTGATAAACGGATTTTTTTTAAAGAAAAGGAGTGCACAGACCAAGTAGAATTTCCCTTCTGAATGCCTCAATGAAAACTGAGGTCACCATGGGAACTGACGTCAGCGAAACCTTGGTAATACGTGCTAAAATATGCAGCTTTGCTCCATTATCTCCCACTAGATGGCATTCTATAAATACTCATCTATCTGATATGGGCATCCTGGGTACAGAACCGAACCACTTTCCTACGCGACAACCGTTACTTTGAATAAAAAAAAAAAAAGGTTTACCCAATAAAACGCTACCTCGTGCAATTCACTTAACTATGATCACCAGTTTAGAGAAATCTGTTGCTAAAGCAGGTCTCATTTCTCCTGAAACGTATTGATACGTGAAAGCTATTTTCAACATTGCTACTTTATAGAGCGTAATATTACAGTCAGCCCGCTTTCGGGGCTAGTAGTGATGCGTCATATAAGACAGTCGAATCTTCGAAGAATATGACATTCGCAGACAACGAGCTTTGCGCATTTACAATCTTGACGTAAATATTGATCGATGCCGCCATTTTGTGTTGTTGCGTTGATAGTGTAGTCATGTATACGGGGCTCACGAAAGGGAAAATGCCTAAAGTTACGTTGGTTCTGCCATCTGATATATATGTTCGGGGTATATTATCAATCAGATCAGGACATATTTCTTTGCAGTATAATAATGACCACTGTATAATCTGGATAGCAGATTGTCTTCTTTTTTTCCTCATTATTCTCAAAAGGCCTCTTCTTTAGGGTCTCTAAAACTCTGTATTTATCATAACCGATAAAAAGGTGAACTTTTAGGCGCCACATTGATTTCTCAGAAATTTCAAAGTAGGGAAGTCTACAGGGAGCAAAGTACAGTCTAGGATTGCTTCCCTTTGTTGTTAGTGCCGTTTGCGTAATATGTCAACGTACGGCCTTGACAGAAACTGAAGCACCATGAGTGAGTATTAAATTCAATTAAGTCTTTCACTACTGAAAATGGACTGCAGCACTCGAAAAGGGGTATTTGGACATTTGCGTCAAGCGTCGTCGGCACAGGCTTATCCGAAACGACACTTTCCTTTTTTATGCAATTTTCTGTCTAACGCAAGTCTTCGGAAGGACAAAATCCAATGTAGTCGTAAAGTATCGTCTCGGATCAGCCTGCGCGAAGTGCGCAGGCTGATCCGAGACGATACTTTACGCAAATGTCCGAATGGCCATTTGCACGTGTTGCATTTGATCAATGGCTGCAAGATCAAGACATAGTATGTGCTAGAAAAAAAAACAGTGGACAGTGCAGATCAGCGATCAGACTGCACCTTCTGTGCAGTCTGATCTTGATCTTCACCGTTTACAAAAGCTTCTGGTGTCGTCTAAGACATGTACAGAGTTAAACCTGTCACGAACATGTACACCATATTACATTCATCAAGTTGACGTTGGTTTTTTTTGTCATAATATTTGTAGAAAAGGTGAGATTGTTGTTGTATAAGAAGTTATCATTATGCTGGGTAACCAGCATGTTCTCCTTTCTCCTCAATGCTGTTGGTAAAACTTTAGAGTATAATAAATTAATTTTACGGTCAGGTGACATGGGACATGAAAACTTGTTCAGGGCTGTGGCGAATCATGTCGCCACCTCGCCTTCAGCGGCTCGGACGACATGATTAACCACAGCCGTGAACAACTTTCCAAGTCCCTCCTTCCACCTGATCGTACAACTTATAATGTAAAATTTACTGCTCTAAAATGTACACCATATTACGTTCATCACGTTGACATTTTTTTTTTTTTCTTTTTGTCATAAAATTTATACAAAGGGTGGAATAGTTGTTGCATAAGAAGTTATTATTATGCTGGGTAACCAGCATGTTCTCTTTTTTATCAATTTTTTTTTTTAGCATCATTTCATTTGTCATATGCAAATCATTTCCATTCCGGGTATGTCAAAAAAAGTTCATGTAGGTATATGTCAACCCCAAAGATGCTAAGTACCACACGGTGAACTTTTATGGACACGGCTGATCGAAATCGGACTGCACAAAATGTCCGACATTAGTAGTTGTAGGTCAGGTGGCAGGGGACTTGGAAGCTTGTTGACGGCTGTTGTGAATCATGTCGCCCCGAGCCGAAGTCAGGAAAATTACGCTTAACGCGTTTTGAAGGGTAAAACTTTGCAGTATGATAAATTAGTTGTGCGGTCAGGTGGCAAGGGACTTGGAACCTTGTTCAAGGCTGTGGTAAATCATGTCGCCCCAAGTCGAAGGCCTTGAAAAAGTTTCCAAGTCCCCTGCCACCTAGCCGTACAACGAATTTTTTATACTGCAAAGTTTTACCTTTTCAAGACGCGTTTTAAAGCGAAATTTTCCTGTTTTATAGTCTCACGAATCGAGTATGCTGACGAAATAGAAATTCCCTTCTGAGTGCCCAGTTCAATGAAAACTGAAACTGACGTCACTAACTCGTGCAGTTTGGTGCATAAACGTGCAGTCTGGTGATCGATCGACGGAGCCATTTTGGATGTTGTGTTGCAAGTGTAGTGATGTTTACGGGGCACTCAAAAGGGAAACCGGCTTTACTTGGTTTTTGCCAGGGTACATGATAATCAATCATGTCACGAGAAAATTCTTTGCAGTCAAGTAAAATAATAAAACTTGAAATCGCTATATTTGAATTTTTACTGTTGAGTAGAAATTTTTGTTTCATTTCTTTAGCGGTCTAAGACTTAGTACTTTACAGTACAAATTCATTATCATTTCGTTTCTCGGGTTGACATTTTGGAAAAAGGTGAAAATGAGATCCACGTTACATAAGAAATTACTTTTTTGAACAATCGTGCCAATTTTGAGAAATATAAGGTCTATGAACGAATCTAAAAGAACCTGAAGCACTATAAGTGACCGCTACATTCTATGTACCCATTACGGCATAGTTATCCAATTAACAAGTTTCTCCTATTGACAATGTTTGAAAATGTGACGCACCACGCTAAAAGGGACAATCTGGGAATTCTGTACATCAATTATATGAAAACAGATCAACGATAGTGAAGGTCAGTTAAAGATGATAATCCGAAAATGATTGTATAACAAATTACAATGACCACTTTTCATACAGAAAATGTCATTAAAGCGAAAAGTGACCATCCTGGTCAGCCTCATCTTCGCGAGCCAAGGTTACGATCACTACGTGGATATTAATGTAAAAATCAAGCTCGATCCGCCAAGGGTAGAGTAACGGTAGTTAATCGTCAGCCTTGGCTTGCGAAGATGGGTCAGCCTGTGCAATTCGCGCAGGGCTGACCAGGGTTGACACTTTCACAGTTCCAAGAAGGTCTTTTTGCGTGATGGGTCACAAACAATATACGAGACGTAAAACCAGTTTCCCTTTTGAGTGCTCCGTAAACATCACTATACGTGCAACACAACATCCAAAATGGCGGCGTCAATCGATCACCAGACTGCACATTTATGCACCAAACTGCACGTTTAAGTGATGCCAGTTTCCAGTGACATCAGTTTTCATTGAATTGGGGCACTCAGAAGGGAAATTCAACTTCGTCAGTGTACCCAAATTTTTAAACAAAAAAAAGTAAAATTCGCTTAACAAACGTTGGAATGGTAAAACTTTGCAGTAGGCCTATGATAAATTCGTTGTACGGTCAGGCGGCAGGGGACTTGGAAACATGTTCACGGCTGTGGCCTTTGGCTCGGGGCAACATGATTCACCACGTTTCCAAGTCCCCTGCCACCTAACCGTACAACTAATAATGTCTTCGAACGACCTTGATAGAACCTGAAGCGCCATAAGTGACCATTAGGCTCCAATGACTCGCTACATCACAAACATTCCATCACCGAGTTACTCCTATTGACGATTTTTTAATATTATATTATATGATTAAGCCACGTCCTAGTGAACGGGGGTTTAATTCTTTACTTCACGAGTTTCATCGACCCTGCACGTAAAATCTTTTGAAAAAAATTCTGGTAATCAGCATTTGCACCTTTTCCCATAATGTTTTCTATTCCATCAAAAGTAAAATTCATCATTTCAACAACATTTGAATTGTCGTCTGCAAATGCTGTCAGTTTTGGCATGTCTATTTTTTTTGTTATCTGGTAAAGAGTTAATCCATTTTTGTGATGCATTATATACAGAGCAAGTGACAAACCGTCACTGTAGAGAATTCCGAGTAACACACAATGCATAGTTCCGGTTTTACACTGTGAATTATCACTTAATATGCTACTTTTTTACACCTCTAAAGCAGCGGATCAATTTTTATTCAACAAGATCAAAAATTACTTTACAGTGAAAATAAACGGTTGAGGTTATGCTATTTTTTTTCTACATATTAGGAACCTTTTGGGGAAACAACAGGATACATGTATGTACGGAGCAAAGTTATTGAGATCAGGGTCTGTATTTACCAACCATTCTTAGGAACGTTCTTTGTCTTATTCTGCTAGACGTTCCAAGTTTGAAAGTAATACAACTCCTGATCGGATAAACCTAATGGTTAAGCCAATCAAAAGGTGTGTTACTTTCATGCTTGGAAAAATCTGGGACTAAGACCAATAATGTTCTTGAAAATGGTTGGTGAATACAGACCCTGGTTATTTGTGAGACTACACTATGAAAGCACTGGCACTACCAAGAAAACACATGTAAAGGTGAAATTCCGCGGTGAGAGGTGTGAACCAATATTTACAAACGCACAAAAAACACCATTAAACGAGTTAATCGACGTGTTGCTGTCGAGAGATAATTTGAGACATTGTTGAAGGAGGGGCTAGATATATAGAGGATATTTGGTTTTTATAGATCGAAGTTTATTTCATCGAGTGAACACCATTGGTAATATTTTCAGAGTGGCGCAGACGACGGTGTTCACGAGATGAAATTAATTTCGATTTTTTACCGGAAAAAACTAACAACAAATATTCTATTTATTTTACGCATTTAACCCTTTCTTGGAGTAGCTTTATCAAAATCCAGTACGGTTCTTTTCCGTTATTCCCCGTGGCGTACCCCTCCCGCATAACAACGCATTACAATATTACGTCAAGCGCGAGAAATGTATGGTAAATGAGGTCATATTTCCGTCTGGTTGTGAGGCACGCGCTATTTATCTAGGCAACAAGAACATGAAAATCTGTATTTTCACGGGTCGCACCCGTGTAATATCAAAAAATATTTTCACTGCTATTTCTCGATATCCTACCGGAATGTATGAAATAAAATTACAATATTCATGTAAAGAAATATTTACTTTCCTTTATTTCAGAGTCATGTCTATAGACTATAATAACCTCCATACCGACACAGACAACTCTACCAATGTCAGCCATTTCCCCGACGAAGAGGTCAGTCAACACTATCATATATCTCGATTGGTTCAAACCTACTCCGTACCCTTCGTTTGTACACTTGGACTGGTCTGCAACTCCTTAGCAACGGCGACATTCCTTCAAAAAGGACTCAGACAATATTCTTGTAGTGTTTATTTGACAGCCAGATCGACATCTGACAGCCTGTTCCTGTTAAATCTAGCCGTTATTTACACATGTTCGTCATTCCAGTACAACATCAGTTCTATCCGTGGTGTTTGCAAAGTAGTGGTATTTATGACATATGTCACCGGTTTTATCAGCGTCTGGTTGGTTGTGTTGGTGACATTTGAGAACTTTGTACGAATACAGTATCCATTCGACGTGAAACGGTTGTGTACCACCAAAAATGCTGTGATAGGCATTCTGGGATTGATTTTATCAGCATTCTGTATCAATCACTTCTCCCTGTGGATAAGCAATGAAAATTGTGCGCCGTCATTACAGTTTATGAAAATAACACAAGCCTTTATATACATTGATACTGCATTAACTCTAGTAGTTCCAACTATTCTTCTGACAGGTTTGATTATTGCCATTCTCGTGAAGATAGCGAGAACTCGCGAGAAGCGGGAGAGTATGACGTTAACGACAGTAAACAACAGGCTTTACAGTAAACAAAAACGGAAAAACGAGGTACAGCTTGCCTCCGTCACAAATATGCTACTCGCAACGTCTCTGACATTTCTAATTTTAACAGTACCTAGTCATATAATGAGAATAAAGTTATTGATTAATTATGCGTCAAACGCAAGTAGTCCAAGCATGACAGATGAAGCTGTGCAGGGCCTTGTTCAACTGTTATATTATTTCAGCATGGCTGTGAATCTATTCATATATCTCGTATTTGGTAAAAACTTTCGGAGGATTTTCAAGAAAACGTTCTCTCGAAATAACTCGAAAGATTTCATCACGGATTCTGACAAGGAAATACGTCACGTGACACCATTTTCCCAATCCTATGCAGAAGTGAACTCCGGTAGCGAAGATCTTCGTAACAGAATCGGCATTGGGAACAACAAGACAAACACCGTATGATTATGGATTTACCAAAGTATTTACGATAAAACAATACAATGCAGGGACTTAATACAGTATTTAAGCTCGCAAAGAGAGAAAAACTCATAAATACTCGATGGAAAAGTGTTACAATCAGCAGGCTGCAATGGAAGCAAAACAAACTAAATCAAATACATGTACATATGGCCTTCCTGGGACACTGTATGTACACAAATACACTGATGCACGCAACATTCCAATAGAAAAGAGCTGTGCCATGGCAAAAGGCGGTTTTATGCATCTTTATGGTACGACACTCCAAGCAAGCCATCTTGTGATTTTAGACCCATACATTATTAGTTGTACGGTCAGGTGGCAGGGGACTTGGAAACTTATTCACGGCTGTGGTGAATCATAGCCCCGAGCCAGAGGCGAGGTAGCGACATTATTCGTTAGAGCCATGAACACGTCCACCTGCCACCTTACCGTACACTGAATTTATTACACTGCCAAGTTTTACCATTCAAACGTTCAAGCTAATTTTACCAGTTTTTGATTTGAAAATTGAGTACGCTGACGATGTAGTATTTATTTCCCTTCTGAGTGCCTCAATTCAATGAAAACTGACGTCACTGAGAACTGACGTTTTGCCAGCGTACATGATATATTTGCCTGCGTACATGATATATTTGCTCGAGGCATATTATTTAATCAGATTGCGAGAAATTTCTTTGCAGTTTGATGATCCATGTTGACTAACAATCAGTTGACCAATAACAAAAAGATTCTACTTATATCAGCATATGCAGACTGCATAGTTGACCTGCGTCGACATTTTTTGCTACTGGCCATATCTGCATGTCAAAGAACTAGACTACCTCTAGATACAGTCGATTGTTAGAGGACACGAGTTTCATGGCTCCAAAATTATATGATGACTTCCTTGGTACGAAGCATAAAGGCGATGCATCAAAGCCCTTTGGCCAGAACATAGCTTACATTTATGTTAGATATTATTAGTTGTACGGTCAGGTGGCAGGGGACTTGGAAACTTGTTCACGGCTGTGGTTAATCATGTCGCCCCGAGCCAGAGGCGAGGTGGCAACATGATTCATCACAGCCGTGAACAAGTTTCCAAGTCCCCTGCCACCTGACCGTACAACGAATATTTATTATACCGCAAAGTTTTACCCTTTCAAAGCGGGTTAAGCGAAATTTTCCTGTTTTATAATTTCACGAAACGAGTATGCTGACGAAATAGAAATTTCCTTCTGTGTGCCCCAATTCAATGAAAACTGACATCACTGGAAACTGACGTCACTAAAACATGCAGTTTGGTGCATAAATGCGCAGTCTGGTGATCGATTGACGCCGCCATTTTGGATGATGTATTGCACGTGTAGTGATGTTTACGGGGCACTCAAAAGGGAAACTGGTTTTTGCCAGGGAACATGATATTATGTTCCCGGCATGTTATCCAATCAGATCACGAGAAATGTCTTTGCAATATAATACATTTTCTTGTTTGGATTCAATTGTAGAAACAAAAAATTGAACTCGTGTAACCATAACAACCAGTGTTTCTTTTTTTTTTTTTTTTTTTTTTTTGTTACTGCATTTCAGTATGTTGCTATTGGAGAATTATTTAGATTTAATAGTCAATATCACAACTACTGATGATAAATATGGTATCGTCACTAGTGACGATATAGTTCTAGAATGTTAGCCAGAACTACTTTTTTCTTATGTTGACATCCTATGTTTCCTATGTTGCTCTTACCATGCTTGAGAATTATTGGAATAAAAAATGTTGAATTAGGAATGTATTAAATACTGTAGGACAATCAACTGGTTGTTTGTGATATTAAAAATTTGTCACTAAAATGGAGTTTGATGCGTTTCAAAAAATAGTCCGTCGAACTCGTTTTATTTCAACCGCATTACACCCCATTCAAATCACATGTTTTTATTGTTACACACAACCAGTCGATATTCCTCTATTTATCACTGGTTAATTCTGTACCACAATACAAATGTCACACCTGTCCAAATGGAAAACATTTGTTAAGAACGAATTCATTATTGCTTAAAGGCTGGCCACATTATTCGTCACAGCCGTTTACATGTTTCCAAGTACCCCTGCCACCTGACCATACACGGAATTTATTATACTGTCAAGTTTTACCATTCCAACCTGTGTTAAGCCAAATACCCTTGTTTGGTGGTTTCAATAATTAAGCACGCTGACGAAATATAATTTACCTTCTGAGTGCCCCAATTCAATTAAAACTTACTTTACTGGAAGTGACATCAATGAAACCTTGGAAAAACGTACAGTTTGGTGCATAATTCAAGTCACTGCGATAGACATTCGTCGTATTTTTTTACTGCAACATACATTTAAACAATTTCAAGGTAAGTAACTATGGATTTTAATGATTTTTTGGCAAAATCAAACAACCATTAGATTATCTTTTTAAAGTTATGTAAAATGTGCGAGTTTCGACACTTCACAACTTGTTTGCCTGACGACCTCACATGTATTTGTTTTAGATCATTAGATCAAACGATAATACATGTGAATTTCTATATTCATATATCTTAAAGACAATCCATTATTTCCGTTTTACTGATGACCACCAAGGGAAACTAATAATAATACGTTGCAGTATGCTTGTATTGTGGGTGGCTGGTAACGATCGATCGACGCCTTCATTTTGGATGTTGTGTTGAAAGTGTAGCCATATGTACCAGGGTCCCGAAAGGGAAATTGCTTTTCGTAGATTGTGCAACTGGGGCATAATATCCAATCAAATCACAAGAAATGTCTTTGCAGTATAATAATTCTAGCCGTTTGGTCCTAATCTATGCCGCTGTAACGCAGAAAAATGACCCCCATTACAAAATGACCCCCGGGTCATTTCTCGACGTAGAATAATAACCCATGGGTCATTTCTCTACGTCGAGAAATGACCCATGGGTCATTTCTCGACGTAGAATAATGACCCGGGTCATTTTTCTACGTCGAAAAATGACCTATGGGTCATTCCTCTACGTCGAGAAATGACCCGGGGGTCATTTTGTAATAGGGGTCATTTTTCTGCGTTACACCGCCAAACAGTAAAAAAAAATATATGGTTATCGTCTATGACTCAGTAGGATCGACATTTTCTATCATCATACTCTAGTATGTTACTCATTATTTACTGAAACATGTTTGCAACAAAACAATTTTACATTTTAAAGACAGAAATTTGCAAGTAAAAGACAGTAAAGCCCATTAACTAAGATTAACTACATAGATATGTCGTCGACTATTGAATGTGGACAAGAACCCCGATTCTTCGTTGCCATTTTGATATTTTTGGTCAAATTACTTTACAGATGACGATTTTCTTGAAATTAGATCAATACATCTATAAATTGCCAGTAGAACTTCCACTCTAATTGGTAATGATTCCTCTTTCTTTTCAACGGAAATGATTTATTTTCAGAAATTGTCGGTTTACTTGAAAAACCTCGTAACTACAGCGAAAAACAAGCTGTAGTTACGAGGTTTTTGATGTAAACCAACAAAATGCTTTCTAATGAAAACTGTGAAAAATGATTTATTTTAAGAAATTGTCGGTTTACTTCAAAAACCTCATAACTACAGCGGGAAACAAGCTGTAGTTACGAGGTTTTTGGTGTAAACTGACAAAATGCTATCTAATGAAAACTGTGACTCGTGATTTTTTCAGATGAGTTCCACGATTAACCCTTTTTCTGCTAAATTAATATTAAAAACTATAAGAATATAATTTTTTTTGTTATTTCAAGGTATTTTGGGGAAGCATCTCTGTGTCGGACAGAGTGCTCTCTTATCTTGATCTAGTTTTTTTGCAAAAGGTCCTTGAATTAACCTTAATCAGCAGCCTAGTGGGTCAATAGATCAGTAAACAGGTCTATTTCTAGCAAAGAAATGTACAAGGTAGATAAATATCACCTATCTTTATACAACCAAAGCGACTGAGAATTACCGAAGTCTGGTTCAGACAGATGCAAAATCCACTAAAGCCAAATTGTACACTATTAGTTGTATGGCATCAACGTCTCAACCGTAAAATAACATTTTCTCAGTTTCTGAATATGAAGTTTCCTTTCCGTTTTTATATTTTTTTAAAGATAGACGGCGGAAAGACGCTCTTGGAGAAAATTCTAAACGCACCCGTTCGTTCTTTAACAACATCAAAGGGATTTGTAACCGACAAAATTTATTGTGGTTAAAATGATACGCTTTATCTTTGAATGGTTAGTTGGTCTGAGTTTAAAATATATTAACCTCTGAACTTAACTTTTTGTAAACGATTGTGATATATATATATATCCGGTGTATTGATTTATTATTGTTTGTTTTTGGTCGTTTTGTTGTAAGTTCAAAAAGAAATCGAAACTGAAATTAAAAGTAATCAAAAATATACAAGATCTCCTTTATTTACTATGTTTTCCTCTTTTATTTTTAAACCCCAAGGACAGGAAATTTGCTGGATCATTATCTACGTTGTCGATTGAACCGTTTGCCATAAAGTCCAGAGTTCTATCGTCCATAAAGTAGAAGTTTTATGGTACACAAAGAGTTACAGAACAGCTTTTTACAGTTAACCGTCAATAGCCACAAGAGGGACATTGACCCTAATGCGCTTATCTGACCAAAGCCACCTAGGATACATGTAGGTAAAGCTGATGAGATCGTAGTTGTGGTGATGTATAAAACATGAGTGTAAGTCACCTACTTTTATAACTCTTTCCCAAACGACAAACTTGTTGGACTAGACCAAATTGAAAGCATTTGCAGACGACAATTCAACTCTTGCTGAAAAGAGGATTTCTGTTTATGATAGGGTAGAAAACATTGTGGGAAAAGGAGAAAATGCTGGTTACCAGCATTTTCTCCTTTTCCCACAATGTTTTCAAAAGGCTTCTATTCCTTACTCGCAAAAACCAGAGACTGTTTGGGAAAAGGCTAAAGATATCATCGAGACAAATACTCTGACCAATGTTCATGAGTATCAGACAAGAAATGAGTCTCTATGATTTGCCCTTGTGACGTACTTATTAACCCAGTGTAACATAATTTTACACTTGTTCAAGATATAATCAACAAGAAAACTCTGAAAAAATGTTTATTATTATCAGCCTGACAATATTGCCTCTAGAAGGCACAAAAGATTTTTTCTATGATTTGACCAAGTGACCGACTTTTCTGTGAGGATGTAACCCAATTACCAACTTGTCCTAGATATTATCACTACAAAATTTTTGATGTTACAATATGGTGCTTCAGCACGTATATATTTTCTTCCTTGTCATTCAAAGATAAGGGTTGTTTACATCCGACAAGTCTGGATGACCGACGGATGACCATACATGATGAGTTGGCACTTCAAGTTTGATAGGTTGAACTTATGACGACCGGACAAGGACAAGTCACTGGCTTGGCCGGGGATGTGCTGATGATCCTGACCTAATTATCCAGCTAAACAGTCATGTGACTGGAACTGACCAATCAAGGTGCAAGTTTTGCAGGCTGCATCGCTTCTGGGAGGAGTTAGGTTGGTCAGATGGTTGTCACATGACTGAGATTGGTATATGAACCAAGCGCGCACAGCAGAGGGATCATCTTTGGCTTATATCTTTGACTTGAAACTTCTTAGTGGCTTCACTTTTAATTGACCACGCTAATTTTTGTTTTGGAAATAGAACTTTGGGTGCCATCGATCAGTTTAGGACGAAAGAAATTTAAAGTGTCGAAATCATTGTAAAATAAAATTCAAAAAGAAACTTTACGTTGAGTTATTTATTTGCTGATAAACCGTTCGAAAATCCTGACAAGGACTTAGAAGTACAACACACACGTGTACGCATATAATTTTGGTGCCGTGCCTGCAGATTTTAACCTGTTTTTAACTAACAGTTTAATTTAAAAGAACCTTGGTATCACGGACAACGAAACACAACGCGAAGGATAAAGGGACAAAAGAAGAACAAGACAGATAGACGAGAAAACGAGAAGAAGACATCTCAACAAAGGTACTTTTTAGCTTGTTCTTTTCTAGCCTCTTGTACTTATATTTGTATATTTCTGTTTAGAAAAATGGCAGAGCAACAAATTCAGGCTCTTACAAAAACTTTAAATGAGAATAACCAAATTTTGATGCAAAACTGTCAAAATTTAGACTTGAACTCACGAGTAGTGTCAGATAGTGCTAAGGCTATAGCACACACATTGGAATCCTTTGATCCTAGTCTGGACAGACGGACGGACAGCGGTAGAATACCGTTTAGTATAAAAAACTTCGATGGTAACCCGAGAGACTTTGATTCATGGGTCAAGCAGGTAGAAAAGCATGCCTTTCTCTACGACTGCAACGACAAGCGAAAACAGCTTGTTGCATATCAAACATGCACCGGTTTGGTGTCAGACTACATAAAGAGATATTTAGAGTCTGAGGGGACGAAAACTTGGGCAAATCTAAAGGAAAATTTACAATCAAGGTTTTCGCCTTTTATTGACAAACCGAAGGCGTTCGAACAACTGGTCAATATAAGACAAAAGAAAGATGAAGACGTACAATTCTTCGCCGAGCGATTATTAAGTTTATCAGAAAGGGCTTACCCAGAACGTAACGCGGCGATCGATGAAATTGTAGAGTCTCAGTTACTAACCATATTTTTGTGTGGGTTGGCAGATACGTCAATCCGTGCACAAGTAGAACGAACAATGCCTAAAACATTCGAAGAGGCATATAGAATCGCCCTTCGAGAACAAGGTATCGTGTATCGTTGCGCGATTAGAAATAAGGACAAACCAGACAGACTCGAACTAACGCAGAATAGAGACGAACAGCCCATGGAGGTCGACCACTCCAAAGGCAAAAATTACAAATACTGCAATATATGTAATAAGAGAGGCCATAGGACAAATGAACACGTAGACGGTTATAAGAGAAAACCAAAAGAAATTGAATGTTGGGGTTGTAAACAGAAGGGACATAGACAGTCAAATTGCCCCGCAAAAAACTAGATAAGGTCGAGTATAACGAAGCCGATACTCCGACAAATAAGAGCAACTTAAGAATAAATTTGACCGGAAACCCAAATTCTTGTTTAATTAAAGTTCAAAAGCAAAAAATTAGAAGTCTACTCGATACAGCTAGTGAAGAATAGCAGGTCGCGATAGTTTGGGTAGTTTTATAACTTGTTGTGGACATATCTTCCACATGTGTCAATTTGGCATCTCAACAGTAAATCGGGCACTGTTTTTTTTTTTTTTTTAAAATTGGTTGTATCAATCGAAATGATACTGAAAAGCCAATGACAATGATAAGACTTGTAGATTGCACGTATAGCAAGTATGAGTATAATTCATATTAGGTGGTATGCGACACCTATCTACTGAAAAGGTCTTGAGTTCAGAATATAAGGCAGGTTAAGTACCGTACATTCATGTATTAGACCGTATTTACATAGGTCACCTTGTATCTGAAATAGTATTAAGGATTCTTAATTATTTGTTACAGGTTCAAATAGAGATGGTAGAATGAAGTTGTTAGCTTTAGTATTTGTTTCCCTAGTTAGTTGTACGTGTAGTTTTATGCACGAATCGACATTTTTCCACAAAGTAGGTCAATTTTCGATGTCGAGATCGAAATGGCTCATTTCATTCGTCATTGATTTAGGAGTTTATGAAAACTTTCTCTCAAAATTGTCCCGAGATATTAACAAGGCATCGAGCTTAGCTGATCAATTGGTTATGATGTACCACAAGCCAGCCGATGATAAGTACAAACGCATTTTCATTGACTTAAGGAACGAACTTACAGTTCTAGAGAGCATGCATGTAGACATAGTTACAAGTTTTAACAACTATAAGTTACTCAGAGAACCGCAAAAACGGGTAAAAAGAGGTTTATTCAATTTCATAGGTGATATAATGGGTTCGTTATTTGGAGTCTTAACTGAGGCTGACGTTGAGAAAATTCAAAGAAATGTTAGAAAAATCGCTCAAAATCAAATGGATTTAACACATATCTTAAAGGAATCTATCTCTGTTCTAAATGTAACGAGGCTCGAGGTTAAAGAAAACAGACAAAAAATCAATGAGATAATCGAAACAATCGAACAAATAGAGGATAATATTGTCAATATAACAGGTCAATTACAATCACAGATTAATAGTCTAGAGAAACTTACGGTGTTCACCGCTCAATTGAATTTGATAATAGATAGCATAAAAAATGCAATATCGAGGTCGATGTACTTTTACTTACACTTTCAAATGCAAGTACAGCTGATTACCATGCAACGTTTATCACCCAGCACAATAGCGGCTGATGATTTAAGAAACTTATTGCTGACAATTCAATCACGACTTCCTAAAACTATTAGTCTACCTCATGACCCACGAACGAAATTATTTGAGTATTATAAATTTCTCAAATGCGCCACGTTATTTGAAGATAATCACGTTATCATTACCATTTATGTTCCTTTAGTAGAACTGACACAAAGTTACGAGGTTTTCAAAGCTTATTCGCTTCCGGTTCCATTGATTGGTTCCACTCTTCACAGAAAGAAAGAATTATTAGCGTATTACAAGTTAGAATCTTCGTATCTAGCAATAAACCCTGAACGAACTAAGTACATCCTTTTAAACGATGAACATGCTTACCAATGCATTGATCCAACGTTAAGGATATGTAATGTAAAAGAACCCGTTAGAAATGTCAACGTAGGCAAAAGTTGTATTTTGAGTAATTTTATGGAAGATCAAGCAAAGGTTAAGAAACACTGTGATGTCTGGATGAGACATTCGTTTCTTCCTACTGCAATTTACTTGGCAAACGATGTCTATTTAACTATAACAAAACGAAAATTTAATTTTAATGTCATATGTAATGACGAACGATCGTCAAAGCAAAGAATTCAAATTTACCCACCTTATGGTTTCTTGAACTTACATAGAAACTGTGTAGCAACATCGAGTGCATTTACACTTATGGGTTATTACGAGCGACATTCGATAGAAAATGTGACTAACCCAGCCGCATATATGTTGAAATCATATAATTTTACCAACTTCCGTGTTTGGGATGACATAACTAAACTTGACATAATTCAAAATAACACAATGATGTTACCGAAGAAACTCGACGACTTAGACGAGTTCCCGTTGAACACTTTATTAGATCACTTAGACAATCTAAGACTCATTGAAGAAATGACTTCAACGAAACACTTTCCTATTTGGGGTTATTTGGTTATTATCATTTGTACTGGAATTGCTATTCTTATTCTGATATGTTGTATTTGGAAATACAAGCGTTTATTGCTTGCGAAATTGTTAGGGTGGAATAGTAAAGTTAAGAAAAAGGCTAGAACAAGGGAACAAATAGCTAAATTGCCTAACAACAAACATTGTATTCAAAAAGAAGAATCCAAAGGCGTGATGATAATGTCAACATTACTCGAAGAAGAAGCTCAGGGAGGCATAAACGACGACCTTCACAGCAGCGAGCCATCGAGGAGTCAAGCTCATCCTCTCTTGGACTCGCAGGCTATTGTTGTTAAAGCATAACAAACAAAAGGCACTGAACATTATTGTATAACTCTGTTTTATTTGGTCAGACACTACAAGCCAGCGCTTTGTTTAGTCAAGTACCGACTAGGCACTTCCACATGTAACGTTACCACATATGTGTTTTGAGGATATTAGTACATCAGCTTATAGTACGACACAATTGGTACAACTTATTGGTACAACACAATTGGTACAACGTAGAGGGTACAACATACTGCTACAACACAATTGGTACAGCATACTGGTACAACCTCCTGGTACAACACTATTGGTACAGCTCACTGGTACAACTTACTGGTACAACTTACTGGTACAGCTTATTGGTACAACGTAATTGGTACAACTTACTGGTACAACGTAGATGGTACAACGCTATTGGTACAACGACTGACGAAAACAAATGGACATTGTTATCTACAATAATGAACTTGATTATATTTTCATTTAATGTATTTAATTGTATTTTCATGTATGTTAGGTTGAGGATTATTGTTAACTTAATAATGATGACACACTAATCAATACTTAGATAAAATTCAAAAGAAAAAATGTTGAACTACCTCTTTAAAAGATGTCGTTAGGGAGAGAAATTACATAGACACATAAGTTTAGTGTATATGGTAATTTCCAAATTAGAAAGGGAGGTATGTTACAATATGGTGCTTCAGCACGTATATATTTTCTTCCTTGTCATTCAAAGATAAGGGTTGTTTACATCCGACAAGTCTGGATGACCGACGGATGACCATACATGATGAGTTGGCACTTCAAGTTTGATAGGTTGAACTTATGACGACCGGACAAGGACAAGTCACTGGCTTGGCCGGGGATGTGCTGATGATCCTGACCTAATTATCCAGCTAAACAGTCATGTGACTGGAACTGACCAATCAAGGTGCAAGTTTTGCAGGCTGCATCGCTTCTGGGAGGAGTTAGGTTGGTCAGATGGTTGTCACATGACTGAGATTGGTATATGAACCAAGCGCGCACAGCAGAGGGATCATCTTTGGCTTATATCTTTGACTTGAAACTTCTTAGTGGCTTCACTTTTAATTGACCACGCTAATTTTTGTTTTGGAAATAGAACTTTGGGTGCCATCGATCAGTTTAGGACGAAAGAAATTTAAAGTGTCGAAATCATTGTAAAATAAAATTCAAAAAGAAACTTTACGTTGAGTTATTTATTTGCTGATAAACCGTTCGAAAATCCTGACAAGGACTTAGAAGTACAACATTGACAACGTTTCATATTCATGTGCCGAACTTAAAATGTGGCCTCTAGAGTGCATACAATGATTTTCTTTGATCTGTCCCATTGACTTATTTTTTTATCTGATATTTTCCGATTTCAAACATGTCTGAGATACAATGAGGACAAGTATACGGACCACGTTTCATGAGTATTTTACTGAAAATATGGAAATGTGGCGTTGGACCTACTCACCTACTTTTTGGCGAGATGAGATTCAGTTTTGATATTACCCAGATATTATAACAACAATCATTCTGACCAAGTTTTATGGATATCAGACTGAACACGCGGCCTTCAAAGCCTGCACAAGCTTTTTATAAGATTCGGCTCATTGAAATATTTTAACCATCTGATGTGACCAAATTTCGATCACGTCCGATACATTATCAAGACAAACATAAAACTCCGTTTCATTATTATCTGACTGAAAACGTGGCCTCTAGAGTTTACAGAATGTTTTTTTAAGACTTGCACCAGTTTCCTTTTTCTACCTGATCTGAAGTAACCAAATTTCAAATGTATCCGGGATATCATCAAGACAATCATTCTGGTTGGTTACCTGAGTATCAGACTGAAAATCTAGAATGGCCTCTAGAATGCATGTAAGACTTTTCTTAAATTTGGCCGATTGAACTCCTTTCTGGACCTGATATAAACTTATTACAAATCCGTCCTAGATAATAGCAAGGTAAACATTTTGACCACGTTTCTTATATACAAACCTGAAAATGTGGCCTCTAAAGTACAAACAAGGGTTTTCCTATGCTTTGCCGCATTGACCCTTTTCTTTTTATGATGTGCTCCAATATGATATATGTCTGAGATACGATGAAGATAAACATTGGAACCACTTTTCATGAGTATTTTACTGAAAATGTGACCTCTAGAGTGCACACGAATTTTTCTTTTTTTAAGAATTTTCTAAGATTGACCTAGTGACTTACTTATTCGTCCCAACATGACCCACTTTAGACCTTGTCTGAGATTCTATCAAGACAAAGATGTGATGCAGTTCAAAAGACGTGTCCGAAGGATGAGTTTTTTGGCCGCATTAAACCCCATTCGAGTGACAGATTTCCAATATAAAATACAACCAGTTGATTATCATATTTATTATATTCCTAATTAACCCTTTTTTTATTCTAATAATCGCTAAGAATGGTACAAGCAAATTAGGAAAAAAAACAACACATTCTAAAGCTATATCGTCACTAATGATGATGCCCTATTTATCGTCACTAGTGGTGTTGCTCATTTTGAAATCCCAGTAATTCACTGAAAAAATATAATAAACATGTATAAAATGAACTAACAATTTGTAGACAACAATGTTAATATGTAGTCACCAATCAGAAGCTGGAACAAAAAGAACCACAAGAGCAATATTAAAAATGGATTTCTGAAACCAGACTGCAAAAGAAGGAGATATTAAAGAAAAAACATAAATAGAAATCGGGTATAATGAGAGGGAGAAATCAAATAGTAGTAAAAAGAGACAACGAATTTTTTTTCAATCTTTGGCTGCTTAACAAGCGTGAATGACCTTTCGCAGCATTAGATGAAATCTGACTCTTCCCATGCCTCTTTACCCTTTGCCGGCACCCGCTGGCTCAGTCGGTAGCGTGCAGGACTTGAGAACACGGAGGGTCCAAGGTTCGATCCCTGGCTACGACCCTTGGCTCGATTGATGTTAGTCACTGTAACAGAATTCATTCCTCTCCCACCACTGGCCATTGTTTCGACGATGACCGTGTGGGAAAGCAGTCAGTGGCTTGAAAAGAAAGCTGTGCGAAGTACCGGTAAAAAAACCACAGGAACGCATGGATACATGCACTGGCCGCCGTGATATAACTGAAATAATGTTGAAAAGGGCGTTGAACACATACAATCAATCTTTACCCTTTACGAAGCAATCGCTAGTCCTAATGACCCTGAAAAAGAAGGTTGTTTAAAAAAGTCATTGGAAAAGAAGAAATTCTGGTAATCAGTATGTTCTCGTCTTCCCACAAGGATATTTATTTCACAGTTAGTTCAACTAAACTTTAAATGTCGTATGCAAATTCTTTTAACTTGGACCAGTCTAAATTTTGGGCTGGAAAAAAAGATGGGCGCCGTCTTGCGAGTGATCGCATTTTGTTTGTGCTTTATTCATAGGCGTGCTAAAATGTGATAACATTTTAGGCTGTATTAATCTTGTTGAAGTTGTTTTTATTGATATTCTATATAATTTTTATTTTAAATGGTGAACGTATTTTATCTGACCAATTGAATTTTTTTATATATAAAAAAAAATATGAGTAAATATACAAGTCGATGCCCAAAATTAGATCAAACAAATTTGAGAACCCTTGTTAGAGCCCTAGCTTGCCATTGATATGTTTGATCCTGCATGGCTCAAGAGTATAGGATCCGTAATCATAGGGTGAGCGATTTGTTGGATTCTCATTTGAAGTACTGGATTTTTCCTAGCAGGTTTCATGACAAAGACACGCCAGACCCCTAGTCTAGGACTGATGCATTCCAGGATGTTCGTATGTAAAAGATACGTCTCCTTAATCTGACTGAAATATCATTGAAAAAGGCGTGAAACACTATTCAACCGATGGAAAGCTATTGAAATGTACCTACACATCTTACGTATTATCACCACGTGAACTTTTCAAAAGATGGACAAAAACCCACTAGGCTAGCTCAAGAACCTGTGGGCAGTGAAGCACCCAATTAGGACTATATGAAAATGATAATGATTGTGAAATTAAGGAGTGTTAAGTGATTATAGCTTCATGTTAGAAAAAATGTCACAAATAGAATTTATTTGCACCAACAATACTTTATACGGTCAGGACGCTCGGGGTGACATGATTTACCACAGCCATGAACAAGTTTCCAAGTCTTCCTGCCACCTGACCTTACAACGAATTTATTATACTGCAATTTTATGTATACGGGGCTCCCGAAAGGAAAACTGCTTTTACGCTGATTATGCCAGTGTACATGATATATATGTTTTTGGGAATATTATCCAATCAGATCACGAGATTTTTTTTGCAGTATAACAAAGAACTACCTAAACCCTATCAGCTCCGTGAACAAGTTACCAAGTTCCCCCTTCCACCTGACCGTACAACGAATTTATTATACTACAATTTTATGTATACTGGGCTCCCGAAAGGAAAACTGCTTTTGCGTTGATTGTGTCAGTGTACATGATATATATGTTTGGGGAATATTATCCAATCAGATCATGGGATATTTTGCAGTATAACAAAGAACTACCTTAACCCTATCAGCTCCGTAGACAAAATTAAGGGACTTTTTCGGAAAGCATAGATCAAGACTGAATCTGGGCCCGTATTCACCAACCATTCTTGAGAATATTCTTTGTCTTACTCTCTAAGGTTTTCTAAATTTGTAAGTAACACAACTTCTGATCGGCTAAACCGAATGGTTTAGCCAATCAGAAGTTGTGTTACTTACAAATGTAAAAATTCTGGAGAATAAGACAACGTACATAAGAATGGCGGGTGAATACAGGCCCAGTGGACCGCACGGAACGTTCAGTATAACTTTGGGTCTGTAGTGTCTGCTTATTTAGTGAAGCTTATGAAGTAACAAAAAATCTTGACCTGTTAGTGAATTTTATAGTTATTTAACATCAAAAGACATTTTTGTGGGTGTGTGTGTCAAAAGAATGTTTAAAAGGCGAGAGGTAACTGGATTTGACATATTTCCTTTAGAGAGTAACCAAAACGATATACCGTCGGTTTACTTCAAAAACCTCGTAATTGCCGCTTGAAACGAGCAGTAGTTAAGAGATTTTTTTAAGAAAATCGACGATACTCGTACAAGAGAAAATTTCCTCATTCAGAAGCACCGAAGAGAATATGAATTTGCCCAGAGTCAGTATCAGTTTTATCTGACAGTCCTTTAACTGCATCAAAACCCATTCGAGTGTGAGATTTTTTATATCACACATAACCAGTTGATAATCCTATTTATCATATCCCTAATTCACCTTACTTTATTCTAATAATTATCAAGAATTGCACAATATGAGCAATACCGGAAAAAGTAGTTCCGGTGTAAT
This sequence comes from Tridacna crocea, assembly GCA_943736015.1. Classification (NCBI taxonomy): domain Eukaryota; kingdom Metazoa; phylum Mollusca; class Bivalvia; order Cardiida; family Cardiidae; genus Tridacna; species Tridacna crocea. The sequence continues at coordinate 43,077,555 of OX031068.1, read as the reverse complement.
GCACAGAAATCACCATCCCCTACAAATTGACCCATGGGTCATTTCACTACGCAGAAAAATGACCTGGTTCATCATTCTACGTAGAGAAATTATCCCAGAGGGTCATTTTTCTACGTAGAATGATGGCCCGGGTCATTTGTTTGCATAGTAACATTTCTCTTCGTAGAATTATGACCCGGGTCATTCCTCTATTAGTGAAAAGACCCATGGGTCATTTTGTTGGTGAATGTCATTTCTCTGCATTACACCGGCAAGCAGTCTAAAACTCTGCCGTAATCACCATCACTGGTGGTGTTATGTACTGTGAAATCCCATTGATTTACTGATAGGGATATAATAAATATAGATTACATATGATAAGTCATAAAAATAAACAATCGTGGTCCTATACTGCGGGGGACATAGTAACGAAAGATTAGATTTTTATGCTGAAATGCACTGGCTTTTCTAGATTCCAAGTGTTTTAAAGGTGGCCCTTCAGATTTTATGACGAAAATTTAACAAATATGCTAAAAATTATTTTTTATCCAGTCAAAGCCTTTTAATTTTCATTCATAAAACCTGAGTAGTCGAAAACCATCCAAAAACAAGAGAAATTAGAGATTTACTACGGCCCTGATCAACACTGACGGGAAACACGGTCTATTTTATGAGCAACTCGCTCATTCACATACCGAAATACACAGACGAAGCTTCAAACATAGCGTCCTAAGAAGACATTATGTAAAATAATTACATGTTTGTTATGTTATGGAAATTAAGCATTATTAGTCACGTGCCAGTCACTGGACATTCCCACAATGCTTTTTTTTTATTTTTGGCGCGAAATCTAAAAATACCTTAAGAGGCTACGTAGCCTTTTAAGGCAACACCATCGAAAATTCTTTTTTTTTTTTATTTTATTATTCCTAGTTATTGATGATTTGTATTGTGTTGGTTTTTTTTTACACATAAATTTCAGTGATATATATATTTTCTAATTTGGTGAAATGTGAAAAATCTAAATACCCACCTTTAAAGTTGATAACGTTTCCTAGGGAGGTGTCAGTAATGTTTTACCGAGGTAAATAATGGGTGTCAGGAAAACGTTTGAAACATGAATCTGTGTGAAACTAAATTCATTTGTAAACGCGGTAAGAATAATTTATTGACATCTTTACAGCATCCCTGGTTTGGTATAATGCAGCACACAGATTGGACTGATGCCTTCTTACTGTTGTTTATAAATAGCCACACCGGAAAAGAAAACAGACCTCGAATTAAACGAGCCTCAAATGACAACATTTCGTAGGTTTACCTAAAAAACCTCGTAACTACAGCTTGTAACAAGCTGTAGTTACGAGGTTTTCGAAGTAAACCGACGATTTTTTCTTTTAAGAACATGTTAAATTTGAAACGATAGATGTAGAAATAGGGAAAAATTAATTGTGATTTTTAAAACAATTTATTTTAATGCTTTTCCATCAGGATAAAAACAAGTACAACAATCAAGACGATAATGTTCCTTGAACAAAAGTAATAATAATGATAATAAAATGTAATAAAAACAAGATTTTTATGAAGCGAACAGTAATAACCATTTTGATTATTGTTTCAAGATCTTATAAAAATCATGAGCGGGAACAGATACCTTTTCATTCAGCCTATTCACAAAAAGTGTGTAAAATTAAAGACCCAGTAAAGGTCAAAATATCAAAGCAGTTTGCATGATACTTTCAGCGTATGAATTTAGAAGATTCCATGTAAAAATATGGAAAATAGCGTAAAAATGACAGTCTGTTATCGTGTAGTTGGGCCATGTGCTAGTCGCTGGCAAAAAAAAAGTTTTAAAATCAGGTAAAAAGCATACAAAAGGCACACCTGCCTTCCAGGTTTCAATTTTGTTTTAAAATTAATTTTTCTTTCAGCGACTAACACTTGGACTGATCTTACAATGACAGACTGTCATCTTCACAATAATTTCCATACTTTGAAGTGGAATACTGTAATTTTTAATGCATTTAAACACTGCTTTGTTTACCCTTGGCCTTGTTTGTAACTTTAATTTTCTGAAGAGATTATGGGGGCTGTTAAACTTTTTCACTATCTAAGGTGACTTTCTAGAGCTTTTGCAGACACTATAGATCAAGATCAGACTGCACAGAACGTGCAATCTGATCTTTGATCTACACTTTCCCCTCCCTGCTGTAAAATTTCGACCAAAGACAACTCCAATTGAAAAAAGGTGGAATTTATCTAAGTTGGTGGCGAGAGCGTTAAGGTAAGACCTGTGTAATGAAAAAGAGCTATTTCCACTAAAATATCATCATGCAAAATTAGCTATAATTAAAAATGAATATTAGTGAACTACTTTCATCTTTTCAATTTTTCCATTTTTTCCTTCTTTGAATTATGATTTATAAATCTAAAACCGCTACATTCTCAATTCAACAATAGATAATAACTACCTCCCTTTTTAAAAAACAAACAAAAGTATCAAAAAATAGTTTCAAGATAGACATAAACGGAACTTCTGATCCGTTAGAAATGTGCAAAAATATTACTTCTGCATAAATCCTTATTTATCCTTATTTAAAAACCAGTTAGAATTTTTGCCAAATGTTCACCGGAAGTGCATTACACAGGTCCTACTTAAGCAAAATCTTAACCGTCAGCCTCATTCACACATAACCTTCATGAAACTATGATGCGAAATCTAAGAATAACTTAAGAGGCTATGGAGCCTATGGAGACCAGTCCTGTAAATTTATTGTCTCCCTTGCCAGATAAAGACTAAGGGTAACCGAATTACAGACGTGCCCTTTCACCTGAATTCCTTTGTTTCTATCCTTTGTTTCCCTGAGAATGTTGCGATAAATATAATAACGACTTATGATATATGTATATAAGGTTCCCATGTAATTCAAATCAAAGTTTGTTCTTTATTATCAGGTTCTACGTATATGTCGATATGTAAACCAATCTTACTAGATTTACTTGAAAAAATTATCTCAAGAACATAACTGTTCAGTGAAGGAACATCAAGGATAAAAACCAAGTAATTCACATATCAGGATCAATACGCTACTTTACATCTTAAACGGGAAATAAATGAAGAATTGTCCTCGTTAAGAAAATACCGCTGAAAGAATAATTTTAATCTTTTCTCCTTTTTTATTGATGGTTTCTAAGTTATCGCTATACTGATTTCAATGATGAATCATTATTGGAATTTGAGAGCTTATAAAAATTTGAATAATTCCCCCCTCAAACCCGCCATAAGAACTCCATAAAAGCTAGATTGCCGACTCCATTTATTTTTCAGCGGAAGAATTAAAGACTGCGAAATTCGAAATTATACACCTCTTAGAATGATTTATTCGACTTGACGAGGCGTAGAAAAACTGATGTCCGTCTTCACGAAAAAAACTCTTTACCCTCAAGCCTTTCTCAATCAACAAAATTTGATACTTTTCAACCAACATTTCTTCCTTTTTCTCACATTTTTTTTTTTTTTCAAGTGTTTTTGTTCCGAGTTGTTAAAATTTTGGTTTTTTTTTTTGGTAAAGGGTTCAGTGGAAAATAGTCGAGGGAATTATTTAACTAGATACAGCACAGAAGATATTTAACTAGATACAGCACAGAAGATATTTAACTAGATACAGCACAGAAGATATTTGATAAGGTTTTGTTCGTGCAATAACTGTTTACTTTTTACACGAAAAGAAAAGTCAAGTGAAAATTTTAAAGAAACGCTAAATTAAATGACTAAAAACAGGGCCCGTATTCACCAACCATTCTTAAGAATGTTCTTTGTCTTATTCTCCAGAATTTTCTATATTTGTAAGTAACACAACTTCTGATTGGCTAAACCATTCGGTTTAGCCAATCAGAAGTTGTGTTACTTACAACTTCAGAAAACCTTAGAGAATAAGATAAAGAATATTCTCAAGAATGGTTGGTGAATACGGGCCCAGAACTTAATATTGCAATGGCATTTTTTCCCTTTGCAGTTTTTAAACTAGGTGCCAACACTCGGCCGCATTTGCTTTTAGTTAAAACTCTTATTCGAAAAAAGGGGCTAAAATGTGTAAAAATAGTTTGATTTTTACCTGTCCCTATTGTGTGGTTTCCAACATGAATCGCAAGCTCTGCTCTATAAACACTGTGAAACGAAAGCGTGGTAAAATGTACGTCATTCTATATAGAGTGACATCATTTTGTAAGTCGCCTGTGGCTGTTCCATGCCTTCGCCCTCCGATATTTTCATCAATGAAGGTCACTTGATGTAAACAAGGAGCAATGAAAATACTTAAAGACCATCAACGATATTAATTGTTTAGATTGAGGCAACGTTGGAAGCATATGTCAGTGTTACTAACAAACATACGTAAATCAAGTACCTCTTCTTGTTGAAGGTTAGTTCAAAATACTGGTAGTGGGTGGAGTATTATTCAGAGCATTCGAAGTAGCTGCGACTCATGTGATTCACAATGCATTCTTTTTATTTTTTGTCATTTTAAAGTGGGAAAATAATTATTATAACAGTAAAAAGGTACCTTTTTGTATTGTGCTTGGTGCCTATTTTTTATTAAAATTTTGAATCTTTTGATATTTAATGACAGTGGGGTTTTGTTTTGATAAATCAGTGGATTTGTCTTAAATAACCAATTGCCACATAGCCTAAATTTTCAACGACTCTGGGGAAGAAATCTTTTGGAAATTGGAAACATTGATTAAAATCGCATGAACGATGAAAAAGTTGAAATTGTTAAAATTTTGGTGGGAATAAATTCTTTAAAGACATTTTCCCCAGATTTATCTAAAAATAAAGTAAGTTATTCAAATGCAATGAAAAGGAGGAAAAAAATTTAGTGGCTTTTTTGTACATTTAACGCGACAAGACAAAATTGCAGATTATCAGAATAAACTGCATTTGAAAATAGAGGAGAATCATTATTCAAATCTGATTCGGGAAGACTGGAAACCATTGTGGAAAATGGAGAAATGCCTGAAACAAGCATTTTCTGCTTTTCCAACAATGTATCCAAAAGGTTTCTTCCCTAGAGTCGTTGAAAATTTAGGCTATGTGGCAAGGGGTTAAAGACGTTTTTGTTTCAATTTATATAGAAATAAAATGATGTTATTCCAGGACCCTGCTTATAAAAATGTCATTATTTCTTTATTTCAGGATTAAAACAGACACGAATAAAAATGAATTCAATGTGAGGTGATTATGTATATACATTTAAAGACGATCACATTCAACTTCATTTGAGAATTAACCTTCGACCAAACAAATCTAAGTTTTTACGACACCGAGAAAGAAGGCCTTTGAAACCAATGCTGAAGAAGGAGAAAATGCTAGTCAAGGATATGCTCATTTTACATAGAACATTTTATTTACCTTTCCGGAAGCAAACCTATAAGTTTTAGTCGTATTTTAACCCTTTACCCCTTAAGTCATTTCTGTGGTATCTCTAATTGACCCTAAATAACAGCAAGGATGAAGCTGTTTCTTCTGTGTATATGACACCTTTTGATAGCATAGAAAACATTGTGGCAAAAGGTGAAATTGCTCGTCACGAGCAATTTCACCTTTTGCCACAATGTTTTCCAAAGGCTCCTACAAGCAATGCGTAGAAATGAGTATCTGTGGAGTAAAGGGTTGATTGTCGTCTAGAAATGCTTTGAATTTGGACAAGTCATGTGTGGTAGAGATTTAACTAGAGCGACTTCCCTATTCTTTATCGAGCCCATTCTTCTTGACACTTCCTTTATGTACAGCATGCTGTTCAAGCTGTACTTACTCTTTCGATGGCTATAAAGGTCATCCACTGAAACTGAGATTCTCATTTAAAGGCTTCATCCTTCAAGCAGATGGTGCAGATCCAAGACTTTTTGTGATCGCCAAAGATCAAGATCAGACTGCACAGAACGTGCAGTCTGATCTTTGTCTTTGTCTACCACAAAATGCTTTATTTTCTTCTATAGTAATAATAGGGTTAAGCAAGCTCCTAATGGATATTCAAAATGTGGTCGCTAAAGACCGGTGCTTGCATTATCAAGGTACATTCTTGCATAGATTATTATTGGGACTTAACCCTTATCCTTATCCTGCTGTGTGAGTTAAACGATATCTTAAAGTGGAGAGTAGAAACTCAAGAGTTGCTATTTCAAAATTAATTTTTATGGGAGAAATATCTCCTTCGCGGACAGTGTAGATCAAAGATCAGACTGCACGTTTTGTGCAGTATGATCTTGATCTACACTGTCCGCTAAAGGTCAGTGAGTCGCGATTAGCAGCCAAAGGATTAATATACGGTCGCTTTATACAGGTGCTTGCTTTTTGCATGTACCGGTATTTTAAACAACCTGCCTCCTCTACACAATACGCACTTTCTTTACTCTTTACAGACGACAAATTTTAAACTTGACGATATCGTTGACAGCATAAGCAGAAGACAAAATAAAAATGTTTGAAAATACAGGATTATTCTACAAAAGATTTGAAAATGCTGTTGAAAAAGAGAAAACACGGTGTTAAGCAGTACTTTCTCCATTTCCTAAAATATTTCCAAACACCTTTTTCGTTAGGGTCGTGAAAACCTGAGATTTTTTTATGAAAAAGGTTAAGCAACCACCCGCGGGACACTCAAAGATTTACTTACTTCTCTTGGTACAGATACGAAGCAATATATTTGGGTCCCTTGCCCCACCCCCGGGAGCGCAACAGTATTTATACTTAACTCTTTACCAAATGACAAAATTTTGGACTAGTCCAAATTAAAAGCATAGGCAGACAACATAATAAACGTGACTGAAAAATTCGAATTTGGTTTGGGAAGGGTAGAAAACATTGTGGGAAAAGGAGAAAATGCTGGTTACCAGCATTTTCTCCTTTTCCCACAATGTTTTCAAAAGACTTCTTTCTTAGGGTCGTTAAAAGTCGGGATTGTGTGGTAAAGGGTTAAAACATGTTGCTTGCTTTAAACTGATCGCCTCGGTGACAGCTTAAACTACTGATTTCTCCCGTGAAAAAGAGACAACTCCCACGCTTTTCAATAAACGATTCTAAAACAATTTTATGAACCGATTTCAGTGTAAATATAGAGGATATTTTTTTTTCCAGTGAAAGATCGAAATTTATTTCATCGAGTGAACACCACCGGTAATATTTTCACGAGTGGCGCAAGCTTTTAACCCTTTCTGGGAGGAGTTTTATCAAAAAGAAATCCAGTACAGTTCATTTCCGTTATTCCCCGTGGCGTACACCTCCCGCATAGCAATGTATTACCATATTATGTCAAGCGCGAGAAATGTAAGGTATATGACGTCATATTTCCCATCTGGTTGTGAGGCACGTGCAATTTACCTAGGCAATAAGAACGTGAAAATCGGTATTTTCACTGGTGGTACCAGTGTAAGATCGAAAAATATTTTCACTGCTATTTCTCGATATCCTACCGGAAAGCATGAAATAAAGATCCATTATTAACTGATGACTTGCTTAGTGCCATGGACTACGAAGATGTATTTTGCCCCCTTTTGCGAGAACATAGCTAATTTATATGTGGCTAGGTCCTAATAATGCCAATTTCCTACATGCATGTCTCTCTTTTTACAGTGTCTGTCTGCCATAGATCACAATTCCAGAATAATATTCGCTTTATAGACATGCTTTTATATGGAAACTATCCCCTTTCAGAGCTTACGTACTCTAAATGGATTTTGAAATTTATACTTTGCTAACAGCTGACGTCATCAGGTAAATAAGTGGTTGTGTGAGAATTATCCTTATGGGATGGCGGAAGAACATGGAAAATCCATATAAATCGTATTAATGTCCGTATACCTTATCCTGCAAACCACTAGAGAATCGGCTGCGGTCCTGTCCCCGTTGGTCTATCTCGTTCATTGTCTGTTTTTTTTATCTATCTATCTCTCTCTCTCTCTCTCGTGTGTATATTTGCCTTTCCCCCTGTCCGTCCCTCTGTTCGTCTTTCTGTCATGTCTGTCTGCTCTCTGCCTTTTTGTCTATCTTTCGACCCATCCATACGCCTTTCGGTCCTCAATAACAAAAAGGCAGTACAAATATGAGCCCTACTCGGTGAAATGGGGGCTTAATGCATCTCAATCATCCATGGTATTAAGCAAGCCGTCACATACTTACAGATCCGAATCAGCCACTTCTTTTAACAACCGACTTAAATATGACGTAGACTGGTCTTTGTACATGTAGAAAATTGAGCAACAGGGAAACATATCGAGCAAGGTCAGCCTGCGCGGACTGCGCAGGCTGACCTGGACCGATATTTTTCGCTGATGTATTAAGCTCCCTTTTCACAGAGCATAGCTCAAATATTAAAAAAAGAAAGTAAACTTTTCACCTTCTCAAAATGATCAAATGTCTAGATGAAAAGAAGGGGATAAAAATCTAGACATACGGTATCAAAACCGCAAAGTATATAGATTGGCAATTGAAAATGACTGCTGAACTGAATTTGCCTTTGATATGTAATATAACAACAAATTATGTTGTTCGTTTGTTTTTAAGCTATTGGTACTTCTGCTGCAGTATTTTCTTGCATAAGGATTCAAATTAATGATATTCATAAAAAACGCTAGATCCGGCTTCCCGTTGAGACAGTCGATACAGTCTTATGAACAGAGTCCGTCACACAGAAACAAATAAACATTTGCATAGCTGAAATAGAACCGCATCTGGAGGTATTTGAATCAATGGCGGACAAGATCCTCGATTTCGGGGATTACAAGACCAATACCATAACCACTTAGTCAAAGAGATATCTTCCCAACGCAGTGGTCAGGTATTGTATTTAAATTGGGACGAAGCTATGCATGAAGGAGTGATCTCCCGTAACAACAGAGTCTGACCTTAGTATTTGATCTCTTTGGTCAGCACTATCAATTTGGTCAGCACTAGAACTTTGGTCAGCACTAGAACTATGATCAGCACATTGGTCAGCACTGTCTGCTATGATACATGTATTAGAAAAAACAGCCGTACGCTGGCAGATTTTGATAGTTTATTCATTACTCTATGCATTTTCTCCCGCCAGATGGCATTCTACAAATACTCGTCTATCTAATTTGGGCATCCTGGGTACAGAATAGGACTACTTTTCTACGCAACAATCGTTATTTTGAATTTCAAACTAAAATAAAGGTTAAGTCAATAAAACGCTACTTGGTGCGATTCATTCAGCTATGATCAGCGGTTAAGAGAAATCTGGAGCTAAAACAGGCCTGATTTTTCCTCAAACGTATTGATAAACGCCATTTCTACACTGCTACTTTATAGCGCGTATAACTGCAATCCATCCAATATCTGGAAGTGTGATGCGTCATATAAGACGGGTCGAATCTTCGAAGAATATGACATGCGCACACAACGTTCATCTATGTAATGATTTTTCGGCGTAGGTGAACGTGCCGACAGTTGACCTGCATTTTGGTACTGATAACAAACGAATAAATAGAAGTTCGTGATTGGTCGAAAATGTGGACATTTTTACCTAAAACCGTCTGCCTATTTGCTGGTACATTTACCCTGTCAACCTTTATTGAGGATGTTTTTCGTTTGTATTTTCTTTTTTCTTTCCTTTTGTTATTTTCCTTTATCATTGAAATATGTCCATTTCGTTAAGTTAGCACTCTCTGACAACAGATTAGGATAGGAATAAAGAGAGATGGGTCAGACAGACAAACGGACGGACGGACAGACAGACGGACAAACAGACAGGTCTAAATCTGCCGTTACCAATTATCACACAAAATCTTGAGATTTAATGACAGTAATGAGACCTTAAAGGGCCCTAGATTTTTTTAAAGAACCCTTGAGATACCTCTTAGCGAAAGAATCATTCCGAAAACAGCCAGTGTTTCCTCTCAGACTTTACTCCTACCAAATGAGCGCCATATAGAGGGAGTGGTGTTGATTTCAAAATTGAGATAAAAATGATTATTCTCAGCTATACCCTATGTTTATGGGTACTCATTAGAATCGTCTCATCGAGACGATTCTAATGAGTACCCATAACATAGGGTTTAGCAGAGAAATAATGAATTTATAATTCCATCACTCCCTCTCATCCAGAGCTAAGCTTTGTACCAACATTCAGTCAATGTACGAATGTCTTGTTATGGGGTCATAAACGTGTTATAATCTTGTCGGAACTCTTCCGGAAAATTGTATATCCGTTACCGTGGAAACCGGAACCATGGAGACCGTTCTAATTAGGTCCGGCTATAAAACTATCACATAAAAAAATCCTTGCTTCCCAAAAACTGTCATATGTCACGCCGCCCCATCGTCTCGTCGTCTTATTGTTTGTCTAATTGATGTCTTGATTTTTCAGATCATTCACAAATGTCTTCTAAATTTTGAAGTTTTTCACTCACGAACCTCGGAACACGTGACTTTGTACACAGCGCATGCTCAATCTGTTTACTACACGACAGAATTTTAGACCCTCCTAAATGCGATGCATTTTTCATTATCTCCCGCTAGATGGCATTCTACAAATACACATCTAACTAATTTGGACATTCTGGGTACAGAACCGGACCACTTTTCTACGCGACAACCTTTAATTCGAATTTCAATCTAAAAATAAACGTTCACTCGATAAAACGCTACCTGGTGAAATTCATTTAGATATGATCAGCAGTTTAGAGAAATCTGGAGCTAAAACAGGCTTGATTTTTCCTCAAACGTATTGGTAAAAGACATTTTCTGTATTGCTACTTCATAGCGCGTACAATACTACAATCTCCCCGATATCGGGGAGAATGATGCGTCATATAAGACAGGTCGAATCGTCGAAGAATATGACATGCGCAGACAACGATGCATTTTTAAACGGCCGATTAGATATGAATAAAATGATGGGTTTCTTCATTAAAAGCCTATATGCAACATGCAATATGCTGTCTTTCATAGGGTGGAAAACATCTTTGGAAAAGGAGAAAATGCTGGTATCCAAATGTTTTCCAAAGGCTTCTTTCTCAGTGTCTTTAACAGTCGGCATTGTGAGGTAAAGGCTTTAAGATCCATTTCCACTGGTCAATTTATTAATCGGTGTAGCAATGTAACACATTTTAAAACCACACATGATACATGCCACATATATATTTAGGGTGAATCTTTTAGGGTGATCCCTAGCAAATTTTGAGTTTTATATATTACCGTTTGAGTTTTTTGCATAGCAACAGCTTTTAGGGTCATAAGACCGCTAGTCTGTTGCCATGAGTGACACGGGTCGAAATATAAACAAAAGACCGTAGAGACGCCAAATGTATTGTCCAAGAGAATTCTGTTGGTTTTATATTATAAACAATACAAAATTCGTAAACAGTTTGTCAAATATTACAATGTTGAAATGAACCACAAATTCCTAAAATACCAATTTAACGTTTTCTAGTTTCCAATAATCAGAACTTTCTTCTTTCTGAAATATGTCTCTCAACAAATAGACAGAACAAGATTTTATCCATGAGGTTCAACATATACAGTTTATTTCATCAGCTTGTGGTTAATATGGGGAAATATTTGCCAAAAAAAGGAAAGGTATGAGAAAATAACGACTGCCGTAAGTTATTTTCGCACGAGTTATTTTCGCGGACTTTTCCTTTTTAAGGCAAGCTGATGAAATACATCATATATATCATATTTCATCTGATTATTTTGTCACCGAATGCCACTTTTAAAACTAGTGATCTCAAGTCAATAAACCAACTTTCAGTCGGAGGAAAATATTCACTGTGACTGGGAAATAATCCCCCCCAGCTTAAATTACATCATTTCTTTACACATAAAATTTCTAAAAATAGTACAAGTACATTTCTAAAAATAGTAAAAGTACAAACAAAAAATGTGCATTAAAGGGTTAAAATGTTGAATATTTTACTTATTGTGGCGGCACTATATCTTTATTCGGTTTTGTAAAGTGCCTTTGGTGGCAGCCATATGTTGTTGTTGTTGTTGTTGTTGTTGTCTTAAATTCCTCCGTTTCTCTGTTCGGAGAACCTCAGAATGCACTCAGTTGTGAATCTGTAGTTGAGTATCTGTGTTTTCGGAATAGAGGTTTTTCAATTTCAATATCACTAATTCTATGTACGTCACACTATTTACGCCACAAATCGCGTTGCATGCCTATAAACGTCGCGCAGGATTTTATAGTTTGTGCTAAACATAAATATAGATTAAGTAGGAATTTGTTTTTATACTATTTCCGCCAAATTACTGATGGATAGTAGTCCTTAAGGCATATTGAACTGGTTCCATGCTTTGTTTTAACATCCATCTATATCTACTGTACTTTGATTACAGATCGGGGTCCATATGAACTTTTTTATTTATTAGTGGGATTTTTTTTTTAATATATAACATATTGTACTTTCATTGTTAGATGGATAAAAACCCGGATCGTAGACATATCAGCATTTTCCTTTCGAAAAATAATAATAAATAAAGATCCATTTCGAAAAATAAGTCACGTGATAAAAAAATTATCTGTCACAAATTTTCGAAGCCGCCATTTTAAGTATATCTTACCCTGGAAAAGGTTAAGAGATATTTTCAAGCTCTTTGACCCTAGAGCACCCTATGTGGTACTTGTGACCACCGTTATATTTTTGTTCTAGTGTTGTATGGATTGTAGAAATATTGTTTTCCTATCGCGATCGTGTTTTTAAGGCCAGCTAACTGTAACTAGGTCAATGTTACAGCGCCTGACATGACTGGTATCATACCACCCCTCTAGTCTATACAGATATAATAAGAACTTCATTCAAGTCTTTATTATATCTATAAAGCTATAAAGAGGGATTGTAATGTATGATACCAGACATATGTGTTAGAGTGTCAGATTTAGCACAATCTGATAACAGACTTTTTCTTTCGTTAATGTATGGTAATTCATTGCCGACAAATATTTGTTTGTGTAGACAAAATCTTACAAGGACGACGATTTTCTCCACATATGCAAATACTGGATGTTATACGTGACAAAATCAGTCACAATGTGATTCCCACTGAGCTGTTAAACGATCACGTGATTTTCATAAACAGTTTAACGCGGCCCAATGCGTTGTGCCCTGTTACAGACATAGGTGGTTTGCGGCGCCATTGATGTTCAGCATCAATATTTTCTTGTATTTCCTGTAAAAGCTTTTCAAAATACAACACAATAAAACAATAGGGCCATGATGGCCCTGTATCGCTCCACTGGCTTTTTAACCCTTTACCACACAAATTGAAGTATTCATGACCATGAAAAAGAGGTCCTTCAAAAACAATGAACACTGTCAGGCAGTACAAGCAGGTTAATTCATTAGCATGAAAGGTAAAATCCTTGGAAAAATAAGCTCAATGATAAAAACCTTACTCTGAATTTATTATTCAACTCATGTGAGCATAACTATTAGCATCAAAATGAATCACACTTCCTGAAAACACAATATTTTCAAAAAACTTAATGCCTAGCACCAATCATGTATCACTGCAGTTTGATAATCAAGGGAGGTAAGTAATAACAAACTATAGCTTTCATAAAAAGAGTTATTTACCTTGATTAATGTTTAAATTGAAGTGACTATACATGTATTTTGAAGCCCATGTTAAACTTGTGATCCCTGGAATGGAGCCAGTTTTGACCCCAGACCTACAATATGAAACTAGAATATGTGGTTATAAACAAGAAGATTGTTTTATCTTGCCCAATAAAAAGCACTGTAAAACAAGTTTGCTCAATAAAAGGCCCTGTAAAATATGTGACCCATGAGACAGGTTTATCAAGTTTTCACTATAAAAGCCAATGTAAAACTTGTGACCCCTGGAGTGGGGTCAAACTTGACCCCCAAAGTTAAAATTTGGGCCCTCTTGGTAGAGGCCCATTAGATAAAGCTACATGCAAAATTTGGTAGCCCTAGGCCTTATGGCTATGTACGAGTAGATTATTAAAGTTTCCCTATGTAAGCCAGAGTAAAACTTGTGACTCCCTGGGATGGCCCTAAATTTGACCCCAGGGCTATAATTTGGGCACCCTTGGTAGAGACGCCCTAGATAAAGCAACATGTAAAATTTGATAGCCCTAGCCCTTATAGCTACATGTAGGTGCGTCAATATTTTGAAAGGTTTCCCTATATAAAACTTGTTACCCCCCGGGGCAGGGCCAAATTTGACCCCTGGGCTATAATTTGGACACCCTTGGTAGAGGTCCACTAGATAAAGCTACATGCCAAATTTGGTAGCCCTAAGCCCTATGGCTAGGTCGAAGAAGAATTTTAAAGTTCTTGCTATATAAGCCCATGTAAAACTTGTTACACCCAGGGCGAGGCCAATTTTGAATTTGGACACTCTTGGTAGAGGTTCACTTGATAAAGCTACATACCAAATTTGGTGGCCTTAGGCCCTATACCTAGGTAGAAGAGCAATTTTGATGTGCTCCCTAAATAAGCCCATGTAAAACTTGTGACCCCCGGGGCAGGGCCAATTTTGACCCCAGGGCTATAATTTGAAAACAGTTGGTAGAGGTCTACTAGATAAAGCTACATGCCGAATTTTGTAGCCCTAGGCCTTTTGGTTTCAGACAAGAAGATTTTCAAAGATTTTCAAAATTTTTCAGTTTTGTTGCCATAGCAACCAGAGTTTTTGAAGGAATTAAATTCTTTCAAAAAATTCTGAAGAGGACCATGGCAGGATCATTTCTGTGAAGTTTCATCATAATTGGATGGGTAGTTTCAGAGAGGAAGATGTTTTAAAAAAAAAAGTTAATACACGGACGGACACACGACAGGCCATGACATGAGCCTGCTGGCCTTCTGCAATTGGAGCTAAAAACGAACCAAGAATGACAGAATAGCATTTATGTTTATTAGAGTAATTGAAGCCTATCTGACCTTTAACTTATAAATCTAATACAAACAACAGAACTTGAGACATGTTTTAACCCTTTACTACACAATCCTGCCTCTTAACCCATACCACTCCATCCCTACTTTTGACGACCCTGAGAAAGAAGCCTTTAGAAAACATCGTGGGAAAAGGAGAAAATGCTGGTAACAGGTTTGAGAGTATATAAAAATAAAAGCATATTAAAGGCTGGCTGGTCATGATATAAAAAGCACTTCAGGCCTGCTAACAGCCTGCAAGCATTTCTAAACTGCCTCTGATAAAAATCTCTTAAAGAAACACTTCAACAAGTCACAGAGGAACTAAAATATGTCAGACATGTTCCCACAAAAGACGGCTTAACTCATTACCAAACAACAGAATTTTAGGTTTGTCCAAATGGAAAGCATTTGCAGACGACAAAATAAACTTGACTGAAAATTTGGAATTTGTTTTGTGATGGGAAGAAAACCCTTGTGAAGGGTAGAAAACATTGTGGGAAAAGGAGAAAATGCAGTATTTTCTGGTTACCAGCATTTTCTCCTTTTCCCACAATGTTTTCTAAAGGCTACTTTCTCAGGGTTGTCAAAAGTAAGGATTAATCGGTATTGGGTTAACCCATTACCAAACAACAAAATTTTAGACTGGTCCAAATTGAAAGCATTTGCAGACGACAAAATAAATGTGACTAAAAATTATGAATTTGTTTTGTGAAGGGTAAAAAACATTGTGGGAAAAGGAGAAAATGCTGGTTACCAGCTTTTTCTCCTTTTCCCACAATGTTTTCTAAAGGCTCCTTTCTCAGGGTCGTCAAAAGTAGGGATTGTGTGGTAATCGGTTAATGCATCTCTGTGATACAAAATCCTTAGCAAAGTCATCACCTGATTATGCTTCCAGAAAAATCAAATTCATGTAATCAATCAAATGGATCAGGAATTAGAACGGTCCTTGGACCTGCATTAAGTTTACCATTAGCAAAAAGTTTTCGCCCATGTCAGCCTGCCCGGACTGCTCAGGCTGACATGGGTCAATACTTTCGCAGATTGATTAATCCATCATTTCATAAAATATAGTTCACATGTATTTGAGCATTAACCGACTTTGACCAATAATAGATTATCCCATACCAAATAAGCCCATGTTAACTCTTTACCAAACAATCCCAACTTAACGACAGTAAGAAAGAAAGCTTTTTAAAACATTGTTGGAAAAGGAGAAAATGTTGATAACCAGCATTTTCTACCCTTTCCGAATCAATTTCAATTTTTGAGTCACATCTATTTTGTCGTCTGCAATCGCTTTGAATTTGGATGAGTCCAAAAAAATTTCGTTCGGTAAAGAGTTAAATAACCTTGAAGAAGTAAGCTTTTGAAAATATAATGGGAAAAGGAGAAAATGCAGGTGATTTCTCCTTTCACCACGATGTTTTCAAAAGCCTTTTTTTCCAGGTTTGAGATTGTTTGTTGTAGGGTTAAATGTGAGCTGTTTATGTTTATTACTTTTACAGCAAGCCAAATTTGTTTATATTAGGAAGATGAGCTCTAATCCAAGATGCCATGATTCTAACACTTTCGTCATCTATCACATATTTCTGTATAAAAGGATGAGCCAATAATTCTGTCTTTGAAATTCTCTGTTCAGGCACTTTCTGTAAACAGCTTGCTACCAAATGAATGAACTCTCTTGTAAAATGACTTTCAGGTAAAACTGGAGGTGTGCCCTCGGTGATGGAATGACACAGTTGAGCTGGGTTGACTTCCGTTTTTAATTCTTTAAATGGAAACTGCCCAGTCGCAAGTTCATACAGTGTTATACCCAGGCTCCATATCTCTGAGGGAACACCATAATGTTCTGCTTTTATTCTTTCAGGTGACATATAAGCGTTCGTTCCGACATAAGTCATGGCTATAGACTGCACAAGCTGGGTACTGACTCCAAAATCACAAAGTTTAACATCGCCGAGGGTGTTCACCAAAATGTTAGAAGGTTTGATATCTCTATGTAGAATTTTTTGTTCCCACATATAAATCAATCCTTGGACTAGGCGAAAAGACATTCTTCCAAGAATTTCCTCTGGAATCTGCCCATACCTGTCCAGTGATCCACCATCCATGAATTCTGTACAGATAGAAATCCTGTTCTCAATGAAAAATGCTCCATAGAAGCAGATGATAGCGGGCGAATGACATCTGTACAATATTTCTAGTTCCAGTAATATTTTTTTTTGTACCTCAATATCAACATCAAGTTCTATTTGTTTCACGGCCATTTGTCTCTGTGTTGGTCGATGGAATGCCTTATAAACCTGCCCACCATTACCTTTACCAATCACTTCTATTTGCTGTAAATCTTGAGCCATTATGTTACCACATGTCAAAATTTCTTTAATACTTTTGGCTGCAGCAGCACTCGTCCTTGTACCCGCTTGTGTAGAATGCGTTTGTTGTACTGGAACTGAGTTTTGTGGAACATTTTGTGCTCGGTTTAAAATACTGCTTTCCTGTTTTGGCTGCTGATTCAGCCTCCTCAATCCAGGCTGAGAGTATTTAGAAGTTTTTATTTTGAGGTCATGAATATTTCTATCTTTTGGTGTTTTACCCAGTCTAGGATAAATAATGATTGGTTCTATCAGTCCCTGTACAATGTCCGTCTCTGACAGCTCACAATAAAACATTTCAAACATGGCTCGTAGTTCATCATCACTTCGCACTGTGATCCTCTCGCCGTCGGAATCGTCATACTGGAAAGCTGATGTATTGGAGTCGGGAAGTATCTGGGAAATAACCTCTAACGCCTGATGAAAGGTGATCTCGCCAGGCTGAACTAACCAATCAATATCCTGTTGTTCTGTACGTATTCGAAGCGTAAACTGAGGTAAAGTATTCATGCTGTCAAGTAACCTGGTTAAAACGTCATTTACCCTTCATCTTACCGGTAATCAGGAAAGCAATAGAAACTCCTAAGAACTTTGTTTAGGACATGCGTTTCGTATTTCTCCTAACTTTGTCAGACTACTGTTGAGCAAAAATTAAATTTTGTAAAAAGCATCTTTTCTCCATTTCCATGATCATAAAAATATGATTTATATTTCATAAAATGTAAATAAGAAGGCTCTTAAGCCAAAATATAGGATTAATTAATTACGAATCTATCACCAACAAATATAATATCCAAGATGGCTGCGCCGGCCTATGGACCGATCATTTCACCAACTCATTATGATCCTTCATTTAAAGGTAGCCAATGAAATTGTATTTTGAGCCCTTGGTCAACTTCATTGTTTGTGTTATAGTTAGAGTTTGACATAATAATCCCTACGAGGATATGCTTTCGGCAATTAGACATTGTTTTTTGCGTAGTTTTCATTGGGTGGAAGAAGATTCGGCCCCAAGAAGATTCGGCCCTAAGCCAAAAGTTGAGAAGATTCGGACCAAAGAAGATTCGGCCAACTTTGGAGAAGATTCAGCCCGACTGAGAAGTAGATTTGGTCCAAATTTTAGATGATGTGCATTGTGTTGATGTTGATCTTTTCATTTAATCACAGGAATTTGACATTCTATAACCAAAATAAATGATAAAATATGAAAAAAAAATCTCCCCTATATAATATAAACACAAGGAATGCAATGTCTCGATTGCTGTCGCTAGCACCCGACAGCCTTTCCCAACCAAAATCACCCATTAAACAAACATTGATCGTAATCTCCTTTAGTCTAGCGATAGACAACACAATAATGTACCTGCGACATCCGGCGATACCTCAGTAGAAACCTTTCAACTGGAGATAACCGTCATGTTTTACAGCTTTATCAGAAAATTTTGATTTGTTTGGGAGGCCATTCGCTGACGTCGCAGCAATAGCCAGGAAGCGTATTTTCGTATTACTTATTACTATTATTTTTTTCATTTTTAAGATATTTTTGGATATCACATGATACTAAAGATTTTTCTAGAAGTAACTAACTAAAGCATTTGAGCGCATCCCTTGTTAAAGAAAAGATATCTGACTTTTGTGAATACTGAAATCCCCCATCAAGGGAGGTAACTCTATAAACTTAAGCCGTATTGGACCGTTCTTGGGAATCACATGACATCAGCGAATTTTCAAATTAACATTTGGCTAATACATCCTACCTTGTATATTTAGCTGGCCAAAATGTCCCTGACCAAAACATCCTACATATGTTTACCACAGTGACAGCTTCATCAGGTACCTTCAGTAACACCTGTCTTTGTCTATGTTTAAAAAAAAAAACGCAGTTATTGGCAACCTTGTCATCTCATCAAAACCTCAAAAGTTTAAAAAAGAATGAAAACAAAGTATCAAAAGTATGTGTTTAATGTTATTAAAACCTCCAGCTCATTTAACATTCGGGCTGAATCTTCTCAAAAACAGGATAAAAATAACCAATCTTCATCCTACGATAAATGGTTACAAAAGAATGTGCTAAGTTAATTTACTATATTCTGCAAAACTTCTATGAAACATAATGTTTACAGTGATGTTTAAAGAAAGAATTCTATCATCTCTTTAGATATTTCCCTAGAAAAATTATAAAACATCGTGGACCGAATCTTCCCAACTTTAGGGCCTAATCTTCATCTTTAAAATTGCTGGTCCGCCTTGGGCTGAATCCTCTTGGGTCCGAATCTTCTGACATCCGTAAAGATCAACATTTTCTCTTTTACCAAACACTTTTTCATCATGGTCTGACTGTCACTTAACGGAATTGTTTGGTAGAGATTAAAAGTACTGCAACAAGCAAGCAACTGGTTATCAAATGATGATGTAATTAGTGAGTGTGTATAATTATTTTCCGAGTTTACAAATCTAAAGTGCCCTCAAATATCAAGAAGGCCCAAATTTTGTTTCAGTGATTGTTTTTACATGAGATGATCCTTGTTACCCCATAGCTTCATCCTATATAAAAATCAATACTTAACAACTGCGTTGGGGAGAATTCTCTTTAGCTCGGTGATTAAGGTGTTGGTCTTTTAAAATCTTGAAAAAAACTGGGATCTGTTTTGCAAGGGTTGGCATCCCACCTTGTGCAGCTTGTTTTTCAGCTAGACATTTGTTGCAAACTGCTATGTTCGTAAGATGAGGATTATGAACTTTATATGAGTAAAAAAACATTGTGGGAAAAGGAGAAAAGGCTGCTTACCAGCATTTTCTCCTTTTCCTACAATGTTTTCAGAAAGCTTATTTCTCTGGGATTGTTTGGTAAAGGTTTTAGCTACACCTAGTTGGTGGTCAGCAAATAATTTCATTATGGACAAGTCCACAGTTTGGTCTTTTTGTCAATCAATGATTTTATTACAGTTGATATCCAGCTTCATCAACCCTTGCTGTCCAGAGGGGCAACACCTTCAGATGTTCGTCTTGATATGTCCAGTCTCTGTTTTCAGTTAGAGACCCTCTGTAAGAAAGAAATCATGCAGGTAACATTTTATAGTTTCACAGATTTTTCATGACTTAATTTTTTTTTCGGCAAATTTGGCCCTCTATGACCTGATATTGAAGCCTTTAAGTTTACCCTTTAACTCTTTACAACACCCAAGTTTTAACAACTTTGAAGAAAAACCTATTGAAAACATTAATATGGGAAAATGAAGAAAAACCTTTTGAAAACATTATGGTAAAAGGAAAAAAAGGCTGGCAACCAGCATTTTCTCCTTTTCCCACAATGTCTTCTGCCCTGTCCGAAACAAGTTCTATTTTTTGAGTCACATTAATTTTGTCGCCTGCATATGCTTCCAAACTGGACTACTCTAAAATTTTGTTGTCTGGTAAGGAGTTAAACATTACCTGCCTAATACAAGCCCTAGTCACTTGTAGAAGTTTTTGACCTGAAAGTAATCTCTGGAGTCATAAAGGTGTTTATATTTTTATGCTGATTATTGTTCCTGACATGGTATATAACACAATGTTTTACGAACATGAAAGTTTGCAAAAAATGCATAGCTCAAAAAGAAACTTCCCCTGGCAGGATTCATTTGCAGATAAGATCTTTGTTAACAGCAGTTTAACTCATTACCAAATGACAAAATTTTATGTATGTCGAAATTGAAAACATTTGCAGATGAAAAAATAAAAGTGACTGAAAATTTGAAATTTGTTTTGTGAAGGATAGAAAACATTGTGGGAAAAGGAGAAAATGCTGGTTACCAGCATTTTCTCCTTTTCCCACGATGTTTCTAAAGGCTTCTTTTTCAGGGGCGTCAAAAGTAGGGATTGTGTGGTAATGGGTTAACTCATTACCAAGTGACAAAATTTTAATTCAGTTACATGTCTTTTGTTGTCTGCAACTGTTTCAAATTGGATTAGTCATAAACTTTGTCGTCTGGTAGAGGGTTAGATATGAAAAGATTACACTCTATATTTACAGCAATCTGGTGTGGAACATGGTCATGTTAGTAACTCCTTTATAGACAGAGGTAAATTGAAAAAAACTTTTATTTTAACCTTTACCAAATAATCTCATGTTTAATAATCCTGGGAAAGAAGCCTTTCAAAACATTGTCATTTTTAAGAAAAGGTTATTTCTAAACTGAAACATTACAATAACATTGTAGGAAATACGGGATTTTCTTGATATGAATAGCTGCTTTTTTTTCCTCTGCATTTATTCCCAAAGCTGTCAAGTACTGTACATATTTGTTAATAATGGAAAAATAAATTGTGCACTTTGAAAAAAGGAAGATGAAGACCGCTTTGCTAAAATTTGGTATGTATGTGTGAAACATGCACCCTTTTGTGTGAACCAAGCCTTCAAAAAACTAGCCTAGGCTGTTGAATAGTTGCTTACCAGTTTTGTTTCTTGCAATGTTTCTTGCAAATTTTCTCGAAGAGTTGTCTGCCCTTACAAAAACATATATTCTGTTATTTCATTCATAGACAGCAAAAATTTTCATTTTGACAAAGTCTTTAGGGTTTTTATTTCATCTTGCAAAGACTGAATGATCCTTAAATGAATTAAAACTTTAAGAAGAAAGAAGAATAAAATGGCTGAATGCAGGTTTCCGGGCTATCCAGAGATGTAGATTCCTACCAGATAGAGAGTATGGAGTTGGTAGATCCAATGAGATTCTTGTTGGCGGCTGAGATGGTGCTCTTGGCAGGCTCGGGGTCAGTGCGGATTTGAGTGTGTGAGAATCTTACCCCCCGTTCACACATAGACGCCGTTTCTACTACGATCAAAGCGTGGCCGAAAACGTGGCCGATCGTGACAAATCGCAGGAGAAACGTAGTGAAGTCTTCATAAGCGCAGTATGATCGTGGTAGGGTCTTCATGATCGGGAAGCTCTACGCTCTCGCCACGCTTATTTTGAACATGCTCAAAGCAAGCGTAGCGGGATCGTGGCCAACAATAATCAGGGTAAAGTCGTAAAAAGAGCGTAGTAGAAACGCCGTAATCGTACAAGCAGCGTAGAAACATCGTAGAGAGATCTTTATGATCGTAGTAAAAGCACAGTAAAAGCGCAGTACAACCGGGAACATATCGAGTACGCTCCTACAACGTTCCCATTACGTTCTTACTACGTTCCCACTACGATATCTCTACGTTCCTGACGATCCTACGAAGACCTACCATGATCTTACGCCGACCATACCACGACCTATCAGCCAGCAGTTTGTTTTTATAGCGCTGATATTTGACCAATCATCATCTGTCAGCTACATATAAAGGGCGGCACTATACTTCATGGCTGGCCAACTAAAAATTACTAATAGTCTTTCGGATGAGACATTAAAACCGAGGTCCCGTGTGACGGTGCTACACACCGAGCACGTTAAAGAACCAGGCGGAATTCTCAGTAGTTTCGTCCTGTATCCTTGCACTATCCCCCGTAACAACTAACCGTCTTCTGGGGGCGTCGCTCAGATGGGCAACCGGTAGCGACGATAAATAAACGAAAATAATCAATCAATCATGATCATTTGCAGTTGAGACTTCGAACTTTGCACATCTTGTGACAGTTGCAAAAATTGAAAATGCCCCGTAAACCCCGTAGTAAATGCCGTGAAAAATCTGCACTTGCAAGCTCTCTGACTCAAGACCTTGAAAATCCTGCAGCAGAAAATCCTGAGGCCGAAAAAGAGCTATACGAGCCTTCGACCGTTCAAGCTGGTGCCTTTCCTTCAACAGAAACTCCTCAGCCTGATGATCCTGCTATTGTTTGGAAAGAAGTGAAAAATAATGTTTGAAACCCAAGATATATATACATCATCGCCAAAATCATACTAGAAGCGTACTACAAGCGTGATATGATCGGCACCACCGTAGCGATATCGTCGTACAGTCTTTTAGGTCTGCGTAGAGTCGTAGTGTGATCTTGAATGTCGTAGCGGCAGCGTAGAATAAACGCAGTGAATGCGGCCTCTGTTCGGCAACGGTCTGCGTAGCATCGTAGTAGAAACGTGTCAGCAGCGCGTTGGACGTGGGAGCATCGTAGCACGGTCGTAATGAAGACCATAATTTGCTAAATTGCTCGATTTGGTCGCCGATCGGCCCCGATCCGCCATAATCCAATACTTTTCCAGATCATGGCTTGATCGGGATGATCGTCCTAAAGTCGCAGCTCTGTGTGAACGGGGGGTTAGTTGAAGTGGTTGGCTTCGGGAATCTCTTTATTTAATTGTATGTCCCTGATATGTTCCTAAGTCCAAATTTTGTTCTGATGTAGAGTTTCCCCACATATATTTGAGGGATTTGTTGCATGTTAAGGGGTAGACAACATTCTTGATTGTACAATGTCCTCTTAATTTGCAATGGTGAAAATCTCAGGGAGAGTTACAATGGTAAGTGGCCAGAAGCTGAGTATCGCCCTTTTGATGGAGGAGTTTTCCTTGTCAAATGTTGAAACTACTGGTAGAACTTCCCTTCCTCCTGTGAGCATGTCTTTAGTTAGAACTTGCTTCGGACTGAAGTACGATCTGTCGAGGTAGCTTGTTCTGCTTTGGTAGTGGAGTGGTAGTGTTACGGGAGACCACTCCTTCCTGCATGGCTTACTCCCGATTTAAATACTATACCTGTCTACTGCGTCAGAGAGATATCTCTTTGGCTCAGTGGTTAGGGTATTGGTCTTGTGTCCGGGAGTTCCGGAGTTCGAATCCCGCTCCGACCCTTATTTCTGCCATGCATTTATTCATTTGTTTCTTTGTTACGGACTTCGTTCGTAAGATGGGGGCTTGTCCGGGATTGGCCATTGAGCTATTAATCCCATTTGTTGTCCAAAATTGGACTTCCTGCCTAATAAGGCTTTGAGTCATCAATAAATGATGACTTTAAGAGGGGGTGTGTTACGGGAGACCACTCCTTCCTGCATGGCTTACTCCCGATTTAAATACAATACCTGTCTACTGTGTCAGAGAGATATCTCTTTGGCTCAGTGGTTAGGGTATTGGTCTTGTGTCCGGGAGTTCCGGAGTTCGAATCCCGCTCCGACCCTTATTTCTGCCATGCATTTATTCATTTGTTTCTTTGTTACGGACTTCGTTCGTAAGAGTAGTGATTCTACTAAGTAGTGCGCTGATTCAATCAGGATCTGGTTCCATCGTGTTTGGAGTTCTGGGTCCTGAATTTTAAATTGGAGCTTCATTGAAAGTCCTCTGTGTACAGTATTGCTCTGTTTGCAAGCTAAGAAGTATCAACTACATGTTGAGATTTAATGTACATGTATTAGGACAGGCTCTTACTGGTTTCTCTGTGAAGGGCAATGTTGTGGCATTGATCTCAAGAGTGTGTCTAAGCTTGAGGGTTGGAGGGAGCATCTCTTGATTCTAGGTTGATCTATGTTGCTTAAGGTTGCCTGAGCACAGTAGAGGTGCTGTTTGAGAGGGAGGCAAGGATGAGATTGCTCATAGTGGAGCTGGTGCTAAAAGCACTCCTGGTATTACTCAAGGTGGTGAGCAAGCATGACCAGTGCTCTCTGCTAAAGGAAGACAAAGAAGAAAATATTGGCTAGAAAGAGACCAGACGGGTTGTGCCTGTTGCTTGACTGGACTCTGGTGACATGCTACCAGGACTGTTGGTGGGGTTTGGGTCCCGATGCTGAGCAAGGAAGCAAGTCTCCTGTACGAGTTAAGCTAATAGCCTTGCTAATCTGTGGAGACATGCTTCTTGGCATGTCAGTATCTGTGACATCATTAGACCTGAGAGACATGCTTCTGTCTTTGTTGTGTCGGGGTATGTTACCAGGGAGCATGTCTTCAGGAGGAGACATGCTTTGGTCCATAGGTCTTCTTGGATTTGCTTATTGCACTGGGCATACTATCCCTGACCGGTTTTGTTCTCTAGTTAGAACTCTTCAGAGATGTAACGAAGCTATGATTAGCTTCTTTGGTAGTTGGTGGATAGATTTATGGCTGGTATATATGTACTAAGTGGTGTCGGTTGGTGCTGGTGTTTCTATTGATAACTCCATAAGAGTGATGGTGCCGGTCTGGGCTATTTTTAGCCAAGTGGTGCCAGTTGATGCCTGTAAGAGCTGAATTTGACTTTTATGTAACTTGTGGAGTGTTCATGTGGAGCTATAATGGGGGAGACTATATCAGCCATGGATGAGCTACATTTGAGAAATATAAATTACATGTCTGTCAGTGATTATTGACAAAAATTTATATTTGCATAAAGAAATCAAAGCAATGTTTATGGTGTTACTGCACATATGCATTATTGGATGTTGGTGGTTATGTGCAGGTGCTTGCTCACCACCTCAATTGAGAAATCCCACACATACCGGGAGTACGTCTAGCACCAGCTCCACTATGAGCAATCTCATCCTTGCCTCCCTCTCTAGCAGCACCTGCACTGTGCTGAGGTAACCTTAAACATCTTAGATCAACCTAGATTCAGGGGATGCTCCCCCTTCCTCAAGATTAGACACAATCTTGAAATTAATGCCACAGCATAACCCATCACAGAGAAACTAGTAAGAGCCTGTCCAATTACATGTACATTAAATCTTAACAACCAGTTGATACTTCTTAGCTTGCTAACAGAGCAATATTGCACCCAGAGGAGTTCTACCAACAGTTTTAACATTTGACAAGGAAAACTCTTCCATCAAACGCGCGATATTCAGCTTCTGGCCACTTAACATTGTAACTCTGCCTGAGAATTTCCAGATTGCAAATTAAGTGGACACTGTACAACCAAGGCAACAAATGTCTCAGATATATATGTCATGTGGGGAAACTCTACATAAGTTCAAAATTAGGAATAAGGAATACATCAGGGACATATGCCTAAATAAAGACACTCCCGTAACCAACCGCTTCAACTAAGATTCTCACACACTCAAATCTGAACTGACCCCGAGTCTGCCAAGAGCACCATCTCAGGCGCCAATAAGAATCTCATTGGATCTATCAACTCCATACTCTCTATCTGGTAGGGATCTACATCTCTGGATAGCCAGGAAACCTGCATTCAGCCATTTCATTCTTGTTAGCCTTTTCTGTTTCCAGACTATCTGGGATGTGATGTTAAAACTGATGTTGTCAATGGACAACTGAATACCCCCACCTTCTGGGATGATAAAGAAATCCTGCTAATAGACAAATCTAGTCTGTAACGCCTATGAACGTCATTTTCGTCAACGATGTTGGCAACATCACCTGCATGTAACAACTAACGTTGGATAATGCAGTGTGCAGTAAATACCATAAACCATGCTTTGATTTCTTTATGCAAATATAAATTTTCTCAAAAATCACTGATATGATTTATATTTCTCAATTGTCACTCATCCATGGCTGATATAGTCTCCCCCATTTTAGCTCCACAAGTTACATAAAAGCCAAATTCAGCTTTTACAGGCATCAACTGGCTCCACTTGGCTGAAAATAACCCAGACTGGCACCATCGCTCTATTGCTCATATTGAGTTATTAATAGAAACACCAGCACCAACGGGCACCACTTACTATATTTATACCAGCCATAAATCTATCCACCAACTACCAAAGAAGCTAATCATAGCTTCGTTACATCTCTGAAGAGTTCTAACTAGAGAACAAAACCGGTCAGGGATAGTATGCCCAGTGCAATAAGCAAATCCAAGAAGACCACATGGACCAAAGCATGTCTCCTCCTGAAGACATGCTCCCTGGTAACATACCCCGACACAACAAAGACAGAAGCATGTCTCTCAGGTCTAATGATGACACAGATACTGACATGCCAAGAAGCATGTCTCCACAGATTAGCAAGGCTATTAGCTTGATTCATACAGGAGACTTGCTTCCTTGCTCGGCATCAGGACCCGAACCCCACCAACAGTCCTGGTAGCATGTCACCAGAGTCCAGTCAAGCAACAGGCACAGCCCATCTGGTCTCTTTCCAGCCAATATTTTCTACTTCGAATAAAAACTTATAATTCAGGATTAAAGGGTGTAGCAGTATATTTACGAAATAATCTTCTTTGTATTGTGGTTTATCGTTCAATAAACCACAGTTGTGAGTTAAGAGGCACAAAAAATAATCTACAAGGGCGATAGCCTCATAACTCACAATGTAGTTTATTGAATGATAAACCACCAAAGAAAGATGATTATTTCGATTCTAACATGACCAACTCTTATTGAGAGACTATGAACAGAAAACAAGTTCATACTTAGAAAAATGATGCAAATTCAGATTATACTTGTATTTCATTGAATAACTTTCTTACTTTATAGAGAATGGCGTCAGTCAATGTAATTTGACGTAACTCTATGTGGAATGTTGCAGATTTTAAAACACTTTTGTTGCACTATGTTTTAAGAGCCCAATTCACATGTCATGTTAGAATTCTAATCGTATGAACTTTATATTTTTCAGCCACAGTAGTGTATGACAGAATGTTACATTTAATGGCTAAAGTCCCTGTTGAATATCAAGACTGCCTGGTTAGTATTGTCTTTGTCATTTTCCGGTTAAACCTTTACCATGCAATCCAGAGTTTTGACCAAAAAAAAAAAAAAAAACACTATTGAAAACTATGTGGGAAAAGGAGAAAATAACTAGCATTTTCTCCTTTCCCCACAATGTCTTCACGGACATGTTCTACAGTTTGACCAATACCAAATTTGTTGCATGCATTATACTTTCAATTTTGATAAATCTAAAATTTTGTCGTTTGGTAAAATGTTAACCTCCACCAATCAGCCAAATAATAATTTGTCGAATGAATAATTTGTTTTAACTGTTTCCCAGATAATCTAGTAAACATTATGGGAAAAGGAGAAAATGCTGGTTATCAGCATTTTCTCCTTTTCCCACAATATTTTCAAAAAGGTCTACTTTTTAGAGTTGTTAAACTTGGGACTGTGTGATAATGGGTCAAATTAAGGTTATAGCCAAGGGGCAGAATTTTGCAAACTAATGTTCACAACAATGTATTCATGGCTATTAAGGTAGTGGACCCGTAATACTTCTAGGGCAGCATGGCATAAAATTTCTTGACAATTGATAAAGATAGATTTATACAGATATAATACTTCTGCACATTTTTAACTGACCAGAAATTTCTTTGATGTCTATCTTGAAATTATTCGTTGATACTACTGTTTGTTTTCAGAAAAGGGAGGTAATTATCATTATTCTTTTGTAATGAGAATATAGTGATTTTAGATAATTCTAGGAAGGACAAAAAGGAAAAATTGGCTTAGCAAATTTCCTAGGATAATATTATAGTGGAAATAGCTTTTTTCTATTACAGTTCCACTACGTTAAAGGGACTCTTTTTAGAGTAAATTGCAACATAGTTTTCTTTTTCCATTGTACATCATAAATTAATGATGTATTCTTGAAAGTACGCAAAAATTGCAGCCAGAGGAGCACTTCATGCCCTCAAGTTTAAGTTTTTTTAAATCTGAATGGATCCGATTATGGTCTACAACCTCTCAGTCTCGCTTTAACCCATTACCACACAATCCGCACTTTTGACGCCCCTGAGAAAGAAGCCTTTAGAAAACATTGTGGGAAAAGGAGAAAACGCTGGTAACCAGCATTTTCTCCTTTTCTCACAATGTTTTCTACCCTTCACAGAACAAATTTCAAATTTTCAGTCACTTCTATTTTGTCGTCTGCAAATGCTTTCAATTTGGACAAGTCTGTAATATCGTCGTTTGGTAATGAGTTAAAAGACAGGAGCTGCCAAGATTGGCCGAATAGCTTCTGTGAAAACGTTGATGTCACATGATATTTACTAATGAGTTAGTGAGTCTACGCCGCCGAACTCTGATATTAAAAGACAGAAGCCGCCGAGAATGGCCAAATAGCTTTTACATAAACATTGATATTTACTAATGAGCCATAGACTAAATGTGAAGCATGAAACCTTGTTTTGTATGATAACGTTGAGGTTGCAATATATCTATTCAATATTTCTTTTTCAGAAATACCTAGAATGGCAAGGCTTGGATGGCTTATTCCCAAGAAGCGTGGCATATTTACGAAATCCTCATAACTTTTCTTTTGACACCAATAAAACAGCTACAGACAGTGAGTTCAACTATTGATTCATTAACACTTTATCAGCTGAATAAACAAACCACAACTTTCAAATTGATGGTAAAAAAAAAACAAAATTAGCCATGTCAAAGGTATTTTTTGGGGAAAAATATCTCCTAATTGGACAGTGTAGATCCAAGATCAGACTGCACATTCTGTATAGTCTGATCTTGGTCTACACTGTCCACAACAGGTTGTAGGGAAATGCTTAGCAACCAAAGGGTAAAATGGGTTTTTAAAACACTTTCAGCATCATTTTGGTGATATTAGAGCAGCAACTTGTTCAATTTTAACTTTCATGGGTTTCAGAGTGTCCAGCCGAAAGACCTACTCATGAAAATCTAGCACTTCAAGTGTTGATCCAAGCTCTTGGTTAACCCTTTACCAGACAATCCCTGGTTTTTACAATCCGGAGATAGAGGCCTTTTGAAAACATTGTGGAAAAAAGGAGAAAATGCTGGTAACCAGCATTTTCTCCTTTTACCACAATGTTTTCTACCCTGCTGGAAACAAATTTCGATTTTTGAGTTAAGTTAATTTTGTTGTCTGCAAGTGATTTTAATTTGGACTAGTCTAACATTTTGTGGTTTGGTAAAGAGTTAAGAGTTAAACTGGAGATTTTGTGGTAAGGGCTGAACTGAAATTTGTAGTCCATTTTATTTCTATACCCCCATAAGAGTCGTATTATGTTATGGCCCCGATTGGCCATATGTCTGTCTGTATGTCTGTCTGTCTGTCCCTCAGAAATTTCTTGAGTGCAAAACTCCTCTTGCAGTTTTCATTGGAATAGGTTCAAACTTGCCACAATGAATCTCTGTGACGTGTAGTTGTGCATGTGACTTTTAAAATTTGGATATCTGAAGGCATTCTAGATTTTAACACATTTCACAGACAAGCCCCTTCGGGCATATATATTGAGCAATGCTTTGCAAAGCTCCTGTTTCAAATAGCTTTGCTCAAGGAGAAAGTTGTTAGACACAATGTAACTTGAAAGTTTTTTTGTTGATGGACTGAAACAGTCCTTTACATTCATTGTGTGCTCTTAACTCTTTACCACACAATCCCGACTTTTAATGACCCTGAGAAAGAAGCCTTTTTAAAACACTGTGGGAAAAGGAGAAAATGCTGGTAACCAGCATTTTCTCACAGTGTTTTCTACCCTTCCCAAACCAGATTTTAATTTTTCGTTCACCTTCATTTTGTTGTCTGCATATGCTTTCAATTTGGACCAGTCTAAAATTTTGTCGTGTGGTATTTAGTTAAATGGAACGATTTTATCTTTTTTCAGATTACTTATCCACTTTGTCTCAGTTAAGTCAGTTGTCCACACTAGCCCGACAAATCCACAATGATTGTAACAATTCATCTCATAAATACATTGCCCATCAACTTGCTATTCTTTATGTAAGTATAATGAAGATTGAAAGCTGGTACTAGTGGGTTAAAAAAAAAGATGCTAGGACTATTTATATATATTTCTTTACCACACAATCTCGGCTTTTAACAGCACTGAGAACAAAGCCTATAAAAAACATTGTGGGAAAAAGAGGTAACCAGCATTCTCTTCTTTTCCCTCAATATTTTCTACCCTATCAAAGTCGGAAATCATCATATTACCAAGATTTAATTTGTTATCTGCAGATGCTTAGAATTTGGTCCAGTCCAAAAATGTGTTGCCTGTTAAAGAGATAAAGAAATTGCTCCTTATTTTATTTACATAAGTGTTTATGATAGATATACAGAAGCAATAAAAAGGGAAAAAGTTAAAAGAATAATTGCCTTTTTGCTTATTAGTTGTTAACCCTTTACCCCATAAGGCATTTCTATGGTATCTCTAATTGACCCTAAATAACAGCATGGATGAAGCCATTTCTTATGTGTATATGACACCTTTTGATAGTGTAGAAAGCATTGTGACAAAAAGTGAAATTGCTCGTTACGAGCAATTTCACCTTTTGCCACAATGTTTTCCAAAGGCTTCTACAAGCAATGCATAGAAATGAGTATATATGGAGTAAAAGGTTAATAAAAATCTACCAGTGAATTACATCCTTATAATTCTCCAGTGAAAATGATTGTGATTCACCGGGAAACTTTACATCTGTTATTTTTGACATATCACAGATATTTATAGAACATAGATACATTTTTAGCTCATCTGAGCATAACATGCTCAAGGGGAGCTTTTAGGATCACTGGGTGTCTGTTGTCTGTCGTGCGTAGCAACAATTCTTTAAACATCAACTCCTAAACCGCTGGGCCAATTTGGACCAAACTTGGCTGGAATGTTCCTTGGGAAGTCCTCTTTAAAAAGTGTTCACAGAATTTGATTCCATTTAAAACTCTGGTTGCCATGGCAACCAAATGGAATTTTCTAGGTTATTCTTTAAAAATCTTCTCCTCTGGAACCGCTGATCACAATTTGAAATAATTTCACAGAGATGTTCCTTGGGTGATCCTTTTCAAAAATTGTTCATGAAAGTTTGATTCGTCAATAAACATGGCTTTGGTGAATGGGGACTACTTGCACTATATGGCCATGAAGGAATTTTTTGAAATTCTTCTGTGAAACGGCTGATCAGATTCTGAAATAATTTCACAGAAATGTATCTTAGTTGACCCTTTTCAAAAATTGCTCATAATATTTTGATCCAGCAAGAAACATGGCTGTGATGGCTGTTGGCTATTTACACTACAGACATAAAGAACTTCTTAAAAATTCTTCTTCTCTGAAATGGTTGTTTAGATTGTGAAAAAATTGGCTATGGTCCTCTCAAAAATTCAGGTGAGCATACCAGGGGCATCTTGGCCCTCTTGTTAGCTGTTAAACCTCACTCATGACATCATTATTAGAGCTAGTCGGTAATATGACATTATTTAACAACATGCTTGGTTACAATAATGAATTCTATTGGATGAGCATGCTGCAGAACCAGTCTGTATTTTGGACAAGGCAACAGATATCCTTGTCCAAAGTATAGACTGGTTCTGCCGAGTACGAATCCAATTGAATTCGGTATTGTAACCCAAGCATGTTAGTTGACCTCTTTATTTCACACTTCCGTATTGACTTTAAAGTAAAAGACAAGTCTAGGGCCACTCCAATTTGAATAATTAAAAAAAAGAGAAAATCAAAACATATCAAAAGAGGGTTTTGAAGTTGCTTTTTTTTTCAACAGACTATAGACTTCTCTTTCGGTCCGGTATCAATATTCGGGATTCTAGCCTCAGTTTGAAAAATCCATATTGGACTCTTGCATCGTTTTGAAAAATCCATATGGGACTCTTGCCTCGTTCTGAAAGATCCATATTTGACTCTTGCCTCGTTCTGAAAGATCCATATGGGACTCTTGCCTCATTTTGAAAGATCCATATGGGACTCTTGCCTCATTCTGGAAAATCTATATTGGACTCTTGACTTGTTTTGAAAAATCCATATTGGATTCTACAGTTACCTTATATGGGCTAAGATATTCTGTACTCATGTGGTAGTATTCATGTAGTTTCACTGGATGTTATACTGTGGGTGTGAAATAAAGGATTTTATTGAATAGATCTATTTTTGCTTGAAAAAAAAACACACATATTTTTCACAATTAGCTAGCATAAGATGTGAAGAGGATAAAAGATATGGGATAGTTGAGAGTTTCAGTGTATGATCGAAATATCTTTCATCTCTTGCAAAGCTTTGCCACTCATTGGTTTAAAGACCGTACGATCATACACTGAACAGAGTTCCAGATAAGAGGGAATGATGGTGCTCTAAATCCATTACTTCTCTTTGAAACCATATGTTGTGGGTATTCATTAGAATCGTCTCAATGAGACGATTCTAATGAGTACCCACAACATAGGGTTACTGACGAATAATTAATATTTTCAACTTTGAAGTCAAAAGCACTCCCTCTATCTGTAGCTGTGACTGAAACAGATTATCCTCTTTGTCTTTAAGAATGAGTTTGAAAACTAGCTCTGAGAACTCACTCTTTGTTAGATAAATCGCTCTTTGCATAGCCACTCTATAGACCTTTTCTTTACATAGAGTAAAAGGCTTACAGATGTGATTGAAAACTTGGTGTTCAGCAACTGTTTTTTTGCTTAAAGGCATAAAAAGAGTGTAACTGAATGGTTATGGAGTATAATTAATCTCTATTCTCAGCAAACCTTATCTAGTATAAAAAGTTCAACATTTTCACAACACAAACAAAGTATAGAGGCCATGTTTAAACCTATAAAAGCCACACTGTCGGAAGGTTCAGATGATCAGCACAGATGTTTGACACCGGAACAGCAAGATTGGTAAAGACCTAACTTTAATGTTACCTAAGTATTTGAGTACTTTTGCAAGTTTGATGTTAGTACCACCTTCATTTAAACTGCAAAAGCCTAACTTAAACTTTCTGTTAGTCCAAGTCTGATTAGCCTTGCATTTTCTACAGACTCTGAACTAAAGTATGATACAAAATTTGACGGTCTTCAGTAAAACATGAGACGAGAAATAAAAGAAAATCAAGTGCACATTTATTTATGGAACTGAGTATATATTTGCTGTTTGAGCTCACATTCCTACTGTTCTTTTACCAGAACAAAAGTAATCTTTGATTGGATCATCAAGGTTGAATAAAATCTGGTCAATGAATAAAAGAGTATAAGAGCATTTGTATACCTAAGGTTGTAGACCCTTATTACTTCTTGTGCAACATAGAATGAAATTTCATGTTAGTTGATAAATAAGGATTTATAGTGATAAAATACTTTTGCACATTGTTAACCAACCAGAAATTCCTTTGATGTCTATCTTGAAATCATTTGTTGATACTTTTGTATGTTGCCTGTAAAGGGAGGTAATTATTATCTTCCTTTGTAATGAGAATATAGTGGTTTTAGATTTATATATGTTAATTCTAAGAGGAAAATATGGAAAAAGTGGCTTGGTGAAAGTAGTACAATAATACTCATTTTCAATCATAGCAAATTTTGTAGGATAATATTATAATGGTAATAGCAGTTCCATTAGTGTTCTACTATCTAAAGAATAATTTTTAGCTTACCTAAATATGAAGTCTTCAGTGTGAGCTTTTGTGATCGTGTTGTGTTTGTCGTCCATCATGTGTCATCCAAACATTGACATTTATCTTGTGGGCAGATATTTTTGAAAATGGGTCATATGGGAAAAAAAGTCACAGCCGTAAATGTTAGAAAAAAAAACTTGTGTGCACTGTAGAGGCCCATTTTTTGCCTGATCCTCTTTAAAACTGGTCTGAATATTTGTCTTTGTGATATTTTACACAATTTTAAAATTGGGTCATGCCATGTCAAAAAGTCGTTCACAGTGCTAAATCTTAGAAATAGCTTGCTTGAACTCTAAAGGCCTGGTATTCATGAATTTCAGTCAGAATTTCTGTCTTGGTTATATCTTGTTTATGTTTGAAATTTGGTCAAAGAATAGGTCACTGGTCCAAATTAGAAAAGCCCTGTATGCACTCTAAAGGCCACTTATGAAACTTGGTCAGATAGTTTGTCTTTTTGAAATCTCAAATTACTTTGCAATTGGATCAGAACACATTGAAAAATATGTTACCGGCCCAAATCTTTGAAATAACTTGTGTGTTGTCTAGAGACCATTTTTCCAATCTGATAGTGATGAAACATTATTAGAATATTTGTCTTGATGATATATCTGACAAGTTCAAAAGTAGGTCAAGATGGTCAAAAAGTAGGTTACTTAACTCATAACCAAATGACAAATTTTTAGGTTTGTCCAAATTAAAAGCATTTGCAGACAACAAAATAAAAGTGACTGAAAATTTGAAATTTGTGTTGTGAAGGGTAGAAAGCATTGTGGGAAAAGGAGAAAAAGCTCTTACCAGCTCTTTCTCCTTCTTTCACAATGTTTTCTTAAGGCTTTTTGGGCAATTTTGGAACACCCCCTTCCAATTAACTTATCCGGTAGGTTAAAGATTGATTGGCTTATACTGTACCAAATATTTCTGTTACCATTCGGAACTTAGGCAAGGGTAAAAACAGAATATTAATTTATGTAAATGATTTTGACCTGGGTTGGCATTTTCTCCTTTTCCCACAATGCTTTCAAAAGCCTTTTACCCAAGAATCATTGGAAGTAGCGTGTATTTGATAAAGGGCTAGCTTATCAGTTTTGCTGTATTTGGCTGTTATTTAGATCAGTTCTAATCCTTTGGTTTTATTTTACACAGGTTGTTTGGAATCACAAGCAGTATTATCCAGACTCTGACGACTTTTCCAGCAGAGCTCACACAGGAAATGCTTCAGCCTGCTGCAGTGTTTTCTCAGAAACACCTGAGATAAAATCTACCACAACATACTGGACTTCATTAACCCATTACCACACAATCCCTACTTTTGACGCCCTTGAGAAAGACGCCTTTAGAAAACATTGTGGGAAAAGGAGAAAATGCTGGTAACCAGCATTTTCTCCTTTTCCCACAATGTTTTCTACCCTTCACAAATTAAATTTCAAAATTTCAGTCACTTTTATTTTGTTGTCTGCAAATGCTTTTGATTTGGGCAAACCTAAAATTTTGTCATATGGTAATGAGTTAAGTCATTACCAAATGACAAAATAAAAGTAACAAAAAATTTGAAATTAGTGTTGTGAAGGGTAGAAAATATTGTGGGAAAAGGAGAAAATGCTGGTTACCAGCATTTTCTCCTTTTCCCACGATGTATTCTAAAGGCTTCTTTCTCAGGGTCATCAAAAGTAGGGTTTGTGTGGTAATGGATTGAAAAACGGGCCATACAATAATGGTCGAAGACCAAGAAAAGCAAAATATGTGATTGGATCTTAAATCTGTGTGGTCATGTACTTTTTGGGATAATGATGCTGAAAGTAGCGTTATATGAATTACATTATGGTATATGTGCTTTATGGGACAATGGGGTTTATTTGGTAGTGTATGTTACCACCATTTCTTACAGTTAATAATTTAAAATTATGAAGCTAATGTGAGCCTCACTTAAATGCATACATGTAGTTATGCATTTTCTTGTCTCAGCAAATTTGTAGAAGACTTGAACTTGGCTTTTTGTTCTTCATAAAACACAATCCTCAGATTTAACTTGGAATGGGAATCAGTTGGCCTGCGGGACCCGTGTGGTTTAATCGGGGATATAAGAATAAACCACTGCAGTCCTGCGATTGTCACAGCTGCCATCTCATCTTGCAGAACAAACATGGCAGCATGCATGTCGTAAAAGGCGACAAAAGGGCATCATTTTGTGTTTTGTCCATTCCTCATTTATCATGTTTGTCTTATGTTGTTGCACATGTATGTTATTTTCACCTTGCATTATTGTTTACTAAGTAAGTGTGCTAATATGACCTAAGTTGTCGACGGGCCTTAAAACGCTATTCATTCATTCATTCATTCAGATTTAACACTTCCTGTACATCTGGTTTAAATAACTGAAATGACAACATTTTTTGGATGTTTTTCTTCATTTAACCCATTACCACACAACCCCTACTTTTGACGCCCCTGAGAAAGGAGCCTTTAGAAAACATTGTGAGAAAAGGAGAAAATGCTGGTAACCAGCATTTTCTCCTTTTCCCATAATGTCTTCTACCCTTCACAAAACAAATTTCAAATTTTCAGTCACTTTTATTTTGTCGTCTGCATATGCTTTCAATTTGGAATGGTCTAAGATTTTCTCGTGTGGTAAAGAGTTAAAAGATCTAGTTCATTGATTCATTGCTCTAAACCAAGCAAAACCAGTATAGCATTAAACATGAAAAATGGGCATTTGGACAACTGCGTAAAGTGACTTCTCGGATAAGCTTGCTCAGGCTAATCCATGACACTGTACAAATAACGTAAGCAGATTTGCATTAAATAGAATATCACAACAGAATGAAAGTTGTCTCAGATTGGTTTTTCTGGACTGCGCAGGCTGATTTGAGATGACATTTTATGCATAATGTCGAAATGCCCTTTCTCGCATGTTGTAGGCCACATCTCTAAGCTGCCTGTATATACTCTACCCTCATTTGTGCCTGAAAGTACTGTGTCACTCCCTCAGATTGTTTCCATATAGTATGAATAGAAAGCTGTCATTATTATTATCGTCATTATTATTATTATTTTTCTAGTATCAATCATTTTAATTGGATTGTAGAAAGGGGTTACAACATTGTTTTTGTTTTTTAAAGATTTATTTGCTAAGGATTCTGATCTCATGAGGCTTTTGCTATTTTATTTTTCACCTTGGTATCGAAATTTCTTTGTCAAAGTATGTGCAGCCCACGAACATCAGGTAGTTGTTTATCTATCCTTTTTTTATTGATAAGAGGCAATTTCTGTTTTTCCCACAGTGTTTTCTATCCTTTTCAGAGATCATTCTCCTAAATAATAGCTTATTAAATTTGTCATTTTCAACAGTTTTCGATCTAGACCAGTCTAAAATGTTGTGGTTTAAGATTTAAACATCATGCAAATAATGGAAATTTTTCAATTTCATAAGACTTATATGATCAGTTGATATTTCCTTTTGCCAAAGTTTTTGATACACACAAAAGCTAGGACAAACGTTATGCTTATATATTTCACACCTATGATTTATCATCTGCTGAAATCGCTTTAATTCTACTACATGAGTACATAATATCTTATTACATTTTGTACGCTTTGGAGTCCAATATGGTTTTTTCAGAACACGGCAAGAGTCCAATTTGAATTTTTCAAAAGGAGGCCAGAGTCCCAAATATCAATATTTGACCGGAAAAGTAGCCTTTGGAAATCTGTTGTAAAAAAGCAATATCAAAATCCTCTATTGATATATTTTGATTTTTTTTTATTATCATTTAAACTGAAATGGCCCTATACTTGTCATTTACTTTAAAGTCAATACAGAAGTGTGAAAAGAAGAGCTCATCTAACATGCTTGGTACAATACTATGAGGTTATTTAACATGCTTTGGTACAATACAGCTGAGTCCGAAATCTAGTCTGGTTCTGCAGTGTACGAATCCATTTCAATTCAGTATTGTACCCAAGCATGTTAAATGACCTCTTTATTTCACATTTCCGTATTGACTTTAAAGTAGGGCCATTTTGATTTGAATAGTTGAAAAAAAAAAGATATAAAAACATATCAAAATAGGGTCTTGAAGATGATTTTTTTACAACAGATTTTGGTAGACTTTTCTTCCTGTCCAATATTGATACTCAGGACTCTAGCCTCATTTTGGAAAAATCCATATTGGAGTCTTTGCCTCGCTCTGATAAATCTATATTGGGTTAAGATATTCTGTACTCACGTGGTGGTATTAAAGCGATTTCATTGGACGTTAAATTGTACATGTGAAATAATGAACTCTATTGAATATATTCGTAGAATGCAGAACTAGTCTGTATTTTGACTCGGCTGTGGCTTCATCTGAAAGATTGACTGGTTCTGCAGTGTACTCAACCAATAGAATTCAGTATTGTACCCAAGCTTCTTAACCCTTTACTCCACAAATACTCATTTCTATGCATTGCTTGTAGGGGCCTTTGGAAAACATTGTGGCAAAAGGTGAAATTGCTCATGACAAGCAATTTCACCTTTTGTCACAATGTTTTCTATGTTATCAAAAGGTGTCATACACACATAAGAAACAGCTTCATCCTTGCTGTTATTTAGGGTCAATTAGAGATACCATAGAAATGCCTTATGGGGTAAAGGGTTAAATAACTTTTATCAATGTATGAAAAATGAAGATGATAACTATTGATAGTTTAATTTTAGAGCAGCTTTTTTCTAAGAAAAAGTCAGCCATTGTCAGAGCTATATAGTCATTATCGTGCAAAAACTTCAACATTTTATACTATCTCCGTCATTACTTAAAATATTTATTAAATCTTAGACTAGTTGCTTATGTTTAACTCTTTACCAAATGGCAAATTTTTGGATTGGACCAGATTCAAAGCACCTGCAGACAACAAATTAAATCTTGGCCATAATGATGATTTCTGACTTTGATAGGGTAGAAAATATTGTGCGAAAAAGGAGAAAATGCTGGTTACCAGCATTTGTAAATTTTCTCCTTTTCCTACAATGTTTTCTATAGGCTTCTTTCTCAGGATAAATAAAAGTCAAGATTGTGTGGTAAAGAGTTTAAAGGGAAATCCATACAACATGGACAAGCAACCATTGAAATATCCTGACACCACTTAAGCCATTACCACACAATTCCTACTTTTGATGCCCCTGAGAAAGAAGCTTTAGAAAACATTTTGGGAAAAGGAGAAAATGCTGGTAACCAGCATTTTCTCCTTTTCCCACAATGTTTTCTACCCTTCACAAAACAAATTTCAAATTTTCAATCACTTTTATTTTGTCATCTGCAATTGCTTTCAATTTGGACCAGTCTGAAATTTTGTGCTTTGATAACGGACTAAGTGTTTTTTTTCTTTGTTTGACTTAGAATTTTCAATGAAAACCAATCTATTTCTTAAAGAAACTGAATCCAAACTTTTGCATCTGCATGTGGTGCTCTTATTGATTTTGTTACATTTTAGTCTGAAGGATCTTGATCTCATGTGGTAGATTTGTTTGTATGTTTAACTTTATTGCTTGACATGTTTTTTTTTCTGTAGTAGAACAATGAATTATAGATTTATATGCACTATATTTTGCTGTTTGGGTCCCGGTTCTGGTCTATTTGTAAATTATGATTTGTCTTTTTATCGTAACAATAAAACTTGAAATCCAAAATTATTTTTACTGTATCACTGTGTTATTATTTCACTATAAAAACATATAAACATAAGAGATTAGACTACAAGATAAATCTAGATAAAGAGACAGTTTAAATTAATATTAGATTATTACAGTCTTTTTAGCTCACCTGAGCACAACATACTCAAGGGGAGTTTTTAGGATCACCCGTTGTCCTTTGTGCGTTGTCCGTCGTCAACAATTATTTAAACGTCAACTACTCCTATACTGCCAGGCCAATTTGTATCAAACTTTGCCAGAATGTTCCTTGGGAGGTCACAGAATTTGATTCTGTCAAAAACTCAGGTTGCCATGGCAACCAAATGAAATTTTCTAAGAAATTCTTCAGAAATCTTCTCTGAAACCGCTGGCCATATTTTGAAATAATTTCACAGAGATGTTCCTTAGGTGACCCTTTTTAGCTCACCTGAGCACGAAGTTCTCATGGTGAGCTTTTGTGATCGCCCAATGTCCATCGACCGTCGTCCACAATTTCTTTAAACATCTTCTCCTCCTAAACCACTGGGCCAATCTAAATGAAACTTGGCAGGGATGTTCCTTGGGTCAAGCTCTACCAAAGTTGTTCAAGAGATTGAATTCCAGCCATAATTCTGGTTGCCATGGCAAGCAAAAGGGAAAAAAAAGCAAAGTCTTTGAAAATCTTCTTCTCTGAAACTAGAAGGCTTAGAGCTTTGATATTTGGTATGTAGCATCTCCTAGTGAACTTCTACCAAGATTGTTCATTTGATGCCCCTGGGGTCAAAACTGGCCCCGCCTCGGGGATCACAAGTTTGAAACATAGGAACAAAGAAGGAAAAAATTTAAAAATCTTATCATCTGAAACTAGAAAGTGCAGAAATTTGATATTTGGTATGTAGCATCTCCTAGTTGACCTATACCAAGATTGTTCATATGATGCCCCTGGGGTCAAAACTGGCCCAGTCCCGGGGGTCACAAGTTTGAAACTTAGGAACAAAGAAAGAAAACTTTAAAATTCTTTTTCTCTGAAACTAGAAGATGCAGAGCTTTGATATTTGGTATGTAGCATGTCCTTGTGGACCTGTACCAAGATTGTTTATATGATGCCCCTGGGGTCAAAATTGGCCTGGCCCCGGGCGTCACAAGTTTGAAACTTAAGAACAAAGAAGGAAAACTTTAAAATTCTTCTTCTCTGAAACTAGTATGTCCAGAGCTTTGATATTTGATATGTAGCATCTCCTAGTGGACCTTTACCAAAATTGTTCATATGATGCCACTGGGGTCAAAACTGGCCTCGTCCCGGAAGTCACAAGTTTGTATTGTAGGAACAAAGAAGGAAAACTTTAAAATTCTTCTTCTCTGAAACTAGAAGGTGCAGAGTTTTGATATTTGGTACGTAGCATCTCCTAGTAGACCTCTACTAAGATACTTCATATGATGCCCCTGGGGTCAAAACTGGCCCCACCCCGGGGGGTCACAATTTTGAAACCTAGGAACAAAGAAGGAAAACTTTAAAAGTCTTCTTCTCTGAAAAAAGAAGGCACAGAGCTTTGATATTTGGTATGTAGCATCTCCTAGTAGACCTCTACCAAGATTGATGCCCCTGGGGTCAAAACTGGCCCTGCCCCGGGGGTCACAAGTTTGTATTTTAGGTTGAAGGGAAACTTAAAAATTCTCCTTTAAAACTAGAAGGTGCAATGCTTTGATATTTGGTATGTAGCATCTGCTAGTTAACCTCAACAAAGATTGTTCATATGATGCTCCTGGGGTCAAAACTGGCCCCTCCCTGGGGGTCACAAGTTTTGAACTTAGGAACAAAAAAGGAAAACTTTAAAAATCTTCTTATCTGAAATTAGAAAGTGCAGAGCTTTGATATTTGGTATGTAGCATTTCCTAGTGGACATCTACCAAGATT
Source organism: Tridacna crocea (assembly GCA_943736015.1). Lineage (NCBI taxonomy): Eukaryota > Metazoa > Mollusca > Bivalvia > Cardiida > Cardiidae > Tridacna > Tridacna crocea. The sequence continues at coordinate 43,035,528 of OX031068.1, read as the reverse complement.
GTTCATATGATGCCCCTGGGGTCAAAACTGGCCCTGCCCCGGGGGTCACAAGTTTGAAACATAGTAAAAAAGAAGGAAAACTTTAAAAACTTTGATATTATGCAAGTAGCATCTCCTAGTGGACCTCTACCAAGTTTTTTCTTAGGATGCACCTGGGGTCAAAACTGGCCCTGCCCAGGGGTCACAAGTTTGATTTTATAGCTTGGTACTCAGGTAAGCGATATAGGACCATCATGGTCCTCTTGTTTCAACTTTTACTTTTGTACTAAACCATGCTGCATTCTATGACAAAGGCCTGTTTTTGTGACAAGGAGCTGTTTTTGTGACAAAGAGCTGGTCGGGGTATTATCACGTTTAGTGATAGTTCTGGTTAACAATAGTATTAACTTGAAAATAGATATTCTTTTTTAACAAGATTAATTGTTAATTTGGCTTTATTCAGTCTGTCAAAAATTCTCTTCAGATGTTCATCCCAATCATTACTGTGAATGATGACTTTGTCGGTGTAGGCCCTATATTCGTCCAATTAAGATGTTATCATATTGATAAGACGTTGAAATGTTGCCGGTCAGTTTTTCATCCCAAAAAGCATAACTTTATACGGTTAAAGACCATCAGTAGCTACAAATGCATTGATCTCTTTAGCTCTCTCAGTGAGAAGAATTTGCCAAAATCCTTTTAGAACATTAAATTTGGTTACATATTTTGCATGACCATTATTGTCAATACAGTCATCTAGTCTCGGCACTGGAAACGTACCAGTCTTGGTCACAGTATTAACTTTTCTATAGTCAGTGCACATATAAAAAGTTCCATCTGGCTTGGTACAAGAACACAGGGAGAACTCTATTCACTTTGACTAGGTTCTATATTTAAGTCATTGTCCAATCGATATGGATGGTGTTTCACTGGTTTTGATTTTCATAAGTCCATTTCATAGTTTGTTGTATCTGTCTGTGATGGAATATCAGGGAATAGGTGCTCATATTCAGAAAGTAACGTTTTTTAATTCATCTTCTTTATTATTATCTAAGCGAGAAAGTTCTTTTTTATCTATATTTCTTGAAATGTCTGAATTCTTGAGTTTTGAACAAATAGGATAGGACTTACCAAATTTCATTTCTTCACAATTTATGTCTTCATAGTTAATGAGATTTTGATTTTAAAGGACTAAGGAAGGTACATTTATTGATGAATTATTTGAATTATCCTATCAACATATTCTTAACATATTAACATGATATAATTGATTTTGCTTTCGCCTGTCAGGAGTTGTTATCACATAATTTAAGTCACTGACTTTTTTTTCTATTCTACAGAATAAGGACCAAAATATCTTGCTGTTAGAGGAATTGGTATAAGAGCTGAAACTTTATCTCAAGGTTTAAAATTTCTTTCTTTAATATTCTTGTCATATTTTTCTTTTACTTTATATGTTTTTCTAAATTTGATTTTGCAGCCTCTCAAGCTTTGAATTATCTGTTTCTAATGTTAGATATATACTGAAGTAGCTTCTTGTGAAAGAAATTATTCTTTTAAAAGTTTGAATGGCCCACGAGCTGTGTTGCCAAAAACAAGCTCAAAAGGACCAGAAACTAAGAGATTCTTGTACAAACCCCCTTACTGCAGAAAGTAAAAGATGTATACCTTCATCCCAATCCTTTTGTGTGTCAAAGCATCTGATCTCATTTTTTTTTTTTTTTTTTTAAGATTTCGTTTAACCGTGCAAGGGCACCTTTCTTTCAGGATGACATGCTGATGACCTACTTTGTTTCATTCCAAACTCGTGTATCTCATATTTGAAAACGCCAGACATAAAAATTGACCCTTGATCAATTTAAACAGATCTAGGAAGTCCTACAAAAGTGAAAAAAATCACAAAATCTTTGACAATTGTTTTAGAATTCATATTTCTGAAAGGTATTGCTGTAGGAAAACGGATGGAAGCACGCATAATAGTCAAAAGGTACTCATTGTAAACCTTACTTTTTGGCAATGGACCTACACCATCAGTTATAATCCTCTTAAAAGGGCCATCAAATGCAGGGTTCGGCTGTTGTTAAGCCTTAGGTATGACCTGGTTGGATTTACCTACCATTTGGCGAGTTTTACAAGACCTTAGAAATCTAATACATCTGCTTTTAGACCAGGCCAATAGAAATGTTTAAGAATGTTGTGATATTATTGATACCTAAATGACCTGACATCGGTGTTTCTTGAGCACAATTCTTATCTATAGCATTTAGGAGTGAGAACTTGATGGTTGACTCATCATCAGTAGAGACTTCAGGAGGGCGCCACTCCCTCGTTATTACATGTTTTCCATTTTCTGTATAAGAACAGACAGGGTTCAGTGAAATAACAGTTTCACTGACAGCTTTTTGAAATAAGGTAGCCAGTTCTGCATCATTGTGTTGGTCTTCACTTAGTTTTGACCTCGACCTTTTATCGTGGTCTTCATTAACTAAGGGTGAAGATCTATAACCAAATTCCCCCTGAATTATGTTTTGAATCTGTCTGACTTTCAGATGATTTTTGTGAAATAGGTCTGTTCATTTCATTTTTTTTTTTTTTCATTTCTCTATTTCTTCAGAATTCTTTTTTTTTTCTAACTCTAATTTTAAGTCCTTTTCTTTCATCCTTTCTTCCATCTGTAATATTATTTTTTCCAACTCAATATTAATTCTAAGATTTGTCTGAGACACAAGAATGTGAGACAGAGCAGACAAATAGATATGAGCAACCAGTGAAAGGACTTAATAATTCTATATATGTATATTCCAATTTAAATTCAATACTTTTCACTAATTCTGTATCCTCAAAGCCACAAGTCTAAGTTCAAAATCCTAATTCATCATTTAAGTCACTTCTATGTACCCGTATATCAGATTGGAAAATTCTAGATTAGTCTTTTCTAGACAGATTACAACGTAGATTGGTAAACAACTTGTTTACCAACAACATGTTCCTAAATATAATCACAATGGAAAAACCAATGAGTGTTCTTTATATTTATAGAATACTCTGTATATATAGAGTAAAAGTGATAATGAAAACAGGTTATGTATATATCTTATTTGAATTACATTGGAAATTTCGCTGAATACACGATGCACTGGTAGTAATTTACAGTAAAATGAATTCGTTATACGATCGGGTGGCAGGGGACTTGTAAACTTGTTCACGGTTGTGGTGTATCATGTCGCCACTGGCTTCGCCTCAGGACGACATGATTCGCCACAGCCGTGAACAAGTTTCCAGTCCCCTGTCACCTGACCGTACAACTACTATTGTTCTTCACCCTATGAAGCTCAGTTGAGCACAAAGTGTGCAAGGTGGGCATTTGTGATCATGCTGTGTTTTCAAAGAGGGCATGGAACTCTGAAAGAGATACGCTACAGGGAATAACAGAAAAAAAAAACTGTACTGAATTTTAATGAAAGTCCCTACAAAAGACCAGACGCATGAAATGTTTTTTTTTTTTTTGAAATATCGAAATTTATTCCATGCATTCCGGTAGGTTATCGAGAAACATCGGTGAATTATTTTTCGATATCTGATGGTTACGACCAGTACAAAAACCGATTTTTATATTCTAGTTACCTAGATAAGATGCGCGTGACTCATGATCAGATGGAAATATGACGTCATTTAGCTTACTTTTCTCGTGCTTGACGTAATATTTTAATGCGTTGCTATGAGGAGGGGGTACGCCACAGGGTATAACTGAAAAGGTTGGATTTTGATTAAGTTTCTCCCAAAAAGGGTTTAAAAAAGTATGAAATAAATAAAATATTTGGGTTTTTTTTTTTTCGGTTACATATCGAAAATTATTTCATCTCGTGAACACCATCGGTAATATTTTCACTCGTGGCTGCGCCACTCGTGAAAAGATTACCGATGATGTTCACTCGATGAAATAAATTTCGATCATGAACCGAAAAAAACTAATATCCTCTATTTATTTCATTTCGTGACCATCATCGAAAAGATGAAATATCATCTTCTGTATAATTTATCTAATGATCTACCTGAGCTGGCTCTTACGTAAATCACATCTAAAGAGCGTACGCCTTGTTTAACCTTTTGGCAGCAAAGCACGACACAGTGACCTTTTGCACACTGTAATTCAAGATCAGACTGCACAGAACGTGTAACTGATCTTGGATATACACTGTCGGATCAGGAGATCTATTCCCCTAAACTTGACTTTGAAACAGCAACATTTTGGTGTTTACTATCGAATTGCACATTTCATGTCAGTTATTTGGTAGGAGAAGGGTTAACGTCATGAGCTTCGTATTTTCGTATTGTTTAAAATAAACAAGTCGCTGCAGTTTTTTGTGATTTATTTAGCATACGGATGAATGCCATGTAAAAGTCATATGTTGCCCTTTAAAGATACATTCTTACACCTAGAGGAAAGGAAAAACTGTTAGAACTTTAAACACAATACCTGACAATTACGTTAGGGAGATGTCTCTTTAGCCCATTTGTTATGGTATTGGTCTTTTAATCGTCGAAATATCGAAAACCAATGACTAATGTCCACCATGGGTTCGAATCCCACGGTTTGCATTTCAGCAATGCATTTGTTGCGAACTTTCATGTTCGTAAGATTTGGGCTCGTCCAGGATTGGTCATTGAGCCATAAGGCTTTCAGTCATCAAACTTTAGGAGGGGGTGTGTTATGGGAGACCACTCCTTCATGCATGGCTTCGTCCCGGATTCAATACAATAACCAACAATTGCATTAGGGAGATGTCTCTTAAGTTCAGTGGTTATGGTATTGGTCTTTTAATCCTCGAAAAATCGAAAAACGAGGATATTTGCCCTCCGTGGGTTCGAATCCCGCCATATGCAGTTTGTATTTCAGCTATACATTTGTTGCGAACTTTCATGTTTGTAAGAAAATGAATTTGTTGACTTCGGTAACGACAACATTAAGTGCTTTGATGCCCTCCAAAAACATGACGTGCATTTTCTAACCATCGTGATCTATGCGATCTTGCAGCTACCAGGGGCAATAATTGGCATGGAGATTCAAGAATTGTTAAAGTTGCATAGAAAAAAAGAAAGATTGAAATTGTTTTACAATCTGCACGAAAACTACCTTAAAACGAGCAGAGGTGAAATATTAAAAGCGACATTTTCTTGCAGCCTTTTCTACAGTCAACAAATGCGCATACTGACACGTGCTTATGTATAATTCGCAAATTGCGTTCTTAGTCATGCTTCCTTGTGTTGAAACTGCGTTGTTTCGATTTTACAGTAGTTTAGTTTTCCAAAAGATTACGAAATAATCACGCCCTTGAATAATGAACAAGACGAGTACTTTTGGGCTAGTATTCACTCTCCATTACCAGTCACATGTAGAGCAGTTGTGTTCATGGCTAACTGGTCCTTTTGTCTATTGCATACCGGCATGGTTCCCAAGACTATTTACCAATGATACCAGTAGCCCGTGGAACAGTATCATATATGGCTGGTTTGTCAGTGATTTTGATTTCAAAATTGAAAATATTAATCAATCCCTAATAAACCCTATGTAATGGGCACTCATCGAGACGATTCTAACGACTACACACAACACAGGGTTTGGAATAGAAATAATGAATTTAGAATACTTTCACCCCCTCTTATCTGGACCTCTTAACACAGTGACCAAAATAAAGACAACTTGCTTTAAACGTGAATTTCAAAATGGGACCTTCAGCGACGATATGAACGACAAACGTTGTCTGCGCATGTCATATTCATCGAAAATTTGAACGCCACCTAGCGGAAGATATTGGAATAAGAAATTCCGAAATTGACGAATAAACTCATTTTTCTAAAGCTTTAATTGCCACGTCTATCGGTATATGAGGGTCGTGGCCATCCCCCGACATACCTTACATATCATTGTTAGTAAATATTTTGTTAGTAGTATATGTTTACAATATCGTTGTTTCATTGTGTTATAAATTTCAAAATGTTTTCCAATTTTACAATTTCCCCATTCCAGAATGACAAGTTAACTAATTTGTAATTGATGTGCCAAAATAATGATCAAGTTGCGACAACAAAGCTTAATTTCTTATAGTGGTAAAAAGTGTGTGGGTATGCGTGTGTGTGCATGGGTGGGTTGATATGCTTGTTTACTCGCTAAAATGGACCAAAGTAAAAGGAAAAGTGTTATGTCTTTAAATCTTACTTTTTAATCATTGATTTTTTTTTTTTCGCGTTTTGGTTTTGTCGTCGGTTATTTACTATCTTAATCGGTTCATGGGAGGTTTTGTATGATATGTTCTACAAAAGTAATGATATTTTCTCCTTTTTTCAAACATCTTAGTATTTCTATTGATGTCTAAATTTGTGATAAGGTGGTTCTTTAATCCATTCAATAAGGTTTATTTAGTTTATTTCTGCAAAAATAAATATTTTCTTTTTATTTCCAAAAGGAGTATATCTAATGAAGTATACCTCATGAAATTTATTTGTAATAGCGCCATACTCTGGCAAAGGGGGGTCTAATGCACCCCTTATATGAACTGTATATAAGCCATGCTCTGTGAAAAGGGGTCTTATTGCATCTGTAAACAGTATCGACCTAGGTCAGCCTGCGTAGTCCGCACAGGCTGACCTGGGCCGAAACTTTCTTCTTATAAGCCATTTTCTGCATGTTCAAGGATCAGCTTACCTCATGATTCAGTCGGTGTTTCGGCAAATTGGATTTTATGGATCGAAAATCATGTGATGACCTTCAGAATGTCATCAATCTTGACGTAACAGAACTTCTGATTGGCTAAATCATTTTGGCTAAACCGATTTGGTTTAGCCAATTAGAAGTTCTGTTACTTTCACAGTTTAAAAAATCTTGAAGGATTAGACAAAAAACATTCTTCTTGGTGAATACGGACCATGTTTTGTACCATGGATCATGGAGTTGCATTAAAGGCCCCTTTTGCCAAGGTGGTCATCACTTAATTGTGGATGCATGACATCCATTTTTTGTTTAACAACATGGTGGTTACCGAGGTAGAATGGTCCATGAACATACATGAAAAATTGACTTAAGCAAACTGCGAAGGCTGAACTAGGTCGAAACGTTTTGCAATTGCATTAAGCCCCTTTTGAAGGGAGCATTGTTTAATTATAATTAATCAAAAACAAGTTAACTGCCATCGCCTGACAGAAAAGTCATTTAACATCACCACAAGATAGATTAAAAGAGGAAAGGGCCATCAGAATGAAGGCTTTGAAGAAAGCACGAAATAAACTTTGATTAATGTTCTCCGGCCTAATTTAAGAGTACAATTACGTTGTATGAAACATTAAGCATTTAAAATTGACCCACTGAAACAGATCTACCAAATATAGCATCGGCGACATAGGTGAAAAGAATTAACAGTTTTTTCTTTGTCAGCAGTTTGCAAGCTATCTTTAATCAACCAGATTGAAATTGCAATTGTTTATTACTTGAACATGAAGCGCCACTAACCTTGCATTGATGCAAAAACCTTCTTCTTGCACCACTGTCCAGAAGACATGTTTTATTTAATTTGGATCTTTGCTGGTTGATCCATCTGTCTTAAAAAATACCTCAGCCTACGTCGGAAAAATTCATTAAGTTATTCTTCTTAAAAGAGCTTATTCAACATCCATTCACTCAACCCTGGAAATTGAAAAAAAAATCAGTTTCTTGGAAACATCATACTCGTTTTCATTGGACTCTATGTTTGTGCAACAAAGAAATTTATGTTTTTCCTTATGTTATGAAACGAGAAAAAAAAACACTAACAAGCCTTTAACAATTTACAATATTTATTAATAAATAAAGACAAAAGAGTACAATAAGAGTTACGTTTTTAATTGAATTATGACAACTTTTAATCTTAGAACGAGAAATAGAATAAGTTCCTCAAACTTAAGAATTATGTTTAGACTACAAAAAGTATGAAAATACTGGTTCCTAAAACCTAAACTATTAAAAGTTTTAACTTCCATTATGAGCAACTGTATAAAACATGATCAATTCCAACTTACAGATCTATACTCCAGTTTAATCCAACACTTTTCACTAATTCTGTATCCTCAAAACCACAAGTCTAAGTTCAAGTCCCAAACTCACAAATAAATAGGTCACTCCCATTTATATCAACTTTGAAAATTCTAGATTAGTTCTTTCTAGAAAATGACATCATGGATTGGTAAACAGTTTGTTTACTTACATCCTGTTACTAAAATAAACACAATGGAAATAATCAATAAATGTTCTTTATGTTTTTAGAATATTCTGAAAACAGGTCACTGCATATCCCATCTATATAACACTTCCCCTGCTAAAGAAACAGAAAGTTTTAAGAAGTAAAACTTTCTTTTGTCTGAGGATAGAAAATATTAATACACATAAATGTACATGTAAATACACTATACATGAAGACAAATGTTACAAGTTAAACTCTAGACAAAATTCACTTTAAACAAGATTAATTACTTTATTCAAAAATTCTCTGATAGTCTTATAATGGTCACCCCAATTATCGCTGTGAATGATAGTCATTTATATAGACCCTACAGTCGTCTAATCCAGATAGTATAATGTTGATAAGACATTGAAATGTTGTCGTTTAGTTTTTCATCCCAAAAACGGCATAGCATTGCACGAATTAAGTCCATAAGGAGTTACAAAATGCAAAGATCTTTTCAGCTCTTTCAGTGAATGAAATTTGCCAAAATTTCAGAAGATCAAATTCAGTAACATATTTTGCATGACCAATATTGTCAATGCAGTCATCTACTGTTGGCACCGGAAACGAATCAGTTTTGGTCACTATATTAACTTTTCTACAGTCATGCACATACGAAAATTCCATCTGCTTTGGTACATGAATACAGGAAGAACTCCATTCACTTTGACTAGTTTCAATAAAGTTATTGTTCAATAGATATTTGATTTCCTCTCCATTTTTTGGGATTCATTCGATACGGATGTTGTGTTATTAAGATAGGATGTACAATGACCTGTTTTCAGAATATTCTAGAAACATGAGGAACATTTATTGGTTTCCATCGTGGTAAATTTTAGAAATAATTTGTAAGTAAACAAGCTGTTTTACAATGCATGTTGTCATCTTTCTAGGAAAGACTACTCTAGAAATTTCCAATCTGATATAAATAGGAGTGACTTACTAGGTGATTTTGGGAAATGAACTTAGACTAGTGGATTGGAGGATACAGAACTTGTGAAAAGTGTTGGATTGAAACTGGAATATAGGTCTGTAAGTTGGAATTGTTCATCTCTTATACATGTTGCTCATGCCTACTTGCAAGTTAAAACTATTGTTAATTTAAGTTTTAGGAACCAGGAATTTCATAGTTTTTTGAAATATATACATAATTCTTAATTTTGAGGAACTTGAATTCTTCTTAAGATTTCTTCTTCAGGTTAAAAATTGTTAAAATTTCATTCAAACTTAACTCTTATTGTACTCTTTTTCTTTGTTCCGTAATAGATATTGTTAATTGTTAATTGCTTGTTGCTGGTTTTCTTTCTCGTTACGTTTGGTTCGTAACAGAAATTTAGGGCTCGTCCGGGAGTAATTTTGGATACACTTCGAAATTATTTTGAACTTGTCACAGTGTTAAAGTTTATAAATCTTGAAAAATGCATTACTGAGCCTTCACAGGAGTTGTTAAATTTGGCAAAAAAAGACTGGTTTATTAGATCTTCTCATTATAAACTGACTGCCGTTCAAGGTACTCTGTTAAGCATGAAATTAAGAACTATATTGTAGAGTTTTTAGTTGAGGAACAAATACTTGACTCGTCTGCTCTGTCTCTTAGCCTTGTAACTCAGACAGACATTAAAGTCAATATTGTATTAAAGAAATTTAAACTACAGTTAGAACAAGAAGAAAGAATGGAAGAAAAAGAATTCAAATAAGAGTTACAAAAATACATGCTGAAGAAAGAGAAAAGGATAGGCAATTTCAGATCAGAATAAAAGAATTAGAAATAGAAAATAAAGAAAAACGTCTTTTCATGTGGTTAATGACTTTGACATAAAAAATACCTCTGACTTGTTCCGCCATTTGAAGAACAGGTAGTTGATAAATACTTTTTTTACATTTTGAAAGATTTGCTGAAAATTTGAAATGGCCAAAACAACAATGGACCTTACTCTTGCAAAGTGTTGTTACTGGAAAGGCTCGTGATATTTTTGCTCATTTAAGTAATGAACAGCTAAAATCTTATAAATCAGACATATTCAGTTTAGCTCTCGAAACACCTATATTTGGAAATCCAAGTGTCAGAAAAGCTTATCACAAAATTCTTAACTCATTACCAAACGACAAAATTTTAGACTGGTTCAAATTGAAAGCATTTGCAGACGACAAAAGAAAAGTGACTGAAAAATTGAAATTTGTTCGGGACAGGGTAGAAAACACTGTGGGAAAAGGAGAAAATGCTGGTTACCAGCATTTTCTTCTTTTCCTGCAGTGTTTTCAAAAGGCTTCTTTCTCAGGGGCGTCAGAAATAGGGATTGTGTGGTAATAGGTTAACCATTTCGAGAAAACTCTGTGTAAAATGATAGGAAGATAGTTTAGCTCTTCTACCAATTCCTGGTAGGTCTCGGCAACCAAGATATTTTGGTCATTATTCTGTACAAAAAAGGTCAGCGACTTGAATTATGTGATAACAGCTCTTGACAGGCGGAATGTCATTTTAATCTGTTAAAAGAATATGTTGATAGGGATAGTTCAAATATATATCAGATAATTCATGTAGTTTCCCCAGTCCCCCAAAATCGAATCACGTTAACTATGAAGACATAGATTGTGACGAAATGAGCTTTGACAAGTCTAACCCTATTTTTTCAAAACTTAAGAATTCTGATCCTGATGTTTCAAGACATATAAATAAGAAACTTTACATTTAGATAATATTTAAGAGGATGAATTTATAAAGTTAATTTCTGAATAAGAACAGCTGTTTCCTGACACGGACAAATACAATTCATGTATCAAAAATCAAACCAGTGAAACAATATCCATGTCGAATGAATCCAAAGAAATTGGAGCATCTTAGAGAGGAAATCAAATATATTTTGGACAATGAATTTATTGAACCTAGTCAAAGTGAATAGAGTTCTCCCTGTATCCTTGTACCAAAGCCAAATGGGATTTTTCGTATGTGCACTGATCACAGAAAAGTTAATACTGTGACCAAGACTGATTCGTTTCCACTGCTAAGAGTAGATGACAGCATTGACACTACCTGTTATGCAAAATATGTTACTAAATTTGATCTTCTAAAACAATTTTGAAAAGTTCCTCTCAATGAAAAGAGCTAAAGCGATCTCTGCTTTTGTAACCCCTGATGGACTTTATCAGTACATAGTCATGCTCTTTTGGATGAAAAATCAACCAGCCACATTTTAATGTCTTTAACGTCATTATTAACAGTGATGATTGGGACGAACGTTCAAAGACTTTAAGAGAATTTTTTGACAGACTGAGTAAATTAACAATTTATCTAGTTAAAGGTGAGTTTTGTCATGTTTAGTTTAATGTGTTGTTGGGCAAGGACCGGTTTAACCTACAGAAGCTAAAGTAAAAGCTTTTTCTGATTTTCCTTTACCTGCATGCAGAAGAAAACTTATGAAATTTCTTGGTAAGATTGTTTAATACAGGAAATTCTGTGGTAATTTTTCTGTCATTGCTGAGTCACTGAAAAGTCTTCTCAGAAAACCCAAACATTTATAAGGAATAGCGATTGTCAAATAGCTTTCGATACAGAAAAAACAGTAGAATTTAACCCTTTCCCAAACGACAAACTTTTGGACAAGACCAAATTGAAAGCATTTGCAGATGACAATTCAACTCTTGCTGAAAAGATGATTTCTGTCTATGATAGGGTAGAAAACATTGTGGGAAATGGAGAAAATGCTGGTTACCAGCATTTTCTCCATTTCCCACAATGTTTTCAAAAGGCTACTATTTAAGACCCGTAAAAACCAGGGATTATTTGGGAAAAGGGTTAAGCTTGCAGTAGACGCTAGCGATACTGGTGCAGGTAGTGTTTTACTGCAAGAAGATTGTAATGGTGTGGATCATCCAGTTAGTTTTTTTTTTCTAAAAAATGTTTAACAAACATTAGAAAAACTACTCAACAATAGAAAAAGAGTGTTTATCTCTTACTTTTGCCCTTCAGCATTTCAAAATATATTTGTCGTCTTTTCTTGCACCCATCATTGTTTATAGTGATCATAATCCTCTGATTTTTTCCCACAAATGAAAAACATGAATCAAAGTTAACTCCGGTTAACTTGTAAACAGTTAAAATTTGTCTTTATGTATAATGTATTTTCATGAACAAATAACTGTAATGATACGTTTTATATTCTAAGAAAAGAAAGTTTTAACTTTATTAGCATTTAGGAGGGGAAGTGTTTAGTAAATGGGATATACAATGAACCAAAAATGCCATACTTTTTGTAGTCTAAACATAATTCTTAATTTTATGGGTCTTATTCTATTTCTTGTTTTAAGATTAAAAATTGAACAAATTTCATTCAAACTTAACTTTCATTGTACTCTTCTGTCTTTGTTCATTAATAAATATTGTTGATTGTTAAAGGCTTGTTGCTGTTTTTCTTTCTCAATATGCTTGGCTCGTAACAGAAATTGGGCTTCGTCTGGGATTGATGATCTAGTCATTTTGAATATACTTCGATTTTTTTATTTGCTATAGCGTTAAAGCTTTTTTGAATAATAAATAATTATAAAAAAAAATGAAATTTGATTTTTTATTCTGCTGAACCAGCAAAAAATAATAATGTCTTTTGATCTTGAAAAATATATTGGGACATTGGCAGTAGAAAAACACTCCAAGAAAGGACAAATAGGTGTACTGGCTGCCATTGTATAATTGCTTTGGCGTTGAAAACAAAACAAACAAAATTTTCGAGTCTGATCTTTATCTACAATTGCCGCAAAAAAGAATAACTTATGCCGGATTCAGTAAATGAAGGTTTAGGTGTTGGAAAGAAACGAACCTGCTTGCAATACTTCTTTCTACGACCAGACCTCGAGCAGGGCTGTGGTAAAGCCACGGTTCGAACCAACGCGTTCTCAACCACTACCCGTACACCTCACCACTGAGTGTCTGGGGCGCAGCATGTGGTAGTTGCACCAGCAGGAGGCAATGTAAAAAAACAACAGGTTAAGGTCACGGTCTAGTTTTCATATGTCAAGCAGACAAGCCATTTAATTTGGTGAAAACGTCCTCTACATTTTAAAAGCCAAGCCTGACGCATTTCACGTGTGCAGTTTGACGACATAAATGTCTGCTGTACTAAGTGAAAAGAGACACTCCCTGACAAAAGGAGGATTCATGCTTTCCCTTGATGAATTATACCGAGCGAGGTCATGACATAATATGAAAAAAACATAAAATTCATTCGGTCGAACAATCAATTGTATCTAGAAGAAGAGTAGTCCTTCGACATGTTGAAAATTAACCAATAGCTAAAGGACCTCGCGCAGGCTGACATGTTCGATACTTCTTTTGCAGCCGAGCCCTGGTATCTAAATAAGTTGCTTACAGACTTTAGAACAAGGGATCGTAGGTTCGATCCCTGGTTTGGCCAAGTTCTTTCCGAGGACTGACGATAGTCATTGCGTCAGGATTCATTCCTCTCCCACCACTGACTTAAGTTTCAACAATGGTTAATTGGGAAAGCAGCCAGTGGCTTAGAAACAAAATTATGCGGACTACTGGAAACAGAGACACCGGGAAAGCAAAGATAGGTGCACTGGCCGCCGCGATATGAATGAAATAATGTTTAAAACGGCGTTAAACACCATACAAGCAAACAGTCCATACTCTTTGCAGATGCACTAAGCCCCCTTTCACACAGCGCGGTACCAACATTACTCAAGTTTTTTACACTTTTGACTGACGCACTCTATTAATTCAAAGCGTTGCTAACGCTGAAGTGGTATTTGTCAAGGAAACCCATTGTGTGGAATTAATAGGTTGAAAGAAAATGAGACATATTGTTCAAATATTGGCTTAAAGGTCAACCCACTAAGCAAATGAATACCTTTTAGGTTGAAGGGAGAGTACTCATGTATCTTAAAACTATAATTTTGAAATATCTTTAGCCTTTTGCGTTTAATTTCCAACATTACAATCAATTACTTCGATCTATAAATATTCATGAGCAATCACACGGAGAAGCGCGCAATCATAGGACGAACAAGCCTTGGAAAGAATTGGTTTGGAACGAAAAAGCAGGCAAATTTGTATCATTGCGCCAATAAAAAGCTATGAGTGATAGAAGCTATTTTCAATAAAAAATGAGTATCTCAACTATCGATGGCCTCGCCCAATGTATTTTGATATGCCATTTCAAATTATATGTCTGAGTGCTACCGAAAAACTCACTTGCCTGGGAAAAAATGAGTTTAACTGGGTTTATTTCCTTCGGCTTTGCACAAAATAAGATACGTGGTTATCAAAATTCAATCTTGAACCCTTGAACTCGACAAATACCATAAAAAAAACTATACCTTGTGTTGCGTTACGGCTGTAACATTTTCTCATAACTCCTTTCGGCTCCTCATTGAAAAAAAAATTTGACGGTAAAGATCAAGATCAGACTGCATATTCTGTGCAGTCTGATCTGGGATGTTTAATTTGCGCCAGTTTTAATGACTGGATGGTGTTTTACGCCGCTTTCATTATTTCAGTCACATCAATGCGACAGCAAATATATTTATAAACATTTATGTCCTGGGTTTAAGCTTTAATTGAAAGACAGAATTTTACACTTGTCCAAGTATAAAGCTTTTGCAGATTTCAAAATAGTTGTGTCTCATGTGTAGAATTTCATGCTTTTCGGTAGGTTATCGAGAAATATCAGAAAATCATTTTTCAATATTTCATGGTTTCGGCCAGTGCAAATACCAATTTTTATCTTTTAGTCACCTGGGTAAGATGCGCGTCACTCACAACCAGATGGAAATATGACGTCATTTACCCTACATTTCTTGTGCTTTACGTGATATGGTAATGCGTTGCTATGCGGAGGGGGAATGCCACGGGGAATAACTGAAAAAAATTCTGCATTTGATAAAGTTCCTCCCAGAAAGGCTTAAAAGCATGAAATAAATAGAATATTTGTATTTGCGTGTGCCTCTCAACCGGATGGAAATATGACGTAATTTACTCTACATTTCTCGCGCTTTACGTCATATTGCAATGCTCTGCTACATGTATGCGAAGAGAGTACGCCATGTGGAATAACAGAAGAGAACTGTACTGGACTTTTGTGTAAGGTCCCCCAAAAAAGGGATTGGGTGTCTTGACTGGGCCCTTAACATTGTAAATTTAAACAGTATTCATTAAGATAAATAATGCTTAAATTGACGATGTTAGAGGCACAGTAAAAGATTGATTGAGAAACAAGTTCTTTCAACCTATACTAATCTCTTTTCATTCTGCTTCCTGTCAACAACCTTTTTTCACAATGTCTTTCACCCCCAAGGAAACATTCTAAATTTTCTTCTACTTGAAACATTTTCACTCTCTCTCTCTCTCTAATTCACACACAAAAAAATGAAAAAAATCATTTTATACACCCTTCGGAGAAGCCGTTTATCAGTTTTATTCTCAATGTATTTCTTGCATAAATAAACCTTGAATAATTAACTGAGTTTATAGTATATTAGGTAATTGGTAATTAAATGTGTGTTTTAACACTTTACCACAGTCCAAGGGTATAATGGACCCCGACGGATAATGCTTTTGAAAACATTATGGGAAATGGATAAAATGCTGCCAACCGGAGTTTTCTCCTTTTTCCATAGAGTTTTCCTTTTTTCTTTTCCAACCTCTCATTTAAAAAATATACCGTTTGCATTATATTTATGGTGTCGTCTGCACAAGCTTTTTGATTTGAACTTGTCACAAAATTAGACCGTCTTGTTGAAAGATGATAATTTGTATACCGAACTCATTTTTCAACCGACAAAAAACACATCAATCCTTTCCCGAACAATCCCTGGTTTTTACGACCCTGAGATTGAAAGCTTTTTGAAAACATTGCGGGAAAAGGAGAAAATGCTGGTTACCAACATTTTCTCCTTTCCCCACAATGTTTTCTACTCTACTTGAAACAAATTTTAATTTTTCGATTGCGTTTAATTTGTCGTCTGCAAGTGCTCTCAATTTGGACCAGTCTAAAATTTTGTCGTATGGTAAAGAGTTAATGTGACACTTTTCGACGTAAATGAATATGCGAGACTGTTGACCTATTTTTTTTGCCTACTTTTTGGTACTGAACAAAAGAATAAATAGAAATTTGTGATTGGTTAAAAAAAATGAAGATAATTTTATTCTAAGGGTCCCCTGTGGTAAAAATTGTAGACGTGTTTATTCTGAGGGCAACTGCCTATATGCTGGCAAAATTACACCGCCTGTTTCTATTATTACATGGGTAACTCTTTACTAAAGGGTAAAAATTAAAATTTGTCGAATTCAAAACCATTATCTCCCGCTAGATGGCATTCTACAAATACACACCTATCTAATTTGGGTATCCTGGGTACAGAACCGGACTACTTTTCTACGCGACAACCGTTACTTAGAATTTCAAACTAAAATAAATGTTTACTCAATAAAACGCTACCTGGTGCGATTCATTCAGCTATGATCGGCAGTTTGGTGATATCTGGAGCTATAACAGGCCTGATTTCCCTCAAACGTATTGATAAAAGCCATTTTCTCCATTGCTGCTTTATAGCTCGTATTATTACAATCCCCCAAATATTGGGGAGAGTGATGTGTCATTTAAGACAGGTCGAATCTTCGAAGAGTATGACATGCGCAGACAACGATTCAAAACTGCTTTGCAGACGTCACATTTAAAGGTGGCCCTTCAGAATTTGGGACGAAAATTTTACAAAAATACAAAAATATCATCCTTATACTCCTAAAGCCTTATAATCGTCATTCATAAAACCCCAGTAGTCAAAAACAATCCGACAACACGAGAAATTAGAGATTTACTACGGCCAAGGTCGACATCGACGGGAAACACGTTCTATTTTTACATGACCACCTCGCTCATTTACATACTGGAAAAACACAGACGAAGCTTCAACCATAGCGTCCGAAGAAGATATTATGAAAATTAATTACATGTTTGTTATGTAATGAAATTTAAGCGTCATTAGTCACGTGCCAGTCACTTAACATTCCCACAATGCATGTTTTTGTTTTTGGCGCGAAATCTAAAAATAGCTTAAGAGGCTACGTAGCCTTTTAAGGGAATACCATCAAAAAAAATTTTTGAGGTAATTTTTGGATTCTTATTTATTGATGATTTGTATCGTTTTTTCATAAAAATTTCAGTGATATATATATTTTTTGATTTGGTATGATGTGAAATTTCTAAGTACCCACCTTTAAAATGGCACATATGATAGAATCTTCTCTTTATTAAAGTGACGATAGCTGCCGTAAGTAAACAAAGCAGGTGTCAGACTAATTTGAATACCATTTCAAAGTAAGGAGATTGCTGTGAAGGTAACAATCTGTTAATATTCGGTCGATCACAGTGTTAGACGCTGGCAGAGACATGGATTTCAAATCGAGGTTAAAACCTGACAGATCATTCCATCTTATGTTTAAGAAATAATCTTCTTTCTAGCATGGTTTATTGTCAAATAAACCACAATTGTGAGTTATGAGATGCAATGAATAACCCATAAGGGCTATAGCCCGAGTGGTTTATTGTATGTCATAACTCACAACGTGTTTTAGTAAATGATAAACTACTATTGAAAGAAGATTATTTCAATTCTAATGAAAGGAAAACAAATTCATACTTAGAGTGAAAAAGCGGATGCAGATTATATTCCACATAATTAATAACTTACTTACTTCATACCGAATAACATCATTCTACAATAACGTCAATCTTTATAGAATAACGTAGATTTCACGAGACTTTCATTGCACTGTGTTTATAGAGCTGGATTCACGTTTCATGTTGAAATTACTTTTAAACTAAGTTTGAAATTCACCTTTCTTGCCAGCCTCGACTACATAATAATGGATTGTCACCTTCCCAATATTTCCATACTTTTAGATGATACGATTAAAATCTAAATACATTTTAACACCACCATTGTTTTCTCCACTAGTAGGCCTTTAAGATAGAATTTATTGTGGAATAAGGCGGAAATGGTGGTATAACTTTAACTAGTCAACAGTCAACAGTTACCTGTCGTTTAACAAAGTACAAAAGTCTAGACATGTCGAACATGAAAACAAACCGTCGGTTCACATTACAAACCTCATAACCAGAACTTGTAACAAGCTGTAGTTACGAGCATTTGGAAATTAACCGATGAATTGTAGAATACAGATCAAATGTGGTGCATAATATACAACAGACATAAAATATGGAATGAAAAATATGAAAATTTAAATGAATGTCAATTTGATAGTCAGAAAAACAAGGGTACTATTGATTGCATATTTATTTTCCATTCGATAATATGCAAGGTTCTTAATTCGTAAAAAAAGCTTTACATAGTTTTCATTGATTATAAAAAGTGCTTTGATAATGTAAACCGTGCTTGTTTATGGCAAAAACTAGGCCGTCAAGGTGTAAGTACTGAACTTGTAAATGCTATTCAAGTTACATGTACATGTACATGTATGTACTCTTCTGTCGAATGTTCGATTAAGTTTAACGATCAAATATCGGCTCCTATTAACTCATTGTCGGGATTGAAACAAGGCGATTCTACCTCAAGTGTTTGTTTATCATGTTTGTCAATGATATCATAGATAATATAAGATATGATTTAGATGACATCTTTACCGTTGGTCAGTTAAAGCTTTTTCCTCTTGCTGATGATCAAGCACTTTTTTCTACCTCACCACCGAGTTTACAATCCATATTAACGGATGTAAAAAATATTGTGATAAAAGGCATTTACAGATAAATACAAAGAAAACAAAAGTCATGATCTTTGAAGAAGGTAAATGTAATACGATACATGATTTCTTTCTCTACAATGAAAAACTCGAAAATGTCACATGTTTTAAATATCTAGGAATAAATTTCTTTAAAAATGGCAGTTGGCTAAGGTCTCAAAAGAATTAGCAGAAAATGCATCTCAATCGCTTTATGGATTACTTTCTACTTTCAACAATTTTGAATTCAGCGTTAGTAAAAAAGATGTTTTTGATTTGATTCACTTATTGTTCCGGTAATGCATTATGCATCAGAGGTTTGGTCATACAGTTCGGCCACAGATATAGAAAGTATTCATACCAAATTTTGTAGACGTGTCTTTTGTGTTCGTAAATCAACTAACTTATCAGGTACATATGGAGAACTTGGAAGGGTCCTTTTGTCATTCGAAAATGTAACATAATTCGCCTTTGGTTAAAAATAAATTAACTCACCTGAGAATAGCATAATTAAAATTATCTACAATATATTGAGAAACGACGCTGAAATGAAAATTACATATACCGGACCGAACGGGGCTCATCCTGCAAAAACTCTTCGTCAGTCTCTTGGTTTTAATGAACTTTGGATAAAACAGTCAGAAAATTCAATCAAAGATGAAACAATTAAACAAAGAATTTATGATCAATATTATAATAGCTTGTATTCTAATATCAAGAATTCATTTCGATCATCTTACTATAAAAGTTTTGAACACATATTTGTACAAGAAAATTTTTTATATTTTATACATGATAAGAAATTAAGAATATCACTTTCTTAGTTTAGGATATCTGCGCATGACTTAGAGATAGAAAAGGGAAGACATCGAAACATTACAAGATCTGAAAAAACATGTAAACTCTGTAATCTGAATGTAATAGGGAGCGAATATCATTTCTTATTAGATTGTCCTTTTTATAGAAATATTTGTAAAAAATTTCTTAAACAATATTATTACACATGGCCAACAATAAATAAATTTGAAAATTTGATGACGACAGAATAAAAAAGAACCATCTTGAATATATCTAAGTATCTTTATAATGCAAACTTAAAAGGTAGAAATGCACTTAAAACAGTTAATTTATAACATTATTGTATCTACAGGGCTTCTTGACACTGTACATACTCTTTCATCATGCCTTTTGTATGATTTATATGTATTCTTGCTTATGTACTTACGTGTACATATAACGCGAATAAAGTATTATATTGTATTGTATTGCATATGGTAGAACTTTAATTTAATGAGATAGAAAACACAGCGGGAAAAGAAGAAAATGCTGTTGACCAGCATTTACTCCTTTTTCCCTCGATGTTTTCGAAAACCTTCTCTCTCGAATAGCCAATAATTACCAGCACGTGATTGTTTGCTAAAAATCCCTTTCTTTAAGAGATAGTTTGGCCAAGAATTCATGACAATCGGCACAGAACCGAGATTAAACTGCATGTTCTAAGGAATGCTATCTTTCAATTAAATCATCTCAAAAACACGCAACTTTAAGTACAAGCACTGGAGAAGTTACGTTAAGCGTTTACCGAAACTGCTCAAAGAGGCGTGACTTCCAAAGCAAATGAAGTAATGTTGAAACGGAAGTTTGTTGAAACACACGGTCCATCATTAGCATACAAAACCTCATAAACTTAAAAGTGCACGTGCTATTTATTCTTCCTTTGCGTTTATGTACTTTTCTATTTTTCATAATATTTAAGCCATGCTCTGTGAAAAGGTGGTTTAATGCATCTGCTAAAGTTTTGATTCAGGTCAGCCTGCACATTCCTCGCAGGCAGACCTGAACCAAAACTTTTTGCTTTCAGTAAGTTTTCTGTGTGACACAGAGGCTAGTTTACATTATGACTGGGTAGGTTGTTTAAAAAATGGATTTTAGGTAATGATTTGCTTGGTGTGATGAATTAGGCTACGGATATGTAGTAAGCCTTGCCGATTTTGGTTCAACTACAAAGGTCTAGCCCAGTAGCTCAATCGATGACAAACAAAAATTGATAGTTGGTGGGGTGACCGTGGGTGACTATTGGGTCGGCGTTGGGCTGTGCATGTTATATTCTTCGGAGATTCGACATGTCTGTTATGACGCATCACTCCCCCAATATTGGGGCGGATTGTAGTAATACGCGCTATAACGTAGCAATGAAGAAAATAAATTGCTTTTATCAATAAGTTTGAGGAGAAACCAGGTCTGTTTCAGCTCCACATTTCTCTAAACTGCTCACCATAGCTAAATGATTTGCACCAGGTGGCGTTTCATAGAGTAAACGTTTATTTTAGTTTAAAATTCAAAGTAACGGTTCTTGTAGGAAAGTAGTCCAGTTCTGTACCCAGGACACCCAAATCAAATAGAATGCCAGCTAGAGGGAGATAACGTTAGTTCGATTTTAAGCTCGGTCAAATTCCAATGGATTGGTCATAACCACTGGTGATGGATTTCTTATGATCATTGCTGTTCGAAAATACTAATCTTTGAAAGAGGATTCATCGCTTTCTCACCACTCAACATTGTTTCGAATATTTTATATGGGAAAAGCAGCCACTGGTCATAAAAAAATTTTGGGTGATTGTTGAAAGTCTTTAAAGCAATTGACAGTTCTAAGCACTAGCAGCTGATATATAACAGAAATAAAGTTAAAAACTGTATTTAAATCGATTCTTACAGGGCATGTGAATTCGGCTCCACAAGAACATTGCAACGAAAGGTTAGTGAAATCAATGTCATTCTATATCCAGTGACATCATTCTGTATAAGGTAGATTAAAGTATGTTATTCAGTGCAAAACAATCCGTATCCGCGCTTTTACTCTAAGAATGAACTTGTTATCCTTTTATTGAGAGATGGCATGTCAGAATCGAAATATTCTTCTTTCTATCGCGATTTATCATTCAATCAACCACGTTATTTGTTACGAGGCTTCATGAAGAAACCATTCGGGCTATATCGCCCTGTTGGATTTTCATTGTGCTTCACAATTGACATCTGTAGTTTAAGATTTTTTTCTTAAACAAGCATCTCGTACTACATAGGGCAGGCGCACAGCTTTTCCCCATTGAAAGTTCACATACCCTGTGTTTTTGGTAAGTTCATTACTAAAAGCGAAATATAAATCAGATACTTGTAACTTTCCTCTGGTACCTTTCACTAAACTGTGTAGATTTTTCCCTTTTTTAATCAAATAGATACATGTACTATTTCTGCTGTATCCAACGATATGAAATGGCCTAGTTATGCAAATACATGTATTTACTCAAATCGTAAAGTTATCAGTTCAGTAAAACTTCTTTTCAGACTGAATGCTTGTATACGAAAGAACCTATCTCAAAGTTCTTTTTCATTTAGAGAAACCTCAAAGTAAAATGAAAGAAAGATATTTTAGCTGTTCTACAAATTCTAAATAGGCCTCTACAAGCAAGATATTTTGGTCAATATTCTATAGGATAAAAGATCAGTGCTTTGAATTATGTGAAAACTCCTGACAGGCGAAAGCAAATGGAATTATTTCATATGTTTATAGGGATAATTCAAATATTTCACCAATAAATGTATTTTCATCAGTCCCTCAAAATCACATTAACCATGAATACATAAATTGTGAAGAAATGAGCTTCGACAGGCGTAACCCTATTTGTCAAAAACTTCAAAATTCTGACATCTTTAGAAATTTAGCTAAAATCCTTTCCCAATTAGATAATAATCACACGATTAATTAAAAAAGTTAATTACACAATATGCGCACATGTTCCCTGATATTCCAACAGGGACAGATACAACATACCATTATGTGGACATTGAAAATTCAAAACCAGTGAAATAACATTCATATGAAATACCAAGAAATTGGAGCATCTTAAAGAGTAAATCAAGTATCTATTGGACAATGACTTTATTGACATAAGTCAAGCTGAATAGGGTTCTCCCTGTATTCTTGTACCAAAGGTAGATATATTTTGTATGCACACTGACTATTGAAAAGTTAATACTGTGGCCAAAACTGATTCGTTTCCAATGTCAAGAGTAGATGAGTGCATAGACAATATTATTGATCATGCAAAATATGTAAGAAACTTTGATTTTCTACAAGGATTTTGGAAATTTCCTCTCATTGAAATATGTTAAGAGATTTCTGCGATCATAACCCCTGATGGACTTTACAAGTACATAGTCATGCTGTTTTGGATGAAAAACCATCCGACAACATTTCAAGGTCTTATCAACATCATCTACCTGGATTTGGCCGACTGTAGGACTTTCATTGATGGCATCAACATTCACAGCGATGGTTCAGATAAACATCTAAAGACTATCAGATAATTCCTTTTCACAAACTGACTAAAACCAAATTAGCAATTCGTCTTGTTAAAAATAGGGGGGTGTATAGTTTAACTTGTAACATTAATTTTGTCTTTATGTATAATATCTATTTATGTACATTTTTTTTGTAATAATATTTTTTATCCTCAACCAAGAGAAAGTTTTACATCTTTAAACTTTCTTTTCCTTTGGGAGGGAAAGTGTTATGTAGTTGGGATATACAGGGACCTGTTTTCAGAATATTCTAGAAACATGAGAAACATTTATTGGTTTTTCCAATGTGGTTATTTTTAGAAAAAAAGTTCTTAATAAACAAGCTGTTTACTTATCAATGATGTCATCTTTCTACAAAAGACTAATCTAGAATTTTCTAACCTCATAGAAATATGAGTGATATACTTGGGATTTTTAAATTAGACCTATGGCTAGGAGGATACTTATAGGATTTCTTCTATTTTTCCCAAACGAAGTTTTAATGCATTCCGATTATCACAAGCTTTCCAATCTCTAAATGGTTTTCGGACTCGTCTACAATCTTACAAAAAAATAATGATAGTCATGATATAGAGAGCATAACAGAATTTGATAATCAGAGGCAATTTTATGTACACGTTTTTCGTCTATTAATCTGTAAAGGATACAACGGCAGTTTACCCTTGATCAATGTATAGAAGGACAAAGGGGAGTCAAAGTCAGCTATTTATAGAATACTTGCAAAAAGACAACCCCTTTTTCCCCCCTTCGTTGACACTTTAGCCGAATGGACTTTTATGCACGTATGATCTTCCTTATGGGCCGTATAAAATTTAGCATTTACTGTATTGTGTGTTGAATCTGTTATGATCAGACAGTACATGTTGTACAGAGTTGTCCTGATCTACAAAACCCGTGAAAAATGTATGGATCGTGATGCAGCTTACATTGACTACATAAATTATCGTGGTGGTGCCTGGTGCTCTAAGGGCTGAAGCTACTCGAAAATGACAGCAAAAGTTGAAGATCAGACAGCACATAGCTCGTGTAATACATTTATAATTATTATATAAGATATCGTAAACATATGTATTTTTTTCCTTACTCCGTGTATTAATTTCGTTGAGTCGAAGGGTTAAAGTTATTACTGAACCTATTACTGTGCATATACAACTTTTTACCTCACTGCTGGTCAAAGGCATGGAATAGCTCTTGGAATTTGAATTAAATGTTCTATAGGTTTGTACAAGGGCTATGCAGAATTTGGTTCAAACTATTATTTATTTAATCGAAATATGAATAGTAATAGTTATTATGTTGTGGTTAAATAGATACAGATCTTTAAAGACTTGAATAAATGTTTTTTGCATGTGTGTGGCTGTCATTTCAGGAATAAAAGAAACATAGTTTGTGCCAATTGTACAGGCTATGATCAGAATAATTTTGGAGATGTCATGCAAAAGTTTTTGTTCTGTAAAGATTCGCTGTTACTAGCATGAAAAGATACTTCTGACAAGCAGGAAGATAGTGTTTTAGACAAAAGTTGTTGAATATATTTTTCTTAAAAAATTGAATCCCAAAGAAGAGATTACTGATTAAAATGTAAATACATGTACATTTAAACATCATTATGTGAATAACGATCTTAATATCATTTTGAGTATTTAGTAACTTATATAATTCCGTATTATTGCCTTTGATGCCGCTACAGAATTTTTCTTTCTAAAATCATTTTAATAAAGGGAAAATGCTGTGCCTGAATGAGCAATTTCTCCATTTTCAAATTTCGAGTAGAAATCTTACGTTTTCTTTTTCCCAAATAAACATTATCACTCTATAACAATAACACGATTATTCAAGGGTCCTCTCTAAACTTGTGTCTTTTTTTTTCATAATTTGAATACATGAACACACTATTTTCCATTTATTTTTTCATTGCATTTAACTACCATTTTTCATGATTTTCCGTTGGTGGGGGTGTAGGTAAAAACAGATACAAACAATGTAATTACAATTTATTTAAAGAGTTAATATTTTTCTGAAATAGTCCACCAAATAATTGCGGCTTCTATGATGCTATGCATCATAAATCTGTCTTGTCTGACTTATACCTGTAAGTATTTGGGCTGAAGTAAGGCATCGCACGCGGATATTTATACACGATCAAGAAAATAAACACATATCTATGCACTTTCAAGTCTGAATGTTTCCAAATATAGTATGATGACGTAGTTCATGCAGACTACATTCAGATAGATTTAAAATTTGATTGGCCAAAATGTAAGGCTATAATATTTACCGCGATTTGATTGGCCAAAAAGTGTAGACTTCATCCTCCATTCATAAAACCAAAGGAACTCACCACGAACCTAGGATTTGTTTAAATTTTAGTTTCTTCGCTAAAAGAGCTAGTAATTCTGATAGTTTGTTGGCAACAGTTGTAGGGACTATTTGCCTTGTAAAAAAATCAAGTTTTGATCAAATGTATTTAAATGGAACACCTTTTTCAGTACCTCTTTGTTAGAATGCCCATCAAGTACAAAAGCCATTTTTAAGAAAATTTTCGGTCTAGTACGATATAAATTATCATCGCACAGCTGCAACCGAAGAGAGGCACTGGGAGAGTTACTTGAACACACACACACACACACCGTGAATTCCATGCTGAGAACAATACTTTGCTAACTGAAAATGTCTTTTTCATCTTTATCCATCGCTTACTTTGTTCATTTTTCAAGTGACGGGATATGACGTCATCCTACTTATCTGAACACGATCTGACATCTTCTACATAATATTATTTTCTTATCATTTTACGTTCCAATATGCTTTTACTTCATTCTTGCTCAAAATTTAACAATAATAAGATGTCATATAAATCGTGTTGGTTTTTTTACCTTTTGCTGTTGAGCTGTTGATTAATTAATGACTGTCAGATATGGCCTTCCCAAAATTCCGACAAAAACATTACTTTAAAGTTATGAAATTCTAAATTGCCCAAATTAGATATACCAGACTTAATTATAGACTTAAAATTTAAAAAGATGTTTGAGGAATTTCAAGACTTATTCGCGAATTTCCTGAAAGCGTGCCATGTTTTTATCACACTTGTACTGTGGCTCAAAAGTTAACTAATCCATTTTTTTTCCTCTTTTTTTTTTTTTTTCATGTCTTTTTATGGCATTTGATCACTACTTATTATTTAAAATGACCAATATATCATTCAATATTACTTTTTTTCACGAAAATTGGCAAGTTCTGATTGGCTGTTTTTTTTTTTTTTTTTTTTCAAGCCCCATGAAAAAATAAGCAGTGCTGAAACTACTTTTGCAATCAAAAAAATGTAAACAAACATGTATACGAGATTCCATAATGTTTTTTTTTTCTGTCTGATTTTATATCTAGTCCGAATTTCAAATCGCTAGCTAAATTCATTTTCTCTAAAATTGAAAAAAAAACCAAGCAGTTACATGTAATTCAAAGAGACGGCTTAAACACTGCCACTGTACTGTGTACTAATAAACTTATTTTCAACTTACTTCCAGCGTGCTAAACTTCTAATTAAGGAATAATCTTCTTTCTATCGTGGTCTATCGTTCAATGAACCACAGTTGTGAGTTATGATGCACAATCAATAATTCATTGCGCCTCATAACTCACAACGTTTATTCATTGCGCCTCATAACTCACAACGTGGTATCTTTGAACGAGAAACTACGGTAGAAAGAATATCATTTCGATTTTGACATGGCCACCTCTTAATGAAAGGAAAACAAGTTCATACTAAAAGTAAAACGTCGATCATTTTCCATTGAATAACTTATTAACTTACATCATACAGGATACCGTGACTCTATATAGAATGACCTCACTCTATATGGCCTGCAACACGCGAAAAGGTGTATTCGGACATTTGCGTAAAGTGTCGTCTCGGATTAGCCTGCGCAGTTCGCTTATTTATTCAAGGTATGCCATGCCAGCTATTGCACCACAAATTTGCACCGTAGCTCCACCTTTTTTTTAAGATTTGGTGTTTATCACTTTTCGATTAGCCTTCTTAATTAGATCTACATCATAAAATTCGAATTCTCGAAAGCGAAAGAAATACGGCATAATTTTATGCTATATTCTCGTATTTCCTGGTCGCGCAACAAAGTCAAGTCGTCCAAATAAAATCACCCAACTGTGCATTTGAATAATATGTATCAGACGACAAAATTTTACACTCATTCAAATTAAAAGCAACTCATAATGATATATATATATATGTCTGAAATGATAGGACTCGTTTTTGTTAAAGTCAACAACATTGCTGGAAAAGGAGGAAATACTGGTAACCAGCATTTTCTCCTTTTCCAGCGATGGTTTTGTGAACCTATTATAATTAGCTCGTTACAACACAGATTAACGTTGCATATGCAACATTCATTAAAAAGCTAAATAAAGGTAAAGCTGAAATCCATAAGAAAGACTGTTTGACACGTGCAATGAATTTTACACTTGCACTTTTGTCAATAAGCGCAGAAAAAGAAAATGCATCTTAAAGGCCCAGACAACTCTGGTGTTTCAATGAATTCAAATTTGAATAATACCATCTACATGTGTGGAGATAATTATAAAGATGACAATCTGTTATAGTAAGGTCCGACCAAAATGTACCCGCTTACAAAAAAAAATAAACCTTTTCAAACTAGGTAAATATCTTCAAAATAAATGTCTGCTTTTTCTTTTGTTTTATTTCCTAACCTGGTTTTTAATTTCAGTTTTCTGTCAGCCTTTAACAATGGGACCAACCGTACAAAAAAAGACTGTCGTATATACGACAATTTCTATAAATTTGAATGTACCTGTAACACGCACAACAATATGGCGTAAACCGCGTGAAATGTAGGGTAAATACGCGTCATATTTTCGAAAGGTTGAATGGCATACCTACCTGGGTAAATAGTGTCCGGAAATTGTTTTCGCCTTCAATAGATATTTTAACGGTAAATTTCAATGGTTGTAACCATTAATTACCAAAATTTCATAATCCACAATTATATCTTAATAATTTAACGATAAGCATGAAATAACCATGTCTGCTTTACGGCTTTTTTATTTTCATACCTTTACTAGGCGAAAAAATCTTTTATTGTCCAAAACATGATATCCGCTTCTTGAGCGATATAAATTTTAATTATGATAACTAAAATCAGTTTTCGGAAGTACAACCGCCTGCAACTGCCTTCCTCAAATGTGATCCTGTGATTCAAAGCCTGCGGTTCGAACAGCAGGCTTTCAATCACAGGATCACACTTGAAGAAGACGGTCGTACCACCGAGTTCTCGCAACTTAGATTCGGTCATTCCTTTTATGAAATAACTTTTTTTAACTGTCGTCCATTTTCACCGCTGGCTTTCTCACCTTGCAATTATTATTATTTTTCATAATTTGTTTATTTTGGACGACAATTTTGTTCTCGCCAACAAGGTAATGGCAATTAACATGCCCACTTATAACAGTGGAAAAGAAATAAATACGTTTCTTGAAAAAAAGGGGGAGAAAGAAGAATCTGAAATTCTAAGACTATATCTAAATGATTACTAGTAGATGAATCGTAAGTCAGTTTTGTCCTAAGATCGAATTGGTAAAATATTTATCGCAACTTGCTGCGACATGATTGCTTGAATCGTCCAGTATCCTTAATATAAGTTTTATGCAGTCATAAATATCACCGGCTTCAATACTGAGATTATTGGATCCATTAAATAAAAAGTTACTTTTAATGGATGAAATCGACGTAAAGTTTGAAAGAGGTTATTTCTCTGTTCTGTGTATTATGTGCATCTGAAGAAAAAAATGCTCAGCATCTTTCCTATGGTTGGTAAGATATGGACCTTGGAGCTCCCCACTGTATTGTGACTTGAGAAATGTAGAAAAACGGTGTTATGCAGCGGTCAAAAAAGTACACTTAAAGAATGAATATGCTCACTTCATTCAATCAAGGTCTTGTCGTTAAGTCCTCTTCAACTGAAGAGATTTACCTTCCCTAGCAACAGTAAATCCTAATGGCGTTAATAAGTCATGCATCATAGGCCGATGACATCAACAGCAAATATTGCACTTTATTCAGCTGGATGCAATGCAGTTAGGGATTTCAATCATCCTCTGACATCAAGTAAGGGCTACGACACCCCTGACTCTCATATTAAAAGACAAGCTTTCGAAATTGGCCAGATAGCTTTTATAAAAACGTCGATGTTACACGATATTTACCGAAGTAGTGAGTATATGACGCTAACTCTCGTATTTAAAGACGGAGGCTGTCGAGACTGGCCGACTAGCTTTTATAAAAACGTCGATGTTACACGATATTTACCGATGTAGTGAGTATATGACGCCTAAGTCTCGTATTTAAAGACGGAAGCTGTCGAGATTGGCCGGGTAGCTTTTACGAAAACGTCCATGTTACACGATATCTACCGATGTAGTGAGTATATGACGCCTAAGTCTCGTATTTAAAGACGGAGGCTGTCGAGATATGCCGAGTAGCTTTTATGAAAACGTCCATGTTACACAATATTTACTGATGTAGTGAGTATATGACGCTAACTCTCGTATTTAAAGACGGAAGCTGTCGAGATCGGCCGGGTAGCTTTTACGAAAACGTCGATGTTACACGATATTTACCGAAGTAGTGAGTATATGACGCCTAAGTCTCGTATTTAAAGTCGGAAGCTGTCGAGATCGGCCGGGTAGCTTTTACGAAAACGTCGATATTTACCGAAGTAGTGAGTATATGACGCTAACTCTCGTATTTAAAGACGAGAGCTGTCGAGATTGTCCGAGTAGCTTTTATGAAAACATCCATGTTACACGATATTTACTGATGTAGTGAGTATATGACGCTAACTCTCGTATTTAAAGACGGAGGCTGTCGAGACTGGCCGACTAGCTTTTACGAAAACGTCGATGTTACACGATATTTACCGATGTAGTGAGTATATGACGCCTAAGTCTCGTATTTAAAGACGGAAGCTGTCGAGATTGGCCGACTAGCTTTTACGAAAACGTCGATGTTACACGATATCTACCGATGTAGTGAGTATATGACGCCTAAGTCTCGTATTTAAAGACGGAAGCTGTCGAGATCGGCCGGGTAGCTTTTACGAAAACGTCGACGTTACACGATATTTACCGAAGTAGTGAGTATATGACGCCTTAGTCTCGTATTTAAAGACGGAAACTGTCGAGATCGGCCGGGTAGCTTTTACGAAAGCGTCGATATTTACCGAAGTAGTAAGTATATGACGCCTAAGTTTCGTATTAAAAGGCGGACGCTAAGTCTCATATTTAAAGACGGACGCTGTTGAGATTGGCCGGGTAGCCTTTACGAAAACGTCGATGCTACACGATATTTACCGATGTAGTGAGGATATGACACCTAACTCTCGTATTTAACGTAGTAGACCCGTAATAGAAAACAGCTATTTTCACTATAATATTTTCCTACAAAATTTTGTGATAATTAAAACAAAAGTCACCAAATAAGTCACTTAAATCAGCTTAGAAAATTCTATATTAATCTTTTCTAGAAAGATGACACCATCGATTAGTAAACAGTTTAAACCAGTTAATGTTCTTCATGTTTCTAGAATATTCTGAAAGTATGGCATTGTATATCTTATCTACATCATACTTCCCCTCCTAATGGAAAAAAGTTTTAGGATTTAAAATTTCCTTTTGTTACACTGAATTGTACAGAAAAATATACACATAAAGACAAATGTGAACTATTTACAAGTAAAGACTCTAGACAAAATTCATTTTTCCAAAATTAACTGTTAATTTGACGTTACCCAGTCTGTTAAGAAAAATTCTTATAGTCTTTAACTGCTCATCCCAGTTCTCGCTGTGAATGATGAAGTCATCTATGTAGGCTCTACAGTCGTCCATTCCAGATATTATAAGGTTGATAAGACATTGAAATGTTGTCGGTTAGTTTTTCATCCATAACAGCATAACTATATACTTGTAAAGTCCACCAGGGGTTACAAACTCAGAATCTTTTAGTGAGAGGAATTTTCCAAACTCTTTTTATAAGATCGAATTTGCTTACGTATTTTGCATGACTAAAATTGTCAATGTAGTCATCTACTCTTGGCACTGGAAACGAATCCGTCTTGATCACAGTATTAACTTTTCTCATAACGCATCTGTTTGATTATTATCTAAATGTGAAATTGTTTTTTTATCTAAATTTCTAAAATTGTCAGAATATTTGAAGCTTTGAACATATAGGAATAGACTTATCAAATCTCATTTCTTCACAATTTATGTCTTCACGTTTAATGTGATTATGATTTTGAGGGACTGAGGAAATTACATTTATCGATGTAACATTGAAGTATCCCTATCAACATATTCTTTTAACAGATTAACATGCAAAAAATTGCTTTTGCTTTCGTCTGTCAGGAGTTTCTAGCACATGATACAAGTCACTGACCTTTTTCTCTACAGGATAAGGATAACAATATCTTGCCTGGAAATGCCTACCAGGAACTGGTAGAAGAGCTAAAACTTTATCTCCGGGTTTAAACTTTCTTTCTTTAGTATTCTTATCATATCCTTCCTTTATTTTACGTTGAGTTTTTTCCAAGATTGAGTTTGCCGCCTCACAAGCTTTAAATAATCTGTTTATAAAGTCAGATACATACCGGAGTAAGTTTAACCCTTTACCAAACAATCCCTGGTTTTTACGACCCTGAGATAGAAGCCTTTTGAAAACATTGTGGGAAAAGGAGAAAATGCTGGTAACTAGCATTTTCTCCTTTTCCCACAATGTTTTCTTTTCTACTGGAAACAAATTTCAATTTTTGAGTTATGGTTATTTTGTCATCTGCAGGTGCTTTGAATTTGGACCAGTCTAAAATTTTGTCGTTTGGGAAAGGGTTAAAGGAGAGTCTTCTTGTGAAATGATGTTTCTTTCAAAAGTTTTAAAGGTCTACGAATTGGCCAAAAACAAGCTCTAAGGGACTTAAACTAAGAGATTCCTGTAACAGACTCTCTTACTGTAAAGAGTAAAGATACGTATACCTTCATCCCAATCCTTTTGTGTATCAAAGCAATATGACCTTATCATATCTTTTAAGATTTCTTGTAACCTTTCAAGGGCATCTTGGCTTTCATGATGATATGCAAATGATCTAAACTTATAGTCGAAAAAGGTCGTCATGAAGTCTACAGAAATGTGGATTTTTTTTTTTTATATTCATGGAACTATTAAGGTGCAAGTCAACACTTTTTATAAAAAAGTTCCGTGTTTTAACGACCCTAAGATATGTGTAGAAGGCATTTTCTCCTCTTTCCACAATGTTTTCTACTCATTTAAAATCAGATTCTTTTGGTTCAGTCATCGTTTAACTTGATGTCTGCATTCGCTTTTTATTTGGACAATGCTAGGGTATAACAACCTTCGATAAAGAGTAATGTAAAACAGTGTGATTTTAAAAGTTTCTGAATATCGTCTGATAAAAATGTCCTGTAACATGAATAGTTTTAATCAATAGAAAAATACCATCCGGCCCCTATATCCGAACTCTTTTGCTTTTCTCTTAATTTTCCGGATGATGAGCCGTATTTCCGGATGAAGGAGCTGGTTTTGTCCGGCTTCCATATAGATAAAGGTCACCGTGCATCGTTAGAATTACAATAGCGTTTAAATCACACCAGCACTTGTATACAAGCCTGTATATTGTTCCAACTGACTGTATACAATTTCAAATGATTTTAATGTGTCAGTTAACATTGCATCTTACAAGTTTTGTGCCATAGAAACTCCCCACAAAGGCAACTGAAAACACTTCCACGCAATAAGCCTTGATGAAGTTGATGAAGTTTAAATCCTTTACGAAACCACAAAACTTGGCACTCGTTAAAATTGAAAGCATCTGCACCTGACAAATAGTTTTATGTACCTCAAATTAATATATCTGTCTTTGATAGGATAGAAAACGTTGTGGGAAAAGTAGAAAATGCTGGGCAACACTGGGCAAATCATTTTGTCACAAGGTTAAACGTACTTTAGGAAACGTGACCGACCTAATGTAAATTTCAAACTGCATTCTTTTTAGATTTTTAATAACTTGAACTTTTAGATGTACTTTTTCTGTACTTTTTAACACACGTGAAATATTTTTTCCATATTCAATAGTTACGATTAGTGAAAAAATACCAATTTCATATTCTACATCTTCAATTGAAGGCAGGAACAGGAAAACGTGCGTGCCTCGCAACCAGATTGAATTATGACGTTATTTACCTTACATTTATCGCGATTGACGTAATACTGTGATGTGTTGCTATGCAGAGGGGGTACGCCACGGGGAATAAAAGAAAAAATACATATACTGGAAAAGGGTAAAAAGCATAAAATATATAGAACATTTTTTTTTTGATTGATGAAGGATCAAAATTTAATTCATCGAGTGAACATAATCGGTATTATTTTCTAGAGCCACTCGTGAAAATTTTACTGATGCGGTTCACTCGATGAAACAAATTTCGATCTTTTACCGTTAAAAAAAATCTTTATGTGAGCCACAGTTGTCGTCTGAAAAATTCTCTTAGTATGAACGAATCTGAACTTCAATCATTTATCATTGCCAGGCTCACATTTTTGTTTCATCTTTTACCAAGTTTTCACTGTTGCTAGGTTTGGGCTAGGCTGGGCCATGCCCAAGGAAACTCCTACGTGTCCAGCACTGCCCTTGGAAATGGATCTCAGGATTTCATTACGAACCCAATCTAATCAACAGCGATGTCTCATAAAAGTACATCGAGTAATAAGACAAAAGGTAAAGACGTCATTAGATATTATCTTTTGTTAATTTTATTTGCACTTCATGAAGAATGTATGATTGAAACAAATAATACAAAAGAGGATAAAGCGGGGGTAATGATCAGACTACACATATCTCGAAGATGATCTTGGTCTACGCACTCCAAATGCACAACCGTAGTTACGTATTATAAAGGATTAAAAAAGACAACATTATTTGCTGAATTTTTTGTCACATTTTGAAACCATTCTTACAAAGTATCAAATTGTTCTATATTCAATCCTTTACCACAGTCCCAGTTCCCAAGTTTAAGCCACCTAGAGAAACACTGTTTTTGAAAACAATGTGAGAAAAGGAGAAAATGCTGCTAACTAGCATTTTCTCCTTTTCTCACATTGTTTTTTTTTTTTTCGATCCTTCAAAACTATTCTTATTATTCGAGCCACTTCCATTTTGTCGTCTGAAAATTCTTTCACCGTAAAAAAGACTCTGAAATTTTATCACATTGTATGGAGTTTTGTATTTTGAATGTATACTATGTCATGCATATACAATAACCCACTTTGTATACTTTATCATGCATATACATTAACCCACATTGTATACCGTGTCATGCATATACATTAACCCACATTGTATACCGTGTCATGCATATACATTAACCCACTTTGTATACCGTGTCATGCATATACATTAACCCACTTTGTATACCGTGTCATGCATATACATTAACCCACTTTGTATACCGTGTCATGCATATACATTAACCCACATTGTATACCGTGTCATGCATACACATTAACCCACTTTGTATACCGTGTCATGCATATACATTAACCCACTTTTCCCATCAGTGTAATGCAGAGAAATGATCTTCCCCTACAAAATGACCCATAGTACATTTCTCTACGTAGAATAATGACCCGGGTCATTTCTCTAAGTAGTGAAATGACTTCTGGTGTCATTCCTCTACGTAAAATAATGACCCGGGTCATTTTGTAGGGGAGGGTCATTTCTCTGCATTACTCCGGTTCAGATTTAAATTTTTGTGTAAAATACTTGGGGGGTTGCGACATAGCTAAACTTTCTTTTCCTAAAAGGCAACACATAATCACATAATCAACTGACAGCCCATCGCCGTTTTATATATGTCATTGAAACAAATAACAGGGTTATATTTATCTGATCTCTCTCCCTCTCTCTCTCTCTCTCTCTCTCTCTCTCTCTCTCTCTCTCTGTCGCTCTCTGTCTCTTTCTTTCTCTGTCTCTGTCCATCTCTGTCTTTTTTTCTCTCTTTCTCTCTTTCTCTGTCTCTCTCTGTGACCGTCTGCCTATCTTCTCGTTCTCTCGTTCTCTTGGCCTTTCTCTCTCTCTCTCTGTCTCTCTCTCACTGTCTGTCTTTTTTATCTTTTTATCTCTCTCTGTCTGTGTGTCTTTCTCTCTCTTCTCTATCTCTTTTCTCTCTCTCTCTAAATCATCACAACCTCTGTTCATTCCGTTTCTGATTAATATTCAACATATAACAACTAACAAGGGTAATCACAATTCATTAACAAACGGAATGACTCATAAGGAATGAAATGTCCCAATGAAGCTAATTGCTTGGAAACGAATAAAGACAAACAAGATATATAGGGGATATTTGTTTCTTTTCATCAGTGTAATATCGAAATTTATTTCATGCTTTCCGGTAGGATATCGAGAAATAGCGGTGAAAATATTTTTCAATACTCCACGGGTGCGACCAGTGAAAATACCGATTTTCATATTCTAGTTACCTAGGTAAAATGCGCGTGACTCATAACCAGATAGAAAAATGACGTCATTTACCTTACATTTCTCGCGCTTGACGTAATATTGTAATGCGTTGCTGTTCGGAGGGGTTACGCCATGGGGAATAACTGCACTGGATTTCGATAAAGTTCGATAAATTGATAAATTTCGAACTTTCACCAAAAAAAAAAACCAAATATCCTCTATTCATTTCATAGAGTAAACATCATCGGTAATATTTTCACGAGTGGCGCAGCCACTCGTGAAAATATTACCGATGATGTTTCTGAGATGAAATAAATTTCGATCTTACATTGAAAACAACAAATATTCTATTTATTTCATGCTTTTTATCCTATCTGGGTGGGGGCTTAATTAAAATTCAGTACAGCTTTTTTCAGTTTTTCCCCGTGACGTACCCCCTCTGCATAGCAACACATAACAATATTACGTCAAGCGCGAGAAATATAAGGTAAATTTACGTCATATTTCCATCTGGTTGTGAGGCACACACGTTTTACCTAGGTAACTAGTGCGCGTGACCGACTGTTTCTGCCTTTAATTGAAGAGTTTGAATATAAAGATAGATATTTCACCTATCGTAACTATGAAATATTGAAAAATAATTCACCATTATTGCTCGGTAACCTCTCGGAAAGCATGAAACAAT
The DNA here is from genome assembly GCA_943736015.1 of Tridacna crocea. NCBI lineage: Eukaryota > Metazoa > Mollusca > Bivalvia > Cardiida > Cardiidae > Tridacna > Tridacna crocea. The sequence goes on along the minus strand of OX031068.1, from coordinate 42,998,943 downwards.
AAATGCAAACACACTGATATCTGGATCATCAACCTTTCACCAATTCGTTCAATTTTCAAGTGTGTTTGACTGAAAAAAAATGGCCTGTAGAGTGTACAAGGTTTTTACTAGGATTTGACTATGTAAGCTTATTTTGACTCGAGATAACCCTTTTTCAAAATCGTCCAAGATATTATCAAAGACAAACATTCTGACAAAGTTTCATGAGTATCGAACTGAAAATGTGGCCAGTATAGTCTGCACAAAATAAAAGTTGACGACGCACAACGCAAGACAGAAGACCTAAGCGAGGGTTCTATGTACTTAAGACCTCTCTTAGATCTTTACCGAAACTGTTGTATCTTTCACTTGTATCCTGTACTAGACCAATCGCTGCCGTCAATCAAACTACACCGTTGACCAATCAGATATCGCCGTAACGTTACCCTCCTCCATCTTCTTGAATACTACAGATTTGCTGAAGGTGGCGTCAACTTCTTTTCATTTGAGCTGTTATCTTGTATGTTTAAAGTAAGCAAATGCTCCTTTCCAGGCAAAATGTCATTATTCATTGGAAAGATATACATTTTCTTCATGGAATATCTTTTTTCATTGTGTCACACTTCCTTTTCTTTTAACCATGTGCCGAGAAACAGTCCACTTGATACTTGTCAGATCTGTATTTGCAAAGTTTCACATTTTGTTCACTTTGTTTCTGCTATTTCTTCTTGTTGAAGTTTACTTTTCTCTATTTCTAGAATTTTCATTGCGTCTATATATGTTGGCGGCGGCGTCTGTATGTAACTCAAATCCGGTGACGTCGGGGTAGATGGCGCTGTCGAAGTAGTATTCAAAGACGTAGAAAACATGTCAAAAATCGACAAATGCAAACCTGGAAATCTTAGTCTACTAAATGCTGATTGATTATTAGAATTATTTGCATGATCTTCCATCGACGAAACTGATGACATTTGCTCCGAAATACTGTGTCTTGGAAGAATTGTGTAAATTCCAAAATTTTCATTGCGACGGCTTAAAGAATCATTCCCTGCCGATGACGTACGATTGACGTTCACGTGACCCGATTCATTAGCCAATGAGAAGTTATCACGTGACCTGCCGCTCCCTATCAAATTCTCTTGGCTCCCAGGGTTTTGTCCGAAGAGATCCGAATATGACGGAGGTAAGTCTCCTTGATCGGTCTGGCTGCCTTGATCTGAGTTTCCGACGACAGAATCGGGATTGTTTCTGTTTCGTCTGCGCTTGACAAGGCGAACAACGTGCATGACAATCACACATAATATTGGTATAATAATGGACAACCCTGCTGCCACGCCAATGACTGCTGCACTTGAGTTTTCTTTATAGGTTTCATCTAAAAAAAAGGGAAAAATCATGACTAATGCCATATACATACATGAACTTGGTAGCCATTGCTATAGACCATTCAACCTGCTTTAATTCCTTGGATGCTAAGCGCGACTCACTGACCTTTTGCGAACAGTATAGATCAAGATCAGACTGCACAGAACGTGCAGTCCGATCTTGGATCTACACTGTCCGATAAGAAAGTATTTTCCCCCCAAAATTACCTATGCAATGGCAACATTGTTCTATTGTGAGCTTGAAAGTTTCATTTCACCTTATTTGGCAGGATAAAAGTTTAAGTTTTCTTTTCTGGGTCCAGCCCCGCGTACCTCAATCGGTAGCGTGCAGGACTTGCAAAAAGGGGGTGGTGGGTTCGATCCCTGGCTCGGCCAACTTATTTCCGAGAACTGATGATAGTCATTGCGGGAGGATTCGTGCCTCTCCCACCACTGACCATTGTCTGGATGATGGTTATGAGGAAAAGCAGCCAATGATTTGGAAAGAAAATTGTGCCTAGTTCCAGTAAATGAGACGCCAGGAAAGCATGGATATATATGGATATGGCCGCCACGATATATCTGAAATGATGTTGAAAACGACGTTTAACACCATACAATCAATCAATTTCTTTCCGGTATCAACCAAATGCCAAAATCGCAACATTTAACTCAATTTCAAAAAGTGTACAGAAAAATGCGAAAAGGGACTGAGTACATAATGAACATTTTCTCTTTTCTTTTTCAATGTTTTTATCAGTCTCTTTTTTCTATAGGTCACTAAAACTAGGAGTTTCGTGACAAGTGTTTTGAATCATTGATTGATTGATTGATTGTATTGGAGGTTCATGCCGATGTAACAGCCTAAGTCATATGATGGCGGTCGGTGCACCTGCGCATGTAGTTCCTGGTTTTCTAACACCAGTACTGACACAACTTTCTTTCTAAGTCAATTACTTATTTTCTTACTCGCATCAGAGGTGAGAGGCCACAACTCGCGGGAGAGAATTTTTGCCTCGACCGGGTATCGAACTCACAGCCACCAGTGACTAGAGATTTAAGCTCCAAAATTCCCTTTCAGAGTTTCAGTATTTACAACAGCCTTATACCTAACAGTCGCTCAACTCATTAACCTAACGACAAAATTTTAGGCTTGTCCAAATCGAAAGCATTTGCAGACGACAATATGAAGATGACTGAAAATTTGAAATTTATTCTGTGACGGGTAGAAAACGTTATGGGAAAAGAGGAAAATGCTGGTTACCCGCATTTTCTCCTTTTCCCACAATGTCTTCTACAGGCTCCTTTCTCAGGGTCGCCAAAAGCAGGGATTGTGTGGTAATTAGTTAACTAGGAGCTGCGTTATAAGGGGTTATTGCTACACAGTCTTCATCTTCGCAAAACAAGGGTGGGGATCCACTACGCTACTCTACTCTTGGCAGATCAAGCTTGATTTCGACGTTCCCGCATTTTCATTGATTGCAGCTAGCCCTAACTGCACGAATCAAATCGCTCGTAGCATTTTATCTTTGATAAAAATAGAACAAGGTCGCGACTTTTCAGATAAAAATAGGAGGTAAACGTGGATGTGAGTAGGATCTGTAATGATTTATTACGGAAAAAACGTAGACGAACGATATTTACAGAAAGGTCCAGTTTGACCAATCAATTATCGGAGGTACATGTATTTAGCTATATTCCAGCACCTGAAGAATGGAATGTCGAAGTACGTTTGTGGTTACGGCTTCATGTTGAATTATTGTATTCGTAAGCGGTTTGTAAAACGATATTTCATTGGCTGTCAGAAATATGATGTAAAGGAGGATAACCAGCATCCAATAGGGGGCGTATCGCGGGAATCTCGAAATCGGACTCGGTCCGCCAAGGTAAGATTCACGTAGTGATCGTAACCTTGGCTCGCGAAGATGCAAAATCTCGTACATACCCAGACATTCAAATCGAATCTCGTAATCCAAACAGGTCCGGTTGATTTGGTCCTCGTTTCTACAGATGATTCCATATTCATTACACGGGATGATCAAGTTATCGTCTGTAAACTTTGCTGTCTGCTCGTTAAAGACAATGGAGTGCTGTTGAGCTACCCGACAGACAGCATTTATCGGCGTATTTCCGCCGCAGATGTCGATGCTCCTCTGCAAAGAAAGTTTGAAAAATAAGTTAAAGACAAGAAAACTTTCATCCATAACATCAATGGCGCGGCAAATCATTTGTTTCTAAAATAAGGCACATTACAGCATTTCAAATTGTCCAAAGTAAATTAATATATACGAAATAATCAAAGTGAGTACGAAATGACCAAAATAAAAAGTATAGGTGGGTACAATATAACCAAAATTGTACAAGATGGCCTACGTGCGAAATGATCTTATTGTCAAATGACTGGAAGCCGAGTAAACAATATGGCAGCCTCCATAGGTACTTTTCATAAAGCGAATAAAAATATAGTGCCGCCACTCATACTGTGCTACAAAAAATCTTTACAGCCAGAAAGTTAGAAAAAAAAACGCGGTTAAAACACAAGTTGACCCCTTTACAAAAGAAGCCAGGAGAGATCAGCATCAATGTTTTCAAATAGTGTATTCGCTTTTTGAAGAACGGGTTCACAATTTTGAAGGTATCTTGCATTATCTCCCGCTACATGGCATTTTACAAATACTCATCCATCTAATTTGGGCATTCTAAGTACAGAACCGGACTACTTTTGTACGCGTTAAGCGTTATTTGAATTTCATACTGAAATAAACGTTTACTCAATAAAACGCTGGTGCGTTTCATTCAGCTATGATCAGCAGTATAGAGAAATCTGGCCCGGAGCTAAAAGAGGCCTGATTTCTCCTTGATAAAAGCCATTTTTTCCATTGCTACTTTATAGAGCGTATTACTACAAAACCCTAAAAATTCGGGGGAGTGATGCATCACAACAGACAGGTGGAATCTTCGAAGAAAATGACATGCGCAGACAGCGAGGTGTCTTGCACCAACAAAAACTACGTCACGGTGAAGAAAGGTGCGTGGATATGCAAATTCGCCGCAAAGTGAATGAAATTCTCATAAACATATTCAAACGTTAAACCTAGCTTGAACTGCTTTTGCGGACAGAGTAGATCAAGATCAGACTGCACAGAACGTGCTGTCTGATCTTGGATCTAAGCCGTACGCTTTTTTAGCAGATCTTTTTTAATTTGTCAAAAACTGCCTTAAAACTGCAATATCAGCATTTTTTCCTGAACAAGCTGACAATGTTTACCTCATTATACACTATCATGAACCCTTTACGATTCAATCCTCAATTTTGACGACCCGAAAGAAAACCTTCTTTAAAAACATTGTGGAAAAATGGGAGAAATGCTGGTAAACAATTTTTTGTTTCCTTTTTCCACAGTGTTTTTCTCTCTTCCAGAAACGAATTTCAACTTTTTTTAGTCCTGTTTATTTTGACATCTACAAAATGCTCCAGATATGGACAGATTTAAAATTTTGTCGTTTGTCAAAGGGCGTTAGACTTACTCTTTCGTCCAAAACTCACCCCAGTCGATTATCGTTAAGAGACAAAACGTGTAATTTCACTACAAATTAAAACTGATATCAGTCATAGCTTATCTGCAAGCCTTACTAGGGGACAGTATGGATCCAAGATCAGACTGCACGTTCTGTGCAGTCTGATCTTGATCTATGCTGGCCGCAATTGTCCAATCTGACACTGAAAAGGGTTAAACCGACATAGACTGCCATTAAAATGAATTTTATGTTCAAAGTTAGACATGTTTAATTACATAATTATTAATGAAACAACATACTTTGTTTGGCCGTGACATACTTTTCTTGAAATAAGTCGGAAAAATTTGAATTAGGTGTCGACTTTAATGGCAAAACTGATTTATTGAGGTCAAAGTTGTGGCAAGTATGGCAAAATTATAGTTTTGTTTGTGTTGTTATCCCCTTTCTCCCCCCCCCCCCCCGCCAAGGGCGGAGGAATATAGTTTTGGCGTTGTCCGTCCGTCCACAATTCCGTCTTTGCTTCCGTCCGTCCGTCTGTACGTCCATCCGTCCGTCCATAGACAAAAATCTGTCCGGAGCAATACTCAAACAGTTTTTCACGTACCGAACTTGATACACAGTGTTCCTGTATGAATGAGGTTGTGCACGTGCAATTTTCATGACCCTGCTGCAATTTGTTGAGGAAAATATCTCCTCTTGAACTTTTTTCAACTCTTACTTTTGTACTAAACCATTCTGCATTTTGTAACAAAGACCTGTTTTTGTAAAAAGAAGCTGGTGGGAGTATAATCACGTATAGTGATAGCTCTAGTTGTTTTTTGGTTTGTGAGCAATTCTAGGTTACGCCATAGAGCCAATTTTTCGGTCAGGTGGCAGGGGACTTGAAAACTTGCTCACGGTTGTGGTGAATCATGTCGCCCCGACCCGAAGGCAAGGTGGCAACAAGATTCACCACAGCCGTGAACAAGTTTCCAAGTCCCCTTCGGCTCGGGGTGACATGATTCACAACAGCCGTGAACAAGTTTCCACGTCCCCTGCCACCTGACCGTAAAACGAATTTATTATGCCGCAAAGTTTTATCTATTTTTTGGTTGAAAAAATTGAGTACGCTCAAGAAGTAGATTTAGCCTTCTGGCTGCCCCAATTCTATGAAAACTGACTTCACTGGGAACTGACGTCACTGAAACCTAGGTAATACGTGCTAAAACGTGCAGCTTGGGGCATAATTTTGATGGTGATCTTGATCGACTCCTCCATTTTGGATATTGTGTTGATAGTGTAGTCATGTGTATGGGGCTCCCGAAAGGGAAACTGCTTTTACGTTGGTTTTGCCAGTGTACATGATATATTTGTACAGGATATCTTATCCAATCAGATCACGAGAAATTTCTTTGCAAACAAACAACTCTATGATACCAACTCTAGTCAGTAACCGACCCAGCTCCCTGGCCTCGCCGCCATTGAGCAACAAGGGATTACAAAATTCAAAAAAGTTATTACGTTGCAAGGTTATTTTAGTTGGGAATATTTTGCAAGTACAAAAAAGTATTGTTTTCATTTCTTTTTTAGTGTATCCTTGATCTACTTTCTTCCGAAAAACAACTAGAATGTCTTTGACACCATGATGCTTTAATTTGTTTTGTTCATTTTTCATTCACGCTCAATTAAATTAAATGCTGCCGAGAGGAAAATTTATTTGTTGTTTTTCTACATCTAGTGTACTTCGTCACAGTATACAATCAAAAGGTTTCCATGAATAGAACCAGCAGTCGGAGGTGTGTCTACAAGTGCAGTCGACCGTTGGTCTACACACTGTGCAGCAGTCGACCGTTAGTCCACACATCGTGCAGTAGTCGACTGTTTGTCTACACAATGTGCAGTAGTCGACCGTTAGTCCACACATTGTGCAGTAGTCGACTGTTTGTCTACACAACTTGCAGTAGTCGGCCGTTAGTCCACACATTGTGCAGTAGTCGACCGTTTATCTACACAACTTGCAGTAGTCGACCGTTAGTCCACACATCGTGCAGTAGTCGACTGTTTGTCTGTCTACACAACTTGCAGTAGTCGATCGTTAGTCCACTCATCATGCAGTAGTCGACCGTTAGTCCACACAACTTGCAGTAGTCGACCGTTAGTCCACACATCATGCAGTAGTCGACGGTTTGTCTGTCTACACAACTTGCAGTAGTCGATCGTTAGTCCACACATCGTGCGTTAGTCGACTGTTTGTCTACACAACTTGCAGTAGTAGTAGTCGCCCATTAGTCCACACATCGTGCAGTAGTCGACTGTTTGTCTGTCTACACAACTTGCAGTAGTCGATCGTTTGTCCACACATCGTGCATTAGTCGACTGTTTGTCTACACAACTTGCAGTAGTAGTGTTACTGATCATTTCGAAAAACGAGGATATTTGCCATCCGTGGGTTCGAATCCCGCCAGATGCAGTTTGTACTTGAGCTATGCATTGATTTGTTTCTTTGTTACGGACATTGTTCGTAAGAACTGAATGTCAAAGTATCAGTGTGAAAGAACAGCTTTGAAGCTCAATTCCATAACTCATAACTGATATTCAGTTTTATGAACTAAAGATATAAAATCATATTTTCTTTTTGAACAGACATCGTAAACTGTCAAGTTTAAGTATAACTTTAATACATTCGATGATTTATATGGTGAAAATGGAATTCTGTGTTAACATGAGCCATGCTCTGTGAAAATCTGCATCTGCGAAAAGTTTCGACCCAGGTCAGCCTGCGCATTCCGCGCAGGCTGGCCTCGGCCGAAACTTTTCGCAATTGGTCAATTTTCTGTATATCAAAGGACAAGTTTACCCTATGATTTAGTCGGATTTTTTAAATAATTGAGTTATTATGGAACCACAAGTAACGATTTGTTAAAGGCACACTTGGTACCATGGATCACGTAGGTGCATTGAGCGCCCTTTTGGCGGACATGGCTCAAATATACGTGGCGCTCTCTGCAAGGATTAAGGAAAAGGCAACCTGATAAAATTCGTATAATACCGCCTTTCATCGCCATAATCGTATGGATTCGGCTTAGACTCGGGTAGTACCTAATCGATGCGGGGAAGCTGCGTCTGTCGGCCGATCGATTACGGATGACCCGATTCTTAGCCGAATTTGTACGGTTTTTCTCGGGCGATATTGGCGGTGTTACACGAATCCAATGGGGACTATTCCTGTCAATTGAATTATCTCCATTGCTAGATAAAGACTGAAAGTAACCAAATAACACAGTGGTCCTTTCACCTGTATTCCTTTGTTTTTATCCTTGGTTCCCTTTGGGATGTTGCGATATTTATAACAATGATTTTTGATGTATGTTGAAGGTCCACACAAAATTCAATTCAAATTCTGTTCCTAATCACCAGGAACTTGGTATAGGTCAATTTGTAAAACAACCCAACTAGATTCACTTGAAATATTGTCTCGAGAAAATAGCTTTTGAGTGCAAGAAAATCAAGGATAAAATCCAAGTAATTCCCTTATCAGGACCAATCTAGTTCTAGAGAAGAATCGAGGGAAATAACTGAAGAATGGTCCTCATTAGGATGCACTAGCCTTATCTACAAGTATATTGTAAAAATTAATGGCCGTGGTGCATTCAACCGTGAGTCGTTAAAACCTGGTTAACCCTGAGGAAATAAGGGGCAATATTGCGCCTGACGGTTGCAAGGTTGCTTAGATTACGGTCGATAGAAAATGTATTTCGCTGAGTTGCGGACTTCCATGTAAAAACATTCGTCGTTTCCGGTTTTTGAATTGATGATCCGTTATACACTCGGGTAGATTCGTATGACGATCGTGCATTCTGTCACGTGACTATATTTGACCTTCGCCGTGCGTCTAACGAGGTAAACGAAGGCACATGGAGGCTTTGCTGTTGCAACCTCGATTTTCAGACGGAGGTCTCGGCCTATACGCAAATTACACCATATCCGACTCTAGGCGGAAACCAACGATAGATTTCCGTGACGCACCGCCATTGTTTACAGTTTCGATCGTCAGCCAGTTTTCTTCTGACCCATTTTCGGTTTCTAATACAAATCTCCGTGTTTCTTTTTTCTAATTACAGCATATATTTCAGTAATTTATCTATGTTTTCACAAAGGACTGATATGTGTACCATTCTAAATTGTCTGAAATTTAACAGCGTGTTTGCTTACCGGCTGTAGATAAGCATCTTTAACCCTTTACTCCATAGATACTCATTTCTACGCATTGCTTGTGGGAGCCTTTGGAAAACATTATGGCAAAAGGTGAAATTGCTCGTGACGAGCAATTTCACCTTTTGCCACAATGTTTTCTACACTATCAAAAGGTGTCATATACACATAAGAAACGGCTTCATCCTTGCTGTTATTTAGGGTCAATTACAGATACCATAGAAATGCCTTATGGGGTAAAGGGTTAATCAGATTCACAAGATTTGATTTCTACAATCGAACGATATTTGGAACAAAGAAACTTCAGTTTATGCCTGACGTGTCTATCAAGTTTGCCTGACTTGTCTATCAAGTTTCAATCATGAATGCTCAATAGTCTTTGTATTTTCCATCTTCCCTGATATGCTCCAAATATGCCCCTCTGCGGAGCCAGCACACCTGCAGAGGTGTAGCTGCCTGTACGCAAAAACGCGGCCTAATATTCAGTTACTTTGACAAGTAGTTTGGGTGCAGCCTTTGGCAGACATCAAGTCCGAGGTATTCCGCAAAACGAGAGAAAATCTTAAACAGCCGTATGTCATTATGATTTATATTTGTCTGAAACCCTGTTCCAAATGATCTCAGGTGTAAACGACCCTATCAATGAATGTTTTTGAAAACACTGTTGAAAAAAGGAGAAAATGCTGGTGACCAGCATTTTCTCCTTTTCTTCACAATGTTTTCTACCCCTTTCAGTGACCCAGCTTCATGGAGTCAAATTTTATTTTACGCCAGAAAAAGCTTAAAATATAGACATTTCAATGTGTTTTCGTAAAGTATAGATTTTATTACTATCATGGACTGTAAATAATGGAATAATGGAATAAAGATCCAACAGAAGTGACAAAATTGCGAAAGCCAGTGAAATAATTCGTGTTTTGCTCATTGGCAATTCGTTTGAGCTGTCGGAAACAAGATGCGAAAAATCTTGGTACAAAATGTCAAACTGTTACCTAACATTAAAAATGAATGTAAATTTTCATTAAAACTGAGTTGAACCCATGCTTCATCAAAAAGGGGGGTCTTCTTTGTATCTCCAGTGATAAATGGTATCACGAAAGTCATCATATGATAATAGCGTAATAAAGTCTATTTGGTTTAACAAACCGTCTAAATCTTGAAGTAAAGTGGTCCTATGTCATGCAGATAATTTACAAAACGCATACATAAGTTAAGGTCTGGTCTCGGGTTAGCCTGCGTGGATTGTGCAGGCTGACATGGGTCGATACTTTTAGCAGATTTAAGAAGGTGTATTACGCCCCATTTTTACAAAGCACGGATCTTATTACTTATGAGTGTGTTTAATTTTCAATGTTGGTTTTAGATAAAATCGGCAAAATTCCGCGGTTAAGTATAGCTTTTATGATTTTATGTCGCTTAGACACAGCTCAGTCGGTTCTCTAGAACCTCTAAAACATGGTTTTTAAGGTCAAAAGTTACCATGGATCAAGGAGATGCAGTTAAGCCCCATTTTTGCCAAGGCATGGTCAAATCGATTTGTCGTTGAAAAAGTGGTCAGGGTAGAAAACGTTCGCTAGTAATAGAAAGAGAGGTCGTGGGTTCGATACCCGGTTGTGGCGAACTTTCTTTCTGGCAGTTTTTCGCCTCTCACCTCTGATGCATGTGAGAAAAATAGTCAGTGGCTTTGGAAAGAAAGTTGTGTCAGTACTGGTGTGGGATAGCCAGGAAACACATAGGTGTGTAACTAACCGCTATGATATGACTTAAGCTGTTAAAATGGCTTTAATCCAATACAAACCAATTCTCTTCCGCGCACTGCATTCATTTGTAAGCGCTGAAAAACATGCTTTTTTGTTTGCTGATGAATCCAAACGTCAAAAGCAAATCACAAACATCGGTAGACGAGAGCTTGTGATCGATCCGTCTGACCAAATATATCATGCATCCAAATAGGGAATTTCTTTCGAACAAATAATTATTTATTCGTCGGCATTCATGTGAAAATGACATGAGAACAAAAGCATTCTTTCATTAATAAACAATTTCGGTACTAGTTCAACCTTAGCTACCAAAACGGATTCATGTGGCTATTTTAAGTGAAACCTAGTCCACTCCGCGCCATTCATGGACGTTGCACTCTGATGTACGTGGGGATATCAAAAAGTTTTGAGCCTCACGCAGAAAGAGTCAGATGCCCAGATTTAAAGTGCTTTATTTTTCAACATAGTACCCTACTGAAGCAGATCCATCAAGGAAAAACGCAGCGTGGAAATCCGTCCTGGGATTCTCCTTCACCAACGCATTAGTCAACACCGGTCAAGTTGCAATGGAAGCTGTGCATAAATGTGTCTACAAACTCCTCCTTCACCCATCCTGTTCTCCAGACCCAGCCCCCAGCGACTTCCAACCCTTTTCCCAGGCTGAAAAATACCTTCGGGCCGGAGGCTTGATGATGGTGATAATTTGACTGCTTCTGTGGAGGGCTCGTTAGGGGACCAAGATGTTGACGTCTACCGATCGGGTAACAATGACTGGCAAACTAGATGGAACAAGTGTGTGGAATTGCAAGGGGACTATGTTGAAAAAAGAAACAGTTTAAATCCGGATATCTGGCGCTTTCCATGTGAGGCTCAAAACTTTTTGAAAGCCCCTCGTATGACCTTCAACGTCTCATTGACTGAAACACTTTGTAGAATTTCGACCCTAAATGAAAACTGTTTTAGGTCTTATTGCTACAACAAGAAAATATTGATACTGACAACACTGGTGCAGCCAATCAGGTGTTACTGGAATAAGGCACATTACAGTAGCTTATTTTTTACGCCAAGAGCATCACTTGAGCAAACATCGTAGAGGTCTACGTGGTGATACTACAAGACTGTATATTAAACTTAGGGCCATCTCGGATACGATCTGGTCATGATCGATCTGGCGATGAAAATACCGTCTTTGACATGTTAACCCTTTACTCCATAGATAATCATTTCTACTCATTGCTTGTAGGAGTCTTTGGAAAACATTGAGGCAAAAGGTGAAATTGCTCGTGACGAGCAATTTCACCTTTTGCCACAATGTTTTCAACACTATCAAAAGGTGTCATATACACATAAGAAACGCGTTCGTCATTGTTGTTATTTAGGGTCAATTAGAGATACCATAAAAGTGCCTTATGGGGTAAAGGGTTAAGGTATTACCATCCTCATACTTCTAGTACAACATGGAATGAAATTTCTTATTCCTTGATAAATAAGGATTTACACTGACATAATATATTTACACATTTCTAGCTGACCAGAAATTCTTTTCATGTCCCTCTTGAAATTATTTGTTGACATTTCTGTAAGTTTTCAGAAAAGGAAGGTAATAACTAGCTCCCTTTGTAATAAGAATAGAGTGGTCCTAGATTTATAAACGATAATTCTAATAAGGAAAACATGGAACAAAAAAAGTTACACGGTCAAAGTAGTATGATAATACTCATGTTCAATCATAGCAACTTTTCTAGGATAGCTGTTTTCCAACTTTTCTAGAAATAGCTGTTTTCCATTAGAAAGGTACCACCTTAATAAAGAAGACAAAGTCCGTCCAAATAGGGTTGACCTGAGCCGAAACTTTTAGCTATAGGTTAGTTTTCTGTAATTTCATTTACCAATATAGCACGTGTTGTCGATTGTTAAAAGAATGCGGCTTTTATGGGTCAATAACCATTGGTTGCACACACGCAAAAAGGTGCATTCGGACAATAGCGTAAAGTGTCGTCTAAATCTAAAATCCCAACAATTTATGGCCTTCAAAATAATTCATCTTTGGCTTGGACCATTTACAAAGACACAAAATCCTCTGATTCTGATTTAGAAAGATGGTCATTTGTAAGACATATTATTCAAAACCACTCTTAATATAAAAAGTATTGATATATATTCCATTTTTTGCTATTATGTGATAAGTTATTCCTGTTTTTCACCTTTTTTATTTTTTTCACTTTTTGTTTTTCTCTCACTAGTTTTGTATAACTTTATTAGTCTATTCTAATTATTCGTTGATCCAGATTCGGTGAACTGAATAGGTCGTTGTTTGACACTTTCCCATTCTACTCTATTTAACACAATGGAAAAAAAGGAGAAAATGATAAAATGTAAAAAGAAAAACATTGTAGTAAGGGGTGAAAGAGCTCATAAAGATAAATTTCACACTTTTCCGCACTTTTTTTCCCATAAAACCAATAACTTATAATCATATTTCAGCTAGTTCAGAATTGTCGTCTGCAAGTTCTTTCAGTTTCAAACTGTTTCAAAATAGTATGTTAAAAATTATTGTCAACTTATGATTTAAGGCTGTATATAAAATTGAACAACAAAAACCTTATCTGGATCTCTGAACAGTTCATGCATTTGATAAATTCTTATCTTGGAATTTAAATGATTGTTGTAAGGATAGAGGAGGATGGCCATGACCTCCTCTATCCAATATACGTGGCTAATAAAGTTATTTGTGAAAAAAAAAAAAATAGAAAAAATAATTTAAAAAAAAAAAAAAAAAAAAAGTGTCGTCTTGGATCAGCCTGTGCAGTCCGCGCAGGCTAATCCGAAACGACGCTTTCCGTTTCTGTGTCATTTTCTGTTTTGCGTAAGTCGACTGTAGCACAAAATCTAGTTTAGCCGTAACGTGCCGTCTCGGAATAGCCTGCGCGGCATGCACAGGCTAATCCGAGACGACACTTTACGCAAACGTATGAATGCCGCTTTGCGCGTGTTGCAGGCAAATTATGATAGCTTGCTTGGTGCTGTGCGTCACAGAGATGTAGGCTACATGCTTCAAACCCGCTTTGGCCTGTGCGTAGCTCATATAGTGTCAGAAACATTGTTTTTTTCCTTCAAGGTGTCAAAAAATACGTAAGCAAATAATTCAGACATGAGATATTGGTGTGAATGTCCTTGTAAGTACATATAGTGCTTCAGTGATGTTTGTTTTTGAAAAAAAAACACTAGAATGTCGTTTACGGTTGAAAATTTTGACCTAGCTAAAATACATAGATGTTTCTAACTTTTTGTGGCCATTTTGGCAGAATGTTTTTGCAAAATGCAGCCCTAAGATCTGAACCAAATATCCGACAGCACATACTGTGTTCTGATCTTAAAACTTACAGTCCGCCAAAGTTATTCTATTTGTGCTTTGTAGGCTGAGGGTGACTGAATTATACGACCTTGTAGAAAAAACGAAGACCGTTGAAAGAGTACTACTAAGGATATTGTCACTATACATCATCCGTTCATTACCCTCTCTAACCCCTTTACCTGTGTAAATTTCCTTTGAGCAAGATACTTGAGAGGGTTTGAGCTTTGCAAACAGGGATAAGTGAACAATAAAAAAAAGCTTTAGACAGAAAAATAAGCGGACGGACGGTCGGACAGACAGACAGGGAATACAGAGACAAACAGAAACACGTCAGTCCACTGACTGATAAACAGAAAGATACACAGACTAATACGAAAACATAGAGACTTTCTAGCGATCTGATTGGGTAATATGCCCCGAACATATGTATCGTGTACACTGGCAAAACCAATGTAAAAGCAGTTTCCCTTTCGGGAAACATGACTGCACTATCAACACAGCATCCAAAATGGCGCCGTCGATCAAGATTAACATCAAGATTATGTGCCAAGCACGTATTACCAAGGTTTTAGCAACGTCATTTCCGAGTGACGTCAGTTTCACTGAATTGGGGTACTCAGAAGGAAAATTCTAGTTCGTAAGCATACTCAATTTTTTTAAACCAAAAATAGGTAAAATTCAGCTAAACAAACGTTGGAATGGTTAAAGTTTGCTGTATAATAAATTCGTTGTAGAGTCAGGTGGCAGGGGACTTGGAAACTTGTTCACGGCTGTGATCAATCATGTCGCCCCGAGCCGTCGGCAGTTAGGTAGAGACAGCCACCGCAATGAGTACATAGACCAAATACACCGAGAGACATCTATCGGGATAATTGCAGTTTACTCGAGATGTATACACCGTTGTCTGCGCATGTCATATTCTTTGAATATTCGACCTGTCTGCTATGACGCATTACTCCCCAGTTTTGGGGGGATTGTAGTAATATGGGCAATGAAGAAAATGGCTTTTATCAATAGGTTTGAGGAGAAATCAGGCCTGTTTTAGCTCCAGATTTCTCTGAACTGCTTTTCAAAGCTGAATCGCACCAGGTAGCGTTTTATTGAGTAAATGTTTATTTTAGTTTGAAATTCAAAGTAACGGTTGCCGCGTAGTAAAGTAGTCCGGTTCTGTACCCAGGATGCCTAAACTAGATAGATGTGTATTTGTAGAATGCCATCTAGCGGGAGATAATGCACAGTTTCCTAAAAACATACGTTGTCTGCGCATGTTATATTCTTCGAAGATTCGACCTGTCTGCCATGACGCATCACCCATCCCTTGAATACTTGGGAAAAGTAGGGCTTAGCTATTAGCCAGTTACCAAGCTTGAAGGGGCTGATTTAATAAATGGCCGATGCATAGGTTACATGCTAGGCGACCTTAGCTGAAAGAATCGCACCAAGTCGCGGGCTTTTTTTTTTTTTAGTAAACATTTATATCATTTTGAAATTCAAATTAACGGCTGTTCTTATAAGAATTAGTCCGCTTCTGAACCCATAATGCCAAAATTAGATAGATCTATGCGTATTTGTAGAATGGCATCTAGCGGGACATAATGAAAACCATTTCGATGTAAATCGCCCATTGCTCGGTAAAGGGTAAAAAAATGCATACAATACGTAAACAATATGTACTATGGATGCAAAAAAAAATTACAATAACAAAATGACGCAGAGCAGAACAAATTTAAAGGATAGGCTATATAAAGAAAATATTACCCTTTACCGAACAAACTCGAGCTGTAATGACTGTGTTAAACAATTTCATGAAAACATTGTGGGAAAAGGAGAAAATGCTGGTTACCAGCATTTTCTCCTTTTCCCGCAATGTTTTCTATCATTTCAAATACAAAATTCATAATTTAGTTAAGATTTAATTTGTTGTCTTTAACTTTAGACTATTCTAAAGTGCTGTTGTATAGGACGATGACAATTTTAGAATACCGGATGCGTTTTATCTGTATATCTTAATCGTAAAAATAGAACCCTTTACATCTAAGTAATTTCTCAGCTCTTCAACACATCGTGGAAAAAAGAAGCAATAGATTATCACCACTAAAATAATGCTTCTATTCCCTTTCATGTCCCCGGTAGTTAAGTCGGTAGCTTGCAGCACTCGAGAATAAGAGGTCGTGAGTTCGATCCCTAGCTCGGCCAATTTCTTTGCCAAGATTGATTATAGTCATTGCGACAGGATTCATTCCTCTCCCACCACTGACCATTGTTTCGACGATGGTTATGTGGGAAAGCAGCCAGTGGCTCTGAAAGAATATTGTGCGGGGTACAGGTTAAAAGAGACCACAGGAAAGCATGGATAGGTGCTGACCTGAGTCGATACTTTCTCGCAGATGCATTAAGCCCCCATTGTCACAAAGCATGGCTTTTTTTAAAATTGCGAGTTTACCCTTTAAGAGATAAAGAAATCTAAGCCTCGTCCATATTTAAAGAAATAATTTTAAGGCGACGTATCAAATAAAGCCTAAATGATTAAGTTTTACTCGCTCTGTTAGTGAAGGAATATTGTGGAAGAAGGAGGCGGTTTCCAGTATTTTTAACTTTCCCCACAATGTTTTAAATAACACCCTTTTTCTCAGAGAGATCGTTTTGATCAATGGTAAAGTAAAAAAATAAGTGGGACGATGTCACCCACCGTCGGTTAAGTAATGAAACTCAATTTATATGCCATAAAAAACATTTATAGAATTATCTTGACTAAATCCACGTACATGTAATATGTTACGAAATAGGTAGAGTCCGTGTCATAAAAGAGTACTTAGTTATGATTTTATTTTTAAACGCCGCATGACTTTTTTTACAAAACGACACAATTTTACACTAGTCCAAATTGAAAGAAGTTGCAGACGACAAACTAAGTATACTTCAAATTATGAATTTTGGCCTCGAAAAGAGACAAAACATTGTACGAAAAGGAGAGAAATGTTGATTATCAGCATTTTCTCCTTTTCCTACAATGTTTTCAAAAGGTTTCTTCCCCACGGTCGTCAAAACTTGTCATTTGTAGGGTATACGGTTAAAACATTATTTCAGCTATACTATGGCTGCGAGTGCAAGTAGTCTACGTTTCCTGGAATTTCATTGACCAGTAAAGCATCGTTATCTGCGCATGTCATATTCTTCGAAAATTTCTCCTCAAACATATTGAAAATAGCCATTTTCTCCATTGCTACTTTATAGGGCGTAATACGACAATTCCCCGTATATTGGGGGAGTGATGCGTCATAGCAGACAGGTCGTATTTTGAAAGCGGTTAAACTCAATTACAAAAAAAAAATCAAACCCTTTTCAGATATGAGATACAGAAAAGTGTAAAGATAAATGTACAAAAACCATGAGTCAGATAAAAGCGGAAGCCCTGTGTTCTCTTTACCAAACCGCAAAATGTTTGACTTGTCCAAATTAAAAGAATTTGCAGACGAACAAAAATAAATGGGGCAAAATTGTATGACTTGTCAGTAAAAAGGTTGGAAGACATTGTGGAAAAAAGTGAAAATGCTAGTAATTGGCATTTTCTGCTTTTTCCACATTGTTTTCAAAACGTATTGCCAAGGATCGTTAAACTTCAGAAACAATTTACCGCTTGAACAAATGACAAAATCTTTGACCTGTCCAAATTGAAAGCATTTGCAAACGAAAAATTAATTGTTGATCAAATGGTGCGATTTGTCAATGAAAGGTTAAAAAAAAACATTGTGGAAAAGGGGGAAAATTCTGGAAGAAAGCATTTTCTGCTTTTTCCACACACGTATTCAGAGCGTCTTGCATAGGATAGGGTAAGTATGGGAATGAGTCAACACTTTCCCAAACGACAAAATTTAAGGCTTATTCAAATTGAAAGCGTTAGCAGACGAAAAGTAACTTAAGCTCAAATGATGTAACTGGTCAGTGAAAGATTAGAAAACATTGTGGAAAAATAGGAGTAAAAGCTGGTAACCAGCATTTTCTCCTTTTTTTCCACAATGTGTTTCAAAGGTTTTTCCTTGTGGTCGTGAAAACTATGGAAAGAGTTAACCCTTTACCTGATATGCCAATTTGAGGCTCTTCCATTTAAGCAGCAAATAAAGATATGATGTCAAAAATACGTACAAATGAGGATACAGATATCTGATTGAGTGGAAAACATTGTGGGAAAAGGAGAAATTGCTCGTTACGAGCAATTTCTCCTTTTCCCACAAGGTTTTCAAAAGCTGTCTGTTGTTGATACGTCAAAATGAGTATCTATGAAGTAAAGGGTTAATTCTTTACCATACAACAAGATTTTATTAGACTTGTCAAAATTCAAAGGATTTGCAGACGATAAAAAGCTGGGGTTCTATGATCAGATTTGCCAATGAAAAGCCGGAAAACATTTTGGGGAAATGAGAAAATAGTCTAGATCAGTGTTGCTTTGTATGTTGTATGCTTTTAAACGCCATTTTCACCATTACGCGGTGGTCAGTGCGCCTATTCATGCTTTCCTGGAGTTATTGTCACCATTACTGGGCAAAATATTCTTTCCAAGCCACAGGCTGCTTTCCCACATAACCATTCTAAAAACAAATAGTCAGCGATGCGAGAGGAATGAACCCTATCGCAATGACTACTATCAGTCATCTGCAAGAAATCGGCCAAGGCTGAGATCGAACCAGCTACCTCCTCTTCTCAAGTCCTGTACGCTACAGACTGAGCTAGCGGGGCTCGTTGTTTTGTAAAGGCGATGTACTAAAAACTCATTATCTCCCGCTTGATGACATTCTACAAATACACATCTATCTTATTCGGGCATTCTGGGTACAGAACTGGACTACTTTCCTACGCGACAACCGTTATTTGAATTTCAAAAACTAGAATAAACGTTTCCTCAATAAAACGCAACCCGGTGGGATTCCTTCAGCTATGATCAACTAAATTATTATAGTTTAGAGATATCTTGAGCTAAAACAGGCCTGATTTCTCCTCAAACGTACTGATATTAGGCATTTTCTCCATTGCTACTTCTTTTAGTGCGTTTTACTACAATACCCCTAATATTGGAGGGGGAGAGATGCGCCAAGGCAGACAGGTCGAATCTTCGAAGAATATGACATGCGTAGACAACGAGTGAAAACCAGGTGTTATACAATAAAGTTTATTGTGATGTACCGAATACTGATACTAACTATGCCTTTTTACGGATATTATGGACAACTCTAAATTTGTTATAGTTGGACAACTTGGCTGAAGAACAGATAATGAATAACTTGCCGCCTGATCTCTTACCCTTCTTGACTCTTACTTGCGCGATATTCTGTGGCAAAAACACTGTGAAAGTCCAAAAACTGTGCCAGTTCTAATTTAAACCCTTTACCACAACGTGACGAGTTTTGACGCCTCAACGAAAAGAAGACTTATGAAAATATTGTGGAAAAAGGAGAAAATGCTGGTAACCAGCATTTTCTCCTTTTACCACAATATTTTCTAGTCTATCAAAGAACAATTGCAGCATTTGATCCAGATTGAACTTGTCGTCTGCAACTGCTTTCAATTTGGACAAGGCTACAATCTTGTCGTCTGGTAAAGGGTTAAAACGTACATATTTGATTTATATTAGTTTGGCTTAGTACACCAAGTTGAGGCTCGGTATTTGTACACTCCCTCTTTGTTATGGAAAAAGTAAGGTCACTTGATTATGCAGATTTTGTTTACATTTCTACCGTCTTCATTGTCAAATTTCAAGTGGTACATCCGGTCTAACAATGGTGAAAAACATGTTTTTATGTAAATAATTGACCACGCGAACGCCGCCCGATCGAGACACCATCTGACGGGTCGATCCATTATCTCCCGATAGATGGCACTCTACAAATAGACACCTATCTAATTTGGGCATTTTGGGTACAGAACCGGACTACTTTTCTACGCGACAATCGTTACTTTGAATTTCAAACTGAAATAAACGTTTACTCAATAAAGCTATGATCAGCAGTTTATAGAAATCAGGCCCGATTTCTCCTGAAACGTATTGATAAAAGCTATTTTCTCACTTGATACTTTATAGTGCGTATTACTATAATCCCCCCAAAACTAGGGGGATGCGTCAAAGCAGACAGGTCTAATCTTCGAAAAATATGACATGTGCAGACAACGCTGGTCGATCAATCGTACCATCAAACAACCAAACGAACGCATCATTCATTAACTAACCCTAAATGTCTGATGCGCCGAGTCAACTGCTCCTTATGTAACTGACCGACAGGCCGACCGCCTGATCAACAGACAGACCAATCGATCAATCGGATGGTCTCCTTCTAAGTGCTTCCATATTGAATGAAAACTGACTTCACTGTGAACTGACGTCACTAAAACCTTGGTAATACGTGATAAAACGTGCAGCTTGGCGCATACTGTTGATGTTAATCTTGATCGACGCCATCATTTTGGATGTTGTTTTGATAGTGTAGTCATGTATACGGGGATCCCGAAAGGTAAACTGCTTAACATTACGTTGGTTTTGCCAGTGTACATGATACCTATATTCGGTGCATATTATTCAATCAGATCAGGAGAAATTTCTTTGCAGTATAATAAAGCCATCTCTTTATTCTACGACAATATTTAGTCTCTTCCATATAAAAACTACTTCCAGACTACATATACACTGTAGATACAATAACGGGAATTCATTTTGACATAAAAACATTGATAGAAAATATTGTGGGAAACGGAGAATACACTAGTTACAACCATATTCTCTTTTTCCTACATCGGGATGGAGTCAAAAACATGACTGAATGGAAAAAATGTTTTAAAATATTTGTATGCAAACCTGTCTTATATTTGCAAGTCCCTCGTCATCTCCCACTCCGTTTGAAGGTGAGTCGGTGTTGTACCACTCCGTCCATTGTCGCACTTTGGAAGTCTGGAACTGGTCAGATGAAAAACCTAAAAGTTAAGAAAGGCTAGGATATCAAATTGGCTATCAGTTACCTTCCTTTAATAAATGCAAATAAGGTAAGCTTAAGTAAATTATTAATGTGCTTGTGTAAGTATATATAAGATCCAGCATGCAAAAAGGAACTATCTGGGACTTCTGAACATCAATTAGATGAAAACAGATCAATGATAGTATAGGTAAGTTTCAGATGATAATTCTAGAATAATTCTATAACAAAGTTCCAGGATTTCACTGCTAGGTATATAATAAATCCAGATCACAGTGTGACAATGCTATACAATGAGCACGTTAAGGAGCAGTGGATGAATGAGGTTTCGTCGTGTTCTATAATTTGCACTAGTTATCCACTGTAACATCACTAGCAGCATATAGCTTTGTTGGGTCATTGCCCTAGGAGGCAACCAGTAGCATTGATAAAGATGTGAAAACCAATTACATGTCATCGCTACTGGAATGTGGTCTTATCCCAGCTGGGCGCCGTTGTCATACTCTTTTAAGCAGATACTCGTAGCTTTTCGTAACATAGATCAAACAAAGTAAATTAAAGCAGTTCCGCAGGCTGGCCTTACCGGAGAAACCGGAAAAGGATAGCTGAATATACAACCGGCTCCTGGAAAACCAATGAGAACAAACTAAAATCTACTGCCTTCTTTTTTCACTTTTTTTTCCGATTGATGTGTCTTTCTAACCTAGGTTGGCCAGCCCAGATAGTTCATTGTTAGGGTATCTGATTCGTGACCTGACGGTTGCGAGTCCGATTTCCTGTTGCGGCGATTTTCTTCCTCTCACCTCTGATGCATATGAGGAAAGTAGTCTGTGACTTGGAAAAAAGGCTAGTCAGTACTCTTGTGTGAAAGCCAGCAGGAAAAAAAAGCGTAAGTGCAGTTACCGCCGTGATATGAACTATGCTGATAAAACAACATTTTACTTATTATCTCCCGCTAGATGGCATTCTACAAATACACATCTATCTAATTTGGGCATTCTGGGTACAGAACAGGACTACTTTTCTACGCGACAACCGTTAAATTGAATTTTAAACTAAAATAAACGTTTAACCCAATGAAACACTACCTGGTGCGATTCATTCAGGTATGATCAGCAGTTTAGAGAAATCTGGAGTTAAAACAGGCCTGATTTCTCCTCAAACGTATTCTCCATAACTACTTTATGGCGCCAATATTTGGGGGAGTGATACGTCATAGCTGATAGGTCGAATATCCGAAGAATACGATATGTGCAGACATTGCCTTTTACTTCGACACAATCAATTGCAATATACGTTTTGTCGCATTTTCAAAGCAGGCCATCACAAAACTTAGATTTCATCAAGTATTTCTACATCACATCAAAATATGACAAAGGAGTGTGTAGACAAAGAATAGAATTTAGATATGTGCGGACTTTTATTTCATGCTTTCTGGTAGGATATCGAGAAAATTTATAGCAGTGAAAATATTTTTCTTTATTTGATGTTTTCCGGCAGGATATCGAGAAATAGCAGTGAAAATATTTTTCGATCTTACACTGGCACCACCAGTGAAAATACCGATTTTCACGTTCTTGTTGCCTAGGTAAATTGCACGTGCCTGACATCCAGATGGGAAGTATGACGTCATTTACCATATATTTCTCGCGCTTGACGTAATATTGTAATGCGTTGCTATGCCGTTGTCTGCTATGACGCATCACTACTAGCCCCGAAAGCGGGCTGACGGTAATATTACGCTCTATAAAGTAGCAATGTAGAAATGGCTTTTACGTATCAATACGTTTGAGGAGAAATGAGACCTGCTTTAGCAACAGATTTCTCTAAACTGATGATCATAGTTGAGTGAATGGCACGAGGTAGCGTTTTATTGGGTAAACCTTTTCTTTTTTGTTTTAAATTCAAAGTAACGGTTGTCGCGTACGAAAGTGGTTCGGTTCTGTACCCAGGATATCCATATCAGATAGATGAGTATTTATAGAATGCCATCTAGCGGGAGATAATGGTTGCTATGGGGGAGGGGTACGCCACGGGGAATAACTTGAAAATAACTGTTCTGGATTTTGATACCGCTCCTCCCAGAAAGGGTTAAAAGCATGAAATGAAATAAATAGAATATTTGTTTTTTCGGCGAAAGAAAGAAATATATCTCATCTCGTGAACACCATCGGCTGCATCACTTGTGAAAACGTTACCGATGGTGTTCACTCGATGAAATAAATTTCGATCATTCACCAAAAAAATTAAAAAAACATCATCTATATCTTCATGTACGTTCTGTCGAAAATAACTTCTTCATTTTTCCCACAATGTTTTCTACTCGTTCAAAGATAAATTACAGCTTTTAAGCCACATTTAGTCAATCTTTTATGAATGGCTTAGGCTTGTACAAGTCTAAATTTGTGCCTTGTAGTTAAGAAATAAATTTTGAATTATCGACATATTGACTTAACCCTTTTACAAACAATCCCAGCTTTTGTCGACCCAGATAAAGAAGCCTTTAGAAAACGATGTGGGAAGAGCAGAAAATGCTAGTAACCAGCATTTTCTCCTTTTCCAAAAATGTTTTCTACCCTTGGCAAAACAAATTTCAAATTTTCAGTTACTTTTATTTCGTCGTCTGCAAATGCTTTTGATTTGGACAAACCTAAGATTTTGTCGTACTGAGTTCAGCCATAGACTTTCCCCAAAAAAGTTAAATTAAATTTTCCAGTCGATCCTAAAAGCCTAAATGTTACTATTTGAAACTTTTTTAGAAAAATATTCCCTTATCGGACAGTGTAGATACAAGATCAGACTGCACGTTCTGTGCAGTCTGATCTTGGATCTACACTGTCCGCAAAAGGTCAGTGACTAGCTCTTGTTAGTTTCAGGGTTTAAGCTCCTTATATGCTGTTTAATTAACCTTTTCATCGAGAAAAATCAATAAACTTGACTTTTTTTGTACGGTTCAAATGAAGTGAAAGATTCTATGTGATCAAAGTTTACACCAAAATATAGCAGATGGTCCGATCAAAGTTCACACTGTAACTTATGTGCAGCCTGATTTTGGTCTAAACTGTTCGTAAAACTTTAGCCTAGCCCCGGTAGCTCAGCCGGTTACGTACAGGACTTGAGAACAGGGGGGTCGTAAGTTCGATCCCCAGCTTGGCCTTTTTCTTTCCGAGGATTGATGATAACCATTGCGACAGGATACATGATTCATTCCTCTCTCATCGCTGATCTTTGTTTCGACGATGGTTATATGGGAAAGCAGCCAGTGGCTTGGAAAGAAAATTTCGCGGATTGTGATGAGTACTTGTAAAAGACACTCCAGGAATCCATGGATAGATACACTGTCCACCGCGATATAACTGAAATAATTTTTAAAACGGCGATAAACACACATCAATCAATCAGTCTATCTATCTATCTATCTATCTATCTATCTATCACCCAACCAATCAATCAATCAACCAACCAACCAATCAATCAACCGACCAACGAACCAATCAATCAATCAAACAACCAATCAACCAACCAATAAATCAATCAATTTATCAAACAATCAACCAACCAACCAATCAATCAATCAATCAATCAACCAATCAATCAAACCTCGAGATTGTATGGAAAAGTATTTCAAACAAAACATACAAATGCCCAAGGCATATCTACCACATGTTTATCAACCAGCGAACCAATCAATCAACCAACCAACCAACGAACCAATCAATCAAACAACCAATCAACCAACCAATAAATCAATCAATTTATCAATCAATCAACCAACCAATCAACCAACCAACCAGTCAATCAATCAATCAACCAATCAATCAAACCTCGAGATTGTGTGGAAAAGTATTTCAAACGAAACATACAAATGCCCATGGCATATCTACCACATGTTTATGTTCGGCTTCCAGCATTTTCTCCTTTTCCCATAATGTTTTCAAAAGCCTTCTTTTTTCAAGAGCTGCTTAACTTCGAGACTGTGTGGAAAAGAATTTTGAACAATTAATACAAATACTCACGACATATCTACCGTCTGTTCATGACTGATAATAGATCTACTTTCATTAGAATGCCTTCAGAAACAAAACTGATCAATACATTCATTACAAGCTAAATGTCATGAAATTAACCGATTGTCATGCACGCCTAATTCAATCCTTTTTTTCACAATTCTGCTTTTGAACGATTTTTCTGACAAGACGGTTTTTTTTTTTAAAAACATTTTTGGGAAAATGTGTGATATACTTTGAAAAACAAATTCCTCTATAAAAGTGTATATATTACTCAAACTTTGATAGGGATCACTTACATATTTCAGTATGGGTTTATAAGTTACGACAGTTTTGCATAAACTCTTTACCATGCTGTAAAACTCTAGATCTGTCCAAGTTGAAAGCATTTGCTAACCAAAAACTAAATGCAACGTGCACTATATACTGTCTGTAATAGGGTAGAAGACATTGTTGGAAAAGGAGAAAATGCTGGGTATCCCGCTCATGTAAATTTAAGATCAGTCGGCTCAAACCATGAGCAAAAGCCCGTCTGATAAACAGTATTTAGAGGTTCAAAGTAAAATTTCAAACGTGAAAACAAATATTAAGTAAAATTTCAAACGTGAAAACAAATATTATGTGACTCACCAAGCAAGAAAGGGACCATCTTGTAATATTGTACACCAATTAGATGAAAACAGATCAATGATAGTGCAGGTCAGTTTAAGCTGATAATTCAAAAAAAAAATGATTGTATAACAAGGTACAATGAATACTTTTCATAGAGAAAATGTCATTAAAGCGAAAAGTATCAACCCTGGTCAGCCTGCGCAATTCGCGCAGGCTGACCAGGGTTGACACTTCTCGCAGTTCCCAGAAGATCCATTTTTTCCTTGATGGGTCAGAGTAAATTTCGAACATGAAAACAAACAATGTATTAGCTACTCACCTTTGGTTAAATGGAGAAAATCGAGAATCTGCAGTAAAACTAAAAATTCAAAAGGCTTCTTCATCCTTGCTATCCTTGTTTCTGTCCAACTCTTCCTTTTTCAAACTAATCCTTTGTTGTAATTTAAACTAAAGTATTCCAAAATTCTCCTATCTTGGTTTACTTCCTTCTTTTTTTCTTTTACAGCGGTATCTTATCAGTCGTTTCAAAATACAATGAAGGAAGTTATGTCCAATTTTGAGAAAACCACCAATATAAAAAAGGTCCATAAATCACAAATCACAAAAAAAAAAACGTGAAATTTGCTCACGAATAAGTCTCGTTAACGGTGAAGAGAATAATGGTTTTTAGCACTTTTTGTCAGTATTAATAGATTGCAGTTAATATATTTAAAAAAGTAAGTATACAGCTATTTTTAAAGTTGTTTTATTTTAAAGTAAAGTTCTTAATACAAGGAACTATTTAGACATAAAAAAAAAAAGTTTAAAAGATATACGAAAGTCCTGATAACATTTCGAATCAAGTCTGTTTTTGAACGAGTGTACTTTGCAGTAGCTTTAAATCGAATGCGGTTTCTTTGTTTGCATTAGTAAGAGTGTATAACAACAATATGAATAAGAAAACCACGAAAATACCCTTCCTATATTTAAATTTGTACACCTGACCGTGTACATGTAGATTTTACACTCAGTGAGAAAATCCCTCATACGTATTTTCATGAGGCTGATTTATTTTTAGAACGTGACGTCATAGAGTTCGTAAATCGCGACAGGTATTCGATAGTGCACTTGTGTCCAAAGTTCAATTAGATTTCAATAAAAGATTGTATCAAGTTTTATAACGCTGATCCCGAATTAAATTGAGTTTTTAGACAGTCTAGATTAAGATCAGACTGCACAGAATATGCAGACTGATCTTGATCGTCAATATATTCTATTGTTTTTACGGACATTTCACAGCTTTTAAGACAGAAGAATTGACCTAATGTATTTCTTTTTGTTTTGTATGTTATTTTGGTAGCATTACAAGGAGACACGCTTTACCCAGACGCAGGTTGGTTGGTTCACAATTGATTGATTGATTGATCGATTGATTGATTGATTGATCGGTTGTCCCTATAGTCACCACTTTAGACAGACACATTTATGTAGAAATGTAAAATAGACGGTAGTAGATAACATGTAGTTCTTATTGGTTGACAACAATAAATCGTTTAGTTAACATGTATTTGCGGACGACAAAGAGCAAGATCAGACTGCACAAAACGTGCAGTCTGATCTTGATCTATATCGTCCGCCACTGGTTTAGTCAAGCCTATAACCCCCCCCCCCTAAAAAAAACAATCTTTCAAATGTCAGCAGAACGTTAGAGGAAGAGGTGAATACTTTTTAATTGATTGATTGTATGGTGTTTAACGGCGTTTTCAACTTTTTTTCCTTTTATATCACGGCGGCCTGTACACCTAGCCAAGCTTTGCAGGAGATTCTTGTACCGTTACTTCACACGATTCTTCCCAAGCCGCTGGCTACTTTTCCCCAAAACCATCGTTGAGACAATGGTCAGAAGTGAGAGAGGAACGTATTCTGTCGCTATGGCTTTTATCAATTCTGGAAATTTCTATGATTGACTTTTATCGTGTTTAACGCCGTTTTCAAACATTGTTTCAGTTATATATCGGCGGCCAGTGCATTTATCCATGTTTCTTGGAGTTTATTATCATCAATATTATTATTATTATTATTATAATTATTATATTACTATTATCATTATTATTATTCTTAATATTCATTTTTACCAGTACTCCTCACGCTATTCTTTCCAACCACCGGCTGCTTTTCCCCCAAAACCATCGCTGAAACAATGGTCAGGAGTGAGAGAGAAATTAATTAACCGTGTCGCAATGACTATTTTAAGTCTTTGGAAAAAAAATGGCCAAGCCTCGGATCGAACCAGCAACCTTCTATTCTCAAGTCCTGAAAGCCAAGTGACTGAGCCACCGGGGCTCGGCTTACATATTTTAGATCCGTTCATTATGACAGTATTGGTAAATGGCAGGAAAAGATGGTCTTTGTAAATTTGTCTTCTGAAATGGTATGGAAAATATTGTGGAAAAAGGGAGGTAGTGATGGTTACTAACATTCCCCCACGATGCCTTGGAAAAATTTTTTTTTTTTACTTCTCGATCTTTAATCAACCCTTTAACCCTTTCCCAAACGACAAATTTTGGACTAGACCAAATTGAAAGCACTTTTAGACGACAACACAACTCTCGCTGAAAAGATTATTTCTGTCTATGACAGGGTAGAAAACATTGTGGGAAAAGGAGAAAATGCTGGTTACCAGCATTTTCTCCTTTTCCCACAATGTTTTCAAAAGGCTACTATTTCAGACCCGTAAAAACCAGGGATTGTATGGGAAAGGGTTAACACACAATCCCGACCTTTTACAACTCTAAAGAGGGAAGAATTTTTGAAAAAATTATGGGATGAGGAGAAAATGCTGGTAACCAGCTTGTTGTTTTCTCTCATTCCGACGATGTTTTCTATCCTGTCAGAGACAGTCATCATTTCTGGAACTTTATCTATTGTGTCGTCTGCAAATGCTTTAAATATGGCCAAGTCTAACTAAAATCGTGTTAGATTAGTACATAGTTAAGACAAGTGACTATTTGGTAAAGGGCTTTTTTGATACAAAACCACAACGTGACATATTGTATAATCTCACAGCAAGTTTTTCATGTAACATATATCTAAAGGATTTTGACCTTTAAACCGGCCAGCACATTTTAGACTTTTCTATATTAAACGTATTTGATGCTTTTTGTCGTTGAAATAAAAGAGTTGAAAACATTGTAGAAAAAGGCTCTTGGGTCGTTCAAACTCATAATTATAAGGCAGTGTGTTAAGCTCTTCATGTCCTGCGACAACCCCAACCCCCCCCCCCCCCCCCATTCCAGCATTAAGAAGCATTTTCCCCTTTTCCTACATTTTTTTCAA
The DNA here is from genome assembly GCA_943736015.1 of Tridacna crocea. Taxonomy (NCBI): domain Eukaryota; kingdom Metazoa; phylum Mollusca; class Bivalvia; order Cardiida; family Cardiidae; genus Tridacna; species Tridacna crocea. The sequence continues at coordinate 42,969,885 of OX031068.1, read as the reverse complement.
AATGCTTTAAGGGTCGTCCAAACTTATAATCGTATGGTAATTGGTTAAGCTTTTTATATCATAAATCTGTACGGTTTAAACAACTACGCTCCCCATACCCCACCACCATTCCTCTGTGCCGCCTCTCCCTCCCACTGACAAATCAAAGCGTTGAGAACGCTGATTTGGCATTTGTCACGGAAGCCACTGTGTGGAATTAATAATTTGAAAACAAGAGGGCAATGATGGCCCTGGATCAGTCATCTGAGTCAATAGGTGAAATTCACTTCACATGCGTAATTCAATTTCTGACTAATTGTCTTAAAATGTGGCCTCTAGAGCGTCCACAAAGAATTTTCTTATGTTGACCTAACGACATAATTTATCACCCGAAAACAAAAAAACAATTTCGAACTCATAAACAATAAAGTTTTCAAGTTAATTGTGCAATAAATATGGCCTCTTAAGTGCCCACAAGGTATTTCTTAAATTTGACCAAGTGACCTAGTTCATGACCCCAGGTGACCCAATTCCAAACTCACCCAATATTTCAGCTAGAAAAACATTCCGACCAATCTTCAAGTCAACTGAGCAAGAAATGTAGCCTCTAGAGTGCCTACAAGGTATTTCTTTAATTTGACCTAGTGACCTGGATTATGATCCTAGGTAACCCAATTTTGGACTCTTCCTAGATTTTATCAAGACAAAATATTCAAGCCAGTTGAGCAAAATGTGTTAACTCTAGAGTGCCCACAAGGTATTACTGTACTTTAATCTTACCTTGAGACCTAGTTTAAGACCCCAGGAGGCCCAATTTTGAATTGACTGAACATGTTGTGCTCAGATGGGCTACACTACATACCAAATAACAAAGTTCTATGCTGTCCAGTTTTAGAGAAGAAAAAATCTAAATTTTTACTTCTTTATTCCTTTGGTCGAACTTGTGACACCTGCAGCGGTGCCAGTTTTGACCTAAGGGGCATCATATGAACAAAATTGGTAGAGGTTTACTAGGAGATGCTTGATGCCAAATATCAAAGCTCCACGCCCTCTAGTTTCAGAGAAGAAGAATTTTAAAGTTTTCCTTCTTTGTTCCTATTTTCGAATTTACGACCCCGAAGCGGGGCCAGTTTTTACCCAGGGGCATAATATGAACTATTTTGGTAGAGGTCGAGTAGAAGGCGCTAGATGTCAAATATCAAAACTCCATGCCTTATGGTTTCAGAGAAGAAGATTTTTAAAGTTTTCCTATTTTGTTCCTATGTTCGCACTTGTGGGGCCAGTTCTTATCCTAGGGGCATCATATGAACAAACACAGTAGAAGTCCACTAGGAGATGCCACATACCAAATGTCGAAGCTCCACGCCTTCTAGTTAAAGAGATGAAGATTTTTCAAAGATCTTGCTTTTTAGTTCATTGCTGTTGCCATAGAAACCAGGATTAACGGTAGAATTTAATCTCTTGAACAACTTTGGTAGAGCTTCACCCAAAGAACACCCCTGCAAAGTTTCATACAGATTGGCCCAGTGGTTTAGGTAAACTTTAGGAGGAGAAGATGTTTAAAGCAATTGGGGACAGATGGACGACGACCAATCACAATACCTCTCCTAAGCACTTCAAGTTTGCGTTATTTGTGTATTGGTGGTCTTCCTTTGATCTTTCAAGATGGGTCATGAGTAAATTCCCTTGACGGAATTATGCATGATGTGTAGAGAGAGAGGCCATGTAAATATGTTGTATTCAATGAAGTTTATACCTGAATACTATGATTTTGAGATATCTTTGGTCGTCAGGATCTAATTCTCAGCATTACAATAAAATTTTCTACCTGTAAATATTCATGTACAATCAAATGAGTAGCGTGCAATCATGTTACGAACAAGCCCAGTGACGGGCTGGTTTGGAACGAACAACCCGGAAGCAAAGCGGTCAGAGAACAAAAATTCTGTGCATATTCCCATTATATATGTGATTACTATTGAAAAACTCGTTTGTCTAGAAAAATTGAGTTTCATTGGGTTTATTTCCTTCGGTTTTGCACAAAATACCATACATAGGCGTCGAAATTCAATATTGAACATTTATTATCGATCTCATTGTAGCATTGTCGTCGACAAATGCCACAAAAACAGGCTGTTTTCGGCGTGGCACTAGCCCTAAATATCTAAAACAAATGATAAGTCGTCTTTTTGTTTCACTGACTTCTGTTCATTTCAAGTCTTGACAAAGACCAGTGAAGGTACAACTGTAGATTATTCGAATTTTTACTTACTGCAATCTTTTGAAGTAAAAAACTACTGAGTTCATCCAAATGGTGAATTTTCTATCTATAGGAATATAGAAAGTGATGGAACTATCAAGATAATTTCATCTCGAATGTCAGCTTCGTGCATGATCGAGAAATTTTGCGTTAAATATTAAATTTATCGTGATATTTTTTTTTTTTTTTTTCAGAAAACCTTTTAGTATAACAATTAAAATTCCAGCAAACTTCAATTTATCGCAAAACTTTTTTAAAAATTATCATGATAGCTACCTCGTATCTCTTGGCAGAAGTTTGACACCATAGATAAAGGGATTAAAAAGAAAAGTTTCCATGTAATTAATCTACAACTTCCCGCAACAGGCATGTTAAGTCATAAATACTAGGCTAAAATGGGAATAAAACATAGCTTGATACCATGTCTCCATTTTTTGACCTTGTCAGTTTATTCACATTTCATGCTAATTAGTGACATTATTGTGATTCATAGAACTTACAGATAACTATAAATTTATCATGGTAACGAGTTAACAAGAAAAAACGCAAAAGGAAACTTCAGTTTTCTTTTTTGAAGTTTTGAAGAAAATAATAAACTTGATTTAGACTTGACTTAACTTGTCACTGGGATTTGCCACATTTCCGTCTCAGTAAGTGCTTTTAATAATAACAAAGAATTCAGGAATGCTCTGTAAACATGAGAATTCAATTTAATCATTTGCAAAAAATGTAGACCCAGGTCGGCCTACACAGTCCACGCAGGCTGACCCGGTGAATATCTCCAATGCCATTGAACGGAATTTCGTGAAGCTTTATGCAAGTGTACAATAACTTATTCTTCTGAGACACTTTTTTTTGTTGTTTGTTTGTTTGTTTGATTTTATACGATGCAAAATGGCCGAATGTGGGCGATTTTGAATTACAAATCAAGAAAATTGCTTGTACCTAATGATGCAGTCGTTTGTTTTTCATGATGGATTTAATGAGTTCATATTGAGGGCCATTTTCAGTTTTTTTCCTTGGTTCTTTTCCAGTGCTACATTGTTCTTGATAAAAAGATTACTCGGATTTCTTCTTTAATTTTCCTGGACTACACAGATACTTTTTGGAAGTAAAATATCAACTCGATCCGGTTAGATTGTTTTACAAATTAAATACATACGCATTTCTCTGATAATTTAGAGCATAATTGGCTTAAAAACTGCATGGGTATTTTACAAATGATCATAAATCAAACCATATTAATCGCAATATCCCCAAACAAATCAAGGCTACAAACAAAGGAATACTGGTAAGAGGACAATCCGTTGTTTGGTTACTTTTAGTCTCTATCTAGCAAGGGAGATAATTTGACTTACAAGAGTGGCTCTCATTATGTGATTGATTTTTTATGGTACATGTATTTGTCGAAGACAATATCACTATAAGTTCATATTGAATTTCGAAGACCATGTATCGTATTTTGTGCAAAGCCGAAGGGGAAAAAACAAATTTAACATAACTTTTCTCAGGCAAATGAATTTTTCGGTAGCACTCATATATGTAATTGGAAATTGCATGTTAAAATACACTGGATGAGGCCATCTATAGTGAAATACTAATTTTTGATTGAAATTAGCTTCATTCACTGATAGCCTTTTGTTGTCGCAATGATACAAAATTAGTCTACGGATCGCTTGGTCCTGGGCTTTTTCCTTCCAAAACCCAATTCGTCCCATGGCTTGTTAATCTCACGATTGTGCGCTACTCAATTTGATTGGGCATGAATTTTTACAGATCGAAATAATTGATTGTAATGTTGGGAATTAAATGTTGACGACCAAAGATATTTCAAAATCATACTTTTCAAGTACAAACTTAATTTCATTCGATAAATTCACATTGTTTCTCTCTCTGTCTATCATAAATCCTTATGTCAAGGGCCTTTACTCCTGAAACCTCCTAATGATGGAAGGGAGACCGCAAATACACACATAATCCTAGCTTTTCCATGAGTTCTCTCCCTTCAATAAAAAAAAGTACCCATTTGCTTAGTAGGTTATTTCAAAGCCAATTTTTGAATAATATTTCTCTTTTTCTTTTAAATTATTAATTCCATACAATGGCTTTCTTGACAAATACCACTTCAGTGTTCTCAACGCTTTGATCGTTATATTGCACTACGGACATATATTAAACCCCCTTCTGTCTGAGCATAGCTGAATGATTTAACTACGTATCTATTGGATTTAACACTTTGGCAGCGTATTTTTTTACGGATATTGTTGACCAAGAGCAGACGTTATTAGTTGTACGATCAGGTGGCAGGGGACTTGGAAACTTGTTCGCGGCTGTGGTTAATCATGATTCACCTCAGCCGTGAACAAGTTTCCAAGTCCCCTGCCACCTGACCGTACAACGAATTTATTATACTGCAAAGTTACACCCTTTTAGAGCGTATTAAGCGAAATTTTCTTGTTTTATAGTCTCACAAATCTAGTATCCTGGTGAAATAGAAATTCCCTTCTGAGTGTTCCAATTCAATGAAAACTGACGTCACTGGGAACTGAACTCACAAAAACGTGCAGTTTGGAGCATAAATGTGCAGTCTGGTGATCGATCTACGCCGCCATTTTGGATGTTGTGTTGCACTTGTAGTGATGTTTACGGGGCACTCAAAAGGGAAACGGGCTTTACGTGGTTTTTGCCCGGAACATGATACATGTAATATATGTTCCCGTTATGTTAACCAATCAGATCACGAGGAATTTCTTTGCAGTATAATAATACATAACGTGCATTCTGATCTACATTCTATAAAGCCCGCTGTATGTTACTGAAATCATTAACCATCTTCAATAACAGAGTATATCTACGTTTCAAATGATCTCGGGGAAAAATAGTTGAATCTGTCTTGTTGGGTAAGAGAGATTGAGCAAGGATACCATTATTCGAGGGCAGAAAGGATAGACTCATTTTGCAGACAGTGTAAACCAAGACCAGCCTTGACTAAGGCTGGTCTTGGTTTACACTGTCTGCAAAATGCACCTCTGTCCATCTTCGCAAGCCAAGGCCGACGATTCACTACGTTACTATACCCTTGGCGGATTGAGCTTGATTTTTACATTCACCCGATACGCTTTTTCATTGGATGCAGCCAGCTCTAGCTGCAATGAATGAAATCGCTCGTAGCATTTTATATTTGATAAAAATAGAACAAGGTCTCTACCTTTGGAATAAAAGGTGAAACATGGAAACCCATGTGGATGTCTGCTTATCGCTTCATGTGTATTTCATCTTCGATAAAAATAGAACAAGGTCTCTACCTTTGGAATAAAAGGTGAAACATGGAAACCCACGTGGATGTCTGCTTATCGCTTCATGTGTATTCGTAAGCGGTTTGTAAAACGATATTTCATTTGCTTTTAGAAACATGATTTCAAGGGGAGTAATAACCAGCATCCAATAGAGGGAGCATTGCAGGAATCTCGAAATCGGGCTCAATCAGCCAAGGTAAGATCCACGTAGTGATCGTAAACTTGGCTCGCGAAGATGCCTTTGTCAGGCATTGCGAATTAAGATTTTGACGTACAAATGTGCAAATAACAAACTTCCAAGCCTCCAGAGTTTCCATATATCTAGTTAGATATAAATTTATTATATCTAATTCTTCAAATAGCCTGCTAACCCACATCCCCTCTCTCTCTCTCTCTCTCTCTCTCTCTCTCTCTCTCTCTCTCTCTCTCTCTCTCTCTGAATGAATAGCAAAAAGTGACGTTTTATTGAGTAAACGTTTATATTAGTTTAAAGGTGGCCCTTCAGATTTTGGGACGAAACTTTTACAAAAATGCAAAAAAAATCATCCTTATACTCCCATAGCCTTTTAATTTGCGTTCATAAAACCCCAGGAGTCAAAAACCATCCGATAAATCCGAGAAATTAGAGATTTATTACGGACCAGGTTGACATCAACGGGAGACACGTTCTATTTTTAGATTATCAATTCGCTCATTTAAATACAGGAAAACACAGACAAAGCTTCAAACATCCGTTCGAAGAAGACATTATGGAAAATAATTATTACATTTTTGTTATGTAATGGAATTTAAGCGTTATTAGTCACGTGCCAGTCACTTGACATTCCCACAATGCTTTAATGATTTTTGGCGCGAAATCTAAAAATAGCTTAAGAGGCTACGTAGCCCTTTAAGGGAATACCATCAAAAATTTTTTTTTTTTTTTGTAATTTTATGATTCTCAATTATTGATGATTTGTATTGTTTTTTTCATATAAATTTCAATAATACATATATTTTTTAATTTGGTGTGATGTGAAAATTCTAAATGCCCACCTTTAAATTCAAAGTAACGGTTGTCGCGTAGAAAAGTAGTCCGGTTCTGTAACCAGAATACCCAAATTAAATAGGATGAGAATTTGTAGAATGCCATCTAACGGGAGATAATGAGGTTTATCGCCTTTGAAAGAAAAAGGGGGAATAACCAATGCTTTCCAAAATTAGTATGGATGGAGTTTCCTCATAATTCTCCATACTTTACGTACCTCCCTATTGATCAAATATAAACAACCACCTCATGTATCACACCAGTAACTTTAACTTTCCTGTAATTAAAAGGCCCAACTAGCTGCCAAATAGGCTATAAAAAAATTCAGGGGTCAAAATTGTAGAAACATTTATGTTTTTTTTAAAAGCATTGATAATCAGTTCAAGTTTGATAATGTGTATTGTGTAAAACGCAATGCGTCAAAGCTCAAACTGTTGGTATCAGAAAAGTGTATTGTAAAACTAGAACAAGAGTTGCCAACTTTTGTTCTAGCTTTGCAATACATTTTTCTTTCCTTGTACCTTTGCTGTTTATTATTCTAAAATGCATGTCCTATGTCTTTCACTAATCAGATTTGGAAGGTGGTATCACGGGCAATGAGCTGTTTTACTGTTCCTCTATAAACACAAAGAGCTTCATTAAATCTCCATTAGCCACGTATATCTTTTTTTTTTTTTTTTTTTTTTTGTCACAGGCTCAGAATAGTTCTAAAAGGAACATTACATACCAGTACAAACTCCTTAAGAAACGTCAAATTGAGACCAGAAACACATAAAGGGCGGTAGAAGCCGAGATAGCCTTGACGAAAAAGATGTTTACCTATGAGTTAGGGGCCATGGACCTTGAGAAACATAAAAATACAGGATGTTTCATAATGCATGTTACACTTTCAACAGTATCAAAGATATATTGTTTTATAAAGACAATAAAATAAAATTCAAACCATTATAAGGTTTAAGAACAAAGTTTATGACATGCACGGTGTGGAAAGTAACACTTAACAATAAAAAGCAGCTAGCGCTTTTCAGAACATACATCGATTTAACAAACTGTTAAAAATGATGTCCATTTTGAAATAACAGGGCATCCGGTCAATCCTTTTGTTTATATTGATCTTGGTTGTAATCAGGCTTATCTCTTTACTATTGATGGAACTTAACCCTTATCCATCTAAGTAACTTAAATGAAATTTCAAGTGTGTCTGTCAAAAATATTTTCGAATATTGAGGGCAAAATGCATGAGTACCAGTTAACTTTGCTACGGGAGACCGTGCCTTCATGCATGGCTTCATCCCGGTTAAAATACAATACCTATGAAAATATTTTTGAATATTGAGTGCTAAATGCATGACTACAGTTAACTTTGTTACGGGAGACCACTCCTTCATACATGGCTTCATCCCGGTTTAAGTACAATATCTGACAACTACATTATGGAAAATTCTCTTCAGCTGAGCAGTTATGCTGTTGGCCTTTCGTTCGGACGTTCTAGGTTGCAACAACATTCATTACTGACTCACCGCTGACAACTGTTTTGACGATGTGGAACAGCAACGTGCGGCTTGGAAAGATAACTGTGCGGTACAATCGGAAAAGAAACTTAAGAAAAGCACAGAGCTGCACTGGCCTTTGCGATATACGTGAAGTAGTATTGAAAAAGGCTTTAACTCATTACCACACGACAAAATTTTAGATTGGTTCAAATTGAAATCATCTGCAGACGACAAAATAAAGGTGACTGAAAAATTGAAATTTGATCTGGGAAGGGTAGAAAACACTGTGGGAAAAGGAGAAAATGCTGGTTACCAGCATTTTCTCCTTTTCCTATAGTGTTTTCAAAAGGCTTCTTTCTCAGGGTCGTCAAAAGTAGGGATTGTGTGGTAATGGGTTAAACACTAATCAATTTTGCAAGTCTTGAAATATAAACAGAATTTAAACATGTCCTTTCAATATCATTAGGTCTGTCCTGGATTTCAGATCTTATAGAAACATATAAATAATGAACATTTTGTCCCCAGCACATTGATAATATTGACAAGAGGTCTCTGCACATTATACATTTCATTTTAAAGCCGACTTTGAGAAATAGTTGCCATGTTTAAGAGAAAGTTTTAGTTCTTAAGGCATGGTAACCAGCATCTTCTCCTATTTCAACAGTGTTACCATATAGCTTCCTCCAAAAGGTCGCTAAAAGAGGGAGCCGTTTGGAACAGATTAATATTACTTCCATTACATTTTTTGCTTGTTATTGTCATAGTGTGGTCATTTTTGTTGAATTATTTTTTAACCTCTTTTGTTCCTATTGTCCTTATTTGTCTGATTTCACGCTGACTTATTTTGTGCTATCTTATTTCACACTGACCCATTTCACACAGTCTCAGTTCAGTTCACACTGGCTTATTTTACCCTGTCCCATTTCACTCTGCCCTATTTCAAACCGCCACTGTTAACACTCTCTTATTTCACACTGTTTAACTTTAACTCTTATTCACACGGTCTCGTTTCACAATATACAATTTATACTATCATAATTCACACTACATGTATTTCATTTCACGCTGCTCAATCCACCCTGCCTTATTTCACACTGATTTATTTCTGCCTGTTTCATCCACTATCCCATTTCACACTGTCTCATTTCACACTGTCCTATTTCCCTCTCTTGAATCATACTCTCATTTCTCAACCTCTAATCGAACTTTGAACCACTGCACACTCTCTCGTTTCACACGTTCTCTTGTCACTCTATTTCATTTACCACTTTCTCATTTCTTGCTGTCTAATTTCTCACTATCTCACTTCACACTCTCCAAATTCTCACAGTCCTCATTGTTCACTGTATCGTCGCATGCTGTACCATTTCTCTGTGTCCTATTTCACACTGTCTCATATCACACTGTCTCGTTTTTCACTGTACCCTTTCTTTCTGTTCCATTTCACACAGTCTCATTTTGCACTATTCCATTTCACACTGTCTCATTTCACACTTTCTCATACTATACTACGTGTACCATATTTCATTTGTTCTTGTTCATACTCTCACTCCTCGTCGCCACATTTAACAATGCCTTTTTTCTCATCATTCTATTTCTCATATCATACCATCTCATTTTACAATAATTCATATCATACATATTTAATTAACTCTTTCTTATTTCATGCTCTTATTTCTTACCGTCTTCATTATGAGTGTCACATTTCTGCGTGTACATACATGTATCATTTCTCACTACCTAATTTTACATTTCTCTTTTTCACCGTCTCATTTCACACCAGCTAATTTAACAGTATATAATTTTAACAGTATATAATTTCACATATACTTATTTCTTATTTCTCATCATTGCATTCACACTTCCTGATTTCATAAATTATCTCATTCACACCGCCTGATTTCACATCATTTTATTCGCACTATCTCATTTTAAACTATCTTTATTTCACATCATTTCATTCACAATTCCTAATTTAACAAATTATCTCATTCACACTGCTTAAAGGTGGCCCTTCAGATCTTGGGACGAAAATTTTACAAAAATACAAAAAACCCATCCTTATAATCCCAAAGCCTTCTAATTTTCATGCATAAAACCCCAGTAATCGAAAGCCATCCGACAACAAGAGAAGTTAGAGATTTACAACAGCCAAGGTCGGCACTGAAGGGAAACACTGTGTATATTTACATCAGCACCTTGTTCATTTACATACCGGAAATATAAAGATGAAGCTCCAAACATAGCGTCCAAAGTTCTAGACATTATGGAAAATGATTATATTTTTGTTATGTTATTTATTGAATCTAAGAGTCATTAGTCACATGCCAGTCACTTAACATTCCTACAATGCTTTTTTTTATTTTTGGCAGGAAATCTAAAAAAAGCTTAAGAGGCTACGTAGCCTTTTAAGGGAATACCACCAAATTTTTTTTGTGTGTGATTTTATAATTCTTAATTATTGATGATTTGCATTGTTTTTCATATACATTTCAGAGAGAGAGAGAGAGAGAGAGAGAGAGAGAGAGAGAGAGAGAGAGATATATATATATATATATATATATATATATATATATTTTTTTTTTTTTTTTTTTGTGTGTGTGTGTGTTAAGTGAAACATCTAATAACCCACCTTTAATTTCACATCTGTATCATTTCGCACCGTCTCATTACAAACAGACTCAATTGACATTGTTTCATTTCACACGGTCTCATTTCAACATTGTAAGAGTCTATACTGCTTTAAAATATTTATTTGTCTATATTCAAATTCTTTTCCTCGTTCTGTTTTTGTTTTTTTCTTTTACTCTAATCACTCTTGTCTAATCCGTTGCTCACTGACAATCTGACAATTCTTTGTTTTACATCAGTTGAATCCCCTACTTTCTGAAAATTCTCTCTCTCTCTCTCTCTCTCTCTCTCTCTCTCTCTCTCTCTCTCTCTCTCTCTCTGTCTTTTCTCACCACTCTCTATGTTACTTCTAGCGTTGTCTCAACTCCCCCATCGTTTCATCTACTCACTTAACATCTCTCTCTCTCTCTCTCTCACTCTCTCTCTCTCTCTCTCTCTCACCCCACGAATTCAGTCATAGCAGTTCAAATGTTACAATCTTTAACCACATCAAATGCAGTATTAAATCAATTTAATTTCATAAAGACAAAAACAAAAAGTTAACCATATATAGATGTCAACTAAGTGCCAATTTGCCAATGTCGTATAAAATTTGATAAAAACTGTCATGGATTTACATATTGGCGACAGGTCGGAATTCTGTAGTTGATATAGCTTTCCACAGATTGTTGAATTGTTTCACATTCACCGAGGAACGTCACGTTTTTCTCATAAATAGTCATCCATCTTTTCACCCAGTATAGATCACAAGTACAATCTATTTGACTATCCGTTAGATCAAGGACTTTAAGTCTCCGGAGGTTCTGTATCGACTGGGGTAACACTGTGAGGTCGGAGGAAGACATATCGAGGACAGTTAGAGAAGAAAGACCTCGGAATGCACTCCGAGAGATGTACTTTATCGGATTCCTCGAGAAGGATACAGTTTGTAAAGATGGCATACGGACAATGTCCGGCGCTTCTATTGTTTTGATCGAATTTTCGGACAAATCCAGCTCAAGTAAATGTTTCAATTCTGATATGGCACCAGGAATTCGCTTCAGACCACATTTTTTCAAACTGAAATATTTTAAGGTTGTGTTTTGCATGTAACGAACCGATTCATCGCTTAGAAACACAAGACTATTTCCTTCTAAACTTAAGTTTTGTAAATTGCGTAAATGTTTAATTACTTCAGGAAAAACTGTCAAATTATCATATCTAAGAGCCAACGTATTGAGCGTGTCTGCGATACCAAGAAATGGTGGTTCAACAAGGATCGAATCGCCGTCTTCATATCGATTATTTTCAATGTATAACTCCGTCAATCGTGTCAGGCCACCAATGTCCACTGGTATCTGAAATAACTGATAATTATTTATTTCTAAAATGCTCAACGTCTGCTCGAATCCATGAAACCAGCCCGATCTCATATATTGTATTGTAGAACCCGACAAGTAAAGTTCCTTAAGCTGAATCATGTGATGTAGAGACTTTGGCCAATGAGAAAGGACGGTTTGATCTCCGAATATCAAGGTTGTTAAGGTGTCACCTAATTCTCTCATGACATCTCCACTGAAGTCATCAACCATCTCACGTGGTCTTAGTCCTCGCCTTTCCCCATCAATTGGATTGTGCGAAACGTCTAGAATGTGTAAAGATCTGAGGTATCCGAGTGAAACCGGAAGTCTTTTTAAATTGTTATGAGCTAAATTTAGCTCTTTAAGTATGCGTTCAATGCCATTAAACGCAGCTTGCGTAATCACTGATATGTTGTTGTGACTCAGAATAAGTCGTGTAATATTCAGGTTGGCAAACACAGACGGTTGAACAGAAGTCAGATCGTTATTGCTATATGTCAATGTGTGAAAGTTTTCTGACCGTTGATATAAGATGTAGCTTATATTTGTCAAGCCATGTCCAGAACAATCTATAATACCATACAAACAAACACAGGGACGTGATGCCGGACATTTGCTAGTCACAGGAATCCCCAAACTGATGAGCAATAACCAGCAAACTATTAAGGACCACTTGCTTGGCATCTAAAATAGAAAGGAATCAATCTAAACTCATCTCCTCTTTTATCCGACTTTGTTTTTGCTATTGTTGTCGGCGTCGTCGTCGCCACCGTCGACGTTGTAGTTGTTGTTGATGTCATTGTTGTTTTTCTTATTAACGTTATTGTTGAAATTGTTGTTGTCGTCGCCAACATGGTCATCGCGTCGTCACCGTCGTCGTCATTTTGTGTCAGTTTCTGTTTTCGTCATCGTCGCAGGCGTTGTTGTCGCCATCATTATTGTTGTCGTTGTCATCGGTGTCGTTATTACTGACGTTGTGTTGTTGCAGCTGTTGTCATTGTCATTGGTGTTGTTATTACTGACGTTGTGCTGTTCCATTTGTTGTCGTCGTCATCGTTGTTGTTTCTTTTTGTGGTTGTCGTTCTTGTTTTTGTCATCGTCATCGTTGTTTTTGGTGTTGCTGTCGTTGTTGTCGTCGTCGTCGTCATTGTTGTTTTTTGGTGTTGCCGTCGTCATCATCGGCGTCGTCGTTGTTTTTTTTTTGTTGCTGTTGTTGTTTATTGTTTTGTTGTTGTCGTCATCGTCGTCGTCGTCGTAGTTGTTCTTTTTATTGTTTATATTATCGTCGTCGTCGTCGTCGTTGTTGTTGAGCAATGTTTTAAAATGTATTTATGTATACCTTTCTATAGATAACTATTGATGTTTGATTTCCACTTATTTTTGTCGTCTGCAAAGTCTTTCAATTTGGACGAATCTAAAATTTTGTCATTTGGTATAGAGCTAGTCCTTATCCTGCCAAAAAGTAAAGTGTAATATTTAAACCGATGGTGACAACCCAAGTTTTCCAATTTCAAAGGTAATAGTTAGGAAAAGGTATCTCCTTATCGGAGTGTAGATCAAAGATCATATTGAACGTTCTGTGCAGTCTTATCCTGATGTACACTGCACTCACGTTTTGTACACTTTGATGTTGATCAACAATGTTTGCAAAAGGTCATTGAGTCGCGCATAGCAGCCTTACGGTTTTTTTTTTTGTCTAAAAGAGTGTAGTTCGTTCAGTGCGTACATGTATGTATTTAAATTCATTGAAGCCTCAAGTGCTAAATCTGGCCTGCTTGCATCTGTGAATTTTTAATTTTTGCAAACGAGATGAACTCATTTTTTTTTTTTTTACAATCATGCATAAAGTTAACTAACAGAATGTACCAAAGAAGGAAATGAGCCTGTCTTTCCTGTAAAAATAAAAAGCCTAGTGCTGTTTGATTCGCACTGGCATTGCAACGCGTTGGTATCGTCTAGAACGCCGAGCGACGGCGCGCACTTTGAATATGCACACACAAACGCAGTCGCTCGGCGATCTGATAAAAGAGTACTGGGATCACCGTAAAGTCGCCTTAGTAGCGAGTAAGATCGCCCATAATGCCACAGGAGCTCCGCTACCTAGGATACACAGAGGTATCAGTGCGAACGTTACTACAGTATGGTTGTCGCTGGCGCTTGCACAAGAAGATTGTGCGGCGTTCTCTAAATTGTCACTGCGCTTATACTGTGCGACTATGGCGCACATAAAAAGACTATTCGGATCTTCAACAAACAACGATAATTGTGCTTCTAAGGCGCTTTTATCGGTTCTAGCGGTCACTACCTAATAACAGTAGACTATGTATGAAAATAAAATGTTTATTTCACCATGACTGGTGCTGTGCCCGCAAGCCGGGCTAGGGCCGGTTGATGACGTAACAGTGGCTAACTTGCTTCTTGGGTGTTTGTCCTGCGGTTATCGGTTATCGGTTCTAGCGGACACTTCCTAATAACAGTAGACTACGTATGAAAATAAAATGTTTATTTCACCATGACTGGTGCTGTGCCCGCAAGCCGGGCTAGGGCCGGTTGATGACGTAACAGTGGCTAACTTGCTTCTTGGGTGTTTGTCCTGCGTTTTTCATTTTTCTTTTGACAAGCATAGTTTAACTATCCATTTACGTCACGCATAACGCAGGCATAACAAAGAAACAAATGATGAATAAATGTGTAGACATACGGTTCGTGTTCAAACACAGTGGAAAAATTGTCATGAACACGCCGTCAGCGTAATGTGAGCGCCTTGAGTACGCCCGGCAGCTTAGTGAGAATACAAAGAATCGCCAAATAGAAATCCTATGGAACGCGATCTAACACGCCATGGGAGCACCGTAGCAACTCCTTGGTCGAAGTGAGACCGCCGTGACAATATCCGATTTTCGCTGCGATCTCATGGCGCTCTTGGAAATTAGACAACGCCGTACCATCACAGTAGAAACGCCTTATAGTCTGTCAGTGGCTATACGGACAGACATTACCAATCAACGCCAATCGTAAGTTCGTCGGCGGTGTGCAAATAAAATGTTACATATGTGTACAGACGGGCCTGTAACCACTACTTCGATGCTAAGTTCTTACAGTTAGCTCGGAACGTGCAGTCTGATATTTGAATTAGGTTAGTTAGGAACTGCATGATGTGCTCATGTATAATCCTAGCGAAAAGTCACACTGGCGTCGCTTCATTTGCATTTTACATTTTTAATGACAAAAATGTGTACGTTAGTACAGTAACCGACACCAAAGGTCAATTATATACAGTTCTACGAAATATTTTTACGTGTGCTTTTCATTATAAGAGAAAGATTTGCCTTCAGTAAATCAATTTAACCTTTATTTTTTTCGCATTGTTGAATTTGCCGTCTATAAATGCTTTCAATTTGGACCAGTCTAAAAGCGAAAAGTGGGAACCCTGGTCAGCCAGCACAATTTGCACAGGCTGACTAGAATTGACACTTTTCGCAGTTCAAAGATGGTCCCTTTTGTCGTGATTGGTCGCATTATGCTTAAACTAAGAGTTAAATGCACGATCAAAAAGAAAGAAACGCAGTAAATTATGTTATACAAGACGACATCAAAGTACTCACAGTGCGTCGTTGACGGTTCCACATTTCTTATCTTGTAACAAACAGTCTGGGGGATTTGATAAAAACTATTACCTAAATGCACTTTCACTCTTTACCACACTGTCCCGACTTTTGACGACCCAGAGAGAGAAGCCTTTTGAAAACATTGTGGGAAAAGGAGAAAATGCTGGTAACCAGCATTTCCTCCTTTTCTCACATTGTTTTCCCTCTTCTTCGATACAAATTTCAAATTTTCAGTCACTTTTACTTTGACGCCTGCAAATGATTTCAATTTGAACCAGTCTAAAATTTTGTTGTTTGGTAAGGAGTTATAAAACGACAAAATTTTAGGCTATTCCAAAACGATAGAATTTCCAGACGACAAACTTGATATGGCTGAAAGTGTGAGGTTTTATCTTTTTATAGGATAAAAATTATCGTTTGTAAAATGATCCCATAACCTGCTAAAACCGTATGCATGGAAGAAATCAGGCCGTTTTTATTTCTATCTGCTGCCGAGGGCAAGGAGATACAATTTTTGCATTGTTCTTCCGTCTGTCCACGCCAACGTCCCGGGTCTGTATTCACCAGCCATTCTTAAGAACAGTCTTAGTGTTATTCTTCAAAATTGTGTCAGTGTGAAAGTAACAGAGCTTCTGATTGGCTAAACCATTTTACTTTCACGGTCAGGAAATATTGAAGAATATGACAAAGAACGTTTTTAAGAATTGTTTGTGAAAAAGGACCGTGGTGTTTATACTGACTTCAACCTGTCTATAATCTACATGAAATATAGATGGTTTGGTTGTGTTGGAGTTTAACACCACTTTAACAGCTAAGTCATATCATGGTGGTCGGTGACGCACATGTGTTTCCTGGCTTTCTCATGCTAGTACAACTCTACTTTCTTTCCAAAGCCACCGACTACTTTTCTCACATGCTTCAGCGGAGGTGAGAGGCGAAAATACGCCGGAAAGAAAGTTTGCCTAAACCGGGTATCGAACTCACAACCACCAACATGAAATATAGAACAAAACCACAACAACTTCTTCTCTGCGCATGCCATATTCTTCGAAGATTCGACCTGTCTGCTATGACGCATCACTCCCCCCATTTGGTGGGGGGGGGACTGTAGTAATATGCGCTATAAAGTAGCAATGGAGAAAAGGGCTTTTATCAATACTTTCGCGGAGAAATCAGGCCCTTTTAAGTTTCAGATTTCTCTAAACTGCTGACCGTAGCTGAACGAATCGCACCAGGTAGCGTCTCATTGAGTAAACGTTTATTCTAGTTTGAAATACTAAGTAACGGTTGTCGCATAGAAAAGTAGTCCTGTTCTGTACCCAGGATGCCCAAATAAGATAGATGTGTATTTGTAGAATGCCATCTAGCGGGAGATAATGACAAAAACGGGACAGTTTTATGTACGAAAAATTCCACATAAAGATCAAAGGAAAAGCCACACAAACTCGAAATGTTAGAACCGACCTCCATTTGTCCGTCTGGACGGATATCTTTTAAAAGTCTTGAAAATTGATGCTGAAACTTCACATATGTGTTCTTGATTATATTTCGCCAGTAATCTGTTTGTTTGATGCCGTGTCATAGAAAAAAATGAGCTTGGTGTATATTGCCATTATGGACCAACATCTCTTTAACTATATTGGACAAAATTTTACTTGAAACTTCGTATTTATACTGTTTATCATAAGCCACCGACAATCATTATTCTTTTCATTTAATTTGAAGCCATGTCATGGAAAAGAGGGGCTTATTGTTTAAGTTCATTATGGACCAATAACAAAAAGGTCATGTGCACACAATACACCTCTCATGTGTTTGTATCAGAAAAGGTCTTTTTCGAAGGGAGATATATATCATATCAACGAAATTACTTGTTGATATTGCAACATGCAAAATGGGGCATTCAGACATTTGCGTAAAGTGTCATAAAATGTCGTCTCGGATCAGCCTGCGCAATCCGCGCAGGCTAATCCGAGACGGCACTTTATGACTACATTATTAGTTGTACGGTCATGTGGCAGGGGACTTGGAAAGTTCTTCACGGCTGAGGTGAATCATGTCGCCACTTCGGCTCGGGGCGACATGATTCACCTCTGCCGTTAACAAGTTTCCAAGTCCCCTGTCACATGAACGTACAACGAATTTATTATACTGCAAAATTTTACCATAACAACGTTTGTTAAGCAATCTTTTTAATTGAGTACACTGACGATGTAGATTTTCCCTTCTGAGTGCCCCAATTCAAATGAAAACTGACGTCACTTGGTCCAACTGACGTCATTAAAACCTTGGTAATACGTGCTAAACGTGCAGCTTGGCGCATAATTTTGATACTAATCTTGATCTAGTGCAACATTTTGGATGTTCTTTTGACAGTGTAGTCATGTATACAGAGGCTCACGAAAGGGAAACGAAACTGCCTTTGCGTTTGTTTTGCCAGTGTACATGATAGGTTCGAGACATATTATCTAATCAGGTTTCTTTGCAGTATAATAATAGATTTTGTGCTACGATAGACTTGCGAAAGTGTCGTTTCGGATTAACTTGCCCTGATTTGGCAGGATGATCCGAGATGACACTTTACTCGAATGTCCGAATGCCCTTTGTCGCGTGTTACAAGCCATAAAGGGGGCAACATTCTTGGAAAAGGGTTTATAAGCAGTTTCTTGATGATCTTCACCAAACAAGTCATCACAGAATAATGAATGCATAAAACATATTTTATCTATCAATGAGTTGAATCTGAAGGTAGAATGATGGTTTGGCATGCAGAAAATTAAAGATTGTTAACCCTTTGGCTGCTAAGCGCGACATACTGACCTTTGGTACAGTATAGATCAAGATCTGACTGCACAGAACGTGCAGTCTGATCTTGGATCTACACTGTCCGATTGGAGGATATAATTCCCCAAAACATAACTTTAAAATAACAATATTTTGTTTTTTACTATCGAATTGAAAATTTCATTTCAGGATTAGAGTTAATCTATTACCACACAATCCCTACTTTTGACGACCCTGAGAAAGAAGCCTTTAGAAAACATTGCGGGAAAAGGAGAAAATGCTGGTAACCAGCATTTTCTCCTTTTCCAAAATGTTGTCTACCCTTCACAAAACAAATTTCAAATTTTCAGCCACTTTCATTTTGTCGTCTGCAAATGCTTTCGATTTGGACAAGCCTAGAATATTGTTGCTTGGTAATGAGTTAAAAGTCTCAGCCCATGTCAGCCGGCGCGCATGAAACCCCTTTTCACTACGCATCCATCTCTCTCTCTCTCTCTCTCTCTCTCTCTCTCTCTCTCTCTCTGTATGACCGTGACTCGTTATCTATGTAGCACCAAGCCCTTTGCCATTTCTAAAAGTTCGTGGAATTGTTACTTAAAATAGCACTTTTTAGGTTATCATGAATGGCATTACCTATGTACTAAATTGTTAGGTTGGTAAGATAAGACCTTTAAATATTATATAAATTTAATTTGAATCTACATGCAAATATGTGACCAAAGAAAAGATTAATTAACGTCGTATATGACTAATGTTCCTGCGCATATAACTGCGCATGTAATTTTGTCGTGGATATTGAATTAAAAGTCCTCCTATATAGTTTTTGCACATAATGGTACTACTATTGGTGAACAGAAACAAGTAGTACTTTTTTTCGGGTAACGTTAGTAGTTTTGAAGAGAAAATATTTGATCCTTGAACTGTCACCGTGAAGTAATCAAAATACTGCTGACACGGCGTTACACACTAACCAAGGAAACAAAGGCAGGAAATTTAAGGCTGTGAAAGCGTCGGTGTTTCCGCTATGAAATTTATTGTTGGAAAAGAAAAAAGTCGCTCTTTTTGATTAACTTCTCCTTTTCCCGCCATGTCTGTTAGAAAGTTCGGGCCTTGTTTACATTGAACGCAGCATGTCGTGGTGCAAACAGTTATAAAGTGCTCAGTAACTATATATATGAAGACTCCTGGTTAATGAGCTTATTAACCATATTTCATCCAGAAATTTCTGACATAGTTGGTAGTCTAGGCTCAGGATCAGACCTCAGAGTTGCTGCAGTTCGATCCCAAAACCCAAATGACACATAACTTTATTGCATGTTAAGATATGAGCCAACCTGTGGTAAATGCTTCATGTATATCAGTTTGTGTGGACTGCAAAGATGACCTGGATCGTTAACGTTTTGAAGAAGCATGAATCTAATTTTCACAATTTTATTTTCAAGGCATATACTTTTGATATTATATTTCATATGTCTATTTTTAGAAATGTTATGGGTAAAGAAATGTCGTAATTTAAGCTGGGGGGAATTATTTCCCCGTCACAGTGAATACTTTCCTCCTGCCGAAAATCTGGAACTACTTTTTTTTATTTCGATGCAATGACTAGTTTTAAAAGTGGCATTCGTTGACAAAATAATCAGAGGAAATATAATATATAATTTATTT
Source organism: Tridacna crocea (assembly GCA_943736015.1). Taxonomy (NCBI): domain Eukaryota; kingdom Metazoa; phylum Mollusca; class Bivalvia; order Cardiida; family Cardiidae; genus Tridacna; species Tridacna crocea. The sequence continues at coordinate 42,949,802 of OX031068.1, read as the reverse complement.
CATCAGCTTGTGGTTAATATGGGGATATATTAACCACAAGCTGATGATGAAATAAACTCTATTTTCAAACCTAATGGCTGCTACAAGCACTAGTTTTATATTTTATGCTCTTGCAATCGACAGCTCTTGTAAAAAGGTTAGGTGCAAAAGGAACACTTGCAAGTAACAATCAATTAGGCCCCCTTCTCACCGAATAACTGATATTGTTCACGAAGAAAACAAATAACTAAACGAAAAGCTAACAAGATGACAGAAAAAACTAGAGCTATCACTCAACGTGATCATACCCCCCACCAGCTCCTTGCCACCAAACAGGTCTTTGTCACAGAATGCAGAATGGTTGAGTACAAAAGTAAGAGTTGAACATGAGCGGCAAATTGTCACAAGGTACACCTGTCTTACCCCAAGTTGTTAAGCTGGGGCATACACCAGACCAAATTCAAGTATGAAAAACGACAAAGGGCAATAACTCAAAAATTAAGCAAGCAAAAATTATGATTCCTGTGCACTGCAGTCCTTATCGATGAGATCTATCCATCCATGAAATTTCATAACCCTAGCTAGTATAGTTTTGGAGATACGCTCCGGACAAAATTCAAGTATGAAAAACAACAAAGGGCAATAACTCAAAAATTAAGGGAGCAGGAGTTATGATTCCTGTGGACTGCACCCCCCTTGATGAGATCTATCCACCCATGAAATTTCATAACCCTAGCTAGTATAGTTTTGGAGATATTCACCGGACCAAATTCAAGTATTAGAAAGGACAAAGGGCAATAACTCAAAAATCAAGTAAGCAGGAGTTATGATTCCTGTGCACTGCACTCCCCCTTGCTGAGATCTATCCAGCCATGAAATTTCATAACCCTAGCTAGTATAGTTTTGGAGATACGCTCCGGACCAAATTCAAGTATTAAAAACGACAAAGGGCAATAACTCAAAAATTAAGCGAGCAGGAGTTATGATTCCTGTGCACTGCTATCCCCCTTGGTGAGATCTATTCAGCCTTGAAATTTTATAACCCTAGCTAGTATGGTTTTGGAGATACACTCCGGACCAAATTAAAGTATTAAAATCTACAAAGGGCAATAACTCAAAAATTAAGCGAGCAAGAGTTATAATTACTGTGCACTGCACTCCCCCTTGGTGAGATTTATCCACCCATGAAATTTCATAACCCTAGCTAGTATAGTTTTGGAGATATGCTCCGAACAAAATTCAAGTATAAAAAAAACAACAAAGGGCAATAACTCAAAAATTAAGCTAGCAAGAGTTATGATACCTGTGCACTGCACTCCCCCTTGATGAGATCTATCCACCCATGAAATTTCATAACCCTAGCTAATATAGTTTTGGAGATATGCTCCGGACAAAATTCAAGTATGAAAAAGAAATTTGTCCAGAATCATCAAAGGGCCATAACTCCATGAAACCTACATAAACCATAACCAAAATAGGATATGCACATCTCTGCTTTATACTGAGTCTATCTGTGTAGTTTGAACCAAATCTATCCAATAGTTGATGAGAAAAAGAGCGGACAAGAAATTTCATGAAAGGGCCATAACTCAGTGAAAAATCAATGAACCATAACCAACATTTCATATGCACATCTCTGCTTGATACTGAGTTTATCTGTGAAGTTTGAATAAAATTCGTCCAGTAGTTTATGAGAAATAGAGCGGACAAAAAGCTACAGACCGACCGACCGACCGACGGACGGACGGACAGACCGACGGACGGACGGACCGACCGACAAGCTGACTCCTATATACCCCCCAAACAGAGTTTTGGGGGGTATAAAAAACACAAAGATTATTGCCTATGTAAACTGTATTGTACTAGTGCAAAAACAGCACATACAAATCATATTTATCGTTTACTGGTGCACTCTCCAGTACACGAGACGTTCGTTATTCTTGCGAAATCTGGGCACTCTGGAAGTCGGTCGTCAATGTATGACATGATATTTTGATCGATGGTTTCACATCGTCCCTGCAGTAGAAAACTACGGATTAGAATTATGACACTTTAGTTTTGGTCGTAAACCTTTTCCTATAATATTTTCGGAAGTAATTTTCCTCATGGTCTTGAAAAATCGAAATTATGACACTTTAGTTTTGGACGTGCACCTTTTCCTACAATGTTTTCGGAAGTAATTTTCCTCATGGTGTTTCTCATGGTGCTGAAAGCTTAAAATTCTTTGGAAGAGTTATTCAGTTGTCTATGGCTTTGTGGCAAAGAGCTTTCACAAAATAACATTAAAGACTAAATTTCATACTGCTTCTTGATCAGTGTTTTAAACTCGGGGTAGAGGGATTGTCAGTTTATGATGTTATCACGGCAAAAGAAGACATTGCTCTTTTTCATCAAGTACTTTTAAACGAACAGTTGACTAAAAGTTGACTAAAATGTGAATTAACAAAAATTATGCAACAGACCCATAATAATTTAACCCTTTACCACACAATCCCGAGTTTTAACACCCCTGGGGAAGAAGCCTTTTGAAAACTTTGTGGGAAAAGGAGAAAATGCTGGTAACCAACATTTTCTCCTTTTCCCACAATGTTTTCTATCTTTTCAAAGAGAAATTTCATCATTTGAGGTATGTTTACGTATATTGCCGTCTGCAAATTATTTCAGTTTGTACAAGTGTAAGATTTTGTGGTGTGGTAAAGAGTTAATGACTTGTTAAGCATCATTCGTCACAGAGATGCATTAACCTACTCTCCAACCCCTCCCCCAGTAACCATTTGGTGTGATGAGCTGCAGGAAAACTCACAATGACCATGGGTCGTACATCAATTCACCTAATAGTCAAATGTCCTAACTCTAAATTCTAGTACCATTTGGCTTATAAGAATGCAGACAGACAGACAAATGATTCTGCCTAAGGCTTTATTAGTTGTACGGTCAGGTGGGGGCGACATGATTCACCACAGCCGTGAACAAGTTTCCAAGTCCCCTGCCACCTGAGCGTACAACGAATTTATTATACTCTAAAGTTTTACCCTTTCAAAGTGTATTTAGCAAAATTTTCCTGTTTTATAGTCTCACGAATCGAGTATGCTGGCGAAATAGAGATTCCCTTCTAAGTGCCCCTATTCAAATGAAAACTGACGGCACTGGGAACTAACGTCACAAAAACGTGCAGTTTGGTGCATAAACGTGCATGCTGGTGATCGATCGAAGCCGCCACTTTAGATGTTGTGTTGCAAGTGCAGTGATGTTTACGGGGCGCTCAAAAGAGAAACTGGCTTTACGTGGTTTTTGCCAGGGTACATGATATATATTCCCGGCATGTTAACCAATCAGATCACGAGAAATTTCTTTGCAGTATAATAAATGATTCTGCCTAAGGCTTAGAGTTCTTCCTATACCAAACAATCCCATGTAACCACGAATCTTAGAAAGGAGGCTGTTAACAAACATTGTAGGTTAAAACAATTGCAGGAAAAGGAGAAAATACTGTTGCCCGTGAAAGTTAAAGTCGCTATTGTATTACTGTATCAACCCTTTTCCAAATAATCTCGAGCTGATGACCCTGACGGGAAAAAAGCGCTTTCGAAAATATTGCCGGAAAGAGAACCAAAACGCTTGTTATCAGTGGATCTATTTTCTCCTTTTCCATTTTTTTTTCCAAATCTTTCTTCTTCAGGGTTGTTAAAACAGTGCATTAGTTAGTAAAGGGTGCCAAACGAGACAGTTTTTTCTATGCCTACCTGTATGGTGATATTCTGAGTGTGTTCTCCCCGTCGTCCGCCACATCTTGGCCGTTGATCCAGCCATTTTTTAAACCACGTGATATCACATGTGCAATCGATTTTAGATTCACGCAAATCTAATGTATCCAGTTTTCCAAGGTTCTTCAACGACTTCGACAGTTCTGTGAGACTTGAGTTGTATAGATCCAGGGTCTACAAGAAAAGCATGGGAAAAAGAGAGAGTGCCTGGTGTTGGTACCAATAATCTGCTTCGATTGCTTGATTTTTCTGTGACAATTCTTAATAAACAGAGTTTATTTCATCAGCTTCTGGTTAGTATGGGGAAATATTTGCCGAAAAAAGGAAAACTATGTGACAATAACGAGTGCCGTAAAGCCCTAATCATTTTCGTGGACCTTTCTCTCTTGAGGCAAATATTTCCCTATATCAACCACAAGCTGATGAAATAAATAATATATTATATTTCCTCTGATTATTTTGTCAACGAATGCCACTTTTAAAACTAGTATTTTCAAGGAAAATATTCACTATGACGGGGAAATAATTCCCTCAGCTTAAATTACGACATTTCTTAACCCATATCCGTTCTAAAAATAGACACATGAAATATAATATACAAAAACAGCATGATTGTGTCACCAGTGAAAATATTACCGATGGTGCTCACGAAATGAAATAAATTTCGATCTTTAAACCCCCCCCCCCCGCAAAAAGAAAAAAAAATCTATTTCATGATTTATCCTTTCCAAGCAGGAACTTTATCCAAATCCAGTACAGTTCTTTCGAGTTATTCCCGTGGCTTACCCCCTCCGCATAGCAACGCCTAACAATATTGCGTAAAGCGCGAGAAATGTAAGTAAGCTGACGTCATTTTCCATCTGGATGTGAGTCACGCGCATTTTACCAAGGTAACTAGAAAATAAAATTCTATTTTCACTGGTCGTAACCATGAAATATTAAAAAATATTTCCCCTCTATTTTTCGATAACCTATTGGAAAGCATGAAATATGCATCCGTAACACAGTTCATTTTTTTTTTTTTTTTTTTATGAGGTGAAATAGTCCAATTGGCAGTTGCCTGGTACAAGTAGTAGCTTACCGTGAGATTGTTAAGGCCACAGAGGGAGTTGTCCGAAAAATATCGGAGTGGATTTTCACTGAGCACCAACTTCTGCAAACTGTTCAGATCTTGTAAGTCTGTACTTTCGATACTTCGTATTTCGTTCTGAGAAAAGTCCAGTTCTTTTAAATTACGAAGGTCGGAGATAGAGCCTGGTATCCTTTTGAGACCACAGTTTTTCAGTTGAAGTTTTGAAACTTTTGAATTCTTTAATAACTGAATCGCTTCATCACTGACAAAGTCCAGGGTGTTTCCGCTCAAACTGATGTCCTCTAGAACTTTTAAATCACTAATTACCTCAGGAAAAGTTGTCAAACCATCGTATTCAAGACTAAGCACTCGAAGAGTGTCAGCAATTGGTGTAAACGGGGCTGCTGTCATACTCACGTCGCCAAACATGACTGTCATTCCGTCCCGGCCAGGAACATCTAAATGATCGAGATGAAGCTCTTCTAGATTTCGTAAAGAACTGATTGCTAGAGGAACCGCTGCTAAGGCTGCGTACTCAATTGTTAATTTCCGTAAGGTTTGTTCAAAACCGTGGAAAGCATTGGAAGGTAGATAGGTAATGTTTGCTCCGGAAAGCCGCAATTCTCGTAGCTGGTTTAGATGTGTCAATGATTTTGGCCATGACGTCAAGCTACTGTCACCAAAAGCAAATTTAGTAAGAGTGCTTCCAAGATAACGCATGACTCCATCGGTAAAACCGTCAGTGCCTGGACGGTGGGGTCTACCCTGATAGCCTGGTATGGGATTCCACGAAAGGTCCAAGTCATCAAGAGCAATACTTTGCAAAGCATAAGGCAATTTCACAAGCCTGTTGTGAGCAATGTTCAGTGTCTTCAAATGGGAAGAAACGCCGGAAAAAGCCGACGGGTCTATGGAAGAAATATTGTTGTTATCTAAGAGGATGGTTGTAACTTTGAGAGTGGAGAAAGCGTTGGCTGAAATGGTGTTGATGTTGTTGTCACTCAGTCTCAGTTCTCGCCACGAGCCTCGGTTCACCTGAAACCTCGGTACTGTAGGAAGGCCGTGTCCTGCACAGTCAATGATGCCGTTTTGACACAGGCAGTGCGATTCACTTGTTGGGCATGGTTGGAACAACTGGGCGAAGGCAAGTCTGCTCGTTGCAGTTATCAAAAAGCAGAATATAACCTGGAAAAAGAAATACCTAATGTATACGTGAATATACTCGTGTACTTGTGTCGAAAGAATTGCGAGTTATCGAATATGGACATTTCGAAAACGGAAATGTTTACTTCATATGCCTTCTTATTTGTTGATAAACTTGTGGTAAAATATGCGAACAGAAAAGTTTACGAATTTTTCAAATACTCGAAATCGCAAAAAAAATTGCACGTCTAAAAAAATCAGCTTATACAGTATTTCATTCAGCTGTTGGACATGGTTTGAAGTGGGCAAAGGGGTAACTGCTCTTTACAGCTATCAACATGCATATTATAGGTTGGAAGAGAGAAATATCTATGCTTGGTTCATTAATTCGTTATCAAACATTGCATGTTTTCTGACCCATAATATTCACTTTACTCAACATCTTCCATATGCTTTTCAACGCAGCAACCCTGTTTATCAACTTTTCTAAAATCATGTACGATTTAACCTTTTACATTTCGCCACCATTGATCTAGATTTTCTATATCAGCCAGCCCTGTGGCCACAGTTGTAAAATAGAATAAGAACAATAATTGAAATATTTGGTGAATTCGGTATTTGGGTAACCGTGATTCAACGACCCTGAAGGCAATGCCTCTGGAAATATTTCGGGAAAAAGTGAAAATGCATTTGGATAAGTCTTAAATCCGTTTTATTGTAACAATGTTTAAAAAAATCTGATCGTGGCAAGTCGACTTCGAATGTCATTCACCGTTCTTTTGGGTATTTATTTTAGATTTCGAATATTCCACTTTAAAAAATCAGTTTATTAAAAGAGAGCACCTACCTTCATACTTATTCTTTTGCGTAATTGACGGTTTAAACGGTTTTCTAAGTTATCACCCAACTCGTGTCCAAAAAGTTCTACGAAACACGCAGACGGCTTCAAAACTATGTCGCTAGGTTAGATAAGAGGGGCAGATATGTATATATAAAGGAACAGAAAGCATGTAACTTGACTTTGTTAAATTATCTTCACATTCTTGAACACGAAGAACTCAGGAATAAACAGAATTGAGCAATGTTCTGTGAACAAGAGGTTTAATTCATTTTCAAAAAGTATCGACTCATGCCAACCTGCACAGTCCGCGTCGAAACTTTTTGCTATTGGACAATTTTCTGCATGTCAAAGGGACGGCCTGACTAACAATTCAGTCGGTTGTCCTACAAAAGGGAATACATAAATCTATGATTATATGATACACTTAACCTTTGTCAGACAGACATATTGACAGACACAAGGCGAGATTGAAAAAAAAATTCAAGTTTATGCCAACACTGTTCTAGAAGTCAATTTAAACCTATTCCAAGGAGTACTGAGATTGAAGGAGTCTTTGGGAAGGAGGTTTTGAAACGTAAGAAACGGAGACGGGCCTGTGACCTGTATTTTTATCGTTACCAAAGATAAATCCCACTGTTTAGTCAAATACGTCAGATTCTAATTCTGCTTGGATCTATAATGATGTGATGAATTGGCTGGAACAAGGCACCAAGGAGTTGCGATGAATTACCATTTATCAGATCATGGCTCATTTTGCACATCAAATGTTTTCGATAGTGTCAGCATATCACAAAAAAGAGTATATAAAACAAGCGAAAACACTATAGATCTAACCCGATAAACTTTTCATTAACACTTGATATCATTGTCTGTGTTTTGGAATAAAGGTTTAAATTTGTTATCCCAAATAAAAACAATTGTTTTAAACTGATAATGAAATATTTAATGAGTGAGAATTAGACTGTATATGCACCTTGTTAGGCAATCATTATAAACACCTAAATTGAGGCCTAAAACATTGCCTCTCTTATGGTTGAGCTTTACATAATATACCTACCGCAAGCAGCAAATACTTTACATAAGGCTATCTTATTTGCATACATTAAAGAGAGGTAACCAAGTTACCTATTGCGATCTTAAGTTATGTGAGTAATTCTCTATCAAAGGGGTTAATCCGTGATGCATTTTATCAAGAAGTCAATACATAGTTATCGATCCCTCACTTCCGGTTTGTCTAGCAACAAACTGACAGCATCACGAGGAACAATGCTCGTTTGATATGCGACAAATTTACAAATTGCAAAAGGTTTCGACCTGAGTCGATACATTTTGCAAATGCATTAACCCATTACCACACAATCCCTACTTTTGACGCCCCTGAGGAAGAAGCTTTTAGAAAACATTGTGGGAAAAGGAGAAAATGCTGGTAACCAGCATTTTCTTCTTTTTCCACAATGTTTTCTACCCTTCACAAAACAAATTTCAAATTTTCCGTCACTTTTACTTTGTCTTCTGCAACTGCTTTCAATTTGGACCAGTCTAAAATATTGTCGTTTGGTAATGGGTTAAACCCCCTTTTTGCAGGGAACTGCTCATTTCATAGTCATATGTCCTATGGTTGGGGGAGGTAAGGGAGAGTCGGGGGAGCTAGAAAGTGATAAGAAAGAAAAAGCTCTGTAAGAGTTGTTTATTGTGCAGGTCGAGTCTATAGTCTATTCGTTGCAAAGTGCAACATGAAGCTGACATCTTTGATTAGGCTTGCAAAAAGAAGTTATTTTGTCAGCTTTGGGATCAAACACATGTCGTCTTTTGATTATAGTTCGGACATGTACCATTGACGTGGTTCTCCAAATAATTTCTGATAGTTGACTCGATGGTCTCACACGAACCATCGATAAGCAAGCCGTTATTACAATTGTCCATAAATTGTTTCAGCCAAACGATATTGCATGTGCATTCAATCGCATCCTTGGGTAGTTTCAGCTCGTGCAGATTTTTCAAAAAGCGAATTGCCTCCGGGATTGTGTTGATCTTAGTGTCGGACAAGTCTAGAATCGACAGACTTTTAAGGTCCTTAAAGGTCTCGTTGGCGATATACTCCAGCGGGTTCTTGGACACAGCTAATGCTCCTAGCTTGCCCATGTTGTCAAAGTCGCTATTCTCAAAGCTATGAATGTTATTCTGCGCAAGATTTAACGTTGTCAAATTGGTCAGTTTAGACAGTGCACCGGGGACCCGCGAGAGAGAGCAGTTCGCTAGACTGATGTTGCTAATTTTTGTCCCCACTGCCACCTGAACGGAGGAGTCGCTGACGAAAGCAAGTCGATTAGAATCTAAGACCAACGTAATAACGTTACGTAAATACTGCATGATTGATGGGAATGTCCTTAAATTGTCGTCAACGAGGGAAATAAATTTGAGGTTTTCCAACAAAGGAGCACCTCCAAATGAAGGAATCAGGATCCCTGCATCCCCAATTGCATGGTTGTGATCAAAGAATAGGGTGTCTAAATATCGGAGATTAGCCAGTGCCAAAGGGAGTGCAATCAAGTTCGTATGTTGAATAGATAGGGTAGTGAGAGTCCCTTCAAAGCCATGGAACGCATTCGGTGGAAGGGTGTAATACGATCCACCTGTGACATTTAAAAATTCCAGTGTCTGTAGATGTCTTAGGGTCACAGGCCACGACTCTACTTCAGGACTGCCAAACTCTAAACGTGTGAGAGTATCTCCAATTCTTCGCATTGTGTCTTCATCAAAACTGTCCTGGTCAATTTTGTTGTGAGATACATCGATCCAATCTATTTTATCTAGGTCCCCGATTGCTGTTGGAAAAGTCTCCAGTAAATTACTGCTCAGATCTAGTCTAAGTAGAAGGTTTTCAACACCCGTGAAAGCATGGTCAGAGACGTAAGATATGCTGTTATTTTCAAGGAAAAGTCGTGTCAATTGGTGCAGATTCTTAAAATTTCCGTCAGTGATGTTCTCTATAGCGTTGTTATGCAATCGCAGCTCTACATAATGTGTATCGGAATTGAACACAGGAACTTGTGTCAGACCTCTCTCCGAGCAGTCGATAACTTCGCCAGTGCAAGAACATGCCGTTTTGGCGGATGACGAGGTCGTATCTGGGCATGGTGATACTAGTGGTGGTACCTGGGACCTCACCAAAATGAGGGCCAAAGCTGTCAAAATGAAAGCAGTGGAAAGAGTCTGCATCTGAAATTTAGAAGAAAAATGCTAAAAGCCTTTATTTATATGCACAATAAATAGAGGATATTTGTTTTTTCGACGAAAGATCGAAATTCACCCATCTCATGAAAAGTTTCGGTAATCGACTCGTAAAAATATTATCGTTGGCGTTTCCAAGATGTATCAATTTAGATCTTTCACCGAAAAGAACAATATTCTATTTAGCTCATGCTTCTAATCCCTTTTTGGGCGACTTTCGTCAAAATCCAGTACAATTGTTTTCGGCAATTCCCCTTGGCACACCCCATCCACATAACGCATTACAATATTACGTAAAGCGCCAGAAATGTAGGGTAAATGTGCGTAAATTACGTCATGTTTAAATCTGGTTGAACGGCAAGTACTGTTTACATAGGTAACTAGCGTGTTGGAACTACTGTTTTCGCCTTCAATTCCAGAGAAAAAATATGAAATTGTTATTTACTCACTGGTTGTAACCATGAAATAGCCATTTTCTCCCGCTAGATGGCATTATAAAAATACAAATCTATCAACGGAGGGGTGCCCATAAGGCCATTTTCATGGCCACTACTGATTTTATTTAAACTTTGTACACTGACACCTATACATGTTGGCTGTAATATTATGCAATATTGAATCAATTGGTAAAGGTTTGTAGGATGTGTGCTTGTTCAAAGTGGGTGGGGTAATTCTGACCCGAAGAGGGGTCTGTTAGGAAATCGATGATATTCCTATTGTTACTCCGAGTTGAAAATTAACAATTTCATGCTTTCTTAAGTAATATCAGATATAACACAAAAACTTTTGTAAACTCAGGTAAACATCACGTGCCGTTCAACCAGATGTAAATATGGCGTAATTTACCCTACATCTCTCGCGCTTCACGTAAATTTGTAAAGCGTTGTTATGTGGAGGAACACGTGACGGGGAAACAATTTTGCTGGATTTTAATGCAAGTTACCAAAAAAGGGGGATTAAAAGTATGAAATAAACAGAATATTTCTAGTAAACATGATCGGTAAAATTTCACGTGTGGCGGCGTCACTCGTGGAAACATTGCCGATGATTTTTACTCAGTGACATAAATTTCACCGATCTTTGACCGAAAATGTCAAATATCACCCATTTATTATACCCCCACAACGTAGGGGGTATACTAGAATCGCCATGGCTGTCTGTCAGACACTGCAGAGCCCCATCCTAGTTACGGTAAAACCGAGGATATATGGCTTGCAACATGCAAAAAGGGGCAGTCGGAAATTTTTGCGCAAGTGTCGTTTCGGACCAGCAGTCCCCGCAGGCTAATCCGAGAAGGCACTTTACAACGACATTAGATTTTGTGCTACAGTAGACTTGCACAAAACAGAAAATTGCATAAAAACGGAAATTGTCGTTTCGGATTAGCCTGCGCGTGTGCCCAGGCTGATCCGAGACGATACTTTACGCAAATGTCCGAATGCCTCTTTTAGCGTGTTGCAGGCCACATATAAATGAGCGAGCTATCGACGTGATATTTAGCGCCTAAAATTTTTATTTAACCCATTACCATAAAATCCCTACTTTTGACGCCCGGAGAAAGATGCCTTTAGAAAACATTGTGGGAAAAGGAGAAAATGCTGGTAACCAGCATTTTCTCCTTTTCCCACAATGTTTTCTACCCTTCACAAAACAAATTTTAAATTTTTCAGTCATTTTTATTTTATCGTCTGCAAATGCTTTCAATTTGGACAATCCTAAAATATTGTCGTTTGGTAAAGATTTAATCAATCAGTTATCAAATACAGTCATGTATATTTTTAACATTTGATATTTAAACTTTTACCACATAATCCCGAGGTTCCAATTATCTTGAAAAGAAGATTATTTTTAAAACAGTGCGGGAAAAAGGAGAAAATATCGGATTCTAGCATTTGTCCTCTTCCCACAATGTTTTCTACCCTATCGAAGACAGAAATCATTATTTCAGCTACATTTGCTTTGTCGTCAGAAAATTTAGATTCAGATTAGGCTAAAATTTTGTCGTTTGGTAGAGTTACAAGTTGGGCATTTTCACTAGAATGATCAATGAATGCAGTAAATTAGCATAACCTTATTATTGAAAGTGCGTCGGCCTTAACCCTTTACCAAACAATCCCTTCTTTCTACGACCGTGAGATAGAAGCCTTTTGAAAACATTGTGGGAAAAGGAGAAAATGCTGGTAACCAGCATTTTCTCCTTTTCCCACAAAGTTTTCTACCCTGCTGAAAACAATTTTCACTTTTTTAAATACGTTTAATTTGTATTCTGCAAGTGCTCCCAATTTGGACCAGTCTAAAATGTTGTCGTTTGGTAAAGGTTTAACTCTTTGAAAAAAAATATAAGAAAAAAAAATAAATATAAATGTAATAAACTATGGCAAAAACAGTGAAAATGTAAAAACGAAATCTTTCTTAATGCCGAATTTAGACATACCTCTTTGTCAAATACCCGTCCAAGACGCTAGACTGGAAATAATGAACTTGTTCGAGCACGATTTTATCAATGACCTTCAAATACATGATCCCTAAATCTGTTCCAGTGGGTTATCTCACAGGTCGTCGAGGAGGGCTGTTGGGTTGTGATATGGGCTATGATAAATTGCGCAAAATGGGCTTTATTGAAGAGGACTTGAGATAATTAAAAAAGACAAGATGATTAAGTTGTCAAGATACCAAACAGGAAGTTTTGAAAAAAACGGTGACACAGTCTTCGACTGGTTCACATGTTCTCAGTTTTAATTCTTTCCCAAAAGACAAAATCTTTGACTCGTTTGAAAGCATTTCCAAACTTAATTTAGATGATGCCTGTTCTCCACTGGTTCACGTGTTCAAAGTTTTAATTCTTTACCAAACGACAAAATCTTTTGATTCTTTTGAAAGTATTTGCAGACAACAGATTAAATGATGCTAAAATAGCTGGATATTTCCTTGAAATGCTAAAAACAATATAGAAATATCAACAACAACGCTGTCGTTATGTATATATATTTTTTAATATCCTTTGGTCAACGTTTCGGCATTGAAGCCTTCATTTTTTTTTTTTTTTTTTTCTTGAAATGCTAAAAAAGACGATGACACTGTTTTCCACTGGTTCACGTTTTCTCAGTTTTCACTAAGTCTTATTACCAAAAGACAAAATCTTTGACTGATTTGAAAGCATTTGCAGACAATAAATTAGATGATGCTTATATATTATAACTGTATTTTCCTTGAAATGCTAAAAAGGACGATGACACTGTTTTCCAATTGTTCAAGTTTTCTCAGTTATAACTTTTTACCAAATAACGAAATTTTTTACTCGTCCGAATTGAATGCATTTGCAGACAATAAATTAGATGATGCTAAAATAAATGGATTTGTTTTCATAAATGCAGAAAAAATAGATGATGACTCTTTTTTCTACCGGTTCACGTCTTCTCAATTTTAACTCTTTACCAAACGATAAAATCTTTGAGATTTCCAAATTAAAGGGATTTGCAGACGACAGTTTAGATGATGTTTAGATAACTGGACTTTTCTTTGAAATGCTAGAAAACGTTCTGAGAAAATGCTGGTTACCAGCATTTTCTCCTTTTCCCACAATGTTAACAGAAGTTCTTTCAGTTTCAGTCTGTTTCAAAATAGTATGTTAAAAACACTTGTTAACTCACAATCTAGGGCTGTACATAAGATTGAACCACAAAATCTTATCAGGATCTCTGAACAGTTCATGTATTTAATTAAATCTTATCCTGCAATTTGTCATCATAGCGAACAGTGAAATCCAAAATTAGCCTATGCAGCAGAACACTCGAATCTTGATCTGCACTGTCCGCAAAGCCACACATTTCGATAAAGTAGACTTTTATTCGCATTGCCAAAAAAAAAAAAAACTCCAAATAGAGAAAATATACTGTTTTAAACTTTCAGTCAGCAGGATAAGACGAAATGGTATGACTGATGAAACTAATTATTGTAAGGATAGTGGAGGATGACCACGACCTCCCCTATCCAGTATACGTGATTTATAAAGTTTTTAAAAAATGTTTTCATTTTTTTTTCCTCGGGGTCGTTAAACTATGGGATTGTTTGGTGAAAGGTTAAGTCTTAATCCCAAAACAAATTCAGACTTAGATCTATCAGAATTCCAAACTCTTATTGACAATTTAAATGTGGCTTGAATGACAGGCTTCGCCTTTGAAATAGCGGGAAAAAATAAACACATGGGCCGACAAGAAAACGGCGATCTCCCCTTTTTATCAGAATGTTTGTAGAGACCTCTCGGCGCCCCATATATTTTTTGTCTTTAAGCATTTGTAATTAAGCGGAGGTTGAAAAGGGGTCATTTCAAAGGTCCAAACGGCAAACCTAAATAGACAAAAAAAAATCAAATAAAAAGCTATTCATGAATCAACAAAACGAACTATCCTCAGAAAAAAAAAACAATTAACCCATTACTACACAATCCCTACTTTTGATGACCCTAAGAAAGCAGCCTTTAGGAAACATTGAGGGAAAAGAAAAAAGTGCTGGTAACCAGCATATTCTCTTTTTCCCACAATGTTTTCAATCCTGCACAAAACAAATTTCAAATTTTCATTTTTATTTTGTCGTCTGCAAATGCTTTCAATTTGGACAAGCCCAAAATATTGTCGTTTGATAATGAGTTAAACAGTCCTAAAGCAAGTTTCACAGGAATTCAGATCACCAGAGAGACCGAAAATCTGAGTGCTGACACTGATATGGAAGTGATATAGCTTGATGCTGAAAAATGCTGTTTTTGTGGCGTTGTCTGCGCATGTCATATTATTCGAAGATTCAACCGATCTGCTATGACGCATCACCCATCCCTTTAACCCTTTACTCCATGGATACTCATTTTGACGTATCAAACAACAGACAGCTCTTGAAAACATTGTGAGAAAAGGAGAAATTGCTCGTAACGAGCAATTTCTCCTTTTTCCACAATGTTTTCCGCTCAATCAGGTATTTGTATCCTCATTTGTCCATATATTTGACATCATATCTTTATTTGCTACTGAATGGAATATATGTATTAATATGTTTAAACTAAATGGAAGAGCCTCAAATCGGTATATCAGGTAAAGGGTTAATACCTGGGAAAAGTAGGGCCTATACCGAAACCTATTAGCCTCTTACCCAAGCATGAAGAAGCTGTTTTAATAAATGAACGATGTATAGGTTACATGATATGCTAGCCGATGATAGCTGAATGAATAGCGTTTTATAGGGTAAACGCTTATTTCATTTTGAAATTCAAAGTAACGGCTGTTTTCAAAAGTAGTCCGGATCTGTACCCAGAATGCCCAGATTAGATAGATTTGTATTTGTATAATGCCATCTAGCGGGAGACTGTTGGTGTTTGTAGAGCTTTTGAAACAGAGCAAATATCACTGTTCCCAATTTGTAACCAGTTAGAATTTGGAATTAATACACGGATAGGGTATGTCGTCTCCATCCTTTTTATTCATTTTTATGTAGTCTGGTTTTATATCTATTTGATTTTTTCTTTTAATCCAAAATCAAATAGAAAGTGTTTCCATTTTATTACGTAGACAATATGATTTTGACACCACTGTACTTTTATCGCAATAAGGCTATCATGACCTTTTTTTTTTCATCAGATCAATCAGAATTTAGAAGACCTGAATGGTCCATAGCAGTGATCCAATTTGTTTAGGTACCGATTTTTTCACTTCCTAGTTGCTTTACTTTTTTATCAGTGTTTTGACAGTTGATCGTTCAAATCACAGTTTTGATTGTGAAAAATCAGCTAATATCATTTATGCGCAATAATAAATGCTAGAAGGGCCGAAAATATAGGTTATCAGTGGAATTGTTTTAATAATCCGATCTCTTTTACCTGATTGTTCTCTCTCTCCCGTCTGTCTGCAACAAATGACTGGTAAAGACAGTAGCAGTTATCAGTCGCAGCAGATATTTTGCGAAGCTTAACCTGGATATGTCTGTATTTGCCGGGTAGCAGTCGTGTTCACGTCGCTATGTTAGACTTAATCTTGTCAATAAGGCAAAGTATAACCTCGCGTTGACCGTTACTTAGGATGTACGTGTATTGTGATCCAAAGTCAGTCGTTTCAAGGTAACGTTGCAGTGTCAGATATCAGTAAGGCAAAGCATAATCTGGGGTTTGCCGTTACTAAGAATTAATTGTGGTCCAAAAATCAGCTGTTGCAAGATGTCTATCTTCGTCCCTGTATACAGTCACGTTAATGTCGAAGTGTTATCCTTATGCATAACTTCGGCTTGGCCGTTACAAAGGATTTATTGGAATCCGAAGTCAGACATGCCTAGGTATCCGTCCTCGCACCTACTACAGTCAAGTTAACGTCGCAGTGCTAGTCTAATTTTTGTCACTATGGCAAAGCATAACCTCGGATTGGCCGTTACTAACGATTTATTGTGATCCGAAGGTAGCCACTCCAATGCGTCAGTGTTCGCCCCTGTTATAGTCAAGTAGGTCGGCAGTTTTAGTCTGTGTTTTGGCCAACTGATGTAGCCAAGGTCGTGATTGCATATGGGGACTGTGGGACTATACTTGACAGGCCTATGAAAAAAAACTATCAGATGGTGATCTCGTGAGAGATCTCGCATCTGAGGATTAATTCTGTTAAGGTGTTAGGTTAACAATGTCATTTTATATGATTTTTATTTTTCATTTAAACGGTTTCCATACGAATGTAGAATATAAAAGAAATACTTGATTTTTACTTTTTTATAATTTCAATTTGTCTATTTAATTCTAAATTCTAGACGACAGTGTTCTTTGATCATCATCGGATTTGCTATTTATAAAAAGAAGTAAAAAAAATCAAACTAGCATGTATACAGCCCCTTTACTATTCATTGCAATTGCTTAGAGTAATTTTCACACCTTTTTTACAGTTAATCCATGTCTCGATCACAACTCATAAACGCATAAACTCTTCAACTCTACCAGATGACAAAAAACTGAGACAAGTCCAACCTGAAAGCATTTGTAGACGACAGATTAAATATAGTTCAAATGATGAGAGCTGTCTTTTAACCCTTTACCAAACGAGAAAATTTTAGACTGGTCCAAATTGAAAGCTCTTGCAGACGACAAAATAAACATAACTCAAAAATTGATTTTTTTTCCAGCAGGCTAGAAAATATTGTGGGAAAAGGAGAAAATGCTGGTTACCAGCATTTTCTCCTTTTCCCACAATGTTTTAGTAAGGCTTCTGTCTCATGGCAAAAGGATTGTTTGGTAATGGGTAAAAGGATTAAAAAAAAAACATTGTGGGAAAAGGAGAAAATGCTGACCAGCATTTTTTTTTTTTTTTGACGATGTTTTCAAAAACTTTCTTTCCCTGGAAAGTTTTAGCTAAAGTTTGTTTGGTAAAGGGTTACAGACAGGTTTGGTATCAAATATAATAGAGCCATGCTCTGACAAAAGGGGGGCTTAATGTAACGCCTTAATCCATGGCACCAAGCCAGCCATTACATGCTTATTGAGAGAAAAAAAATCCGTATCATCTCTGTGATTTACGATTCCGAATATGGTATGATTGCATCATGGTAACGTAACTCACGAGTGGTATAGGTATGTATTCATTTGCAATTTAAGGTAAGACCTGAGTAATGCACTTTCGGTGAAAATTTTAAGTGGATGATAAATAAGGATAAATAAGGATTTATGCAGAATAATAATTTTGCACATTTCTAACGGATCAGAAATTCC
Organism: Tridacna crocea; assembly: GCA_943736015.1. Taxonomy (NCBI): domain Eukaryota; kingdom Metazoa; phylum Mollusca; class Bivalvia; order Cardiida; family Cardiidae; genus Tridacna; species Tridacna crocea. The sequence goes on along the minus strand of OX031068.1, from coordinate 42,932,049 downwards.
GTTTATGTCTATCTTGAAATTATTTTTTGACACTTTTGTTAGTTTTCTGAAAAGGGAGGTAAATATTACCTCTTTTTGAATTGAGAATATAGTGGTTTTAGATTTATAAATGATAATTCAAAGAAGGAAAAACATGGGAAAAAAATGAAGAGGTGAAAGTAGTTCAATAATACTCATTTTTAATCATAGCAAATTTTGCAGGATGATAATTATTTTAGTGGAAATAGCTGTTTTCCATTACACACGTCTTACCTTAATTGATCAAAACTTTAAGCTTTGATATTCATCGGCCATTCACAAAAACGAAGTTTCGAGTAGCGCACCACAAGTGAAACTATTACCGGTGATCTTCACGAGATAAAAGGATTTTCGATTCATATCGTGTTTCTAATCCTTTTGTTTTCAGGGGACTTGCATCAACATCCATCTTCTTTTCTTGTAATTTCCCCCTGGCGTACCCCCTTCGCATACCAACGCATTACATTGATTTATTATATACCTAGCAGTGAAATCCTGGAATTTCCCAGTGTAATAAATTTTGATATCATCACTAGTGACGTTATCAACTTTCACTTTCACTTCCTGACGTAATTTGGGAACTACTTTTTTTTTCGACTACATTTTTTTCGACTTTCAAACGCAAAATTACAAATAATGATGTTAATAAGGTATATAATAAACAGAATAATCAATTGGTTATTTTTTATATGAAAAATATCTCACTCGGACGCGTCGTAAGGCGTTAAAAAAACTCGTGCTGCGCACTCGTTTTTTCAAAGCCTAACAACGCATCCTCGTGAGATATTTTTCATATCAAAAATAACCAGTTGATTATCCTCTATATTACGTAAAGGGCGAGAATGAAAGGTAAATTACATCATATTTCCATCTAGTTGAGAGGCACGCGTATTTTACCTAGGTAACAAGTGCACGAGAACTACTGTTTCCGTCTTCAATTGAAGAGTTAGAAAATAAAATTGAATTTTTTTCACTGGTCGTAACCATGAAATATCGAAAAATATATCACCGTTTTTTCTCAATAAAGTACTAGAAAGCATGGGGTAAGTACTAGTATTTCTTCTGTGTAGGTTCCCCGAAATACATATCTTGTGTCAAAGCAAGACACATTGTTGAGACAACTACCATCTGAAAGACGTTTCTGATGCCAATTTTACCCATTTTCTGGTACCAAGGATTATGCTACACAACACTATCTTACACAGAGAACTGTTGCGTGGCGTCAAACTGGATTAGAAGATAGTTCAGTCGCGTTTTCTTCGGCAAGCAAAGATGGTTCCACAGAATCGGAAAGACTTTAGAACAAGGGGTTGCGGATTCGATTCCCGGCTCGGCCATTTTCTTTCCGAGAATGGATGATAGTCATTGTGACAGGATTCATTCCTCTTTCACAGGTTACCATTGTTTCGACCGTGGTTAAAAAAGAAAAAGGGAACAGGCCAGGCCGGTTGTTTTTGTTCCTTTGACCACTGGTAGACATTTCGATAAATCACACATTTATTGTATTTTTACGTTGATTCTGTATAGAGGGAAAAGAGGACATTTAAAGTCAACATTGTGTTATCCAACACCTAAGCTACAAGTATATTCTAATCAACTATTAAAACTGTTCCTTTTTGCACTATGACACATTTTTCGTTGAACTACAGAGTTTCAAGTAAAACAAATAGTATCATGATTTCAAAGGTTGCTGCAATCTGGGGGACAAACATTTCTGATTCTGTCCTTAGCATAGATATTGATTTCCATCCTGATAGTCTCACATTCTCCTAGTACTTTCAGAGGGATTGCTGTGTTGTTTCGACTGTCCATCACACATGTAAGCCAGCCAAGATCACACGTGCATTCTATTTTCGGGAGGGCAGAGCCCAGATCCAATATACGAAGATGGGGAATGTTTCGTATGGCCTCGGGAACCAGGTACAAAATAGTTTCTTGCATGATAAGCTCTCTCAAATCCCTTAGGTCCCCGAATGTCTGACTGGACACGTACTCAAGTGGATTGAACGAGACATTAAGGCTTCGTAACTGTTGCATGCGCTGCAAGTCGTTCTTTTCTATGGTTGTAATGGAGTTGTTCGAAAGGTCAAGGTTGATCAGGTTACCTAAACGTGACAGGGCACCAGGTATTCGGTTTAGATTACAATCCACGAGGTTTAGCGTCGTCAGGTTGCTTCCGACTACACTGACGGTCTGGTCACTGATAAATTCAAGATTATTGCGAGCTAGAGACAGGTTGTGTAGCTGTATCAGTGTGCGCAACACGCTTGGAAAGATCGTCAGACTGTTGTTCTCCAAGGACATTATTTCAACCTTATTAGCAATTCCGGCGAAAGCTGGAATCAAAATCCCGGCATCTTTGACGAACACATTGTTGTCAAAATGAAGCTCCTCAACGCTATGTAGCCTTTGTAAGGCCATCGGAACCGCGATGAGATGAGTGTTTTGGATCCACAGCTTTCTCAGTGTCCATTCGAAACCATTAAATGCAGTCATGTTGATACGCTCCATTTTGCCGCCGTAAAATTTCAGAATCTGCAAAGCCTGTAAATGATGCATACTAGCCGGCCATTCCAGCAATTCTGGGCTACCAAACCGGAACTCGTGGATGTAGTCACCAATTTGTCTCATGATACTATCGATAAAGCCTGTGTGATGTATGGGGTTGTAGGACACGTCCAGAAAGTTTATACTCGACAGCTTGGCAAGGCAGTTGGGTAAGGTCGTGAGTTGATTATTTCTAAGATCGAGCAAAGTTATCTGACCCTGTAGATTGGTGAAAGTCTCGTTGTCAATAAAGCTGATGTTATTGTCGTTCAGATAAAGTTGCGTGAAGTTCAGATTAGAAAAAGCACCTGCCCCAATACTTGTGAGGAAATTTTGTCCTAGCCTTAGACCAATGAAGGGAAAATTGCTTGCCAAGAATGCTGGTAAAGCAACAAAGTTTTTGTTGGAACATTCGATATCTCTAACACCAGCCGATGGTACAACTTTACAGGAACATGGTATTGATGGGTCTCTCACAGGGCAGTCGCGATTTGTATCAAAGTCTGCAGCATGAACGGCTTGGCACGCCAAAACCACAAGGACAAGGAATACAGCCTGTTTATTGAAAAATAAAAGGAACAATTAATCTCAAGAATGTAATTATTCTATGTGATCAAGAATAATTTAACCTTCGATGTATTTGGTAGTATATATACTACCAATACATCGAAGGTTAAATTGCAGCTTGTTTCAAGCTGTAGTTACGAGGTTTTTTAAGTAAACCGACGATATATGGAGCCAAAGGAAACCATTCAAATTTAACTCCTTTTTTTCTCATTCTGTCAAAAAGATTAAAAAAGGAAAAACAGCAACTGTTTGTTACAGAGAATTTTTCTTCCCTGCCCCTGCCCCTGCCCCTGCCCTTTTTTTCCAATTGGAAATGTATTCTACTCTTGTCTACAGTATTTCTATATAATTATATGTATTAATCTTTCTCGTGCATTGAAACTGTCACGCCGATAGGCGATCCATTTTGATACTTCACAGATTTTTTGTTTTTTATTTTTTTTTCTGTAGATTGGGTACTTTTCTATTGGACAGTGTGGATCCAAGATCAGACTGCACATTCTGTGCAGTCTGATCTTAATCTACATTGTCCGCAAAAGGTCTTTCAAAAGGTCGCTCAGCGCATTAAGAGTTAAGATCATTTTTTGCAAAAAAAAAAGAAATCTCAGTGTATGGGAACAGTGTCGATCGACGATCAGGACGTACGTCCTGTCCAAACTTTACCTTTTTCGGCATGTCTGTTAACTGTCTACAGTCAGTATAAAGGTGCAGGCCCTTTTTTCTTCCTGTTGAAATGTTAAGCCCTAACCTGATAAATAAATGATATGAAACTTTTAGTACGATAGTTAAAGCCCAAATGATGTTCTTTCATTGGTACATTTTGCAGAAAAATAGCGCTGTATCGATTCAGGATCAGAATGCACATTAAATGCAGCCTGATCTTTCAACTTTGGGATTTTTCTTCAGCCCACACATTCGGCGCGAGCACTGGTGTGGTTCCCAGGAAGCAGAATCGAGAGAGATTAGTATAAGTTGTCAGAACTTGTCTCTCAATCGATGTAAAATAAATATGTTTAAAAGTAAAAAAAAATTAGAAATCTTTGTCCGCAAAAGCAAGCCCCTCCCCCCAACCCCCGTCGTGGTCAACAGCCTGAATGTTAGATATCATAAATGTGAAACAAATACAGCGAAAATCAGAAAATCAAACAAACAAATATGACTTGGAAACTTGGAAAGTGTAAGAATATAGGAAATTTTGAAAGCTTGGAAATTGTATAGAATGTACAAATTTTGATAAGTATGGTAAGTAATAGATACATGAAATGTTGATATTTGGGACTGTATTGAAATAGGAAATTTTGAAAACAATAACTCCAGGAAATCTAGAAAGTTGTAGAGATAGAGATAATTTTTTAACAACTATGGAATTCACGGTTTAGCTACAGAAAATACAATTTTGAAAACAATGAAATGGTATAACTAAAGATGTGTGTGTGTGGGGGGGGGGGGTGAAAATAAAAAGAAAAGTGTATATAAAGCTATAGTAAATTTCGAAAAACGAGGAAATCATATAGTTTTAGGGAAATTTTGAAAGCAAAAAAGTGTATATTTAAAAGAAATTTCAAAAGCTAGGGAGTGGGGGGTATAGAAACAGGAAATTTTGAAATCTGAGAAAGTATACATATAAGTAAACACGGAAACTGAGAAAGTTTATAGATACAGGAAAACTGATGATATAAACCAAAAAGTCGAAAAGTATACATTTGGGGGAAATTACAAAAAAAAGGAAAGTGTGTTGCTATTTGAAATTTTGGAAAGGGTATAAATACAGTAGATTTTGAAAAACTACGAAGGTATTTATATAGATATTGGAAACTTTATAAATTAGCAAAATGTATAGTTAGAAAACTTTCATAACTAAAACAGTATAGAGCTGTACAAAGAAGGAAAGTGCAAGACATTTCGAAAAAGGTGTATTAGTATATTCATATCTGTAAACTGGAAAAATGTATCTAGATGAAAAATGTGAGATGTACATGTATAGATAAATGAAATCCTAAAACTGAGAAAGTTTATATTTTGTTAGGAAATCTTCAAGCGTTCAAATGTGTGAAAATGTAGGAACTTTTCGCAACTTAGCCATGGTTACTTATATATATATGAGCTGTATAGAATGACCGAAGTGTATATCAAATTATTTCATGCTTTCCGGTAGGATATTGAGTAATAGCAGTGAAAATATTTTTCGATATTCCACGGGTACGACCAGTGAAAATACCCATTTGTATACTCTAGTAACCTTGGTAAAATGCGCGTGACACATAAACAGATGGAAAATGACGTCATTTACCTTACATTTCTTCATTTTCCATCTGGTTGTGAGGCACGCACAATCTATCTAGGGAACAAGAACATGAAAATCGGTATTTTCACTGGCTTTACCCGTGTAATATCGAAAAATATTTTCACTGATATTTCTCGATATCCTACCGGAGAGCATGAAATAAATACAAATATTCCTATATACCTGTCATAGTTTGTACAAACAAATATTTTGAAGCCTAACAAAAGTATAAATTATGAAAATTTTTGAAAAACTACATTCTTTCAAGTTATTTATCGAAAAAGAAAAGCTGGAAAAAATCTAAAGAAAGAAATCTACAATCGAAGAGTATGTTAACATAATTATACTCATACAAAGATTTAAATGTATAAAGTAACAGTTCTTGAATATCACCTTTGTTTAACTCATTCCTAGAGTTGTACGTTAACGATCTCTCGTGATAGAAGAAAACTTTTGACAACATGGTGAGAAAACGTTAGAATTCAAGTAACCGTTATTTTCTCCTTGTTTTACCATGTGTTTTTCCTTTTAGATACAAACCTCATCATTTAAGTCACATTTAAGTTGTCGTCTGCGGATGCTTTCAATTTAAACCAGCCTAAAATTTTGACGCCTGGTAAAGTCTTTTTTTCCGGACAAAGAGCAGAAAGGATTTTGGAAGGAAAGAAAAAACAGATTTACTCACCTTCGATATCTTAGGTACAACTGATCTCATACCCGGCTAAAACATTTAGCTGATAAGAAACAGGGACTTTTTTCATAACCTTTGACCTGATTGACCTTTGAGCTCTTAGACACGACCTAATCCTTTATTAAGCGATCCCGGGATTTACCGACTCTGAGTAGCATGCCTTTTGAAAACATTGTGGGAAAAAAAGAAAATGCTGGTAACCAGCATTTTCTTCTTTTTCGACATTGTTTTCTACCCTTCAATAAGCAAATGTCAATTTTTGCGCCACATTTACATTGTTGTCTAGAAATGCTTTCAATTTGAGTAAGTCTTAATATTTTGCTGTTAGGTCGATTGATTATATAGTATTTAAAGCCGTTTTCAACATAAGCGACCTCCCGTTTTGCTGTGTGGAAGTGGGTTAACTCATTACCAAACGGCAATATTTTAGGCTTGTCCAAATTGAGAGCATTTGCAGACGACATACTAAAAGTGACAGAAAATTTGAAATTTGTTTTGTGAAGGGTAAAAAACATCGTGGGAAAAGGAGAAAATGCTGGTTACAAGCATTTTCTCCTTTTCTCACGGTGTTTTCTAAAGGCTTCTTTCTCAGGGTCGTGAAAACCAGGGATTGTTTGGTAAAGGGTTAAAAAACTACAGGTGGATATCAAGATCAGAGTATACAGACCATACAGTTTAATCTTGGTCTCCATTTCCCATCTATAATTATTATCTACCCCAAACCGCTCAGGTGACATCATTATTAGTTTTTACTACATAAAGCTCAACAACTTATCCATTTCGCTCAGTTACATTGTTACGTTGAGATTTTCTGCATAGCTGAATGTACAGGCTTTTGACGCACTTTTTGTTATTGACAACAAATGACGATCTGTGATTGGTCAAAAATGTAGACACGTTTATCTAAAGAGCTTCCGCCTATTTGCGGGCATATTTTCGCTGTGTATCTTTTTTTTTAACTCTTTACTGAACGACAAATTTATAGACTGGTCCAAATTGAAATCATTTGCAGATGACAAAATGAATGTGGCTCAAAAATCGGAATTCGATTTGGAAAAGGTAGAAAACATTGTGGGAAAAGGAGAAAATGCTGGTTACCAGCATTTTCTCCTTTTCACACAATGTTTTCAAAAGGCTTCTCCCTCAGGGTCGTCAAAAGTCGTCATTGTGTGGTAAAGAGTTAAAGACATTTCTTGTTATGTATCGTTTTACCTTGTATTATCTTGTTTGGTCGTCATTTTTTAATTCTTTACCACACGGCATTACTTTTTTGGCTCCTTTCATCAACACCAATTGCAGACCCCATATGGCAGAAATTATAGGAGTCAATGTACCTACGAGAGTAGAAAACATCACGGCAAAAGGAGAAAATGTTCGTGACCAGCATTTTCTCTTTTTTCTGCAATGTTTCCTCAAATGCTATAGTACTTTAATTGTTAAAAAACGGGATTCAAGTTATAAGTTGTTGATTTAAAACTTGATACATGCTCTATGAAAAGAGGGCTTAATGCATCTGCCAAAAAAAAAAAATTATTGACCCATGTACGCCTGTGCAATCTGCGCAGGCTGACATGGGTCAATACTTTTCATTATGAGTAAATTTTCTGCATGTCAAAGGACCGTTCTGCTACCAGATGCAGTCGATCTTTAGACAAAGTGGATGTTATGGATTTATCTAGGGAACTATAAAGTTATTGAAATGAATCTTAAAATTTGAAAAAAAGAAAATGACAAATAAATTTTCCAGTCAGTTTGCTGCGATTGACTCGGTCTATGACACGATGACGGGCGAAAATATCATTAGGAAAGAAATAGTGATTGCTTGTAAGAAGTGTAGGCCTCTTCCCGTTTCTTTCGACGTCGGATTGCAGTATTCAATATAATTATTATATACTAAATATCAGTTATCTCATGGGCAAACTACGGTATTTTAAGCTTGTCCAAATCAAAAGCATTTGCAAACGACAAAATAATATTGACAGAAAATTTGAAATTTGTTTTGTGAAGAGTGGAAAGCATTCTGGGAAAAGGAGAAAATGCTGATTACCAGCATTTTCTCCTTTTCCAACAATGTTTTCTAAAGGCTTTTTTTGTCAGGGTCATCAAAAGTAGGGATTGTGTGGTAATGGGTTATATAAATGAAATATATAAATATCAGTTTTCATTTTTACTCCCCAAAACATTGATTTTTGTTTACATTACCTCTCTCTCTCTCTCTCTCTCGATCTAAATACGCTATCAAGGGAGGTAACTCTAATTCTTGAAATATTTGAATTTATAGGATTTGCTTCCCTTGCGTTATTTTTCTTCCTGAGATTATTACTCTCTGACTTCTCTCTGCGCGAATTTACCAATATTCTGGAAAAAATTCGTTTGAAAAACATTGAATATGACATATTTATTTCTTTAAAAAATGTCGAAAAAGTAAGAATATACGATTAATCTTTTATTTGATTACAGACGCTTAAATTTCATCGCTAGCAACGAGCGTTTCCGTCATGCGCATGGAGTACTACCGGTTGCTTCCTTGGCGACGGAACTAAACAGGCTCAAAGTTTTGATGTCAAAGTTTTTGTAGATGCATAGATACATTTTCGGAATATCGGAGTAAATATTGAAGATGGCACTGCCATTTCTACCTGGAAATTCTTTCTCTGCACAGGCAAGTGGATGAAATTCATTGAATCCATCAAACACAGACTTTTTATTTCATTTATTGAATTTAGAATGAAAATAAACTCACGTCTCTGACAATAGCGTGAATATGGTTGTGAAGTTGTAAGAGTTAACGTATTAACAAACGACAATATTTTAAGTTTTACCAAATTGCAAGCATTTGTAGACGACAAAATAAAAGTGACGGAGAATTTGAAATTTGTTTGTGAAGGGTAGAAATCATCGTGGGAAAAGGAGAAAATGCTGGTTACCACCATTTTCTCTTTTTCCCCCACAATGTTTTATAAAGGCTTCTATCTCAGGATCATCAAAACGACAAAAGTAGGGATTGTGTGGTAATGGGTTAAAGTAGATCTAAATCTGACAGCAAATTATACAATTTTTTAGTGAAACAAAAAAAAAGACTTTTTTCAGAGTCAATCTGTGCAAGTTTATATCATATGTCATTAAAATATATCAATTGCAGATGATTTCACAATACAGTCTTTGTAGCATTAACCTACACTGTCTGCTTTCGCTAAGACATGTTAAAACATACTTGAAATTTAAATTTTTTTCAACTTTTTTACGACTGTATAATGTCTGTGAGGTTCTGTAATGTGCAACGGCCTGGTCACCCATCCAGGCACTAACTAATGCACATTGCTTAACTCCACAAAGAGAAATACACCAAACCTTTTAAAAGTCTCGACCCCAAGACTGATATACAAGCATGTATATGTGCATGGGGAAGGTAGCTTCAGTCCTGCTGTAGTATTAATCCCACCTCTGGCACCAAATTTAACATGCAACGACCTGGTCACCCATCTAGGCACAAACTTAATGCATGTTGCTTAACTCATTACCAAATGACAAATTTTCAGGTTTGTCCAAATTGAAAGCATTTGCAGACGACAAAATAAAAGTGACTCAAAATTTGAAATTTGTTTTGTGAAGGGTAGAAAACATCATAGGAAAAGGAGAAAATGCTGTTACCAGCATTTTCTCCTTTTCCCACAATGTTTTCTAAAGGCTTCTTTCTCAGGGGTGTCAAAAGTAGGGATTGTGTGGTAATGGGTTAACTTCCATGGAGAGAAATAGTTATACCAAACTGCATCGCTGTAAAAGATAGCTCCACAGCAAGGCAGGTTTCAAGCTCTTATATATCTAACCTCTCTCTTTGACAATTCATTCAGTGCTTTAATTGACAATACATAATCATATTTCATTTCTTTTACAGCTTGCAAAAAACAAGTTCCACAAGTCCCATCATTTTGATGTTTGTAATGATGTGTCAATGCTTGTTGGCCATGAAAAGCCCGGTATTGGGGGTGAGCCTATGAGAGGACAAAAACTTAAAGTAAAAAACAGTAACTACCCAAGAGGAGAGGGGAGCAATTTACCTGCATGGGTTGCTTTTGACCGACAAGTCCTGTGTTTTGACGCCTACTTCCAGGAGGCCGTCCATGAGAAAAGGGAAGAGCAGTATCGAGTTAGACACTGTAAAATTTATTTCTATCTGGAGGATGACTCTTTACAGGTCATCGAACCCAGGGCGAAAAATAGTGGAATACCACAGGGTAGGTGCTAAGTATGCCTTATACTTTGATAACCTTTCTGCATAGATCTGAAGGCTGTGAAAAATAGACAGTACAAAAATTTTTAATGTTCCTTACAAAAATAGGCAAGGTTCAAGGTTTTTGGGAGCCAAACATCTCATCCAAAAGTCTTTACAAAACGAGAATTTTTTTTGGACAGGACCAAATTCAAAGCATAGGGTAGAAAATATTGTGGGAAAAGGAGAAAATGCTGGTTACCAACATTTTCTCCTTTTCCCACAATGTTTTCAACCCTTTCCTTAAAAAAAAAAATCAATCTTTCAATCACATTAATTCTGTCGTATAAAACTGCTTGCAGTTTGGATGTGTGGTAAAAGGTTAATCCTGAGAATCAGTAGGGGTCTGCAAGAAGTAATTAACTCTTTACCACACTATCCAGACTTCTAATGACTCTGAGAAAGAAAGCCTTTGAAAACATTGTGGAAAAAGGAGAAAATGCTAGTAACCAGCATTTCCTCCTTTTCCGACAATGTTTTCTACTCTTTCCTCCTTTTCCCACAATGTTTTCTACTCTTTCCATTTCCAAATAAAATTTCAATTTTTGATTCACATTTATTTTGTCGTCTGCAAATGCTTTCAATTTGGACTAGCCCAAGATTTTGTCATTTGTAAAGAGTTAAATATTTGTGTCTCAGTATTTGTGTGCCTGCTAAAGTGCAGCTGACCTGAAAGTAATTGCAGAATTGATAGAATTATTTGCTTTTTGAAAGCTAGAATTAACATCGCGGCAAAAGGAGAAAAGACAAGTTACAATCATTTTCTCCTATTCCTGCACTGCCTTTGACAAGTTCATTAAAAAAAAAGGAGTGTATTGTAAAAGTTTAAAGTGCTAAATAAATGAAATTGAAATTTGCAGTGAGTGGCATTAATAAAATACAACCCAGACATTTTGATTTTAATCCATTTCCACGCAATCCCAACTTTTGACGACCCTGAGAAAGAAGCCTTTAGAAATCATTGTGGGAAAAGGAGAAAATGCTGGTAACCAGCATTTTCTCCTTTTCCCACAATGTTTTCTACCTTTCACAAACACATTTCAAATTTTCAATCATTTTTATCTTGTCATCTGCAAATGATTTCGATCTGGATAAATCTAAAATATTGTAGGATTGGTAATGAGTTAAAGTTGTTACTGCAGAAAAACTATCATCAAATATCATGTTTTATCTAGGCACATTGATCAGAAGACACCGCATTCCAAAACCGCCACCGAATGATGATGAATATTACACAGTTGAAGATCTTAATCTAAACAAAGAAATCAGCCTGTATTCCAAAGTCTTCAAAATCACAGACTGCGATGAATTCACAAGGAATTTCTTGAGAAAACTTGGTGTCAGACTGCCAGATTCTAGTACAGCACCTCAAGACCCATATGTTAACTACAGAAAAGCTGTAAGTATTCACAAGCAATGAGTTGTTTAAGAAATAATCTTCTTTCTATCATGGTTTATGGTTCAGTAAACTGTTTATCATTCAATAAACCACAGTTGTGAGTTATGAAGCACAATAAATAATCCAAGTGGGTAATAGCCTGAGAGGTTTATTCATTGCACCTCTTAACTCACAATGTGGTTTATTGAACAATAAACCATGATAGAAAGAAAATCATTTTGATTCTAACATGACCAACTCTTAATCAAAGGAAAACAAGCTCATACTTAGAGTGAAAACACAGATGCAGATTATATATCTATTGAATAACTTGCTTACTTACTTTGTACAGAATGACGTCACTCTTTATGGACTGACATCACTATACATAGAATAACGTAGATTTTATCATGCTTTCGTTGCACTGTATAAATTATAAAGCCAAATTCACATGTCGTGTTAGAATGAATAATTAACCACGATAGAAAGAAGACTATTATGATTCTAACAAAACCAACTCTTAATCAACAAGAGAAACAAGTTCACACTTAGAGTGAAAATGAGGATTCAGATTTTATTTCATTGAATAACGTACTTACTTACTTTATACAGAGTGATGTCACTTTATAATTATAGAATGATGTCACTGTACATAGAATAAAATATATATAGAGCCAAACTCAGATGTCACGTTAGAATATTTTCATATTCATAGATGGATGAAAGTATGCAGCCACTTCGTCCATATGAGAAACACGACACTCTCAAGCAATTCTTGGATCATGATCGTCAAGTTTTACGATTTTACTGTTACTGGGACGATACTGAGGCCATGTTTGGGGACCCAAGAGAAATGGTTTTACATTACTTCTTAGCTGATGATACTATTGAAATTAGAGAAGTAATTCCACCAAATTCAGGTGTACTATTATTTTTATTTTTTTTCCATGAATTTCTTGTAAATTCTGATGGTACAGTTAACATTTACCCAAACAATTCTATGCCTAAATAGACTTTGGTCTGTATTCACCAACCATTCTTAAGAAAATTCATTGTCTAATTCTTCAAGATTTTCTGACTGTGAAAGTAACAGAACGTCTTATTGGCTAAACCATATGGTTTAACCAATCAGAAGTTCTGTTACTTTAACATTGACAAAATTCAGAAGAATAAGACTAAGAATGTTCTAAGAATGGTTAGTGAAGACAGACCCAGATGATAAAAGCTTTCTAAAACATTATTGAATATATAGGGAGTACCAATAAATTCTGGTTAAAAGCCATTATTTTCTCCAATTCTGACAATGTTTTGTACTATTATAAAGACAGATCCCGTAATGTGTGACATGTTTGTGCAGAGCTCCAGATAGAGGAAGTGATTTTTATTTCAAAATCAAAAATATCAATTATTCTCCATTAAACCCTATGTTGTGGATACTCATTAGAATCATCTCAATGAGATAATTCTAATGAGTACCCAGAACATAGGGTTTCAAAGCTCTGTTTGTTGTTGATTTTTTAACCCATTACCATAAGATCCCTCCTTTTGACTACCCTGAGAAAGAAGCCTTCAGAAAATATCGTTGAAAAAGGAGAAAATGCTGGAAACCAGCATTTTCTCCTTTTCCAACAATTCTTTTACCCTTCACGAAACAAATTTCAAATTCTCAGTCACTTTTAATTTGTCATCTGCAAATGCTTTCGATTTGGACAAGCCTAAAATATATATTGTCATTTGGTAATGCGTTAATCACTTTGTGCTTTGCACCCTCGCAAACCTCCCAAATTACACATCCTAAATATGTTACTTCTTGAAAAAAAAAAAATCTGTGATCAAAAAAAATCTGTGGTGGGCTGTAAGGCTTTTGAAGCACTTCCAGACGACAAATTAAAAACAAACGGTGGGATTTGTGTGTGAAAGATTAGAAAACATTGTTTGAAAAAGAGAAGATGCTGGTTACTAGTACATGTATTTATTTCCCTTTTTCCATAATGTTTCCATTCAGCTTCTTTCTCAGGGTTGTTAAAATCTGACCTGTTACACAAACAGGGACCATCTGGGAATTCTGTACATCAATCAGATGAAAATAGATCAACAATATTGCTGGTTAGTTTAAGTTGATAATTTAAAAATGATTGTATAACAAGGTACAATTACGTTTTTTTAAATAGAAAATGTCATTAAAGCGAAAAGTGTCAACCCTGGTCAGCCTGTGCAATTCGCACAGTCTGACCAGGGTTGACACTTTTCGCAGTTCCCAGAAGGTCCCTTTTTGCATGATAGGTCACAAATTTAGAATTGTGTTGTATGCAAAGAAAAGAAGATTTGCCCTAGTTTTTTTATCATTGTTTCTAAACATCAAATTTTTCTCTTCCATTCGCAGGAAGGGATGCTGCTCCCATGTTTTTACGCCGAGGAAAACTGCCAAAGAACGTTGAGTCTCTAAAACAACCCGGCAAGATAACAGATAGAACGGTTCTCAATGTGTTTGGGCCAACAGGGCATGGTGGGAGATACATTCTTGACAGTCTAAAGGTAGAATATTCGAATATTTGGAATTTACCTTGTACCACACTGCAAAGTTTTAGACCTGTCCATATTGAAAGCATTCAAAGACAAAAGGGTGAATATGACTTAACTCTTTACCAAACGACAAGATTGTAGACTGATCCAAATTAAAAGCATTTGCAGATGACATAATAAATGTGACTGAAAAATCGAAATTTGATTTGGGAACGGTAGAAAACATTGTGGGAATAGGAGAAAATGCTGGTTACCAGCATTTTCTCCTTTTCCCACAATGTTTCCTACCCTGCTGGACATAATTTCAACTTTTGAGTTGCGTTTACTTTGTCATCCACAGGTGCTTTCAATTTGCACCAGCCTAAAATGTTGTTGCTTGTTAAAGACTTAAAGGTGGGTATTTAGGTTTTTCATATCTCACTAAATTAAAAAATATATATATCACTGATATTCATATGAAAAAACAATACAAATCATCAATAATTAAGAATCACAAAATTACACAAAAACAATTTTTCGATGGTATTCCCTTAAAAGGCTACGTAGCTTCTTAAGCTATTTTTAGATTTCGCGGCAAAAATTTAAAAAAAGTAAAGTGGGAATGGTAAGTGACTGGCACGTGACTAATGACAATTAAATTTCATAATATAACAAACATGAAAGTATTTTTCATAATGTCTTCTTCGGACGCTATATTTGAAGCTTCGTCTGTGTATTTCCGGTACGTAAATGAGCGAGTTGCTCATTTAAAAATAGTCGTGTTTCCTGTCGGTGTCAACCTGGGCTGTAGTAAATCTCTAATTTCTCATGCTGTCGGATGGTTTTCGACTACTGGGGTTTTATGTATGAAAATTATAAGGCTTTGGGAGTATAAGGATGATTATTTATGTATTTTTGCAAAATTTTCGTCCCAAATTCTGAAGGGCCACCTTTAAACTCAGGATTGCATGGTAAAGATTTAATTACTTTCATGGATGCTATGCGTAATCCTTTTCCCAAACAATCCTATTATAGACTTTGAGAAAAAAAAGCATTCAAAAACATTGCGCTTTACTAGAAAAGAAACAGGACAGACAAGAATAACAGAATTTGCAGCTGAAAACTTAAAATTTTGCCATAGTCATGGGTTTTTCTTTAACCCTTTCCCTAACGACAAACTTTTGGACTAGACCAAATTGAAAGCATTTGCAGACGACAATTTGACTCTTGCTGAAAAGATGATTTCTGTCTATGATAAGTAGAAAACATGGTGGGAAAAGGAGAAAATGTGGGTTACCAGCATTATCTCCTTTTCCCACAATGTTTTCAAAAGGCTACTATTCTAGACCCGTCAAAACGAGGGATTGTTTAGGAAAGGTTAAAGAGTTGGAAGAAGAAAAAAGTGCAGATCATTAGCATTTTTTTTTCCTGCAGTATTCACAATGGATTATTAATTCAGACTTTTTGGTGATAGGTTTGAATTTCATTTTTTTCTCTACTCATCTTAGACTGGAGCTGAGATAACTGAGTTTTACAATGACAGTGACCTTACACTTGGGGCTGTCATCAATGTATGGGGCAGAAAATTCCTTCTCGTCAACTGTGATGACTTTACTAAAGAGTATTATAGAACCAAATATGGAATTGGTAAGCTTTCAACCCCACGTCTTCTAATTTTATTTCAAGCAGTATTCCACCCACCATGACTAATGTAGATATGATTCTGTCACTGTCTGCACATGTCATTTTCTACGAAGATTCAGCATGTCTTATATGACACATCACTCCCCCCAATATTGGGGGGATTGTACTAATGTAATATGCACCATCAAGTAACAATGGAGAAAATGGCTATTATCAAAATGTTTTAAGAAAAAGATCAGGCTTGTTTTAGCTGCAGATTTCTCTAAACTGCTGATCATGGCTCCAGGTAGCGTTTTATTGAGTAAACTTTTATTTTAGTTTGAAATTCGAAGTGACGGTTGTCGCATAGAAAAATAGGCCTTTTCTGTTCCCAGAATGCCCAAATTAGATAGATGTGTATTTGTAGAATGCCATCTAGCGGGAGATAATGAGATCTCTGTTTGAAATGAAGTCAAACCTAGTATATGTTGCTCAGTGTTTAACCCTGTAACAAACAATCTCTGGTTTTTATGACACTTTGAAGGAAAGCTTTTGAAAACCTTGAGGGAAAAGGAGAAAATGCCGGTAACCAGCATTTTCTCCTTTTCCTGCAAGGTTTTCTACCTTATCATGATAGAATTGCACCATTTGAGCAACATGGAAATTGTTGTCTATAAATGCTTTCAATTTGGACAAGGATCAACTTTTGTCGTCTGGTAAAGGTTTAAGCGGCATTTAGTTTTTCATCTGCGAATTCTTTCAGTTTGTGGACATATCTGAATTTCATTTGTCTGATATTAAAGGTTTTGAATATTTTTATGTAGTGAAAATTTACAGATTGTTAATCTTCAAATCTCAAAAAAAGTTTCTAACATTACTGAAATTCACTTTTCTACATTTCTTCAGATGATTTCAGTTCAGTTCAATACAAACAGAACCCCTTCCAGGGGCTACCCCGGGAATTCCCACCATACAATGGTTGGGGAAGCGAGGAAGATTCTCTTTGTTCATGCATGGGCTTGCTACCTAAACCTCCTCGCCGAGACTTCATTAAATTCATGGAGAAGGATCGTCGAGGTTTGGACAGCAATGTTCTACGATTCCTTGCCAGAATGGATACAACCAAACCCATTGACATGGAAAGACGATTCATCATATCTTACTTCTTGTCCGATGATACCATACTGGTATTTGAACCTCCAGTCAGGAACTCTGGTATGCTCAAATCTTTTTACTTACATGTGCATGTACTTGTTTGCTTCTTCATTAACCCATTACCAAACAATCCCTACTTTTGACGACCCTGAGGAAGAAGCCTATGGAAAACATTGTGGGGAAAAAGGAGAAAATGCTGGTAACCAGCATTTTCTCCTTTTCCCACAGTGTTTTCTACCCTTAACAAAACAAATTTTCAGTTACTTTTACTTTGTCGTCAGCAAATGCTTTCGATTTGGGCAAACTTAAAATTTTCTTGTTTGGTAATGAGTTAACTCTTGCACTGCAATAGGCATAAACTCAGATCCATGCGGAAGGCATAGATCAAGATCAGACTGCATAGAGCTATATACTGTTTTCTTTTTCAGTCAAGAATACAGGACAAAAGACTTTTTTAGCAAAAGTTTGTTATACTATCAGCCATTGAGAGAATTCAAGTTTACCGTATATATTACACAATGAGAGAGAGTTTTTAGCTTTAAACATATTTATTTTACATCAACATTCTTTGTCTTAATCTCCTGAATTGTCTATATTTGAAAGTAACACAACTTCTGATTGGCTAAAGGTTACTTACAAATATAGAAAAACTAGGAGATTAAGAATATTCTCAAGAATGGTTGGTAAGTACAAGCCTAGGTTTCACTTTGCTATTGGGTGCTAGAGTAATATTGATTTTCATTATTATAAGCAGTTTATTGGTAAATGACTTGCTTTAAACAAAAGCACTGCATAAAGATGCCGATGGCCAGCTGTGGTTCATTTTCTTAAAAGTTTAAACTAAACAAGGGGCATAACTATGTTTGAATTCTTTTGAGAATTACTTGCCCCTCTGCAACCTTTTGACAATTAGCAACTACCCTGAATCAGTAGTAAATATCTTCAGAGTTGACGGAGATATTAGCCCTCTATGACTCAATCCCGACTTTTACCGACCTGAAGAAACCTTTTGAAAACATTCTGGTAAAAGGAGAAAATGCTGTAACCATCATTTTCTCCTTTTACCCTCAATGTTTTCTACCATATCAAAGACAAATTTCTACATTTGAGTCATAACTGTTTACCAGATGACAAAAATTTTAGCCTTGTCCGAATTGAAAGCATTCGCAGATAACAATAAAAGTGACTGAAAATTTAAAATTTGTTTTTTGAAAGGTAGAAAACATTGTGGGAAAACGAGAAAATGCTGGTTGCCAGGTCAAAGGCTTCTTTCTCAGGGTCATCAAAAGTAGGGCTTGTGTGGTAATGGGATAATTAGTTGTCCTCTGAAAATGTTTACAAATAGACAAGTGTAAATTTTTTTTCTCGTGTGGTAAAGAATTGATTAAAAAAAAAAGGGACAAATTTTTTGCTCAGCAGTGCAGTTGACAACAGATCTATGACTTTTCTTTCCTAAACAGGGGATCTATAAGAATGTTTTTCCTGTTTTAGGTATTATTGGAGGCAAATTCCTGGAAAGAAGCCGGGTTAAGAAACCCAATCAACCTCTGTACAGCACCAAGATGTCTGAATACTATCTGGCCCAAGATCTGTTTGTCGGAGCCTGTGTGGACTTCAACAGTCATAAGTTTATCTTGATCGATGCTGACGAATATGCATTTAGATACATGGAAAATAATGCAAGAGAGGTAAGTAATGATAAAGGTCAATTTTACATGTTCAAACATCGGACAATTTCATAAATCAAGTAAAGACGTGAGGTGCTTTGCAAAAATCGGGGATTTATGCTTCTTCTTATCATTTTTCACTCACTTTCTGACTTTTAATGACCTGAGGAAGAAGCTTTTTGAAAACATTGTGGGAAAAGAAGAAAATGCTGGTAACCAGGTTTTTCTTCTTTTCGCACAATGTTTTCTATCTTTTAACCTCTATACTACACAATCCTGAGTTTTAATGACCCAGAGAAAGAAAACTTTTTTGAAAACATTGTGGTAACAAGCATTTTCTCCTTTTCCCACAATGTTTTCAACACTTCCAAACAGAAATTTCAGTTTTTAAATCTCATTCATTATGTCCTCTGCAATTGTTTTCAATTGAAAAGGTCTGAAATTTTTGTTGTTCAGTAAAGAGTTAAAGAGAAATCAAAACATTCGTGCCAAGCTGATATTATCGTGGGCAAATGGTTTTAATTTGGACGAGTCTATAATGGTCATGTGATAAAGGGTTAATGCATTATATCATGCAAGTTGCTGTAGAATATGGATCCAAAAACTGGCTGCATTATGGGTTAGAACGGTCCTGTGACCAACAAAAAAAATTTCCAATAGAAAATGGTTCCAACCTGGTCAGCGGTTCCATTTATGACAAAGCTATAACAATGCATGGTCATAAGCATTTCTTTTTTTCCCCCCTAAGCCCCCCCCCCCCCGATAATATTGTAAAAAGCCCCCATACACAGGGTTTCCATCCTTAACCACATAATCCCCTGTTTTAACCACCTTGATGAAAAAGGCTCTCAAAAATGTTTCTGGAAAAGGATAAAATGCTAGAAACTGGCATTTTCTCCCTTTTACATAATCTTTCAAATTGGACAAATCTAAAGTTTTAAAGTGTGATAAAGTGTTAAAACATGGGATTGTATAGTTAAATGTTTAGGCTACACAATTTTAGACCTATCAAAATTAACTCATTACCAAATGACAAAATTTTAGACTGGTCCAAATGGAAGGCATTTGCAGACGACAAAATAAAAGTGACTGAAAAATTGAAATTTGTTTAGTGAAAGGTAGAAAACATTGTGGGAAAAGGAGAAAATGCTTGTTACCAGCATTTTCTCCTTTTCCCACAATGTTTTCTAAAGGCTTCTTTCTCAGGGGCGTCAAAAGTAGGGATTGTGTGGTAATGGGTTAAAAAGCGAACAGTTTTGGCAGACTGTGCAGGCTGACCTGGGTCAGTACTGTTTGCAAATGCATTAAGACCCCTATTCATAGAACATAGCACATTTTTATTTTTGTCAACAGTTCCCCAAAGCCAGTATGGATGCTATCATAAACAAAATCAGACAGGCTGTGGGAGGCAAGACTGACGAAGTTCGATCCTTCTTCATGCGAAACGATCCCGACGGCCAGGGTATTATACAGTATGCACAACTCGGGACACTGCTAAGACAAGTTGACCCCTCCATGACTGACCACGAGATAATGTCACTGGCCAGAATGTATGCTGAAAGGTATGCTGTTTTATTTCTACATTAACCCGTTACCAAATGACAAAATTTTTAGACTGGTCGAAATTGAAAGCATTTGATGATGACAAATTTAATGTTACTCAAAAATTGAAAATTTTTGTGGAGGCAGAAAAAATTGTGGGAAAAGAAGAAAATGCTGGTTACCAGCATTTTCTCCTTTTCCCACAATGTTTTCTACAGGCCGCTTTTTCAGAGTCGTGGAAACCAGCGATTGTCTGGTATAGAGTTAACATGGGGTTCTGCGTGACTAGGCGTTAAAATGTAGATTTGTAACATGAAGGCCCTAGATTCAAGCCGCAGTTAATCCACTGGGTTTTTCATGGGAGTATCCTTTGGCAAGACACTTCAGAGCCCTAGCCTAGTACTGGTGGAATCCAGGAAATATGTGAATATGTGAGCTGTCACCATGATAGGACTGAAATTATGTCGAAAGACATAAAATACCATCCAATCAACTACAATGAAGTAGTTTATTTTTATGGACAATGTCCATTTATCTCAACACTGCAGCATACAGTCCTTAGTTTTAACGGCCATTAGAAAGAAAGCTTTTGGAAACATGTGGGTAAAGAAGAAAATTATTGTATGCAGCTGTAATTGGATTTCTTTCTAAACTTTAAATAAGAATTCAGTTCAGAACCTTATGTAAATACAGCACTGATCAATAGGATATAGAAGATATTTTGGTTTTTATAACCCCTGCAAAACAAATATTTTTGGGGGATATACTGGAATTAGCCAGTCTGTCTGTGTGTCCATTTGTGTGTCCTTCCATCTGTCCGTCCTTGTGTCCGTCTGTACAAAATACTAGTAATTACCTGTTTCTGTCAAAGTGCAGGCGGAGGTATTAAGTCACATTCGGTGACAGCTCTAGTTTTTCCAATGAAATTCAAACACAGTTGTTTTGATAATTCCCCAGTGCATACCTCCCTCTATGTAAAAATTCATTACAATATTAGCTCTTTACCAAACAACATAATTTTAGATGTATCTAGATTGAAAGCATTTGCAGACAAATGTGATCTGAAAATTGAAATTTGTTTCAGGAAGAGTAGAAAGCATCGTGGGAAAAGGAGAAAATGCTGGTTACCGGCATTTTCTCCTTTTTCCACAATGCTTTCAAAAGGCTTCTTTCTCGAGGTCGTTAAAAGTCGGGATTTTGTGATAAAAGATTGAATAAAGCACAAATTATGTTGGTTAAATGCACATAATTACACCAGAATTCCGTTACAAAAACATTTCCAGTAAATTTCACTGGTTGTAAACATGATTTATCAACCCTGTAAACCACTACTACTTCCTGATAAACTACAGAAAAGCATGAAATAGTACACAATACTTCAAGTTATAGCCATGGGCCATGCTCATCAACCCATATAAAGTCAACTCCTTTTTCGAAATCTAGAGCTATCACTAAACATGATTATAGCCCCATCCCCCACCACACACACACCAGCTCCTTGTCACAAAATCAGGTCTTTGTCACAGGACGTAGAATGGTTTAGTACAAAAGAGTTGAAAAAAGTTCAAGGGGAGATAATTCAGCAATAAATCGCAGCAGGGTCATGAAAATTGCACATTTACAACTTCATATATATAGGAATCCTGTGTGTAAATTTGAGGTCAGCACCTGAAAAATGTTGAACTATTGCTCCGAACAAATTTGTGTCTACAGACAGTCGACGGATGGACAGACGGACTGAAGCCATGGCAATTCCAGTATACCTCCCTCCACTTCATGGCGGGGGGTATAACTAGCCATCTCATTGCCAGAACCATGTTAATCTTAGACAAACAAAACATTATACTTGGCCTTTATTTCATTTTCAGATCAGCAGAGGAGGCTATCGATTCCAGAAAACTGATAGCCATTGCACAGGAACAGTTAAGAAAGAGAAACTTCGAAGGTTTTGCAAAACTGATAGAATCCTTCCAACAAGCTGACAAAGACAGGTAGATATTTATATGTCGTTCATTGCCTACTTCTGTTGATTTTGTTTATTTTGCAGCTTTTAAAAACGCTATTGAAAACATGACACAGTGCATTATTAGTTGTAAGGTCAGGAGGCAGGGGACTTGGAAACTTGTGCACGGCTTTGGTGAATCATGTCGGCCCAAGCAAAAGGTCAGGTTGCAGCATGATTCACCACAGTTGTGAACAAGTCTCCAAGTCCCCTGCCTACTGACTGTACAACAAATTTATTCTACTGCAAGGATTTACCATTCCAACATTTGTTAAGCCAATTTTACCCACATTTTTTGTATAAAAGATTGAGTACGCTGACAAACTAGAATTTCCCTTTTGAGTGCACCAATTCAATGAAAACTGATGTCACTGAGAAGTGACATCACTAAAACCTTGGTAATAGGTGCTAAAACTTGCAGCTTGGCCCATTATCTTGATTTTAATCTTGATCGACGCCGCTGTTTGGATCTTGTATTGATAATGTAGTCATGTACACAAGGCTCCCGAAAGGAAAACTGCTTTTGCGTTGGTTTTGCCAGTGTACATGATATACATGTTCAGGACATATTATCCAATCAGATCACGCATAATTTCTTTGCAGTGTAATAGTATAATTTTAATGTGTCATTTTCCTACAATGTTTCCACATATGGCCTGCAACAGGTGAAAAAGGGTGTTTGGACATTTGCTTAAAGTTTCGTCTTGGATCAGCCTGCGCACTGCGCACTCTGCACAGTCTAATCCGAACTGACATTTTGTTTTTATGCAATTTTCTGTTATACATATGTCTACTGAAGAACAAAATTTAATGTAGTTATAAAGTGTCATCTCGAATTAGCCTGGCTGGATAGAGCAGGTTGATTCAAGACGACACTTTATGCAAATATCCCAGCGCCCCTTTTCATGTGTTGCAGGCCTTAATCAACTTTGTCAGATGAGGAGCAATTGCTTTGTATGAGCAACTGCTTCTTTTTTCTCTATATTGTAAAAGCTTTGTAGCACAGGGAAGGGTGTAACAACATGAATGTCTGACCATATGAAATGAACATGAATTATGCATGATAGATTGTGTATCAATTTTTCAGGGGAAATGTTTCATAAGCAGATGTCATTAGAAATGTTTTCCAATTTTTCAGGGGCAATGTTTTAGAAGCAGATGTCATTAGAAATGTTTTCCAGTCTCATCAAGTGCCCATTCCTGATGACTTACTGAGAGCTGTAATGATGACGTAAGTTTCTGACATTATCTGCTTCAAATATGATGCTACTGTCTTCCTACTCATTAACCCCTTCTCTCTTCCTACCTTTCTCTACTTTTTCAAGAAGATGTGACAATGGTATCCTGTCTGTCTTTCTGTCAATAATTAAAGTGAGAATAGCTTCCAAAGGTGAACAAAGGAGGTGTTCAAACGCATTTTAATGTAACCCATTCCATTTTACTCATCACCAAACGACAAACTTTTTGGCTTGTCCAAATCCAAAGCATTTGCAGATGACAAAGTAAAAGTGACTGAAAGTTTGAAATTTGTTTTTAGAAAGGGGAGAAAACATTGTGTGAAAAGGAGAAAATGCTGGTTACCAGCATTTTCTCCTTTTCCCACAATCTTTTCTAAAGGCTTCTTTCTCAAAATCATCAAAAGTAGGGAGTGTGTTGTAATGGGTTAAAGTAACAATAACTTCGAAACATAAGCAAAAGGGGTAGTTAAAATGCATTTCAATTTAACTTATTTTGAAGACTGTAATTGTATACTGGTAATTGTTGGTGGAATTCAGTTTCAAAACTAATTTAAGGCCTTCAATGTCACTTCATCTTTTGTTTACCTTTTGCCTGATTTTAGAATTCATTTCTCTGTCAGTGACTAACACTTGGACCAAGCACACAATAACAGTGTTATCTCCACAATATTTTCCATACTTTTAATGGTAAAATTTAAATTTACATATATTTTAACATCTACTTAGATTTTTTTTCAGCTGCTAATGGGTCTTTAACCCTTTACCACACAATTCCGAGTTTGAACAACCCTAAGGAAATTTACTTTTGAAAACCTTGCTGGAAAAGGAGAAAATGCTGGTAACCTGCATTTTCTCCTTTTCCCACAAGGTTTTCTTTACTTTACTTTCACAAAAAATTACCTACATACATGTATCAGCAACATTTAATTTTTCATCTGCAAATATTTCCAATTTCACTAGGTCTAACATTTCATTTTTTGGTAAAGAGTTAACCCATTACCACAAATCACTCTTTTTGACAATGCTGAAAAAGAAGCCTTTAGAAAACATTGTGGAATAAGGAGAAAATGCTGGCATTTTCTCCTTTTCCCACAATGTTTTCTACCCTTTACAAAACATTTCAAATTTTCAGTCACTTTTATTTTGTCTTCTGCAAATGGTAACCAGCATTGTCTTCTTTTCCCACGATATTTTCTACCCTTCACAAAACAAATTTCAAATTTTCCATCACTTTTATTTTGTCGTCTGCCAATGCTTTTGATTTGGATACACCTAAAATTTTGTTGTTTGGTAATGAGTTAATCCAAAGCAAAATTTCTAATTGCAGTGTCACAACAGAAGGAGGTCAAGTAGCTTACCCAGAACTTGTGACCCAATTGAACTGGCGAGACAACCCTGTAGCCCCCATGCAATATCAACCTGTGTCACAAGATGAAGGATGGATGGGAAATAAACCAAACAATGTAGTAAACCGAGTTAGATATCAACCATTACTAGATGACGTACTGGGAAAGCAAACAAACAACTAAGTGAAATTAACTGAAAATAATATAAACTGTATTTTAAATCAGATTTTTTTTGTAGTGTTTTTGACTTTCAAACTTTACGTCGTATTTGTTGGCAAAACAAACAAAACATGAAATATTATTTGGAAGTCTTGTGTAAGGGGAAAAGCTTTGAATAAAAATTTTATAAAGGTATGAAACTGCCAATGATCTCTGGCTTGTGTTTTTGTGTTTCACAAATTAGAGTTCATTACCATTACAGATTTACTCTTTCCATACCAAAGACCAGACCAGGAGCATTTGTGGACAGTGTAGATCAAGATCAGACTGCACAGAATGTGCAGTTTGACATCTGATTGACACTGTCCACTGCTATATTCTAGATTGTGACCAAACTTATGATCTTTCAGAGGAGATGTATTTTTTTGGCTTTTGAGAAAATGCAATTTATCTATTTATTCTTTAAAAGAGTTCACACTCTACTACTTATCAATATGCAGAATACTTCAACGTGTGCTAATATTCCATATGTTAACTTTTGAAAAAAACAACTTTAACCCATTACCAAACGACAATATTTAGACTGGTCCAAATTGAAAGCATTTGCAGACGACAAAATAAAAGTGACTGAAAATTTGAAATTTGTTTTGTGAAGGGTAGAAAACATTGTTGGAAAAGGAGAAAATGCTGGTTACCAGCATTTTCTTCTTTTCCCACAATGTTTTCTAAAGGGTCCTTTCTCAGGGGCGTCAAAAGTAGGGATTGTGTGGTAATGGGTTAACATAGGTTTTGTTATGAAATAAAATCTGGTAACTACTTAGTTAAGGTGAAATAAATATTGACTGTGTTTACTCCACTGTGATAATTAGTTGTCAACCTCAGTCTGAAAGGTTGGCTGAAGTAAAGGCAAGAAGAGTCTTGCAAATGTAGATTATGTTTTTTACAAGTCAAACAGTATAGCTGAGCAATATATGTGATTAATGCAAAACTGCTGAAATATTTAAAAAATGACTGCTTTATTGTCAGTGATTCTTACAGACTGACAGACATGGAAAACAAAGTTACTGGAGATGGAACAATTTCAATGTTGGTTCATTATCCGTTTTATTGCAATGTATTTTTATAAGTCAATATAACGGACCAAATTATTTATATGTTGCGATTGTCTCTCTAAATAGTGCACAATGTCATTCTGTGCTATCTTGTCTTGATCTACATGTTTATAGTATACGGAAGCAATTATAGATATGACTGGTGCTCCAAGGGTCAAGAAATATATGAAACAAGTGACAGAACTCTGTGAAAAATTAATCTATAGTGTCCCATCTCAATTTTTTTCCAAACAATAAACTGCTGACTCTTCCAAAATGAAAGAAACTATAGATGACAACTTCAAAATTGATGCAAAATACTTGTAGTTCTGTGATAGGTTAGAGAACATTGTTTGAAGAGTAGAAAATGCTTTTTATCAGCATTTTCTTCTTTTCCCACAGGATTTCTAAAGGCTTCTTCCACGGGTTTTTGAAATTCATGAAAATCAAATAAAAGGCTAACCTTTGGCTGCATCGAGTAGTTTCACTTCAGCTCTCGAAGTTTATACAAAGTTTCTAACGTTGTTGCTGATATTTTTGTTTTATAATGAATAAAAATGTGATATCTATACATACAAGTTTCCAGTTATCCTTATCTTTATACAACCCTAGTGTTAATATACTATGATCAATCACACAAAAAGGGACCTTCTGGGAACTGCAAAAAGTGTCAACCCTGGTCTGATCAGGGTTGACACTTTTCATTTTTATTATATTTTCTGTATGAAAAGTTGTCATTCTACCTTGTTATACAATCGTTTTTGAACCATTAGCTTAAATTGATCTTCACTATCATTGATCTGTTTTCATCTAATTGATCTGCGGAATTCCATGATGGTCCCTTTTTGCATGATGAGTCACAACTTTGTAATTGGAAGTTTACACCTCTAGCCCACAATACTTTAGCCAAAACTATCTTATCTATCTCTTTATCCAATGACAAAATTTTAGACTTGTCCAAATTGAAAGCATTCACAAACCACAACCTGAATGAAGCTAGAATGATTGGATTTGTCTTTCATCAGGTATAAAACATTGTGAGACAAGGAGGAAAACACTATGTAGGGTTTAAAAACATTGCAGGAAAAGAAGAAAATGCTGGTTACCAGCATTTTCTCCTTTTCCTGCAATTTTTTCAAAAGACTTTTTCTGTGAGGTTGTAAAAAACCATGACTGTTTGGTAACAGATGAAAAGTGAACTTTGTATTCACTTGTAATTAAAAAGGTAGAAATCATTGTGGGAAAAGGGAAAATTCCGGTTATTAGCATTTTCTCCTTCCACCACAATGGTTTCAATTGGCTTTTTCCTCAGCATTGTTAAAACCTGTGAGTTGATTTATGATGAAAAGTGCATTTATGAAACTGACAGTAACTTATTAATGCTTTCATTTACTTTTAGTAACTTCCATTTCCTGCAAAACTAGCTGCAGCTCTTTTGTCAGCCTATCTGTGTCTTCTGATATCAGTCTCCTATAAAAAGAAACAATTTGTAAGTGAAATAACAACATCATAGAATTAAGCCTACTTCAAGGTTTTTATTTTCAAAGAATTATTTTCATCTTTGATATGTACATGTATATCCTTTTACCAAACAATCTCAGGTTTTAACAACCCCAGGTGAAGTAAGGTTTTTAAAAACAATGACGGAAAAGGTGACATTGCTAGTACTATACAACTTCTCCTTTTCCAACAATATTTTTTACTCTATTAGATGACTTCAGCTCATTTGATCCAATTATGAAGTTGCAGTTAACTTCAATTTGGAAGGGTCAAACAATTGTCATTTCGTAGAGTTACAAGGAAAGAGAAGTGAATGAACACAACTGAAGAAAGAATAGAACATGTATCTTCCTTAATCCATCTTCACACAATCCCTACTTTTGACGCCCCTGAGAAAGAAGCCTTTAGAAAAAATTGTGGTAAAAGGAGAAAATGCTGGGAACCAGCATTTTCTCTTTTTCCCACAATGTTTTCTAGCCTTCACATAGCAAATTTCAAATTTTCAGTCACTTTTATTTTGTCGTCTGCAAATACTTTCAATTTGTACAAACCTAAAATTTTGTTGTTTGGTAATGAGTTAACAAACTTTCATGATCTCCTCTGAAATTTCACAATTTCTTGAAAAAGTTCTGCTTTACAGAGAAAGCACAAGTGATTTTGAAAACAGTGTAGGTTAATAGTATACTGCAAAGTACACTTATTCTGGTCGATTGTTTGATTGATTGTATGATGTTTCAGGCCATTTTTAACATTATTTCACTTATACTGCAGTGGCTTGTGTACCTATCTAAGCATTCCTTGAGTTTCCTTTACCAGTACTCCACACAATATTCTGTCCAAGCCACTGGCTGCCTTCCCACATAAACATTGAAACAATGGCCAGCGGTGAGAGAGGAATGAATCCTGTCACAGCAATGACTATCATCAATCCTTGGAAAGAAATTGTCCAAGCCAGACATATTCTAGATCTTCGTCGTAGTAACTCCATGAGACATTCTGACTAAAGTGGCAAACTCTTGTTTTCTATGAGTAAAACAGCACAAGCTGACTATCATAAATTACAAGGAAACATAAATATCATAAATTACATAAATTACAAGAAAACAAACCCAATCATTGCTTTATCAAGACCACAACCTCCATCTTGTGTCTCTGGTACTTGCAGTGACTGTAGATAACTGGCAGTGCTAGCGGCTTCCTCCTCAGCTTCCTTGGCTGAAAATTTAACCTCTTTAATCATTTACCACACAATCCCAATTTTCAAAAGCACTGACACAAAAGGCTTTTGAAAACATGGGAAAAGGTGAAAATGTTGGTAACCAGCATTTTCTCAATTACACCACAATGTTTTCTAGTCTGCCCTAGAACATACTGTAAGCTTCTTCGTAGTAAGTCTGAATTTTTTGTTGGGGAGAAGGTAAACTGAATAACGGTCTAAATTGAGAGCTTTTGAAAATATGATTGGAAAAGGAGTAACTGCTTGTATGGACAATTGCTCCTTTTCCCACAATTTCGTGAATGGAAAGTTGTTGTGATAAGGCCTTGTACTGTCCATCAAGTAGTTCTCCTGTGTTTAACTTGCACTATTTTATGGTTTAACCCATTACCACTCAATCCCTAATTCTGACGACCCTGAGAAAGAAGCCTTTAGAAAACATTGTGGGAAAAGGAGAAAATGCTGGTGACCAGCATTTTCTCCTTTTCCCACAATGTTTTCTACCCTTCACAAAACAAATTTCAAATTTTTAGTCACTTTTATTTTGTCGTCTGCAAATGCTTTCGATTTTGAAAATAAAATATTGCAGTGTGGTAATGAGTTGAATCTAAACATGAGGGACGTTATAGCCATGTACTGCCCCACTGACTTTTGAATGCACCATGCAATTTGTGCTATCAACAGAGATATAAACCTAGTGAAGTCTGGATAACAATATCATTTCATAGAGAAAAAAAAATGGTGACAGACAGCAGATTGTAAAGAATCCAAACCTATTATTTTTAGAGATTTATAAATAATTTCATTAGTTTTTCACTTTTTGTTGTCACGGCAACACAAGGTTTAACCCATTACCACACGAGAAAATTTTAGACTGGTTCAAATTGAAAGCATTTGCAGACGACAAAATAAAGGTGACTGAAAAATTGAAATTTGATCTGGGAAGGGTAGAAAACACTGTGGGAAAAGGAGAAAATGCTGGTTACCAGCACTTTCTCCTTTTCCTACAGTGTTTTCAAAAGGCCTCTTTCTCAGGGGCGTCAAAAGTAGGGATTGTGTGGTAATTGGTTAAAGGAACCTAAGGTTTTGAAGGAATCCGGAAGAGCACCATGCCCGGTTATTTCTATAAAATTTGTTCAAAACTGTTGAAAGCATTTGCAGATGATGATATAAATATGACTCAAAAATTAAAATTTGATTTGGGAAGGGTAGAAAACATTGGTTACCAGCATTTTCTCCTTTTCCTACAATGTTTTCAAAAGCTTTCTTTTTCAGGGCCATTAAAAGTCGTGATTATATGGTAAAGAGTTAAATGTCTTAGGATAAGATTCCAGGTAGAGAAAACTTTAAACCAACAAACTACATGTATATAAAACATACTGACCTTTCTTCAAAGTTTCCTCATATGAAAATTCTGCTTCCTTCAGTTTTTCAGTTAGAACACTGTCTGACTGCAAGAAATTTGGAGATACAGTTAACAGTCTTTCATTTCTTTTTTTAACTCTTTACCAAATGACAAAATTTTAAATTCTAGAAAAACGAAAGTGTTTGCACACAAAATATCAAATACAGTACGGGCCAAATGATATGAGTTTTTCTTCAATTAGGTAATTATGATTAACTGATAGATTGACTGGTGTTTAATGCTGTTTTTAACATTATTTCAGTTTTATCACAGCAGCCAGTAGATCTATCCATGACTTTCCTAGAGCTTCTTTAGCCAGTAATCTGCACAATATTCTTTCCGAGCCACTGGCTGCTTTCTCACATAATCATCATCAAAACAATGGTCAGCAGTAAGAGAGGAATGAATCCTGCTTCAAGTTGCACTGTCATTAATCTGTAACCTAGCAATTAATCTAATATTTTGTTATATGCAAAATATTAGATTATATTGCATAATTGTTAAAAATTCCCTTTTTCCTCACAAGAAATTAATCTTTCTTGGAGATCTACTTTTGTCAAGTGTTTTATGTTTTAATACAAAGGATTTTGATGCAGTTTGGCATTTTTATCCCAAATTGTTAAGATTTACTGGACATGTTTTTACACCTTTTAGATCTAATCAGTTAGTTTCTTTTATCAATCAAGTCTGCTTTGTAATAAGATTTTGCTCTTAGCACCTTTGATTTTGGAATGTTAAGATCTATTCTTTTGTCATCATATTTGATTAGGTGTGAAACCATAGCTTGCCTCTGGTAAAACCTAATGTTAATCACTTTATATCTATTGGTTAATTTCCCTTGTATATTTCATTGGTTACTTAAAAATTGTAAAGTTTCATTGGTCCAGTGACTATGTTTCTAAGTAATATAAAATATGTTGTTTTTCATGTAGAGACAACTTTTAAGTTTTAACTTTTAACTTTTGACTTTTAACATTACAGTTAGACACTTACACTTAATTAGACTAAATCAGGGAAACTTAGAAATCTAACCATAACTTTATCAGTGCTTGTCTAAATCTGAAAATGTTTTAAGTACAATAAATTAAATAATATTGAAAGGTGATCCACAAATACTATTATAACTTAAATAAAGATATCAATATGGAACTGGACTTGGACTTCAGTGTTGTTTCTTAGTAATCATGGACTTGGATCCCTGACCTTGCAAACACGTTTTTATGTGAATCTTGTGGCTGAGGGCCAAGACTGCCTCTACCTCACTGTTTGAAAGTTGATTCCCCAACGACAGCAGCCGAGTGCCATTGGACCCTTGGTCACAAATCATTGGATAGAAATTGGCCAAGCCAGGAATTGAAGCAGTGGCCCCCTGTTTTTCAAATCCAGTAAGCTACCGACTGAGCTACTGTGACAAAAGCTTATGAAATCAGGGTCCATGTTCATCAGCCATTCTTAAGAATATTGTCAGTCTTGCTCTTCAGAATGTCATCAATGTTCAAGTAACAGAACTTCTGATTGGCTAAACCAATGGTTAAGCCAATCAGAAGTTCTGTTACTCTCACAGCTAGAAAATCTTGAAGGATAAGACAAAGAACATCATTAAGAATGGTTGGTTTATACAGACACAGGTTATATTTTTTAACTAAACAAGCTCATTACCGCTTCATTTTAGATCTACCAGAGACCTGAATTGAGTTTATCATTTTACTCTAATGAGAAAAGGGTGATACCTTCAACAAAAGGACAAATATTTTTTTCGAGTTGTTTAACAATCCTAAGTTTTAAGTACCCTAAAGTTTTAATCCTTCAAAAATACAGGAGAAAAAGCTGGTTTCCAGCATTTTCTCCTTTCTCTCACAATATTTTATGAAGTTCACAAAAAAGTATCATTTGAGCCATATACTTAACCCTTTACCACACAGCAAAATTTCAGACCTATCGTGACCAAAAGCATTTACAGACAGCTTTTTTATAACGGCTCGAATGATGCAAGTTTTTCTTCATAGTGTTGAAAACTTTGTGGGAAAAGAAGAAATGCTGGCTACAGCATTTTCTCCTTTTCCCACAATGTTTTCAAAAGGCTTCTTTCTTAGGGTTATTAAAAAGTCCTCATTGTGTGGTAAAGGTTGAAATGCTTCAATTTGGCTCAAATGTAAACGGTTAGAAAATGTTGTGGAATAAGAAAAATTTTGAGGTTATATTTGTAAGAAATTATTCTTTCATCCATGATTCTCAGTGCTTCCAAAAGCAGGGTCCCAAAAGGATGTACATGTACTTGAAAGCCATATTTGTGAAGTAAAATGCAATGCTAATCAGTTAAAGTAGGCGACCTATCTCTCTCACAATGCCAATGAAAAACTAGTTTGAAAATTTCACACAAAAAATGGTTGTCAATGCAGGTAACAAAGGGTATCTAATCATCACATCTGTAACTTACATATTCTTGTTTTGCTGCTTTGAACTGTTTGGACAAAATACTTAATTCCTCCTCGAAGTTTTCCCTGTTGGAAATAAATAACCATGGTACACATACAAAAATGCTTGAATACATCGAATGAACATTGAACTCTTTACCAAATGACAAAAAGTTAGACTGGTCCAACCTGAAAGCACTTGCAGGCGACAAAATAAATGCAACTCAAAAATTGAAATTTGTTTCCAGCAGGGTAGAAAACATTGTGAGAAAAGGAGAAAATGCTGGTTACCAGTATTTTCTCCTTTTCTTACAATGTTTTCAAAAGGTTTCTTTCTCATGTTCATTAAAAGTCAAGATTGTGGGTAAAGAGTAAAAAGGATTTCCCAAGCAACAAATGAAATGCGGCATGAAATACTGAGATTCATCTCTGAAGTGGAAGAAAACATTGTTGAAGGGGGAAAAACATGAAGTGTGGTCCTTAACCCTTTCCCAAACAGCAAATCTTGGACCAGACCAAATTGAAAGCATTTTGCAGATGGCAAATTAACAGTTGCAGATTATTTTATATTTATATGATAGGGTAGAAAACATTGTGGGAAAAGGAGAAAATGCTGGTTACCAGCATTTTCTCCCTTTCCCACAATGTTTTCAAAAGGCTTCTATTCCTGACCCGTAAAAACCAGGGATTGTTTGGGAAAGAGTTAATCTACACTCAGTAGTACACTGTCCATTTACATGTACCCAAGACATTTTGTTCAAGGGGAACCTTGAAATCGGTGCACTGCTAGGTGGCTCAGTGGTCAGAATAATTTGACCTAGGTTATGGGTTTGATACACAGCTGGTGATTTTTCACTCACCATGACTGATTTATGCGAGAAAAATAGTCAGTTACTTAGAAAGAAAGTTGTATGCTATCAAAAGGTGTTATTTACACATAAGCAACGGCTTCATCCTTGCTGTCATTTAGGGTCAATTAGAGATACCATAGAAATGCCTTAAGGGGTAAAGGGTTAACTTGCAAAATCAAAGTAATAATTGGCAGATGAATGACCACATGTTGTACAAGAAACTCACATGGTACCCGAAACACAAGTTTAGTCATTTGTTCAGTCAACTATCTACAGACAATTAAAAAAAAATGTACATGGCAGATTTCACATGCAAAAGAAATTTGTTGTAAAATAAATATATGTAAAATTGTTGAAAAATATTTTACTGTCTAGTAAAATAGATTTGAAAAAAATAATCAGGAAATTTTGGTGTTGCATATAAGTTTTATATAATATAGTTACACTTCTAAATTTCTGTTCTTGTTTAACTCCGAGATATAATTGTCAATCTTCTGAAGTTGTTCTCTTTTTTTCTGTATCTCCAGTTCTAAGCTGAAATACATGTAAAATCATACACATGTTTATCCTTTTAACCCATTACCACAAAATAACGACTTTTAACAACCCTGGGAAAGAAGCCTTTTGAAAACATTGAGGGAAAAGAAGAAAATGCTGGTAACCAGCATTTTCTTCTTTTCCCACAATATTTGCTACACTATCAATAGACAGTTGAACCATTTGAGCAACACTGAAATTATCATCTGCAAATGCTTTCAATTTGGACAGAGCTAAAATTCTGTTGTCTGGTAAAGGGTTAACTCATCACCAAACGACAAAATCTTAGGTTTGTGTCAAACAAAGAAAAAACTTGTTACTTATATTTTCGCCGTTACCTACAAAGTTTTCAAAAACTAGCTCCCATAGCTACATACAATCTAGAATTAGACTTAAGAGTTAAATTTAGAATGGTTTGCGAATACGGACTCTGGCTGGCTTCTACTTTATTAATTCTCTACCACACAATCCTTACTTTTGACAACCCTGAGAAAGAAAGCTTTTGATAGCATTATGGAAAAATGAGAAAAATTCTGGTAACCAGCATTTTCTCCCTTCCCCCAGTGTTTTCTCTCCTTCCCAAAATACATTTTTATTTTTTGGTCACCTTTGTGATGTTGTCTGCAAACATTTTCAATTTGGACCAGTCTCTTATCCTAATAAATCACTAAATAAAAATTTTTATTTTGATATTTAAAAACCACAATATTGAAATTCCAATGTTCCATTTTTGAGAATATCTTCTAATCGGATAGTGTAGATCCAAGATCAGACTGCACATTCTGCGCTGTCCACAAAAAGTCAGGAAGTCGCACTTAGCAGCCGATGGGTTAACATGACTTAGTCTGAGATAACAATTTAACCCTTTACCAGCCGACAAATTTTAGCACTGTCCAATTTAAAAGCATTTGCAGATGGTAATTTCAATGTGGCTCAAATGGTGCATATCATTTATTGATAGGGTAGAAAACATTGTGGGAAAAGGAGAAAATGCTGGTTACCAGCATTTTCTCCCTTTCACAAAATTTTTTCAAAAGGCTTCTTTCCAAGGGTTGTCAAAAGTCTTCATTATGTGGGAAAGGGTTAAAACAGAGAGTCTCAAGATAGATTCATTTAAGAAATAATCTTCTTTCTATTGTGTTTATCGTTCAACAAACCAGTCATGAGTTATGAGGCACAACAAATAATCTATGAGGGTAATTGCCCAGGTGGTTTATTCATTCACACTCATAACTCGCATCATGGTTTATTGAACAATAAACCACAAAAGAAAATTTATTTCAATTCAAACATGACCAAATCTTATTGAAAGGAACTTCGTACTTGGAGTGAAAACAGGGACGCAGATTATATTCCACCGAATAACTTACCTACATAATATATAGAGAATGACGTCACACTATATAGAATGACGTCACTCCTAATAGAACAACTTAGATTTTACCATGCTTTCATTACACTGTATTTGTAGAGTAGAATTCCCATGTCATGTTAGATTATAGAACAAACCTGTCTGCTTGGACTTGCGACTTTTCTGTCTTGTGTTTCGCAATATCCTTGGCTTCTGCAGATGGAAATTTAAAATAAAAAACAAACAGAAGGAACCAGATAAAAAGTAATGATGTTCAGTCAAGGTTGCATTGAATCAAATGAATATTTAACTTGAATTTCTCATAGTTTTCACAATAAAATTGATGTGATGTTCTAACTCTTTACCAGTTTACAAAATTTTAGACAAGTTTAACCCTTTCCCAAACAACAAAATTTTGGACTAGACCAAATTGAAAGCATTTGAAGACGACAATTCAACTCTTGCTGAAAAGATGATTTCTGTCTATGATAGGGTAGAAAACAATGTGGGAAAAGGAGAAAATGCTGGTTACCAGCATTTTCTCCTTTTCCCACAATGTTTTCAAAAGGCTACTATTCCAGACCCGTAAAAACCAGAGATTGTTTGGGAAAGGGTTAAGACTGAAAGCATTTGCAGACAAAAAAAAAAATTGAGTAAATTGATGGCCATTGGCTTTCAAAGGGTAAAAAACATGGTGGCAACAGGAAAAAAATGCTGGAAGCCAAAAGTTTCTCCTTTTTCTCCAGAAATCTTTTTAAAAAGCTGTCGTGCTCTGGGTCATAAAAACCAGGAATTGTTCGGTAAAGGATTAATTCTTTACACAAATAACAAAATTTTGGATCTGCAGACAATCAAATATAATATAGCTCAAACTTTGGTATTTGCCTTTTAACTCATCACAAAACAACAATATTTCAGGCTTGTTCAAATCCAAAACATTTGCAGACAACAAAATAAAAGTGACTGAAAATTTGAAATTCCTTTTCTAAGGGGGTCGCCAGGGTCGTCAAAAGTAGGGATTGCATGGTTATGGTTTAAAGAATAGAAAATATTGTGAGAAAAGGAGAAATGCTTCTTTTGTCACAATTTTTTCAGACCAAGATGTCATCTTTCTCCAAGTCATTAAGACATGAGAGTGTGTGTCAAAGGGTTAAAAAAATTCTTACCTTTCATCTTCATGAAGAGATCCTTCGTTTGAACTAACTTTCCATTCACTGAAAAAGAGATAGTGAACCGTCTTATAATCATCACTCACTTGATTTTCATTGTCTACACATATCATATTCTTCGAAGATTCGACCTGTCTTACCCATTCCCCGATACTTGGGAAAAGAAGGGCTTATACTGAAGCTAAACCCAAACCTGTAGGGACTGTTTAAGCCATTACCAGATGACAATATTTTAGACTGGTCTAAATTGAAAGCATTTGCTGACAACAAAATAAAAGTGACTGAAAATTTGAAATTTGTTTAGTGAAGGGAAGAAAACATTGTGGGAAAAGGAGAAAATGCTGGTTACCAGCATTTTCTCCTTTTCCCAAAATGTTTTCTAAAGGCTTCTTTCTCTGGGGCGTCAAAAGTAGGGATTGTGTGGTAATGGGTTAAATAAATGGCTGGTGCCTATGTTACCTGCAAGCTGATCATAACTGAATAAATCGCACCAGGTAGCCCTTTACCGAGTGAACGTTTATTCTATTTTGAGATTCAAAGTAACAGTTGTCATTTTGAAAATTAGTCCGCCTACGTACCCAGTACCCAGAATTGGGGGTGGGGGTGGGGGGTTCCCACCGAAAACGCACTCATCTTACTATACGATACTTTGGTTTCTGGATTTCAGTGGATGTAAGCCGTTTACAAGAAAAGTCAACGTTTCCAGTTCTAACCATGAGGAGGTCTTCACATTTAGAAACTTCCCGCATATATATAATTTTATGAATAATGGTCAGAGGTCCATTTATATGCCTACTTAACTCTTTACCACACAAGAAAAATTTAGACTGGTCCAAACTGAGAGCATTTGCAGACGGCAAAATAAAGGTGACTGAAAAATTTAAATTTGTTCTGCGAAGGGTAGAAAACACTGTGGGAAAAGGAGAAAATGCTGGTTACCAGCATTTTCTCCTTTTCCCACAGTGTTTTCAAAAGGCTTCTTTCTCAGGGGCGTCAAAAGTAGGGATTGTGTGGTAATGGGTTAATACACCGACACAAACTTCAAAATGGCCACTTTTAAGCTGTAATTTCCCATAGACCTTTTCTCGTGTCCCCTGCCTACAAAAGGGACAGCTTATTTGGTTTCACTTTTCTTGCAAAATAATTGACCAGTCTGAAAACATACCTAAGCCAAATTCTGAAGAGAATTCCCACAAATTTTTATTGCGGAAGAAACTTATTTGTCGGTTATTCACTTATCATTATAAATTGAAAAATCAAGTTTTTTAAAATTTTCTGCTTCTTCTTTTGGATTACATTTTTTTTTTCACAGAAAATAATTTGCATGTTTTTTCATATTGCTTACAAAAGTTCAGTATTTTATAATTCTCTTTTTTTTCAACTGTTTTGGCTGGTAGACACCATGCATGTGCAAACAACTAATTTTCCTTTTTGAAAAAGAGTGTACTTCTGTTGTTAAAGTTGAGAATCTTTTATTCACAATTCCATGGTTATTGTCCAGATATATGTCATAATTTGTTTTTATTCACATTTCTTTTATTTGCTCCAATTTGTAGGAGAAACAAAAATGGCCGTTTAGAAGTTTGTTTCAGTGTATTCAGCATAAAGGTCCGAATCAGGTTAACCGATTACCACACAATCCCTACTTTTGACGCCCTTGAGAAAGAAGCCTTTAGAAAACATTGTGGGAAAAGGAGAAAATGCTGGTAACCAGCATTTTCTCCTTTTCCCACAATGTTTTCTACCCTTCTACCCGTCACTAGACAAATTTCAAATTTGAGTCACTTTTATTTTGTCGTCTGCAAATGCCTTCAATTTGAGCATGCCTAAAATTTTGTCGTTTGGTAACAAGTTAAATGAAGTAGACAATAACATCCTATAAAAACGCAAATTAGATAACAAAGTTTCAGCCTGAAAAATACGTATACATCAAGAGTTCTAGATAATATGGACTGGCTTGTGCAGTCTGATCTTGACCTGCACCATCTTCAATAGTACCGGTAATTGAGGTCATACTGAATTCTTTACCAAATGACAAAATTTTAACACCAAATTAAAGGCACCAACAGATGGCATAATAAATGTGAAACAAAAATTAGAAGTTGCTTTTAGAAGGGTAGAAAACATTATTATCAAGTTTTTTCAAATTAATATAGCCCTGGGGTCAAATTTGACCTTGTCCCGTGGGTCACAAATTTTACATAGGCTTATATAGAGAAAATTTTAGAAATCTTCCTGTACCTAGCCACAAGGCCTAAGGTTACCAAATTTTGCTTCTAGCTTTATCTAGTGGGCTTCTATCTAGAGTGCCCAATGTGTAGCCCCGGGGTCAAATTTAAACCCATCCAGGGTGTCACAAGTTTTACATAGGCTTATATGGAGAAAAAATAAGAAATCTCCTTGAATTATAGTTACAAAATCTGTGTTATTCCGTATAAGGTGACATCATTCTGTATGAAGTAAGAAAACAAGTTATTCAATGGAACATATTCTGCATCTGCGTCTTTACTTCTAGTATGAACTTGTTTTCCTTTCATTACAGTTGGTCATGTTAGAATCGAAACAATCTTTCTATCATGGTGGATCGTTAAATAAACCACATTGTGAGTTATAAGGCACATTAAATGATATTGTGCCCGAAAACTCTCAATGTGGTTCACTGAACGATACACCATGACAGAAAGAAGATTATTTCTAAAATATATCCAAAATCAAAAGCTTTTAGAAAATTATGGCAGACACAGCAGGTCATTTGCTTCATCAGCAGTAATTTAAATAGGATTTTTTTCTTTTCTATTGTGTGACTGGGATACATACATGTAGAAACAAATTTGTTTTTCAAAGCCTTACCCTCAGCTAATTCGGATTCCTTTTCTTTTCTTTTCTTCCTCTGTTCATTCAATCTTCTTTGTAAATTAGCTTTCACTGTACACCAAAAAAGAAAACGCTGCTTTATGACTTGATGACAAAATAACAATACTCATCCACTGGATGTAACAGATTTATTATGGCTTCTTTTTTTTTCATCAGTCGAGACATGTATTAATCCATTACCTCACAATCCCTACTTTTGACGACCCTGAAAAAGAAGCCTTTAGAAAACATTGCGGGAAAAGAAGAAAATGCTGGTAACCAGCATTTTCTTCTTTTCCCACAATGTTTTCTACTCTTCACAAAACAAATTTCAAATTTTCAGTCACTTTTATTTTGTCGTCAGCAAATGCTTTCAATTTGGATAAGCCTAAAATATTGTCGTTTGGTAATGAGTTAACCCTTTGCCTGATATACCAATTTGAGACTCTTCAATTTCAGCTGCAATTAAAGATATGATGTCATAAATATGGACAAATGAGGATACAAATATCTAATTGAGTGGAAAACATTGTGGGAAAAGGAGAAATTGCTCGGTATGAGCAATTTCTCCTTTTCCCACAATGTTTTCAAAAGCTGTCTGTTGTTGATACGTCAAAATGAGTATCTAGTAAAGGGTTAATCAACATGTTCCCGTTAGTATCACATGCATTAAAAAAGAGTGTAGATTCAGCTCTAGGCTGCACACTCTCTGGTCTTGATCTACACTGCCTAATACACTGGGATACTTTGATGAAGTTTTTAACCCTTTACAAGCAGTAAAATTTTAGACCCATCTAATCCAAAGCACATTCAGACCCAAGATTCACCATTATTGAAATGAAGATGCATAAGATGTCTTTGATAGGGTAGAAAACATTGTGGAAAAAGGAGAAAATGCTGGTTACGAGCCTTTTCTCCTTTTTTCCACAATGTTTTAAAATGTACTGCTTCTTAAGGTCGTCAAAAGTAGGCATGGAGTCGTAAAGGGTTAATGGCTACTTTTTTGGGGTTTTTTAGCTCATAGATACCATACATCGAATTATAGATAACAAGAAATGATGAAGGTAAATGACTCCTCTAGCCATATATGGCCCCCAACACGTGAAAAGGGACTTTCAGACATTTGTG
Organism: Tridacna crocea; assembly: GCA_943736015.1. Taxonomy (NCBI): domain Eukaryota; kingdom Metazoa; phylum Mollusca; class Bivalvia; order Cardiida; family Cardiidae; genus Tridacna; species Tridacna crocea. The sequence goes on along the minus strand of OX031068.1, from coordinate 42,891,545 downwards.
GAAAGTGCCATCTCAAATCAATCTGATCAGTCTGTGCAGGTTTATCCAAGACGGCACTTTTCGAGTACATTAGATTCTGTCCTACATTAGATTTATTTTTTAAATCACACTTGATCGGAAAATGTCTTCTCAGAGTCAGATCAGTCTGTGTGGACAAAAAAGGCCAATGGGATATGAAAATATGAGCATAAAGACTACTACAGTCTAGTTAACCCATTACCACACAATCTCTACTTTTGACGCCCCTGAGAAAGAAGCCTTTAGAAAACATTGTGGGAAAAGGAGAAAATGCTGGTAACCAGCATTTTCTCCTTTTCCCACAATGTTTTCTACCTTTCACAAAACAAATTTCGAATTTTCAGTCACTTTTATTTTGTCGTTTGCAAATACTTTCAATTTGGGCATGCCTATAATATTGTCGTTTGGTAATGAGTTAAAACCTTGCAATTCTTTACTGTCAGTTATGCATACATTTCAAAATGTACATTGACATAGTAGATCTATAATATGATTGTTCTGCATCTGAAGAAGAATGAGGCATTAAGTAAATATCTAGAGTTGTGGGCATACAAGTTTTTTCTGAATTTGTACCGCCATTTTTTTTCTTATACCCCCATTTTTCAGTTGTAGGGGGTACAAAAAACCCCCAAATAAAATTTTCAGTGGGAGCACTGGTCATTGCACCTGGATTCATTCTTCTCCCATCGCTGCCATTATTTTGCCATTGGTTCTGTGGGAAAGCAGCCAGTAGCTTGGAAAAAATATTGTCCAGGATACTGGTAACAAGCACTCCAGGAATCCATTTATAGCAATACTGGTGGCTGCAATATAACTGAAATAATGTTGAAAAGGGTGTTAACATCATAAAGTCAATCAATGCTGTTTTTTTTTTCAGAAAATGAATGGGAAAAATGAGAAATGAGAGTAAGGATAAAGCCCCTGCCACAAAGCTTGGCCTTAATGAAAAAGGCAGTATCAGCAGACAGCGCAAGAGGAGGCATAGGTGGTCAGAAGAATGTGTCTCTGCCTCGATAATTTTGTGTGATTTGGTGGCACTATTAATTCATACACAGCTATCAACATTCTCATTCAGGACTTCAGAAAAATCCATCCTTGCAAAAATACAGGTTTTAGAAACTTAGGAACAAAGCTTCCCTCCCCTTTCCCGACAAATCTGATTTTTATGTATGAACAAATGAAAGCAGTATCAATAATAAACTTTTTAAATGTTTTGATTCCCCAAACTTTGGCCAAAGCCCTCCCGATCCAGCTAAGTTTTACAAACAAATAAGTTTACTGAATTTGTCATACCTTCTTGAGACTCCCTTAAAACTGATCTCAAAGTTTCGATTTGCGTTTGCTGTCCCATTTGTAGTTTTTTAACTTTTTTATCGCTGGTCCTAAAAAAAACAATCAGAAGTTTTCAAATGTCTGGCGTCTGTCAACTACGATTTTGGTTCCCTGCTTAAATAAACTTACGGTTGGAAGTTTGAGTCGGGTACCACACTGATCGAAAACTCTGGATTTCGTCACGAAATTCTTCGCTACATTCATTGCGGGCTGGGATCTTGTATACATATATTCGATTCCTGTTGCAGGGTCAAATTTGTAATAGGATGAATTGCCGGTTTAATAAAAAATAAAGATTGATTATTTAACATAACCGTTCGTCTTATTTTACGTTTTACTTGTCTATACATCATGATCATAGCCACTAGATAGTTTCGTCACAAAAATAATTCACTTGGTATCATCTTAAAGCAGAGACGTTGTAAAATGTATTTAAACTAAATTTTGCCATTGTACATTGATTATTTATGAGTACGATCCGATTTTCCTACCTTACCTCCGGCTGAAAAAAGAGTTTTAGCTTTCCAATGCCCATATTGCTCCTTAAAATCTGTCAGTTTTTCTAGAAAAACGATTTCGAGTAGTTTGAGGTATTGTTCTTCAGGTTCTGGCCGTGTTTGGGGGGAAAGAAATGTTATTTGTGGGAATTATGGCCAAAATTGCTCCGAAAATTGCTTCTTTTTTTTTCGTTTTTTGAGGGGTAGGGTAGAAATATCGTAAATTTCTCGTGACTAAGCTAAAACCTTATTACCATGCTGTAGCATAATAACAGGGCTACAAAATAAAAGAAATTTGAATAAATTCGACCACTGAAAATGGTGTAATTTTTCAGGGGGGGGGGGGGGGGCGTTACGTCGGGAAAACACGTGATTTTCGTTCTTCCGTGACCCCAACACCGAATTAATACAACATTCTGTCCTTATTTATGGAGATATTGATGAATTCTTGGTATAATCTTAAAGCAGAGACGCTGTAAAATGTATTTAAACTAAATTTCGCCATTTTAAATTCAGGATTAACAAGGAACTGCAGAGTCTGGCAAAGGTTTCTTGATCAGGTCGATTTTTTTTACTTTTTCAGAAATCGGTCCATTTTCGGAATTGTCTTTTCGAAAAATTCAAACAGTTTGCAAAGAATATCTTATAATCCATCAGTTTATACACTGATTATGACTACACACCATATTTCATGCATTCTCATCTTGATCTACGCAAGTTGCAGAAGCATCTTAACAAGCCCCTAGCATGTAAAGATTTGGTAAAAAATGTCAAAAATTATTTTAAGACTCTTCAATGCATAATATCAACGATGACAAACAGTCTTTCTAAATTAGGCATGTCCACCAGAAAATGAGGCTAATTTCACTTACAAACGATATCCAAAATTATGCTTGAAATGCTTCGAGGTTAATGCAGAGATGCCTTTCGCTGAAACTGCATATGCACAAAATTTGGTTTCTTGATCAAGTTGACTTTCTGACTTTTCAGAAATCGGCCCATTTTCGGAATAGTTTCTTCGACTTTTACCGTACTGTTTCAGTAGTCTTAAAACAATTTTAACAGAGTTTCAAATAGGCTTTCTCAGCTACACAATGATGCATAAAACGTTAAGATTAGCTTAAATTCAAGAACTGCAGGGCCTGGAAAAGGTTTATTGATCAGGTCAAATTTTTTACTTTTCAAAAATCAGCCCATTTTCGGAATTGGTTTTTTTTTTTTGACATTTTCCATACTGTTTACAGTAGTGCTAAAAATCTTTTGACAGAATTTCAAATAGGCTTTCTCAGCTACACAATGATGCATAAAACTTTTTCCACGCTGTTTTCAGTAGTGGCAAACACTTTTTCAAAGGGATTCAAATAGACATTCTCAGCTACAAAATGATGCACAGAACTTTAAGATAGGCTTATATTTAAGAGCTGTAGGGCCCTGAAAAGGTTTCTTGAAGACGTCGAATTTTTCGACTTTTCAGAAATCGGTCCATTTTCGGATTGGTTTTTCGACTTTTTCTACACTGTTTTCAGTAGTGGCAAAAACATTTTTAAGGGGATTCAAATAGACATTCTCAGCTACAAAATGATGCATAGAACTTGAAGATCGGCTTATATTTAAGAACTGCAGGGCCCTGAAAAGGTTTCTTGACGAGGTCGAATTTTTCGACTTATCAGAAATCGGCCCATTTTCGCACTGGCTTTTTTACTTTTTCCACACTGTTTTCAGTAGTGGCAAAAACATTTTTACAGGGATTCACATACACATTCTCAGCTACAAATGATGCATAGAACTTTAAGATCGGCATATATTTTAGAGCTGCAGGGCCCTGAAAAGGTTTCTTGAAGAGGCATATCTAAATTTAGCAGCACAGATCACGTGTTTCAGTCATTCTTTGCAGCCGCAGAAGCTTCGAAATGGAACTTGTATCGTGGAACTAGCCAGTATACATGTAATTATCTGCATAATAGTTGAATGTACTTCAATTTGGATCAATAAAAGAATTAAAAGTATGGGCAATGTCACAAACAAATTCCACAGGTGTGGAATATTTACAAGAGGAAATCAAAATACATGACACGGCTATTTATAACTTTGCAAGGTCGCTGTGTCCAGGTCATAGGTTTACACAGGCGCAATTTTAATTCCAAATAAGGCGAATAAAAATAATGGTCACATGACCCAGAAATCCAATCATCGCGTAGTCTACTAAACAGTCTGGATATCCAGCATGCTCAGCGCATGCAGCAGCATAATCACATGATCCATATTATCCAATCAGAGCTCTAGGAGCTTCCTCTCGGCTGCAGTGTCCATTTTTGGAAATGGCGACTCTGTGTTTCGCTGTGAAAAAGTGTTTTTTTCATCTTTTAGGAATTGAATAAGATTATTCCAGGTATGAATTATTTGAAACTTTGTAGTTATACATAACTTACCAGGTTTATTTTGTAGTTTTTGATGTAGATTTTTTGTTAAAATGAATCGAAAGCAACGTCCATCTTTCGAGTCATAGACATTGGCTGCCCTGTTTTCATTTGAAGTCTGATTCCCGTTTCCGTGTTTATCAAAAATTCCTGCGATTTGTCAAAAATTGTACCCGTATGGCTGTCGGAAGGCTGTGAAACAGGCTTTATGCAAATTCTCCTGCAAACATTTGTGTCCTGCAAAAGGCATGTAGTCTTTCTGGAAAGATGGCTAGTTAAATTGGTCTACTTATGGTCATACTGGTTTACTCTCCCAAAGTCCATGGCAAGATGACAGCTTTTCAGAGTTGGAACAGATGGTGCAGAGAGATGTCAGACTACATTCAAACTATGAAATCTGATCTTGGATCTGTATCAATTGCTGCTCCATTGGTAATTTTTACCGAGCTAGTGTTCTCTAGTAGAGTTCGTTTTTTCGGCCTAAAAAGGTAAGAAAATATTGATAACATATGAGCCATGCTCGGTGAAAAGAGGGCTTTACATCTGCAAAAAGTATCAACCTATATATCAGTTTGCTCAATCTATGCAGGCTGACATGGGTGGAAATCTTTTAGTCAATTTTTTACATGCAGAAAGACCAGTATAACTCCTGATTCAGTCTATTGTTGGACAAAATGCATTTTATAGATTTAATTCTTTACCACATAATCCCAACTTTTAATGGACCTTGAGAAAGAAGCCTTTTGAAAACAATGTGGGAAAAGGAGAAAGTGCTGTTTTTTTTTCCTTCTCCCACATTGTTTTCTGTGTTTTCAAAACAAATTTCAGTATTTGAGTCACATTTTTTTTGTGGTCTGCACATGCTTTCAATTTGGAACAATCCAAAATTTTGTTGTGTGTAAAGAGTTAAATATTTATGTGAAGACATGCTTTTTGTATTGCATCACAGAGATACATTGACCCATTTCCAAACAATTCCTACTTTTGAAGACACCAAGAATGAAGCCCTTAAAAAACATTGTGGGAAAAGGAGAAAATGCTGGTTTCCCAAAATGTTTTCTACTCTTCATAAAACAAATTCCAAATTATTGTATTGTCATCTGCAAATGCTTTGGATTTAGACAAGCCTAATATGTTTTCGTTCGGTAATGAGTTAAGCCTCCTTTTACCAGAGCATTGCTCATGTACTTCATTGAAAACCATCCATATTATGCAGGTAAATCTCTACTCCATGACTAAAGTTTGGATTTGTACACAGGTTCTATAATGTTGATCTAAATTTGAAGAATTTACCTGTGTTATTTTTGACAGGCTTAGTCCCTAAAAATGTTCATCTTTTGGCCATCCCCTATTTTTTTTCAAAATGATAATTTCTGGAAATTAATGACACAAGAAAACCTTAATGATTATGGTGCCCTCCCACTGGTCAGATTTGCTGGTTGCGGTTGTAACATGACCAGCGGTCATGTGGTGTCCATGGTCGTGAGGTAGAGTGTCGGCCTCATAACCTGAAGGTCCCAAGTTCGATTCCTGGGAGCAGTTGTCAACTTTGGGATTTTTCATTGGCCCACACATTCGGCGCGAGTACTGGTGTAGTTCCCAGGAAGCAGAATCAAGACAAATTAGTATAAGTTGTGAGAACTTGTTTCTCAATCTATGTAAGATAAATATGTTTAAACTAAACTAAACATGACCAGCCAGGGAGGTCTAGGATCAGACTATTTTTAAAAATGTTGGTATATTCTCTCTGCTTGAGAATAAATATGCATGACAAAGTTGCTGTGCTGTATTCGGTATGTCAAGCTGACCGAAATAATTTTGTAAGTTTTTGGAAAATAAATTGGATATGTCAGTATACATTCTCTTTTTACCAAGAGACAAAATTTTAGACTTGTCCAAATTGAAAGTGTTTGCTTGTGAATGAATGTGACCTAAGAATTAAATTTTTTATTCGGAAGGAAAGAAAACATTGTGGCAAAAGGAGAAAATGCTTGTTACCAGCATTTTTTCCTTTTCCCACAATGTTTTCAAAAGGCTTCCTTTTCAGGGTCGTTACAAGATGGGATTGTGTAGTAAAGGGTTAAACAATGACTACACAATGCTAACTTCTAATGACAAACGGGGAAAAGCTTTTTGAAAATATTATGGGTAAAGGAGAAAATTTTTTCATTTCCCACAATGTTTTTACCCTACCAAAGACATGCTTTCCTGATTTGAGTAACACTTCAGTTGCAAAAATGATGCTTTCAGTTTGGATGAGTCTACATTTTTGTCATGTGGTATACAGTTAATTGAACAGTTAATTTTTATTCCAGTAATTAGTCAATTAATACTGTTGCTTGTGGTTTAACACCGCAATTGTTAGTGTGACGAGGGTAATTATTTCAGCCCCCCCCCCCTCCCTGAAGCTGAAGAACAAAGATTAGACTGTATGGACTGTGTAGATTGATCTTGATCTAAGGGCATACCATACTCTACGCACAATATGCACATGCATTACAAATTCCGCGACCAAAGCTAAAAATCACAATATATTTTTTTTCTTATGAACCGCATGCCTTTTCAAACTAAATAGAAGAAATGAAAGGGATAAACTTGTGCACTGATGACTAGAGAATTTCTACGTGTATTACCATAACTGACACCCCCTCCCCACTTCTGATCGGCACTTTGTTACTCATTGCATATAAATATTTCAATCCTGGCTTCGCCTATGTTGATGTATGCATCTGCAAAAAGTGCTGGTCTCAGATAATCAACAGGTCATGATTTCGAAACAAGTGCTATGTTACTTATTATTCCAAGCCACCTATCTGAGAACTGGAAATGGAGAAAATGTTGCTTACCAGCCTTTTCTCCTTTTCTGACAATGTATTTAACCAATTACCACACAATCCCTACTTTTGACGGCCATGGAAAAGAAACCCTTTGAAAACATTGTAGGAAAAGGAGAAAATGCTGGTAACCAGTATTTTCTCCTTTTCTTGCAATGTTTTCTACCCTTCAAAAAACAAATTTGAAATTCTCAATAACTTTTATTTTGTCGTTTTTGTCTTGGAATTCATACCTTTCTCTGATCTAAACAATATTTTGATAATGGTTCAGGAATCCATCTGGCTACTTTTTAGCTCACCTGAGCACAACGTGTCAGAAGTCGCTCATTTAGCTGCTTGTAATTTGTTGTCTGCTACTGCTTGCAAATTGGCAAGTAGGGCTCCGTATCGGTCAGTTTGATCGATACGATACTTGTATCGATACAAAATGATTGATATTCGATATATCATATGATATTTCAATTTTCAATAAAAGAAAGAAAAAAATGCGAAAATTGTGTTTGTTCTTTTTTCAGCATACCTGAAAAACAAAATACCGCAAATTTAACACTTCTAGATTGTATTGAAATTTCATAATTATGTAGGCCTAAATTAATATGAATTCTAACTAGATCTACATTTACTACTCATTAAAAAGCTGAAAAGACAGTCAAAGAGGACTCTGATCGGACAATGTCAAGGAGACATTTTGTTGTGTCATGGGTTTCCGTGTTTTTTTTTTCACCGAACAATTTTTCATGCGTGTTAATTTCTGGATAGGTATGTTCGCATGATTCGACATAGATTTCTCAATAAGGATTAGAACTACATGTAGCATCAAAACCTGTTATTTTACTCACGATAAACAGATAATGGCCTTTTTTGTCGATGTTTTTTCTTACGTGAGGTCTTGCGTGTGATTAACATTTGTTATGCAAATTTCAAGTCTATAAAATGATTTACACAATAATTTACGCGTGTCGGAACACTGATTTCAGATAATCTAATGGAAAAAGAGATTTGATTTTCGAGCCACATTTTTCGGCAATATTAAAATATCGACCAAATAAAATCTTAGGAAGGTTGAAAGGTCACGGCTTCAATTATTTCCATCGCTACCTCTCGATCACATCACGAGATGTTCATTACCTTTCTTTAATCAACTATATTGACCAATTATCAGCGTAAATTTGTCTGCAATCTGCTGATTGATTCATAATTTGCAGATTTCAAACAACATGACAAGGGGGAACGAGAATAGGGGTATTAGCTAATTGTCATCCATTGTGTAACGGGTACAGGGCGAGTAATAAAGAATGACGCATTTCGATTGGTTGTAAGTTTCCCAGGTAGCCACACCTACCTCTACGACTGCTCGACTTTAGAGATTACCTAAAGTAAACTCGTAATGAATTTCGCCGTTAAAAACAACTAAATTGGGTATTTATATGCTTTACTTTTATTTTCTTTTGATGATCGATATTTTGTTCGATACAGAAACGTTCGATCCAATATATCTATCGAACGTAAAATACCGGTTTTCGATATATATTGAGTACCGGTACGGAGCCCTATTGGCAAGTCCAAAGTTTTCTCAGTAAAATATATGTAAAGAGTCCATTCATTTTATACTCTTATTTTATCAGGTCAAGTCAAACCAGACGATGCTCATCTAGACATAGGTGCTAGTAAAAACAACAATGCATATACTGATAATGTTGGCACACCAATGAAGGCAGGGAAATATCAGAAAGATGGAGATGGAAGTGACTCGGGCAATCCGATGTCAAAAAGAAAGATGAACAAAAGCCCATGGTTGGCTTCTTTAATCTGGTAAGTTATGTTACCCCTTTATTGCTGAATGCCAACTTTTAAAATGACAGTGGGAAAGAAGCCTTTTGAAAACATTGTTGGAAAAGGAGAAAATACTGGTAACCAGCATTGTCTCCTTTTCCAACAATGTTTTCTATCACAAAAAAGGGTTAAGAGTCAAAAGGCCAGCTGATAGATTGTTCTTCGAAAGGTTTGAAGACATGGGTTGAATGATCAATTGTAAGATGTTTAATACAGTTTTCAATATTATTCCATTTATATCCCGGTGGCCAGTTTCTTTTACCAGAACTCCAAACTACGCTCTTTCCAAGTCTCTGGCCACTTTCCCACATAACCATCATCAAAACATTGGTATATGATGAGAGAAGAATGAATTGTATGGGAACAACTAGCTATCATCACTCCTCAGAAAAAAAATTGGTGGATCCGGCTATTTGACCAGCAACCCCTATTCTCAAGTCCTGTATGCTACTGTATGCTGCTGACTGAGCTAAATGGCTAGATAAAACATTGTGGAAAATGTAGAAAATGATGTTTTTTATACATATACGTATTGGAATGAGAAAGAATAATGAGAAACGGATAAGAGGAAAGAATTAAGTTGCCACAAAAATTCTGTTTTGCGGCAGATGTCAGAAGGTTTTCTTCTATTTCTCTTTCTCTTTTAAAACCCAATATGATACCACATTATCAGAAGTTTTGACAACCGCAATGAAGAAGCCTTTTGAAAACATTATAGTGAAAGGAGAAAATGTCGCTTACCACCATTTTCTTCTTTTCTCATGACATTTTCTACCATTTCATAGACAAATTCCATTACTTTAGCAACATGTAAATTGTCATATGCAAATACTTCCCACTTAGAAAATTCTGAGATTTCTTGTGTGGTAAAGAGGTAAATTTGTTAGTTCATCTGCTCATCTCAATTCTCTGTGTCTTTTCAGTTTCGATTTGCCACCAAACTGGATATGCTGTTCATGATCATTGCCTTGATTTGTGCCGCATGTAACGAAGCAACCTATCCATTACTGATGTTGGTGTTCGGAGACATGATTGATCTGTTCAAAATTGCCCTTGAAACCATGGCAGAATATGACGTGTTCAACCAACTCAATATCGCCCTAGCACAGGTTACGGCTGATCGTAATATACTGTCGTATGTTTAATGTTATCTATTGCTTCATAAACTTTTTTTTAAAAGGCCCAATAACAGCCAAAAAAGTTTTTAGTTTTGAGTACAAGATACAGGCGTATTCTATTCTACTAATAAGAAGTGTGCCAAATATTGAAACTCTGAACTTGAACAGTTCATGTAGGTTAACCTGGGTTAAAACTCTATGCTTTTATAAAATTTCCTGCAATGTGGAGGACCATTCTTTCTCAGGATATGGCTGGTCTCAGGCATAATGGGTCTGTGATATGCAACAAAGTGCAAAATATGATGAATTAGGAAAATGCATTAACTATTTCCCAAATGACAAATTCTAGACTGTCCCATAGGACCCATACTCAAAGTGTTTGTAGATGACAAATTTGAATTTGATGAGAATGGCAGAAAGTTTTCCGATAGGCTAGAAAACACTGTGGGAAAAGGAGAAATTGCTTGTTACGAGCAATTTCTCCTTCCCCCCCAGTGTTTTCTAAGGACTTGTACTGCAGACACGTAAAAACCAGGGCTTGTTTGGGAAAGAGTTAACTCTTTACCAAATGACAAAATTTTAGACTGGTCAAAACTGAGAGCATTTGCGTATGACAACATAAACGTAACTCAAAAACTGAAATTTGTTTCCAGCAGAGTAGAAAACATTGTGGGAAATGGAGAAAATGCTAGTACCAGCATTTTCTCCTTTTCCCTCAATGTCTTCAAAAGGTTTCTATCTCAGGGTTGTAAAAACCAGGGATTGTTTGGTAAAGTGTTAACCCATTCCCACTCAATCCCTCCTTTTGACACCCCTGAGAAAGAAGCCTGTAGAAAAAAGTGTGGGAAAAGGAGAAAATGCCGGTGACCAGCATTTTCTCCTTTTCCCACAATGTTTTCTACCCTTCACAAAAACAAATTTCTAATTTTCAGTCACTTTTATTTTGTCGTCCGCAAATACTTTTGATTTGGACAAGCTTAAAATATTGTTGTTTGGTAATGAGTTAATCCTTTACCACAGTCACAATCCCGACTTTTATCGACCCTGAAAGTGAAGGCTTAAAAAACCTTATGGGAAAAGGAGGAAATGCTGGTACCCAGCCTTTTCTCCCATTTCCTACAGTGTTTTCTACCCTATCAGAGACAGAAATTGTCATCTTGGCAACATTAAACTTTTCGTCTGCAAATGCTTTCAATTTGGATGAATCCAACATCTTGTCGTTTGGTAAAGAGTTAAACCCCTCTTTCTCAGAGTACCTCTCAATTTATTTTTATTTTTGGTTGTTTTGACAGACAATACAGTGATCAAATCTTCAACCTCACAGACAATAGAGTGAACATTGGAGATTTAAACAGAGCACTGGAGGATGATCTACTTGACTTCATGCAGACCTGAGTATGGTCTCTATTATATAGGTAAGGAATCCTTTATCGAAATTTAAATCTTTCACCCATAATCGAAATCATCCGAGATATATAGTGATGTATAGTGATGTATATTTTGACCAAGTTTGGTGCTGATTGGTTAATAATTGGAGATGCTAGGGTATAAACAAAGTCGAATAAAGCAATTTTTCTAATTCAAGGGCAAATAACTCTAGTGGTTCTAACCTGATTAGGCCCATAATCGAACTCATCCAAAATCTTATTGTTATCAGACTGTAAGAAGCAATTTTGGATGGGGGGGGGCAAAATTTTCAGAATCGGCTTGTCGTCCCGATTTGACATATATTTCATTTTGTTATGCAGTGAAAAATAATCTACCTACGAATACTAGGTACCAAAGTAGATGGAAATTTGTTCAACAATGTGGTGAATTATGAGATTTGGAGAAAAAAATAAGCAAAAAATCATACTGAATTAAATGGGACCTCAGAAATTGTTTGGTGTCTATCAGATAACAAAAGTAGATGAAAAAATTCTGGGGCTAGCCGCCATTTGTTAAGAACTATTTTAATTTGTTTGAAATTGTCTATCAGTAGTGTGGTAGACTACCATATAGCATCAACATCACTTTTTCCTTTCATATCATACTTCAGTGTAGCCCAGCGGACTGAGTCCGACCATTTACCTCTTCATACCCGATTTAGTTTTAAGCATAGACAGAGGCGTAACAATGTTAATTCTACAGACAAACAGAATAGTCTACGCAACCTTGTAAAATTTAAATGGAATGAGTTACATAGGACTAGTTTTATGATTCTGTTCAGAAACAATATTGTAAGTATGTACTCAAAATTAACAAATCTTATTACATTTGATATCAACAGAGCTGTGGAATTAATTGTAGAGTTGTACTATAGTTCTGCTGAACGTATGGAAATAAAAACTAAACGGGGTGAAGCCACGAATCAGCCGTGGTGGGACACTCAGTGCGAAAAATCTAAGTACGCAAAGTTTCTTGCATTGAGACGTTTTAGATATACAAATAATCCCGCTGATCTAGCTGTCTACCTTCATAACCAAAAATCATTTAAATTGACATGAAAGCAAAAAAAGTTAGAATTCCAAAATATTAATAAACGTAAATTGGTTGATTCCAGAAAGGACCCAAAATTATTTTGGTCTGTTTTAAAACAAAGTGGATCTAAACCGCATATGATCAGTTATGACGATACAGATAAATGGAGAGACTACTTTTGAAATTTATTACATAAAGATAACCAACCATCAATAGAAACATTTCCGTCTGAAAATATTTCAGATAACAATCAAAACCAAATTTTGAAAAAACCTGTAAGTATTGAAGAAATAACCTCAAGTATGTATCAAATCCCTAAAAAAACGGAAAAGCACAAGGTACCAACAGCATATGGTCCGAATTTTATAAAAATACTTGTGAATTAATTAATCCATACCTTTGCTCCCTTTTTAATGAAATATTCAATACTGGTATATTTCCAGATATGTGCCGGGATAGTATAATAGTACCTGTCCATAAATCAGGGTCATAGGACGATCCATCGAATTACAGAGGGATCTCTCTAATCAATGTATCATACAAAATCTTCTCAAACATTATACACAAAAGATTATGTACATGGGCTAAAACTTCAATAAATTAGACGAGGCGCAAGCCGGATTTAGACCAGGCTACTCTACTGTAGACAATATGTTCATTTTACAATGTCTCATCCAAAAATATATTAGTAAGGGGGGGGAGTAGATTTTACATATTATTTATTGATTTTGACTCTATTAATCATCTCAATCTATTCACAAGTTTGAAACAAAAGGGTTTAAATGGCAAAATTCTGCAAATTTTAATATCTATGTATTCGGAAATGAATAGTTATGTCCGCATTAATGCGAAATTATCTGATCAATTCACCTGTAATGTAGGCACCCAACAAGGGGACATAACAAGTAACATAATTTTCAATCTGTATATCAATGATTTATGTACCTTGCTACAAGATAAAGGGCACAGCGGTATTTTTGTAACAGAGGATATTCCAAATATTTTGTGTACCGTATATGCTCGACTATAAGACGCCTTCGCTTATAAGACGCTCCCCCAACTTTGTGATTCAAAATCAGGAATTTCGTTGATGACCTCCCATAAGACGCATGTAGACTTCACACAAACCATAACAGTCCTAAAATTGTGATTATTCAGCTGGATTACACCAAGCAGATATTACGATCTATCGTCGGGTGTCAAAGTTGCATCATTCCAAAAATGAATAGCCTACAGGTATCTTAGCCGATCATACATTGATTCAACTCTAATTTCTTTTTAAATTTAAAATGGGAAAAGAAAAGGGTGAAAAAAGTGTAAGGCATAGACCAAACCACTCACATTTTTTGTTTAAAATAATCCTTTCGGGGAAATTAGGCCTTCGACGGTTTGCTCTACTGCTCTAACTGTTAAATTATCAATGGGTGCACAGACTACTTATCTCGCCGACAGGAAGAGTTAAATCAAAGAACTAAAGTATTCAAGAGTGTATTATGCTCAGTAGGTTGTAATTTAAATCTCTACCAAAGAAAGAAATTTGGACCGGTCCTAATCCAAAGGATTTGAATATTATAAAAGTACCAGACTCAAAAACAGGATTTTGTTTCATCAGTATTTCCAATTTTCCAACACATTGTGTCTTTTTCTTCCAGGTTGTAAGTACCACAATTATATGGTAAGGGATTAGATATCTGTATGGCCAGGATACTTTCTAGCCATAAATGATGAGTTATCACAAAAGAGACTGTAATACTTGCTAATTCAAACCTAAATTATATAATCGGCAAAACCTTTACGGTAACTTTAGGATATGTTAACTCTTTACCAAACAATCTGAAGTTTTCAGGGCTGTGAGAAAAAAGCCTCCTGAAATCATTGTGGAAAAAAGAGAAATGATGGTCACCAGCATTTCCCCTTTTCCTACAATGTTTTGTACCCGCCAAGTTTTAATCTTTGAACCGCATTAATTTTTCTTTCTTTTGCCCGCATTCCTTCAGTTTGGACCAGTCCAAGATAATGTCGTTCGGTAAAGAGTTAACTAAAGTGATGTAAACTGCACTAATTTATCGATCGATGGCCTGGGTAGTGTAACCTATAAAATTTTGACATCTGGCTTTAACTCTTCTAAAAATAGGTGTGTACTGTCTTGTAAACCACAGAGTCTGACTGCAGTCACAACCCTTTCCCTCCTTACCTCCAAGATCAACTAATAAATGCTTCATAATTTTTATTTAGATCTGAATTGCACCGTGAAAATTTTTACCTCAGTTAGGTTACTTATTACATCATTCTGATTCTTCACAATGCCAAAACTTACCAATTAGAATGCACTTGATTTTGAAAAAGTAATGATTCATCTTTGAATTTTACAATCGTCGAAAGGGTCAATCAGTAGACCGTGCTTTTATCTGTACTACACTGAATTAGTGGGCCATAAATGAACCGGCTGAAACTGACACAGTAAGAGGAATAACTGCTTGGTCGAGTAATTTTTAATCTAAACTATCTAGTAAAACGTGATAACAGTGTTTTAAAATTTTATTGCTTCACACAATGGGTGATAAAAACAACAATTACTTAGTCACTTATGGCTTTAGATCAGCGTAACTCGTTTGTGAGGTGTTTTTTTCCTTCGCGCTGATCAGCAGGTAAGTACGTTCTTCAGATGAAATTTTGCAAAGTCCTTTGATTATGCGGTTATAAGACGCTCCCCCAACTTCAAGCTGAAAATTCCAGGGAAAAAAGTGCGTCTTATAGTCGAGCATATACGGTATTTTATTTGTCGATGATGTAGCTAACAGTGCTGAAACCGCAATAAATTTACAACAACAACTCAATTATATACATGAATATTGCAATCAAACTGGCATGTTGATTAATCAGAACAAGACTGAAGTAATGGTATTCAGAAATGGGGGTCCACTAAGATATTATGAGAAATGGAAATTGGGCGAAAATCTAATCAGAGTTACACCGTTCTACAAATACATGGGTTTACTATTTACACCTAAACTGTCATGGTCCAAAGCAAAAAATAAATTAGCTAGTCAAGCAAAAAAGACAGTTTTCGCCATAAAGGCATTCAAACATAGATTTGGAAGTTTTGATTACCATGATTATTTCAAACTGTTCAACACTATGGTTAGACCTATTCTTTTATATGGATCAGAGATTTTTGGAACCGAAATTTCAGAACAATTAGAAAAAGTACAAATTTCATATTGTAAAGAATTTTTAGGCATTAATAAATCAATAAGTGACTGTATGGTTCTCGGTGAATGTGGTAGACTACCTCTATATGTAGAATATCACTATAAAGCTGTAAAATACTGGACAAAACTTATACATATGCCAATACATCGATATCCTGGCAACTGTTATAAAATGATAAAAAATTTAGATGATATTGGCCGTGAAACTTGGGCATCGCCAGTCAAGTAATTGCTATATCTATATGGTTTTGGAACTGTTTGGGTGACACAAGAAATTGGAGATGCGGACTTGTTTCTTTCTGTTTTCTCTCAGCATCTCAAAGACTGTGCAACACAAAACTGGAGAGATATGATAAACAATTCTAATTGCTGTTTCTTCTATAAGAATTTTAAGTCGTTACTCATGCCCGAAAAATATTTAACTATGGGTTTATCATATCAGATAAGAAAAGCACTTGCTGGTTTTGGATGTAGTAGTCATTCCTTTAACATAGAAGTAGGTCGGCATCTGGGTATTGATAGACATGATAGAATCTGTACATTTTGCTCAGATATATATCATATTAATTGTATTGAGGACGAATTCCATGTTTTCTTCCAATGTCTGCGATTCTCTGAGCTTCAGATGAAATATTTATAGAACTGGTTTAATTGAAATCCTACAAGACATGATCTTTACCATCTACTGTCTAGCACGAATAGTTTTGTCATAAGAAAAGTTGCTATTTTTATCCACAAAGTTCTACAACTGAAGACGTCTGAAATTTAGTTGTTGCATCAAACCATCAGTATTTCCAGAGTAAATACCAAAGTACTTTGAGTCTATTTTGTATCGACATAATATATTTAGTAGAAGTGAGATTGATACTATGGCACTCTCTTTCAAAAATCCGATTTATTTGTTATTGAAATTTTGTCACAAAATTTAATTCGATTAATACAAACTGTCTTTCGAATCTTCACACAAACGTTGTTTTCCTTATTACAAAACCTCGTAATCACGCTTAGTAAGCTGCAGTTGTTGGGTTTTGAAGCAAACCGACGATGTGAAACGGTGTAGCGCTAAAGTGTTTAATATTTCATAAGCTACTACCTATATTTTATTAGATCCATTGCTATTTGGTATTGTACGTGCATTTGTACACATGTGTTCCCACAAATCTTTACATACATATTTTAATTGGTAACTCTGTCAAGAATAATTGATGTATATAAGTTATTTTGTATGACGGGCCGGTGGCCTCTATGTACAAACAAATAAATAAACTGAAACTGAATCAGTGTATCGTCAGTAAGGTACTCTGAAATATTATTTCATCCTCTTTATATACCACGATTTTCTAGCATTATTCAGCCAAACGCTGACACAGTCATTCATTTTACTGGTGATCAAATTATTGGGGGGGGGGTGCCTGGTTTCCCCCCCGCCAGGCTTCCAATGTTCCTACGGCCCTTGTTATATATATTTTGGCCAAGTTTAGTGCTGTAAGATCAAGAGACAGTTACAGTTATATAGCAGTGGACAGTGTAGATCAGAGATCAGACTGCACATTCCATGCAGTCTGATCTTGATCTACATTGTCCACCAAAGCCTTTGGTGTCATCAGTGCTATGGAAAGAGTCATTGGCAAAATGTTATCTAGACTTATCTGATATTGAAAGCATATGCAGGCGACAAAAATAAATGTGACTCAAAAAGTGAAATTTGAAAAGGGGAAAAATTTGATAATCAGGTTGTAAAACATGGTCCCTATTTAAGAACGTTCCCGGTCTCAATCGCCAGAATTTTCGAAATTTGAAAAAAAAAAAATTTAGAAAATTTTCAATAATAAAACTAAGAATGTTCATCAGAATGATTAGTGAATACCAACCTAGGATTGTTTTAGTAAAGTGTTAACCCTTGACCACACAATCATGAGTTTTAATGCCCCGAAAAAAGAAAGCTCTTGTAAACATTGTAGTAAAGGAAGAAAATACTAGTATCCTGTACTTTCTCCTTTTCCCACAATGTTATCAACCCTCACCGTGGGGTCCCGGGTTTTTTTTACTGTATAGAATAGGACCTCGGCTTTTCTCTAGGGCATGTTGTAGAAGGCGACTAAATTTAGAGACAAACGGCTGCTTTCCTCGTAATTTGTAGGATTGCAGCAGGCTGGGTAGTTCTTATTCCAAATCCTACATTTTTTTCTCGATGTAAATAGGGTTTGGAATGGGAATCAATTGGCCTGTGGGACCCTGTGTGGTTTAATAGGGGGTATAAGAATAAACCACTGCAGTCCCGTGATCGTCACATCTGTATTTTATCTGGCAGAACAAAAGTGACAGCATGCATGTCATAAAAGGCGACAAAAGGGGCATCATTTTGTGTTTCATCCATTCCTCATTTATCATGTTTGTCGTATGTTGTAGAACATGTATGTTATTTTCACCTCGCATTATTGTTTACTAAGTAAGTGCGCCCAATATGACCTAAGTTGTCGACGGGCCTTAAAACCCCATTCATTCATTCATTCATTCATTATCAACCCTTTGAGTTTCATAGAAAAACTTCATGTTTCTAACACCACATACTTTGCCATCTGCAAATTTTTCAAAAATGGGAATGTGTTTGGTACTGCCATTTTGTACCACATTCATTTAACCCAACCACACAATTCCAATTTTTAGCTCCACTGGCCATTGTCCATTCATGCTTTAACTTATTTCAAACATCTTCTTCTCTGAAGCTGCCCATCCAATTTTGATGCAACTCCACAGAAATGATCCTGGCATGGTCCCCTTCAGATTCCTTGAAAAAATTTGATTCCTTCAAAAACTCTGGTTGCCATGGCAAAAAAACTGAAAAAAAAAAATCTTTGAAAATCTTCTTGTCTGAAACCATAAAGCCTAGGTATCAAATTTGACATGTAGCTTTATGTAGTGTACATCTACCACGTTCCTTCAAATAATAGCCCTGGGGCCAAAATTGGCCCAGCTCCCAGGGTCACAAGTTTTATATGGGCTTATATAGGGAAAACTTTAAAACCCTTCTGGTACCTTCTAAGCAATGGGGCCTTGGGCTACCAAATTTGGCATGTATCTTCATCAAGTGGTTGTCTGCCAAGAGTGCCCAAATTATAGCCCTGGGGTCAAATTTGGCCTGGCCCCAGGGGGTCACAAGTTTTATATGGGCTTATAGAGGGAAAACTTTAAAAAATCTTCTCTGCAAAGCAATAAGGCCTAGGGCTGTGCAGGTAGCTTCATCAAGTGGTTGTCTACCAAGGGTGCCCAAAGTATAGTCCTGGGATTAAACTTGG
This sequence comes from Tridacna crocea, assembly GCA_943736015.1. Taxonomy (NCBI): domain Eukaryota; kingdom Metazoa; phylum Mollusca; class Bivalvia; order Cardiida; family Cardiidae; genus Tridacna; species Tridacna crocea. The sequence goes on along the minus strand of OX031068.1, from coordinate 42,872,528 downwards.
TCTTGTCCTGGGGATCACAAGTTTAACATGTACATGGGCTTTTATTGGGAAAACTTTAAAAACCTACTTGTACCTAGCCATAGGACTACCAAATATTTGCATGTAGCTTCATCTAGTGGGCCTGTACCAGGAGGACCAAAATTATAGCCTTGGGGTCAGGTTTGTCCCCACACCAGGGAAACAAGTTTTACATGGTCTTTTGTGGTGAAAACTTTGTAAGTCATTGTTGCTAACCATAATAAAGACTAGGGCTACTAAATTTATCCCTGTCTCATGGGTATCATGTTTTACAGGGTCTATTATCGAGAAAACTTTTGAAATCTTCTTGTATATAACCACACATTCTAGACCTGTATTATTTGGTATGGGGCTTTATCTTGTGGACCTCCATCAGGATTCAACTAATTATGGCTTTGCAGTCAAAATTGGCTTTGCATGTGGGTCATAACTTTCTGGTATGATTTTACAGAAAAAAAAATTGTATGTCTTCAAGTTTAAAACCAATTCACCTTTCTGTCAATTTTGATTGATAGGTGTTCCAACGTCACATCGGCCAATGAAAATGCAGCATTGGGTGTCATAAACAAAAAAGTATAACACATTTCTGGTTAGCTTGACAGGCTTGACAACCGAAATACTGCGATACTAAGGGGGCGTGGGCGGGCCAAACCTGCAGTAACAGGAAGGTCAATTGGCCAAGTTTTGTATTGTTTGGCTTGTAGTGTTTTTATTTACTAGCCAGTTGAGCAATACAGGGCCATCATGGCCCTCTTGTTAATGACCCTCTGGGAAATAAGTTTTGAAAACATCTTTGGAAATGGAAAAACATTTTCTCCTTTTCCAACAGTAATCTCTACCCTTTAAAACCATTTGTGAAACATTTTTTTTAAGTGAATTAACTGCAGATGCCTTCAACTTGGACTGGTCACTTTAAAATTTTGGATCTGGTAAATACTGGATGTTTGATTTTATATTGCAGGTATCGGGGTCGGGTTCATCGTGCTTGGTTACCTACAGGTGGCACTGTGGATGTTGTCATCGGAGAGGCAAACTCATCAGATGCGACTGGCGTTTTATTCCAATATTTTGAGACAAGACATTGGTTGGTTTGAAACACACGAGTCCGGTGAATTGAACACTTGTCTATCAAAGTAACTTAATCTGTTGTACATTTTGTTTTGTCCCTTTTTTTTTAAAATTCTTCACAAAACAACAAAATTTGAGACTCAGCTAATTTCAAAGGATTTGCACATAACAGATGAGATGAAGCTTGAATAGTGATAACTGTCTTTAAGCCTTTACCACACAATTACGACTTTTAATGACCCTGAGGAAGAAACCGTTTGAAAACATTTTCTCCTTTTCCCACAAAGTTTTCTACCCTATCAAAGCAAAATTGCACTGGTTGAGCCACTTTGAAATTGTTGTCTGCAAATGCTTTCAATTTGGTCTAAAATTTTGCCATGTGGTAATGGGTTAATAAAGTAGAAAACAATGTTTTCAAAAGGCTCCTTCCTCTGAGTCTTTCAAACTCTGGGTGTATTTTTAAGTTTTCACCAAAATATCTTGGGTTTTCACGACCCTGGGAAAGGAGTCTTTTGAAAACATTGTTGGAAAAGGAGTAAATATTGGAGACAAGCATTTTTTCCTTTTCTAACAATGTTTTCTATGCTGTCACAGACAGATCTTTCCATTTGATTGTTATTTTATATGTCCTCTGCAAATGCTTTAAATTTGGACCAGTGTGATTTATTTTCGTCTAGTAAAGAGTAAGGAGTCAAACCATCTCGTTTACAAAATTTTTAACTTGTTCATTGAAACGACTGGCAGAGGACAATGAAAACTGTAGCTAAAGGTTCGAAATATGTCACTGGAAGAGTGAATAGTTGTATTTTGCTCTGTGCACTCAAAGGCATTCATGCTTTTTTCTGCGTTCTGAAAGTCGAGCATGGAAGAAGTATGTTAGCTAAATGACAATTATTTTTATGTGTCATAAAGGACAAGATTTGAGTTTGAAAGGATATAACACATTGCAGGAAAAGGACAAAATGCTGGTAAACAACAATTTTATATTTCCAGTGACATATCTAGTATACATGATGGTATAGGGGACAAGTTGGCAAGCTCTGTACAATGGCTATGTGGAGCTCTGATTGGTGTTATTATAGGACTTCTTTATGGATGGGAACTGACCCTTGTCATTTAAGCTGTCTCTCCTTTACTGGCCGGAGCTGCTTTTCTCATTACAAAGGTAAGGCAACCCCTTACCTTTTACCACACAGTCTTGACTTTTAACCCATTACCACACCATCGCTACTTTTGACGCCCCTTAAGAAAACATTGTGGGAAAAGGAGAAAATGCCGGTGACCAGCATTTTCTCTTTTTTCCACGATGTTTTCTACCCTCCACAAAGCAAATTTCAAATTTTCAGTCACTTTTATTTTGTCGTCTAGAAATGCTTTCGATTTTGAAAGGCCAAAAATATTGTCATTTGGTAATGAGTTAACAACCCAGAGAAAGAACCCTTTTGAAAACATTAAGAAAAAACATTAGGTTTTCAAAAAGCTACTTTTCCGTGGTGTTTCTAAGCAATCAAAAACAAATAACTTGCTTCTCCTAATAAAAGCATTGTCTCTACGTACAATAAAAGTTTACACTTGTCCAAATTGGAAGCATGTGCAGATGACAAATTAGATTTGGTTCAAATGAAATATAATTTTGAAAGGGAAGAAGACATTGTAGAAAAAGGAGAAAATGCTGGTAAATTGCATTTCCTCCTTTTTCTCACAATGTTCTTTCTCCTTTTTCTTGGGGTTGTTAAAACTCGGAACTGTTTGGTAAAGTATTAATACTTTACCAGACGACAAAATTTTAGACTCATCCAAATTGGAAGCATTAATTTGCAGACAATAAATTAAATGTTCAGACAAAGAGATGCATCTTTGACATTGTATGGTTAAGAAAATATTCTTATTCTTTACAAAGCAACAAAATTTTTGAAGTTTACAACAATTGCAGATGATAAAAATAAACATGCATCAAAAACTTAAAATTTGATTTGGAAAGGGTAGAAAACTTTGTGCCAGAAAATGCTGGTTTCCAGCAGTGCAGAACCTTCCTTTCTCAAGGTCTTTAAAAATGGGGATTGTGTTGTAAAGAGGTAAGTCATTAGCATTTTCTCCTTTACCAATAATATTCACAAAGTTTCTTGACCACTTGGCAAAATTTTGGACATGTCCAAATTAGAACCATGTGTGGAAGACAAATTTAATTTAGCTCAAGTTAAAAACTTTGTCCCTGAAGGGATAGAAAATGAGGGAAAAGGAGAAAATGAGTACCAGCATTTTCTACTTTTCCCACATTTTTTGCAAAAGCCACAATTCATGAACAGTCATTAAAACTTGGGATTGTTTATTAAATGGTTGATGCAGATATACTCTAGATTAGTTCTTTGCACTTTGTTTGTGGATTTAATGCACGTTTGTTTTTTAACAGCTTGTCGGTTTAGCGTCAAGTCAGGAGTTGAAAGCTTACGCCACTGCAGGTTCAGTTTTAGGAGGAAGTGCTAGGGGCTGTCAGGATGCTGGTTGCATTCGGAGGTCAGGAGAAAGAATGTGAAAGGTAGGATTACAATGATAGGCCCACTTGGCCCTTTGGATGTAGGGCTGAAAGTTAGGGATTTTACTCTTTACCAAACAACAAAACTTTAGAATTGTCCCTATACATGGATCTGTGGTGATAAGATAAACGGACTACCTTAGTTACTGTTGCCAAGGGCTCACAAACAAATGCAGTCAATACATTTACAAAATAGCGATAGGTGCTGTCATGAATGTTTCCCTCAAAATTTCGAAAAAAGATATTTTAATCGTATATTTCTATTGATGATAAATTCTCGGTAAGTAATTCAAAGATGCTTGAACAAATTTATACACAGATATGTATTATAAGGGAGACTTACCAGGTCAACGGACAATGTAACAGATTTAGATGTTTAAACAAAATTTCGAATTCCAATGGGAAAGGAGAGAAAATCAACAAATCTCTGTTCTGCCACAGACTTATAGAATTACAGAATTACAGATACTGATTGCTTCCATTTGGCTAGTAAAGTCCTTTCAGTATCATACCAAATTAAATAACACTGAATTACAAACATTTCGAAAAATTTATAGATTGTCTGATTCAACAGAGAGGTGGGCCTTTATCAGATAGATGGAAAAAATAACCTCCATCACACTTAAATTTTCTAAATCTTATTTTGGCTTTTTTTTTGCTTTATACTGGTAAAATATTCACTAAAGTTTCATAAATTGGCAAAAAAAAGATAGTTTATGATTTTTTTATAAAAGTAATGAACGATTAATTATGGCCTATCAAATGTGATGGAAGTTACCTTGTCAATATATTATGTGAATTATATGACATTCTAAGTTTTATTATCCCCCGCCGTAGGCGGAGGGATATAGTTTTAGAGTTGTCCGTCCTTCCGTCCGTCCGTCCATCCGAAGCCATTTCTCCACAACCCCTTGAACAAATTGGATAAAACTTCGTATATGAACTCCTTAGGGTAAGGTGCTGAAGGACCTTTCTCTGTTTTTCAATTTGACCCGTGTCATGGGAAAAGGGGGCTTAATGCAAAATTGCAATTTTTACTAATATCTCATTCAGCTTTTGTCACAATATCATGGAACTTCATGGTTATAATGTTTATGGAAAGTTTCAGCATGTGCCCTTGCTATCTTTAATCTAGGCGTTTAAGTTGACGTTCTGGCATGGAAAAAGGCGGTTTCTTGCAAAATTCCAATTTTTACTAATGCCTCACTCAGTTTTGGTTAAAATTTCATTACACTTCATGGTTATATTTTTCCAAAGTTTCGACATGTGCTCTTGTTTCTTTATCTATGTGTTTTTCAATTTGACCCTCTGTCATGGAAAAAGGGGGTTTCTTGTAAAATGCCGAGGAAAAAGGGGCCTTAATGCACAGTTGCACTTTTTACTAATATCTCGTTCAGTTTTTGTCAATATTCCATGAAACTTCATGGTTTTATCTTGTTTTACAAGTTTCAACATGTGCCCTTGTTATTTTCAATCTATGAATTATTAATGCGCAAATAGCTCTTTCCTGGTTTCTCAATTTGAGGCTGCATCACGGAAAAAGGGGACTTCATGGAAAAAATAGTTTTTCTCTAGTATCTCCTACATCGGTGCTCAAAACCTCGTGAAATTTCAAATCTGAACTTGTTGGAACATTGCCTAGCTACCTCTCTTCCGGTTTCTCAATTTCAGGCTGCATCACAGAAAAGGGGGGCTTCATGTAAAAAATCGTTTTATGTAATATTTACTACATGACTGCTCAAAATTTTATGAAATTTCGAATTTCAAATTATTATTAAAAAATGCCACAAACCACACACCTGTTGTATTTATTTAAATGATGCAATATTGTCTTATGGGAAAAGGGGGCTTAAAGGGGGCTTAGTGGGCTTATTGTCATCTACAAGTTTGTGTTGGCTAACTCTAAGATAGTAATTGTCTTTTCGATTCAATTTTTTTTTTTTTGGGGGGGGGGGCATGAACAGGTCCTTTAAGGATAAAAGAAGTGAATTTTTATAAGTTTCAAATATTCTATGACAAGCACTTGTTTGGGGAGCATAACCTGTCCCTCACGGCTCTTGTTTTTTTGAGTTACTGCCCTTTGTTAATTTTCAGTTTGAATTTTTGTCCAGGCCATAACTCCTAAACTGTAAAAGCTATTAACTTGGAACTTCATACACTGATAGAACCCATTATGGAAAAATGTGTTGCACATGAACCATAACTCTGCCACTTTTATTTTTGGAGTTATTGCCCTTTGTTTATTTGCAGTTTGAATTTTTGTCCAGGCCATAACTTCCAAACTTTTAAAGCTATTAACTTGGAACTTCATACACTGACAGAACACTGACAGAACCCATTATGGAGAAGTGCATTGCACATGAATCATAACTCTGCCACCTTTATTATTTAAGTTGTTGCCATTTATTAATTTTCAATTAGAATTTTTGTAAAGACCATAACTTCCAAACTTCAAAATCCATCATCTTGAAACTTCAAAGACTACTAGAAGACATTATCTAGAAGTGCATTGCACAAGAACCATAACTCTGCCATCCTTCCTTCTGAGTTATTGCCCTTTTTAGTTTGAATTTTCATCTTAGCCATAATTTCTAATATATAAAAGGTATGATCTGGGACCTTCAAAGACTGATAGAACACCTTGTGGATAAGAGCAATTCACAAAATTTGTAACTTTGCCACCCTTATTTATTTAGTTATTGCCTTTTAATATTTTTCACATATCATGAGGAATAACTACTCTTCATTCATTGCCCATCCATCAATGCAACTCATTTTACTGACAAGCCCCTTAGGGTGTATATGCGACACTCTGCGAAGCTCTTGTTGAAAGTATGTGTATAATGGAAAAGGAACAAATACTGGTCATTAACATTGTCTCTTTTCATTCAATGTTTTTAAAAGCCCTTTATTTTTAGGGTTCATTGCGGCTTATCTTGTTACCAAACGACAACATTTTTGACTGGTCCAAATTGAAAGCATTTGCAGATGTCAAAATGAAAGGGACTGAAAATTTGAAAATTGTATCGAAGAGGAGAGAAAATATTGTGGGAGAAGGAGAAAATACAGGTTACCACCCATTTCCCCCTTTTCTCACAATGTTTTCAAAAGGCATCTTTCTCAGGGTCGTCAAAAGTCAGCATTATAAGGTAAAGGGTTAATCATTTACTGAAAAAACATTGTGTTTGAATAACTGTGGAAAATTGCTTTTGAAAACATTATGGAAAAGGGATCAAATTCTGGTATCTAGCATTTTCTCCTTTTCCCTTGATGTTTGTCATACAGAAAATGTCCAGTTCATTTATTTAGTTCCCTAAATGCCAGTTTTCTAAATGTTACAGAAATACAACTCATTGGTTGGTGAACGAGGAGCACAGCTGAGTGGCGGACAAAAACAGAGAATTGGCATTGCCCGGGCTTTAATTAGAAATCCACAAATCTTGTTGCTAGATGAGGCTACATCTGCCTTGGACACAGAGTGAGGGCATTGTACAGGAGGTGCTGGAGAAGGTAGATACAATAGTCGTTAACTCTTTACCAAACAAGAAAATTTTAGAACTGTACAAATTGAAGACAAAAGAAATGTGACTGAAAAATTGAAATTTGGTTTGGGAAGGGTAAAAAACATTGTGGGAAAAGGAGAAAATGCTGGTTACCAGCATTTTCTCCTTTTCCCAAAATGTTTTCAAAAGGCCTCTTTCTCAGGGTTGTTAAAAGTTGGGATTGTGTGGTAAAGAGTTAAGCCCTAGCATTTTCTCAAACAAATGCGTTTTTAACCCTGTACAGCACAATCCCGAGTATAAACAGTAGGTATACAGAAGACTAACTCCTTACCATATGAGAAAATTTTAGTCCAGTCCAAATTGAAAGCATTTGCAGACAAAATAAATGTGACTGAAAAAGTGAAATTTAGTTTGGGAAGGATGGGAAATGGAGAAAATGCTGGTTAACCCTTTTTCCACTATGTTTTCAAAAGGCTTCTTTCTCAGGGTCGTCGTTAAAAGTGGAGATTGTGTGGTAGAGAGTTAAAAGACGTTGTGGAGAAAGATTATTGTGGTAACCATGTTTTTCATTTTCCCCAAAACTTGTCTGCCGTATCAAAGACAGAAATCATCATGTGGTCTATATTTCATTTGACTGCTTTCAATTAAAAATTGTAGATCCCAAAATTATGTCATTTGGTAGGGTTAATGACTTTGAAAACATTGCTTGAAAAGGAGAAAATGCTGGTACCAGCAACACCAGTTATGCCCATACATTCAGTAACATTTGAAAACATCATGTGAAATGGAATAACTGCTTGTGGCAGGCAACTGTCTCATTATTCGAAAGTGACATATTTTTCTCTGTGAGAAATCATGTTTGTTTATTCAACCATTTTCTCTTTTTCCACTGTTTTCTACCCTCTTGTAAATCCTTACCACATAATCCAGACTTTTGAAGGTAAAAGCCTTTTGAAAACATTGTGGGAAAAGGAGAAAATGCTGGTAACCAGCATTTTCTCCTTTTCCCACAATGTTTTCTACCCTTTCCATGGCAAATCTTAACTTTTCAGTCACATTTATTTCGTCATCTGCAAATGTTTTCAATTGGAACCAGTCTATAAAGCTGTTGTTTGGTAAAGAGTTAATATGTTTTCCATCAGTTTTGCTACAGTTTGATTTATTATCTCCAATTGCCAACTGCGTTCAAGCTAGGCCAGTGTAAAACTTTGTTGTCTAATACATATTCGATAAGCATAATTTTTGGAACAATCTGCGTATTCACCAACCATTCTGAGGAATATTCTTGCTCTTATTCTTCACAATTTCCACCAAATGGCTTAGCCAATCAGAAGTTACGTTACTTCCACATTGACATAATTTTGAAGAAGATGACTGAGAATGTTCTAAAGAATGGCTAGTGAATACAGACCCTGGTATTTATCCAACGTGTATTTCTTAGGCCAGCCATGGTAGGACCACCATCGTTATTGCTCATAGACTGTCGACCATTGAGACCGCAGACATGATTGCTGGCTTCAAAGATGGGGTGGTTGCTGAACAGGGTACACATGATGACCTCATGAACCATGGAGGGATCTATCATCAGCTTGTGACCTTACAGGTAACAGTTTGGGTCATGTTGGCGTTCTTTTATCGCTCTACCAAAGTGTCAAATGTTTTATCAATCAGTGGAAAGACAGACTTTGAAAATATGAGGGGCAAAGGAAAAATTAACAATAACTAGCGATTAATCCTTTTTTAGCTCACCTAAGCACATGCTCAAGGTGAACTTTTAGGATCATCTGGTATCCGTGGTCTGTCGTGTGTTGTCCATTGTCAACAATTCTTTAAACATCAACTCCTCCTAAACCACTGAGCCAATTTGGACCAAACTTGCCTGGAATGTTCCTTGGGAGGTCCTCTTTAAGAGATTTTCGCAGAATTTGATTCCATCAAAAACGCTGGTTGCCATGGCAACCAAATGGAATTTTCTAAGAAATTCTTTAAAAATCTTCTCTGAAACCACTGGCCAGATTTTAAAATAATTTCTCAGAGATCTTCCTTGAATGACCCTTTTCAAAAATTGTTTGCGAAATTTTGATCCATCCAGAAATGTGGCTCAGGTGAATGGGACTACTTGCACTATACTGCAAGGAAGAAATTCTTGGAAATTCTTCTTCTCTGAAACAGCAGATCAGATTTTGAAATAATTTCTCAGGGATGTTCTTTTGGTGACCCTATTCAAAATTGTTCGCGAAATTTTGATCCATCCAGAAACATGGCTGTGGTGAATGGGGGCTACTTGCAATGTACGGACATAAAGAAATTCTTGGAAATTCTTCTTCTCTGAAACGGCTGATCAGATTTTGAAATAAATTCACAGAGATATTCCTTTGATGACCCTTTTCAAAAGTTGTTCGCAAAATTTTGATCCGCAAAGAAACATGGCTCTGGTGGATGAGGGCTACTTGCACTATACGAACATGAAGAAATTCTTAAAAATTCTTCTTCTCTGAAACAGCTGGTCAGATATTAAAATAATTTCACAGCAATATTCCATGGGTGAGCATTTTCAATAATTTTTCGCGAAATTTTGATCGATCAGGAAACATGGCTCTGGTGAATGGTGTCTAATTGCACTATACGGACATGAAGAAATTCTTGAAAAAATTCTTCTTCTCTGAAACGGCTGGTCAGATTTTGAAATGATTTCACAGCAATGTTTCTTGAATGATCCTTTTCACAATTGTTTGCAAAATTTTGATCCATCATGAAACATGGCTCTGGTGAATGGGGGCTACTTGCACTATATGGAAATTAAGAAATTCTTAAAAATTCTTCTTTTCTGAGACTGATGGTCAGATTTTGAAATTACTTTTACAGGTAACCTTTTGAAAATTGCTAGGCAAAATAATGATTTTGTTTCCAATATTTCAAATCATCAAAAAAAAGAAAGGGCTATGGTCCTCTCAAAAATTCAGGTGAGAGATCCAGGGCTATCTTGGCCCTCTTGTTTTCTTGTGTCGTCACTTTCTCCAAACGAGAAAAGTTTGCGCCAGACAAATACTTGGAGGCAGTTGGTGCCAATTCTAAAATGAAAACAATAGGTCGGGCATAATTGAATGGGTCAATAAATTATCATTGCATGCTTGTGTCATGAGCAGTAACATAAAAAAGAAAGCATTTTGTTTACAACAGATTTAAGTACTTATATCTATGGTTATTTTGTGAATATATGTGGAAAATTAGTTAACAACAAAAAATTATTATGTGAACATGATGTTTTAAAAATTTAAAGAGAGACTTTTTGAAACAGAAGTTTAATTAGTACAAACCAAACAACAAAGTCATTGTGTGAAAAAATTATGAAAGTAGTAATTGCTCATTTAGAGAAAAAAATAAAATCTGTAACAATTTTTTCACGAGGGGACTATATACTTTTTAAAAAGATAAAGAAGTTAAAAAGCAAGTTTCCTGAAAGGTTTTCTATTGATGCAGGAAAGACGACAAAAAAGTTTCAAGGACGATAAAATGATAGTCTTTTGTAAATGACTTTGGTTCATAAAGTAATTTGGATTACGTGGATGCCATAGTATGATTTATTTAAACTTGATTGATGGATTTGGGGATTTGCATTGAGTGAAGGGGATCAGTACCAAAATGTACAGCATCCCACTATGAGAAATACTAGTGCAAGTCATTTTCACCAATTTTAAAAATCTATTGCAGATAGCGCCAAATGCAAACCCCAGAAGAAAACCTGATGTTTATGTGAAAAAAGCAGCAGGTGGCTCAAAAGGGTCTGATGGGTAGCTGATGTAAACAAAACTCCAGGATTGAATGGAAAAGTGGTATGACTGAAATGCCATGCAAACAATTTGTTACCAACCCTACCAGCCCATTTCTCCCATCTCTCTCTCTGTGCCTCACTCTGTCTCTCAGTATCTCTATTTTAATAGCTGGAAATACGATCCTCTGTGCCTTAACTCATTACCAAATGACAAAATATTAGGTTTGTCCAAATTGAAAGCATTTGTAGCCGACAAAATAAAAGTGACTAAAAATTTGAAATTTGTTTTGTGGGAAGAAAGCATTGTGGGAAAAGGAGAAAATGCTGGTTACTAGCATTTTCTTCTTTTCCCACAATGTTTTTTAAAGGCGTCTTTCTCAGGGTCGTCAAAAGTAGGGATTGTGTGGTAATGGGTTAATTCTTCAACAAATGAAATTTTTACATTTGTCTTAAGTCAGAAGAATTTGCAGATGACTAGATAAATGTCCCTCAAAATTTTGAATTTAGATTTGGAAGGCTAGAAAACATTGTTGGAGAAGGAGAAAATGTTGGTTACAAGCATTTTCTCCTTTTCTAACAATATTTTTAAGTGTCTACTCCTTCAGGGTTGTTAAAAGTTGTAATTGTGTGGTAAATGGTAAATATTTTCTTTGTTGGAGTCTGTAATTAAAGGCATTATTTAAATAAACAGAAATTAAAGACATCAGTTAACATGTAGACCTGCACCAAAACACTTTCTCTTTCTCCTTATTTTGACAGCTGGAATTGCAATCCACTATACTTTTTAGCTCACCTTAACACAAAGTGCTAAAGGTGAGCTATTGTGATCGCCCTACGTCCGGCGTCCATCAACAATTTCTTTAACTCATTAATAAACGACAAAATTCTAGGTTTGTCCAAATCAAAAGCATTTGCAGATGACAAAATAAAAGTGACTGAAAATTTGAAATTTGTTTTGTGAAGGGTAGAAAACATTGTGAGAAAAGGAGAAAATGCTGGTTACCAGCATTTTCTCCTTTTCCCACAATGTTTTCTAAAGGCTTCTTTTTCAGGGGCGTCAAAAGTAGGGATTGTGTGGTAATGGGTTAAAGCATCTTCTCCTCCTAAACCATTGTTATTGTGATCACCCTATGTTCGTCGTCTGTCGTCAATTTCTTCAAACATCTCCTCCTAAACCACTGAGCCAATCTTTATGAAACTTGGCAGGAATGTTCCTTGGGTGAATCTCTACCAAAATTGTTCAAAGAATTTAATTCCACCCATAACTCTAGTTGTCATGGCAACAAAAAGATCCCCCCCCCCAGAAATCTGTGAAAATCTTCTTCTCTGAAACTAGAAGGCGTAGAGCTTTGATATTTGGTATGTAGCATCTCCTAATGGATCTCTACCAAGTTTGGTCAAATTATGCCCGTAGGGTCAAAACTGGCCTAGCCTCGGGGGATAACAAGTTTGAGCATAGGAACAAAGAAGGAAAACTTTAAAAATCTTCTCCTCTGAAACTTGAAGGCGTAGAGCTTTGATATTTGGTATGTGGCATCTCCTAGTGGACATATACCAAGTTTTTTCAAATTATGCCCCTGGGGTCAAAACTGGCCCCACTGCGGGGGTCACAAGTTTGAGCATAGGAACAAAGAAGGAAAACTTTAAAAATCTTCTCCTCTGAAATTTGAAGGGGTAGAGCTTTAATATTTGGTATGTGGCATCTCCTAGTGGACCTCTACCAAGTTTGTTTAAATCATGCCCATGGGGTCAAAACTGGCCCCGCCCCGGGGTCACAAGTTGGAACATAGGAACAAAGAAAGAAAATTTTAAAATTCTTCTTCTCTAAAACTAGAAGGCATAGAGCTATGATATTTGGCATGTAGCAATTCCTAGTGGACCTCTACCAAGTTTGTTCATATTATGCCCTTGGAATCAAAACTGGCCCGGCCCCGGGGGTTACAGGTTCGAACATAGCAACAAAGAAGGAAAACTTTAGAAATCTTCTCTGAAACTTGAAGGTGCAGAGCTTTGATATTTGGTATGCAGAATCTTCTAGTGGATCTCTACCAAGTTTGGTCATATGATGTCCCTGGCGTCAAAACTGGCCATGCCCCGGAGGTCACAGGTTGGAACATAGGAACAAAGAAGGAAAATTTTAAATTTCCTTTTCTCTTAAACGGGAAGGTATAGAGCTTTGATATTTGGTACGTAGCATCTTTGAGTGGACCTCTACCAAGTTTGTTCCAAGGATGCTGCTTTGTTTAAAAATGATCCAGCCCGGGGGGACCACAAGTTCGAACATAGGACAAAGAAGGAAAATTTAAAATTCTTCTTTGAAACTGGAAGGTACAGAGCTTTGATATTTGATTACCCTATGTCGGGCGTCTGTTGCCCATCAACAATTTCTTTAAACATCTTCTCCTCACCCACTGGGCCAATCTTGATGAAACTTGGCAGGGATGTTCCTTGGGTGAAGCTTTACCAAAGTTGCTCAAAGAACTGAATTTCACTCGTAAGCTATAATCTTAGGTGAGCGTTCCAGGGCCAATGGCCCTCTTGTATACATTTTTTCTCCTAGTTTTCAATTAGAGGCAATACTAAAGAAAACTGGAGGTGTAGATTCAAGATCAGACGGCGGTACCTGTGTTGTGTAATCTTGATCTTTGCCTACAGCAAATGTTCATGCTTTCGCCTGTCACGCTGAGAGGGCTGATCCTAAAAGTACCTTGTAGTTGTAGAAGTGGGCAATGGAATGCAGTGAAGACATGTAAAACTTTCTGCAATTGGTAAATTTATGGATGTCGAACAATCTACCTGATGAATCAGCCCTTTGTTAGACAAAATGGTTTGTATGGATCCATAACTGTGTGATCGCTTGCTTTGTTTAACTCTTTACCACATGGGAAAATTTTAGACTGTGCCAAGTTGGAAGCATTTGCAGACGACAAAATAAAGGTGACTGAAAATTAAAATTTAGTGGAGGAAGGGAGGAAAACACTGGTTACCAGCATTTTCTCCTTTTCCCCCAGTTTTTTCAAAATGCTTCTCTCTCAAGGTCGTTAAAAGTCGGGATTGTGTGGTAATGGGTTAACCCTTTACCAATTAACAGAATTTTAGACTGGTCCAAATTGAAAGCACTTGCAGACAACATTAATAAATTTATCTTTCAACTACGCGAATATCCATGCAATATCACCCATGATATATTTTTTTTGATATACCACGGTTATTTTTAGAACAATGATATACCACGGATATTTATAGCACAGGCCGGAACTACTTTCGACCTAAAACATGACCTCTTGTTGACATTTTGTCATTACACAAATCCAAGCAAGACAACAGTCGCTAGAAAAAAAAATCTATAGAACAAAAACAGTACTCTTGTTGTCTTTATTTGAATTAAACAAATACAGAATATGTCACACTGCAGGTCTGGTGTAGTTCTGTAGGCAGGTAAAATGCTGACTGTCTTCCAAAATCTTTAAATGTCTACTAAAACTTCTTCCATAACTCCATGCCTTATTTCAGCTAAAATTTTGAGTTGTCTTGCACTGAAATTAGAAAAAAAAATTATAAATTGAATGCCTAATTATGGGAAAGAAAATCAGCAGAGTAACCCTTTACATCATAATTATGTCTTTTTCACAGTAAGCAGACTTTTACAGTAGAAAGCATTGCAGTAATGGAAAATGGTCTTGTTATGAGCACATTTTCTTGATTTTCTGAATGAAGATTTACAGAATAGCACAGTGACTATGAGAATGGCAAATCTACTCGAGGGGAGAGTTCCCTTGATATTCTATATGTTGGCATATTTGATTTTCTTTCTCATACATACTTCAAAACAATTTATCCCTTTAGCACACAATTCCAAATTATTCACCATAGGGAAGAAAGGTTTTTAAACAGTACAAGGAGGAGGATGAAAAAAATTTGTTGTGCACATTTTATCCATTTCCCACATTGTTTTCAATATATCAGAGAAAAAATACGTAATGTAACTCTTTACAAAAATTATACAACAGTCCAAATTGAAATCATTTGCAGATGACAAATCAAATTCAACGCGCATCTTGAAATTAGTTTTGAAACGTGTAGAAAATATCGTGGAAACGGGATAAAATATGGTCAAACATTTTGGCAAACACAAGCAGCGGTGACACATACCTTTCACCGGCTGTCAGGTCTTGAAAATCACTGTCCCCCACCCGGTAATAGCGTGTCTATAATCTCCACAGCCCAATCTCAGCTTTCCAGTCAATTCGCATTTGCAAATGAAGCTAGAGTCCATGAAAATCCAGTGAGTGAAGGCCAAGTAGATCTAACTCCAACCGCCATACCCGAATAGCTGCATATTCCAAACTTGAATATCTCCACTAGGAATAGCAGTGTGACAACTCCAATGTTCTACGGAACCGTCTTAAACGTCGGCACATTAAATGTGTATCCATATCATAATCTTATCTGATCGATAGAATTGTCAAAAACTCTATATACTTTTCTCCTGCGTTTAAAATTCAATGGTTTGTACTACACGACCGTTTGAAAGTACACAAACAGTTTGCCGGTTACCCGTGACATACATGTATTTTTTTTAAGCGACGGCTTATCCAACGTATATCTGGTCAAATGCACACTTGATTTCTGTTACAATATTGACAAAAATTCAATTTCTGTCGGTTTGTTTTTTTGAAAACGTTTGACTGTGTACAAAAACGAAGAAACATCTTGAACTTCTTTCTTTGTGCAGGCTTGTACGTCTATGAGTAAATTGTTTGTGTATTAGATTAAAAGCGCGTGCTGTATCATTAGCTAATTTGCATATAGCGATAAATTCGTGTTTTTTCTTGTTGAATAATAAACAGGAATAACAAAAACCGACCAATCAGACGTTGAAAGATAAATAGAATACGTACCTAGTGTTGTAGAATATCAAAAATATCTAACTCAGTTGTGAGAATTGATAATTGTCTCGCCAAGGCTCGACAATTATCAATTCTCCCAACCTCGTTAGATATTTTTGATATTCTACAACACTAGGTACGTATTCTCTATGTATCTCAAAAATTGAAATTTGTTTCTGGCAGGGAAGAAAAATTGGGGGAAAAGGAGAAAATACAGGTTACCAGCTTTTTCTCCTTATCCCACAATGTGTTCAAAATGCTTCCTTTTCAGGGTTCAAAAGTCAGGATGTTATTGTGTTGTAAACTGGTAGTAAAAAAAGGCGAGTTCTCTTGAAAAAAGTATGCAATAAACTAATTATTTTCTCTTCAATAAGTTGCAGGCATGGAACTTGGATGGAATCTGTGTGCGACAAAATTTGCAAGAATTCCACTGAGATCGAAACAGCAAGAAATCCAGAGAATGGCAAATGCAGAAGGCCTAGGAGAAAAATATCTGTGTTTAGGGTTTCCCTACCCTACTTAGAAAATGCTGCCGACCCTAAACTTTCCATGTAAAAAGTTTTTGGGGAAAAAAAATCCCTACCTTCAGTATCTCAGACTGAAACCCTAAACACATTTATTTATTTTCGGCCCAAGCAGGAAGTACCCATGGTCCAGATGCAGCAACAGTAAGTTAGAAATACTTGTTAAAATACAGAGTTCATTCCTCAATGGCTTGGTGGCTGCAATTTGGTTTATTAACTCATTACCAAACGGCAAAAATCTTATATTTGTCATAATCAAAAGCATTTGCAGACGACAAAATAAAAGTGACTGAAAATTTGAAATTTCTTTTGGGAACGGTGGAAAATATTGTGGGAAAAGGAGAAAATGCTGGTACCAGCATTTTCTCCTTTTTCCCACAATGTTTTCTATAAAGGCCTCTTTCTCAGGGTCGTCAAAAGTAGGGAATGTGTAGTAATGGGTTAATGAAACCTTCGCATTTAATGCAACTTGGATTAAGTAAACCTTTTACCATAATTATCATCATGAGTTTTTACGACCATTAGGTAGAAGCCTTTTGAAAATATTGTGAGAAAAGGAGAAATGCAGGTAACCAGCATTTTTTTCCCATTTTTCTTAAAGTTTTTTTTTTCTGCCATATCAAAGACAGAACTCATTATTTGAGCAACATTTAAATTGCTTTCAAATTGGATCAGTCTGAAACTTGTTTAGTAAAGAACCAATGAACAGGGTAGATACTGATAAGTCTGATCTTAAAAGCATTGTTACATTGGTATTCACCTTGCTAAAAGTATAGAATTTATTTAATTGGCATTCCAACCCTTTACTAGTCCATCCCTTGGTTGAACAATCCTGCAGAAGATGGCATTTGAAAACTGTACTAGAAAATGATAAAATACTGGTTACCAGCATTTTCCCCCCTTCACCACAATGAGTTCTTTCATTTCAAGAGCAAATCTCATTAGGTAAGCCCTATTTGATATGATCCCTTCGAATACCTTTAATTTTAGACAGTTCTTAAATTTTGTCCTTTGGTACAGTTAAAGAATCCTGTGAGAATGACCTGCATAAACATTTTTGGAAAAGGAGAAAATGTTGGTAACTAAACAATGTTTTTGAAAATTTCTAAGAGTTACCCGTAGTTATACTGTCATTTGAACAAAATTTAAATGTCTGCAGATGAATTAATTCTATACCAAGGGACAAACTCACAGACTTGTCCAAATTTAAAGCAATTGCAGACGACATTAATTTTGTTGTCTGCAAATAATTTCAACTTCGACAAGTTTACCCGTTACCACACAATCTTGACTTTTAACAACCCTGAAAAAGAAGTCTTCTGAAAAAGTTGTGGGTAAAGGAGAAAATGCTGGTAACCAGCATTTTCTCCTTTCCCACAATGTTTTCCTCCTTTCCCCAAGAAATTTCAAATTTTCAGTTGCAATCATTTTGTCATCTGCAAATGCACTTCAATTTGGACCAGTCAAAAATTTTGTCGTTTGGTAAATACTAGTAGTTTACTTTTTACTGCATTAAGTAAATCATGTTCCTGTCGGAACTAAAAGCATTGCAGACGAGATAATATCATGTAGGTCATGTGATGGAACTTCTCCTTGATGAGATAGATATTATTGTGAAAATCGAAAAAATGCTGATAAGCAGCATTTTCACCTTTTTCCACAATGTTTTCACATGGCTTATTCTCTAGGGTGGTTAAAACTCAGGTTTACGTGGTAAAGAGTTAAGGACAGCAATGTTTTTTTTTTTTAATCCAGGCCATGTTCACAAACTGTAGCCTTCAGTAAATGCAGATGTTTTTTGGTTAACCCATGACCACACAATATCTACTTTTGACGACCCTGAGCAAGAAGCCTTTAGAAAACATTGTGGAAAAAGGAGAAAATGCTAGTAACCAGCATTTTTACCTTTTCCCACAGTGTTTTCTACTTTTCACAAAACAAATTTCAAATCTTTAATCTCGTTTATTTTGTCGTCTGCAAATGCTTTCGATTTGGACAAGCCAAAAATATTGTCATTTGGTAATGAGTTAAAGTGTAAAATTTAATATTCTACTCCCTCCAATGAACTCATCACCAGTTAACATACATGTATGCTTTATATTACGAAGTTAGACGGTTAGAAGAAATTAATTTATTAAATAAGGATTGATCATAACAGTCGAAAGAGGAATGAATTCTGTATAGGATATACTACAAATGCTGAGTCACAAATTTACTTAAACATTTTACCAAACTACAAAGTTTAGAAAGATTAAGGTTGGACAAAATTGAAAGCACTTGTAGACAACAAAATACACTGTATGGAAACTCTGTAGGGAAATTTCTTCGGTGAATTCAAGATGGCGGACACGTGTTAATGACAAAGTAAGTGTCGTTTAATTTTGGTCCAAACTTCTTTCAAATTGCATCCCCTACAATGACTAAGGTACCAATCTAAAGAGCCATGTATACATATATATTGGCCTTGAACATAAAAATAATAAACTTAAGGTTTTTGTCTTGGTCTGACACCAAAAATATAGAAGCCATCCATAGTATAAATTTCATATACGCATTATGTGAAAAGCGAAATATAGAACCGTACCTCCTCTATCATCATTTATTGATCAGGGGTCCTCCGTGGCGCAGCAGGTAATGTGGATTTTTAGTAACTTTTTGTGGATGGTGTTGGTTAGAATTCCACAACGGATACTGGTTATGTTTGTATGTCTGTTGGCGACGCATTTTTAGAGCCCAAGCCGAGTGCTGGTGAACACGTGAAGCACTTTAAGAGCAAACTTTGTGTTGATAGGACCAGAACCAGTTGGAAAGCCAAATAAAGCCCGAATCAAACAATGACACATCTCTGAGCTTTGGCTTGACTTTATAAACACTAAGAACCAGCAGTGAAAAATGCAATTCAAAACTCCTTTGTGCACTGCCTTGTAGCTATATAGCTCATTTTTAATTTACCTTGATATCGCCTAAGTGATCATTTGTTATTCTTTATACCTTGAGAGACCTTTTAAAAAAGATAATCGCATGCCTGTTGTTAAAGTCACATATAAGAGTTTTACTTTAGCAGAAATTATGCGATTTTTCATTAATTGAAACCAACAATTTTCACACATCGATAGAACTGAGAAATTCAGCCTAGAAGAACCATAGCTCTCTTTTCATTTAGGGGAAAAAACTCCACTAATTTCGATCTTAATTTTCAAAGTATCAAATACTTTGACTAGAAACTCCGGATGACTATACAACAGAGTTGTCTTCATTACATCGTTTTCTGAGTTACGACTCCTTTATATCATCCTTTTGTAAGCATTTCCAAGGGACATTGTCCTTATTCCGTAGCTTTCATTTTGAAGCTTTTATAAACTCACACTTTTTATGTTTCAGTTACACGGATGAGGAACTACATTAGTGGTATTTTTTTCTTCTGCTTTCAGTGTTCTACCACAGAATTATACACATGGAACTTAAAAATAACATATCTTTATTTTTTTACACTCCGGTGTTTAGTATACCCGAATAAAAGGTCTTGATCGAGGTCATCTGAATACGTTGATACATTGTAGTTTTATCTGGGGATGTTTTTTTTTTTCAAATTCACACTAGTTTTAAACATTATTTTAAAATGACTCGTACTTTTCCTTTAGAAAATGGGAATAACAAAGAATTCTCTATCAAATCCTTACAAAGCCAGGAAACCCTGGAGTGACTCATTTTTGAGGCATTATACGGTTTTAATATGACAAACAAAATATAGGGTAAATTACACAAATTGGTTTCATGTACTTGTATAAGGAATTCTCGCTGTACCGGAAATACAAAGACTGTTCTAGCATTTTTCTCCTTTAATCATTTTCACCGAAGCGTACAGATTTTTGACTTAATATTTGTTACCGAAGCGTACAGAAATTCCGATCACCCAACCATACAGTAGTTTAGTTTCGGTTTGCACGGAAGAGTACACCATGCAAAATTTCAATACTTTATAACAGCTAAATCAGTAAATATAAGCAACGTATTTTGGTACGGTTGTAAGAATATGATATTTCCCCACCAATTGAAGCACATTCTTTCATCATTAGTTTTCTATTCGATGAAATAAAGCCAGTTTTCTTCCGGTCTCCTGCTTAGTTTTTCAACTTCATCAAAACATCATGTTCAGCGAGGGATTACGGACAAGAGGCACTCCCGTTTTCTCATCAGCTACTATCGCTTGATTTTTCAATCAAAGCTCTTTAGATTGGTACCTTAGTCGTTGTAGGGGATGCATTTTGAAAGAAGATTGGACCAAAATTAAACGACACTTACTTTGTCAATAACACGTGTCCGCCATCTTGAATTCACCGAAGAAATTTCCCGTACAGAGTTTCCATACAGTGAAATAAATGATACTGGAAAATTTTCTACCCTGGATTATTTGAAATAATAGAACTTAGTTCTATTCGTGTTAGGGTAATTTAACTCCTACCAGTCTGTTCTTCCTTCTACTTTGACCTGTCTGTTCAGTCTGTGGTATATCTATAGTGTTGTTATATTTCAGTTCCTATGTTATTTTTCAGTTCTTAATATTTTCCAGTTCTTGTTATTTTCCAGTTCTCAAACAGAGGAAAGTGTAATCAAACTTGATTCTCAGCTTCTGAAATCAAACACAATTTGAGTATGATAAAAAAAAAAAAGGTGTTGTGCTGTCTCTGAATTATTCATTAACCCTGTGCCTTACGATTGGCCCTTACTCCAAAAATTTTCAGAAAGCAAATCAAAATCAAAACTCGTGTTTAAGTAGTTGTGTATGAAAGGGAGGGAAACATTGTAAGAAAAGTAGTGCAATTGTCAATTATTTCCTTGTGTACACTCAAGAGGCCAGGGTTGCAATTTGATACTCATGAAGTGAAGTCAGAATATTTGTCTTGATAATATTTTGGACAAATTTGAAATGGAGTCATGTAGGGTCAGACTATTTTCTCTGGATACTAATAAAACATTGTCAGAATGTTTGTCTTGAGGTTATCTAAAATTGGGTAAAATCGGGTCAAACAGTATGGTCATGAGCACAAATCTTATAGAAACCCTTTGCACACTCTACAAGCAAGATTTTCAGTCAGATATTCATAAAACTGGGTCAGTATTTTTGTCGTGATAATATCTAGGGTAAGCTAGAGTTTTGATCAAATTGGGTTAAAAACTAGATCATTCAGACAAATTATTTAAAAACATTGTGGGCATTAAAGAGGCTAGACTTACAGGTTGATACTTGTAACACTTTGTCAGAATGTTATCTCAAAAAAGAGTAAAATTAGGTTATGTTGGGTCAAAAAGTAAGTCACAGGGATATTTCTTTAAAAAAAAAATTGTGCACACCAGAGGTAACACTTTCAGTCAGATAATCATGAAACTTGGTCAGAGAGCTTGACCTGTTAATGTCAGGGAGGGCTTTGAAACTGCAGCATCAAGTCAAAATGTAGACAGACGGGTCAAATCAGAACCTTGAAAGCACTCTAGAGGCTACAGTTTTGGTGAAATACCATGAAACTGGGTCAGAATGTTTGCATGACATTTTAAGCAAGTTTAAGCCTATACCAAATGACAAAACCTTACAATGGTAGAAATTGAAAGCATTTGCAGACAACAAAATAAAGGTGACTCAAAAATTGAAACTTGACTTTAGAAGAGTAGAAAACATTGTGGAAAAAGGAGAAAATGCTGGTTATCAGCATTATGTGGTTTTCCCTCAACCCATTACCACACGATCCCTACTTTTGACACCCCTGACAAAGAAGCCATTTGAAAACACTGTGGAAAAAGGAGAAAATGCTGGTGACCAGCATTTTCTCCTTTTCCCAAAGTGTTTTCTACCCCTCCCAGACCAAATTTCAATTTTTCAATCACCTTTATTTTGTTGTCAGCAAATGCTTTCAATTTGGACCAGTCTAAAATTTTCTCATGTGGTAAAGAGTTAATGTTTTCAGAATGCTTTTTCCTCTGGGTCATGAAAACCAGGGATTGTTTGATAGAGCGTTGAAATAAGGTCATGTTGGTAAAAAAGTAGGTCACAGAATAATATCTAAGAAAAACGTAGTTAGCTGTACAGATGCAATGTTTTCAATCTCAACCTCATGAAACATGGTTAGAATGTTAGTCTGTTATATATCTCTTGTTGTTATGTATCGGACAGGTGTGAAATTCAGTCATGTCATCAACTGTCTCATGGAGAGTTTATAAAGACAACCTTGGGTCCACTCTAGAGGCAACATTTTCTGTTGGATAATCATGAAACTTGGTCAGAAATTTTGTCTCAATAGTCTGACTATCTGGGATGGGCTTAAAACTGCAACATCAGGTCAAAATTTAGATCACCAAGTCAAATCATAGAAAAACCTAGTTTTCACTCAAGAGACTACATTTTAAGCCTCATATGCATGAAACTTGGTCAGAATGTTCCTTTTCATGATATTTGTATACAAGTTTGAAATAACAATATTGCTTTGGTCATAAGTCAACCTGCTGCAAGTCAAGGTGGTGTTTTAGAAGGATTTGTTCATAAGTCGACTTGCACTTTTAGTATTGATTCGAGTCAGCCTAGCCATAAAAAGAATTTGAGAAAAACATACGACTTTTCAGTTTTTCCTATCGATGATAGTTTAAAAAGTATTCTCTTTGAGGGCATCAGAAATCAGTCCAGATTTGTGATCTTGTGTGTATTTGGGTGCATCAGTTACCAATATTAACAAAGTTGAAGTAATATGGGACATCATGCCTAAGTCTGAAACACCTGGGCAGCCTTGACACATGTTTTGTCTGGGACATATGAAAATGCACCAGTGAAATGCATTACTGGCAATTAAATGTAAAAGAGAAAGTTAGTGTATAACTCTGCTTTATTGTTCCTTGGGGACAACACAGTTAAGGCTTTAACCATTTCCCTTACAACTTTTCAGGCCCTTGCAGAAATTGCCTTTAGGAAATGTTAAGGAAAAAAAAAGTAATTGCTTTTAAAACATCAATATAACGGGATATTGTTGACCCCTGTAAGCATCTTTAGAACTTCTTAGTAGTTTTTGCATTTAGTACAGATCAATATCAGTCCATACAAAATTTTTAGTCTGATCTTGCATCTACATTCTATGCTTTGATAAGCCATTTTGAATGAAACACCCATAATATTGTAATTACTTTGGGCCAATTGTATGGCTGAAAAAGACCAAGAAATTGAATGCATGACTTGTTAAAATGGCGGCAGATTTGACATCATTTGTCTACATGATTTGTCTGTGAGCTCTTTCAAAAGTCAAGGAAGGATTTCATGCTGAATTTTCACACTGGTTTTTGCTTATGTATGGCCGAAACAATATAATAGTTCAAATGGAGGGTTACTGGTTTAAATCTGAGGAAAATATTTCATGCATTCTAGATACCACATTTTCGGTCAGATACTCATGAAAGTTTGTCAGAATGTTTGTCTTGCTAATGTCCTAGGTAGGTTTGAAATGGGGGGTATAGTCAGGTCAAAGGGCGAGTCATTGGGTCAGATCTTGGTAGAACAATCTGGTTTAACCAATCAGAAGCTATGCTACTTTCATATTTAGAAAACTTTAGAGGACAGGACCAAGAATTTTTTTAAGACATTTTGGTGTGACTATGCCTATGGACCCAGATTGCACATAAATGCAGTCTGATCTTGGTCAACAGTGTTCCTAAAGGCATTGAGATGTGCCCAGGAGCCTAGTAATTGTTAACTCTTAGTATGTAGATCAAGATCATACAAACGCCAAAGAGTAGTTTGATTTTAGATTTTCACTGTTTTCTTGAATTAATTGGTAAAATAGTGTTGAAATTTCTGGGGTCATTTTTTTGGGGCTGAGAATATTAGTCGGTTTCATCTATTCCTTGATTGATTCTCTAGAATCCCATGATCACCATTCAAATCCTGCCATAATTCAGACTTTAGAGGTTAGTTGTACTGGTACAGAGAGGAGAAACAATTTGTAAAGAAAAATTCTTTGAAATCATTGTGTAAAAAGGACAAAAAATGCCCCTTTCCCATGATGGTTCCAGCCCCAATTTTTCAGAGATGAATCCTATCATTTGATCCATGCACATTCATTCCTTGCAATTGCCTGCAAATGTTTTTCGTTAGACTAATTTAAAGTTAACCCATTACCACACAATCCCTACTTTTGACGCCCCTGAAAAAGAAGCCTTTTGAAAACACTGTAGGAAAAGGAGAAAATGCTGGTAACCATCTTTATTTTGTCCTCTGGAAATGCTTTCAATTTGGATCAGTCTAAAATTTTCTTGTGTGGTAAAGAGTTAAAAATGGTATTGATCATATAATTTGTTCAAGAGCAATTTGTGTCATCTTTGATTTGAGTCTTCAACCCTATGAATAAAAGATTTTGTTAGATATTGTGTGTACTGCACAATAGAAGATAGCTAGCTATATGCCCCTTTTGGTGGGTGGTATCTTTGATTAAAAGAAAGGATTTGGTTACATGTTTTGATTGTACATAACTCATCTGAAGTCAATGTTAGATCTGTTCAGAATGTTAGAAAATGGAATTTAACCATTAAGCGCCACCTGAGGTGCTTTTGCAGACAGTAAAATGTAAAAATATGTAGATCAAGATCAGACTGCACAGAATATGCAGCCTAATCTTGGATCTACTCTGTCCAAAAAGTGGAAAATTTAGAACATACAATGGTACTTATGTGATGGACAAATTGTACTGTTGTGTAGTGACCAATACAAGGTTTCTGTTACATGGGGGAGAAAAAGATCAAATAACAACATGAAGTGCAATACCTCTATAATATGCCAAAACCAGTATAATTAATAGAAAATTGAACTTGCCCTCAATTTACTTTCGTAAAAGAAATTAGCTATAGTAAAAATAGTGAAATGAGAAATGTGAATATTTAGTGAAGGCACAATTAGCCTTGTCTTATAAGATACCTTACTCTATTCTTTCTCCCAATGCAAGAAGTTTGTTATCAGAAATCTTGTGATTTAATTTCATCACATGAGTTTGACAACTTCAAAGCCAAATTTTAAATATGGATAAAGAAAAGAGACCTTTACGATTTATAATACATGTATTAGTATTTTATATGATAAGTTAATCCTTCACTAAACACTCCCTGGTTTTTACGACCCTAAGATAGGACCCTTTTGAAAATATTGTGGGAAAAGGAGAAAATGCTGGAAACCATTTATCTTGTCGTCTGCAAGTGCTTTTAAGTTGGACCGGTCTAAAATTTTGTTCTTTGGTAAAGGATTAAAAATTTCCACCAATTCTTTAGATACATTGTATGTCCATTGTCTAAAAGGAGACAGAAGCTTACATTTTATGAAGCTTACATTCTAATTACTTAATTTCTGGTGTCATCAATCATGTGCATGCTTGTTTCACATTTTTTCATTTTTTTTGTCAGTTTTTCCTTGTTTGTGTTAAAATTTTCAGCAAGAAGTTCGGGTGACGGTGGGACTGTCCTGAAAGGTAAGTGAAACAGGCCAAAGAGTGGGACTGTACTGAAAGGTAAGTGAAACAGACCATTTTGTAGCTTTGTACCATTTGAACTGTTGTCTGCAAATGCTCTGAATTCAGAGATGTCTGAAATTTTGTCAACTGGTTAAGAATTCAACTATTCACTAATAGTCTCGGATATCTATAAGTTGACCCTGGTCTTGCTAAACAACTTTCAAGCCCATAGTAAGACTAATACGCTGCTATTTTAAAGGTGTCTTTTGGAAAAAGGTTTCTCCTTTCAGATGTGTAGATCCAAGATCAGACTGCATATTTTGTGCAGTCCAATCCTGATCTACACTGTCCACTGTACGTCCATGAATTGTGCTTAGCAGCCTTAGGGTTAGGAGACAGTAAGGGTTAACTCTTTACCAAAAGACAAAATTTTAGGCTACTCCATTTTGAGAGCACTGGCAGACGACAAAAAAAATGTGAATGAAAAGTTGAAATTTGATTTGGAAAGGGTAGAAAACACAGTGGGAAAAGGAGAAAATGCTGGTAACCAGGATTTTCTCCTTTTCCCACGATGTTTGGAAGGCTTTCTTTCTCACGGTCGTTAAAAGTCCAGATTGTGTGGTAAAGAGTTAAGAGAAAACAAAAATAGGGAGTGGTGAGGTATGATGGCATGGTATTAATCCATTAGCACAGAGTCCCTAAAATTTGACGACCCTGAGAAAGAAGCCTGTAGAAAACATCATGGGAAAAGCAAAAAATGCTGGTAACCAGCATTTTCTCCTTTCCCACAATGTATTCTACTCTTCACAAAATAATTTAAAAATTTCGAGTCACTTTTATTTTGTTGTCAGCAAATGGTTTCAATTTGGACAAGTTTAAAACATTGTAGTTTGGTAACGAGTTAGACGGCTATAAATTTGTTTTGTGATAGAGGAGAGAAATGAATTTCAGCTGAAGTTTTTTTTAACTCTTTCCAAAATAACAAATTTCAGAGTATTTGCAGACATTTACATGAATAAGGTTTGAACTGAAAAATAAAATTTGTCTTGGGACCAGTAAAAAGCTTGGGGGGAAAAGGAGTAAATCTTGTTTACCAGCATTATCTCCATTTTTCCACAATGTTTTTAAAAGCCGTCTGTAAGGTAGTTTAACCTTGGGATTTTTTGTTCAGAGTTCAGAATATGGTTTCTTAACTCTTTATCAAACAACAAGTTTTAGACAGGTCCAAATTGAATGCCTTTGGATGCCACTCAAAAACTGAAGTTTGTAGTGGGAAGGGTAGAAAATATTGTGGGAAAATGAAAAAAAAACTGCTGGTTACCAGCATTTTGCCTTTTTTCACGTTGTTTTCAGAAGGCTTCTTTCTCAGAGCCGTAAAAACCCGGTATTGTTTGGTAAAGACTTATCCATCTGAGCAAAAAATGCGTAAGGTAAGCATTTGTGATTGTACTGTATCCAGCTTTGATTGTATTTGGAATGTCAACAGTAACCTACTATATACTCTATAGGTCCCACTTAATAAATATTTCATTATCTGTTTATATTTTTGTTAGTTTTTGGGATAACAGGTCGAAAATCAAGGACTGTTACGAGATGATTTATAAGCCCCTCTTGATTATATCTATGTTATACAGTATTACCTGTATTCAGAGACCACCCAAGGGGAGTATAAAAGTGGACTCTTACAGCAGGTAGTCTTTAAATGCAAGTCATATCAGGTAGAGTTAAGGGATGTAGTATCAGAATAGTGAAGTGAATTGTTTAATACAGGTGGTCTCTAACACAGGTTTACCTGTAATGCCATGGTTCCTGATTTGAAATCTGTATTCCAAAAAACACACGAACAAAAAAAATAAATTTTTAGTGAAAGGTTTATCAAGGAAGATGAGCTCTTTACCAAATGACAAAATTTTAGACCTGTCCAAATTCGAAGCATTTGCAGACCACAAAATTAACCTGACTCGAAAATTGAAATTTGTCCTGGGAGAGCATAAATCATTGTGGGAAAAGGAGAAAATGCTAGTTACCAGCATTTTCTCCCTTTTCCCACGATGTGATTAAAAAGGCCTTTTTTTTTCAGATCGTGAAAACCAGGGATTGTTTTGTAAAGGATTCATAGGACTGTATTGTATAAAACTTGTGAGCCATGCTCTGTGAGTAATAATCTGTGAAAAGGGGTCAGATGCATCTCCTTTATGCATTATAGCATGGATGTTTTCACTTAATTATGGATCCCCAAAGTTCATAATGTTTATCCAAACGACAAAATTTTAGGATTGTACGATACGAAACCATTTGCAGACGACAAAATAAAAATGACTTAAAATTTGAAATTTGTTTTGTGAAGGGTAGAAAACATTGTTTGAAAAGGAGAAAATGCTGGTTACCAGCATTTTCTATTTTTCCCACAATGTTGTCTAAAGGCTTCTTTCTCAGGGTCATTAAAAGTAGGGATTGTGTGGTAATGGGTTAACAACTATGTCATGAAGTGTTATGGTCCTTTGGCATGCAGAAGATTTAACCCTTTCCTCCATAGATACTCATTTTGATGTATTAACAACAGACAGCTTTTGAAAACATTGTTAGAAAAGGAGAAATTGCTCGTAATGAGCAATTTCTCCTTTTTCCACAATGTTTTCGACTCAATCAGATATTTTGTATTTTCATTTGTCCATATTTTTTACATGATATCTTAATTTGATGCTGAAATGGAAGAGCCTCAATTTCAGTCTGAACAGATTAGACTTGTTTGTCGAGAAAGTTATCAGAACAAATCCCAGAAAATCCTAGCATTAAGTACAGATCTAGAGGCAAAATTGGTTTGTGTTTGCCTTAATGCTGTCTTGGATAAGTGCAAAATTATGTTAAATCAGAGCATAATGCAGGTCAGTGTGGCTAATCTAAGAGAAACTTGTGTGCTTATTACAGACTGTATTTTCAGTCTAATACTCATTTAACCCTTTACCAAATGACCAAATTTTAGACTGGTCCAAATTGAAAGCACTCGCAGACAACAAAATAAACATAACTCAAAAATTGAAATTTGTTTCAAGCAGGATAGAAAACATTGTTGGAAAAAAGAGACAAAATGCTGGTTACGAGCATTTTCTCCTGTTCCACAATATTTTCTACCATATAAAAGAAATATTATGCCATTCGAGCCGCCTTTTTCTCAGGGTCGTCAACAGTAGGGATTGTGTGGTAATGGGTTAAAGAAATCACAGACACCGTTACAAAAGCATAATGAATTCGTTTTGAAACCGATTTTCTCCATAATTGTAGTGTATGTACATTGTATGTGTTCGTGAGAGAGGGAGAGGCGCATTTCTATTAAAGGAATCACAGACTGGGTGTTAGGAAAGCATAATGATGAACTTCCCTTTTGTAATTGATCAGATCTGCAAGGGAAACGTGCATGAAAAAGAAAAAAAAGTTACGATCCATATTTGCTCAACTGAGAGATAAAATGATAAATTGTATTTGAGTTTAATGTATTTTAACAGCTTGGGTCAAATCACAACAGTCATTGCATCCAGATACGCGTTTCCAGGCTTTCACACCAATCGTGGCACACCTTTAAGTTACTGACTTCTCTTGATTCATGCATCATAGGTTAGAGGCCAAAAAAAAAATCGCCAGAAAGAGAGTTTATCTCAAGGGAGTTTCGAACTAAATCACCAGCTTACCAGGCGGATACGCCAAGTACTGAGCCTCCCTACATTGTGGAGGTAGACTTGTGAAAACTTTGTTGGAAAAGGAGTTAATGTTGGCTTCATTCTTTTTTTCCTGAACTTTTCAAGACTTTCCTAATGTTAATGTTTTTAATCATTGCTTTGATGATGTTGATGATTATAGTAATGGTGATGTTAGTTTCGATGGTTGAGTTGGTAGTGATGGTTTATAAAGCCGATACCGGATTATTAATGGAGATAGGTGTGTTTGTTTTCATGGTGTGTTAACGCCGACTTGAACATTACTTGAATGTTATTAATGGTGCCGGAAGATTTTTAGAGATTTAGACACTGAGAGATAGTAACACAGAGGCAGTGAGTGTGGGAGGGAGTGAGTTTGAGAAAGGTTTTGAATTTAATATTTTTACTTTATAGTGGAAAGGTTGTACTGTGGATGAAGAAATTGTTAAATTTGTAAGGCTAATGACAGAAAAGCGAAATATCTATACAGTGCTAGGTTTTAATCATTTTCGCCAGCCAAGTTTACGATCACAACGTTGATCTTACCTTGGCGGATTGAGCTTGACTTTTACAACCCCCTTGATACGCCTTTCCATTGGATGCAGCCAGCTCTAGCTGCGACGAATGAAATCGCTCGTAGCATTTCATCTTTGATAAAAATAGAACAGTCTCTACAGTCTCTAAAAGGTAAAACATGGAAACACGTGGATGTCTGCTTATCGCTTCATGTGTATTCGTAAGCGGTATTTCATTTGCTTTTAAAAACATGATGTAAAGGGGGATAATAACCAGCATCCAACAGAGGGCGCATCCCAGGAATCTCGAAATCTGGCTCAATCAGGCAAGGTAAGATCAACGTAGTGATCGTGAACTTGGCTGGCGAAGATGGATTTTAATAGGCATGTTTTGAAAATGTTAGGGTAAATATTATAGAGGCCACTCGCTTCTTTTCCATACAACAAGCGCCAATGCACTGTATATAGCTTTAATAGTGTTACCTGCATTGTAGGAAGGATCCATTAAATGAGGTATCCATGTTGTTATAAAAGATGGTGATTTAAAGGGCTGGCTGTAAGGGGAGGTGGAGGCCAGGGAAAATTCATGAGCCTTTGGTAAAAATTGAATTTGCTTCATTGCTTTTAGTCTATTGCGTTTTAAGCTATATTGGATTTCAATCATATCAGATACATCCGGGCATCATTTGCATCTATCCAAGCTGTGTTGCTATTTTATTTACCAGTACCTTGTACATGATTCCAAACCAATGGATGGTTTTCTACGTATTGTTTTCGGGGGAAAAAAGACTGTTAGCGACGAGAAAGTAATAAATCTTGCCGCAATGACTCATCAAACCGGAAAAAAATGCAACAACTTGGGAATCGAACCTGTGAACCCCTATTTTCAGCTCTTGTTGGTCAGCAGCTGAGCAACCAAGCTTAGAATTATGCTAATGGAGTTTCTTGCAATTGATTAGATGTTAAAGAGACCCATGTCAAGGAAAAGGAAAGTTATGAGCCTGATCTGATGATATCAACATAATTTGAGTTCTATTGCATGCACCTTGTGCCTTATTGGAGTTTCTATGAGCGGTATTTGGCTTTAAGCATTCCCCGCTTTCAAACCTGGATTTTTTTATAGGTTGATAAATGAGGAGAGAAGAATAAAACCCGTCGCTATGAACTTAATCCTAAAAAAAGGAAATTAGATTTGCTGGGATTCGAACTATTGAACCTTGAGTTTTAAGCAATTGGCTGACTGATGCGGAGAGAGAGCGATAGAGAGTAATAATTATCCCCCGCCGTAGGCGGAGGGATATAGTTTTAGCGTTGTCCGTCCCTGCAAATATGTACAATACCATTTGATGGAATTTCGTGAAACTTTGTACACATGTAGAATGACCCATTCTCCCAAAAGTCTTTTTTTGTTTTTTTGATTCGATGCAAAATGGCCGCCTGAGAGTGATTTTAAGTTTCACTTAAGTTGCACTTCTGTCAATCTCCATTAGTAAATGCAGGAAAAAAAAGTTTCACCTACAGTGACCGTGCAACACCACATTTATTTGCCCTTGTTTTTGTCATGGAAAAAGGGGGTTTCGTGTTATATTTCATTCCATTTCTTGTGAATGCAACTCCTTCCACATTTCTCGACGGAATTGAATAGAATTTTGACAGAATATTTCTTGTCATGTGACCTATTGCATATTGTCAACATTTTGCGATTTGAAGCTGCGTCATGAAAAAAGGGGGCATCATATTTTATTTCATTTTATTTCTTTAGAATGCAACTCGTCCCATATTTCTTGAATTGAAAAAAAAAAAATCACAGAATGTTTCTCATCATCTGACCTATTGCATATTCTCAAGGTTTTGCGATTTGTAGCTGCGTCATGAAAAAAGGGGACATCATGTTTTATTTCATACTATTTCTTGTGATGGCAACTCCTCCCTGTTCTTGGCAGATTTGAATGGAGTTTTCACATTATCATGTGACCTAACACAACGCCTCCCACATTTCATGGCAGATTTGGATGGAATTTTCACATGATCATGTGACGTACGGCATATTGTCAAGGTTTTGGATTTATACCTGCATCATGGAATAGGGGGGCTTCATGTTATAATTTCATTTTTTTTTTTTCACCAGAATCTCTTCATTTACTGGACATATCTCAACAGATTTGGATGAGATTTTCACAGATCATGCAACCTAGCACATGTTGTCAGGGTTTTGCAATTTATCACTTTATCATGAAATAAAGAGGACTTCATGTTAAATTTAATTTTTTATCAGTGTATCTCCAACTTATGAAATGCCGAGTTCTGCAAAAAGGGTTCTTAATGTATAATCCTGTTATGGACCTCTTTTATATTTTTTTTTATGTAATGAAATCCTGTGCCATGGAAAAAGGGAGCTTAATGTATAATTTCATCATGGACCAATAACAGAAAGGCCACATGTACATGGAAAACACAATACCTCTTATACGTTTGAATCAAAAAAGGTCTTTTTCGGCGGAGGATATCATTTCAACGAAATAGCTTGTTTTATTTTGAACTTTTCATTTTATTTCGTGAGGATTATTCTATGCGAGAAGAAATTGTAACATGTTGTAAAGAAAATGACTGATTTGATTGATTGGGTGCATGTGTTTAACATCGTTTTCAACAATATTTCAATTATATCGCGGCGGCCAGTAACCTACCCATACTTTACTAAAGTTTCAGTAACCAGTCCTTTGTTCGATATTTTCCAGATGCTAATGATTCCTTTTCAACATAACTATTACCTAAAGTGGTTCGAGAGGCTAGCGAAGAATTTATCCTGTCGCAAAAACTAACATTAAACCTCGGAAAGAAATGGCTGAATAGAGATTCAAACCAGCTAACCCATTTCTCAAGTTCTGTATGCTATCGACCAAATTGATATTCAAATATCTCTGTAGCTAAAGAAAAAGTTTCGATTTTGGAAATGGTGTGAAAGATTTTGAAATTAACCAGAGAAAGGTAACTGATTTGAATGGGAAAAAAATGTTTTCATGAACTCTTTCAGAGTTTGCTGTAATTTAACACTATGTTATGGAGATTTTCAATGCTTTTTATACGCCCGTCGAAGACGGAACGTATTATGGGATCACCCGTGGCCGGAGCGCGGGCGGCGTCCAGTTCTTTTTCCGGAGCATATCTCCAAAACTATTCTAGCTAGGGTTATGTAATTTCATGGGTGGATAGATTTCATCAAGGGGGAGTGCAGTGCGCAGGAATCATAAATCTTGCTTGCTTAATTTTTAGCTCACCTGAGCACAACGTGCTCAAGGGGAGCTTTTAGGATCACCCGGTGTCCGTCGTCCGTCGTCCGTCGTGCGTCGTGCGTCGTCCGTCGTCCGTCGTCCGTCGTGCGTCGTCAACAATTCTTTAAACATCAACTCCTCCTAAACCGCTGGGTGGATTTGGACCAAACTTGGCAGGAATGTTCCTTGGGAGATCCTCTTTAAAAACTGTTCACAGAATTTGATTCCATCAAAAACTCTGGTTGCCATGGCAACCAAATGGAATTTTTTAGCAAATTCTTTAAAAATCTTCTCCTCTGAAACCGCTGGTCGGATTTTGAAATAATTTCACAGATATGTTCCTTGGGTGACCCTTTTCAAAAATTGTTCGTGAAATTTTGATCCGTCAAAAAATGTGGCTCTGGTGAATGGGGGCTACTTGCACTATACAGAAATGAAGGAATTCTTTAAAAATCTTCTCCTCTGAAACCGCTGGTCAGATTTTGAAATAATTTCACAGATATGTTCCTTGGGTGACCCTTTTCAAAAATTGTTCGTGAAATTTTGATCCGTCAAAAAATGTGGCTCTGGTGAATGGGGGCTACTTGCACTATACAGAAATGAAGGAATTCTTTAAAAATCTTCTCCTCTGAAACCGCTGGTCGGATTTTGAAATAATTTCACAGATATGTTCATTGGGTGACCCTTTTCAAAAATTGTTCGTGAAATTTTGATCCGTCAAAAAATGTGGCTCTGGTGAATGGGGGCTACTTGCACTATACAGAAATGAAGGAATTCTTAAAAAAATCTTCTTCTCTGAAACCACTGGTCAGATTTTGAAATAATTTCACAGAGTTGTTCCTTGGGTGACCCTTTTCAAAAAGTGTTCGCGAAATTTTGATTGGTCAAGAAACATGGCTCTGGTGAATGGGGGCTTCTTGCACTATACAGAAATGAAGAAATTCTTAAAAATTCTTCTTCTCTGAAACAGCTGGTTAGATTTTGAAATAATTTCACAGAGTTGTTCCTTTGGTGACCCTTTTCAAAAATTGTTCGCGAAATTTTGATTGATCAAGAAACATGGCTCTGGTGAATGGGGGCTTCTTGCACTATACAGAAATGAAGAAATTCTTGAAAATTCTTCTTCTCTGAAATGGCTGGACAGATTTTGAAATAATTTCACAGAGATGTTCCTTGGGTGATCCTTTTCTAAAATTGTTTGCGAAATTTTGATTGGCCGAGAAACATGGCTCTGGTGAATGGGGGCTACTTGCACTATATGGAAATGAAGAAATTCTTGAAAATTCTTCTTCTCTGAAACCCGTTGTCAGATTTTAAAATAATCTGACAGAGATGTTCCTTGGGTGACTCTTTCAAAAGCTGTACATATAATTTTGATCCGTCAAGAAACATGGCTCTTGTGAATGGGGGCTACTTGCACTATACGGACATGATGAAATTGTTGAAAATTCTCTTTCTCTGAAAACCCTGGTCAGATTTTAAAAGAAATTTTCCAAAATGTTCCTTGGGTGACCCTTTTCAAAACTTGTTCATAAATTTTGATCCATCAAGAAACATGGCTCTCGTGGATGGGGGCTACTTGCTCTTATACAGAAATGAAGAATTCTTAAAAATTCTTCTTTTTGAAACTGATGGTCAGATTTCGAAATGACTTTTACAGGTGACCTTTTGAAAATTGCTTGGCAAAATTATAAATTTGGTTCCAATGTTTCAATTTCCGTCCCCCCCCTCCCAAAAAAAAATAGACTATGGTCATCTCAAAAATTCAGGTGAGCGATCCAGGGCCATCTTGGCCCTCTTGTTTAGTTATTGCCCTTTGTTGTTTTTCGTACTTGAATTTTGTCCGGAGCATATCTCCAAAACTATACTAGCTAGAAATTTCATGGGTGGATAGATATCACTGGGGGGGGGTGGGGGGGGTGCAGTGCACATGAATCATAACTCTTGCTTGCTTGATTTTTTAATTATTGACTTTGTGTTTTTCATACTTGAATTTTGTCCGGTGAATATCTCCAAAACTGTACTAGCTAGGGTTATGACATTTCATGGGTGGACAGATCTCATCAAGGGGGAGTGCAGTGCACAGAAATCATAACTGTTGCTCACTTAATTTTTGAGTTGGTGCCCTTTGTCGTTCTTCATACTTGAATTTTGTCCGGTGCATGCCCCAGCTTTACAACTTGGGGTAAGACGGGCGTATCTTGCGACAATTTGCCGCTCTTGTTAATCATTGCTTTGATGATAATGTTGATGATTATAATAATGGTGATGGTATTTTCGATGGTTGTGGGAGGGAGTGAGTTTCAAAAAGGCCTGGATTTAGACATCTTTACTTAATAGTCGAAAAGTTCTATTGTGGATGAAGAAATTGTTAAATTCGTTATGTTAATGACAGAAAAGCGAAATATCTCTACTGTGCTAGATTTCAATAGTCATATGTTGGGTTTAATATTTGTTACCTGCATTGAATGAAGGATCTATTAAATGAAATATCCATGATGTTATAAAAGATGGTGATTTAAAGGGCTGGCTGTAAGGGGATGTGGAGGCGAGGGGGATAACTTTTTATCAGTACCTCGCACAAATTGTTACCATTGACACTGGCTGCCTTTCTCACATAGCCTCGTCGCAAGAATTATGAGTGCTGAGATAAGATTAAATCTTGTCGCAATAACCATCATCAATTCTATAGAGCATATTCTCAGTCTAAGCATGTATCCTTAGTCCGCACATTTTGCTTTCATTTGAGGAAGGGAGTTTGAGATAGGTTTTGATTTTGACATTTTTACTTTATAATGGAAGGATTGGCATTGTGGATGAAGAAATTGGTAAATGTGTAAGGCTAATGACAGAAAAGGTAGTGCTACATTGTGATAGGCATGTGTTGAGTTTAATAAGTATTACCTGCATTGAATGAAATATCCATTAAATGAGATATCAATGTTGTTGTAAAAGATGGTGATTTAAAGGGCTGGCTGTAAGGGGAGGTGGAGGCCACGGGGATAATTTTTTACCAGTACTTCGCACAATATTGTTCCCATTGACACTGGCAGCCTTTCTCACATAGCCTCGTCGAAAGAATTATGAGTGCTGAGATAAGATTAAATCCTGTCGCAATAATCGGCATCAATTCTATAGAGCATGTTCTCTGTCTAAGCAAATGTAGCCTTAGTACGCAGATTTTACTTTCACTTTAGGAAGGGGGTTTCAGAAAGGTTTTGATTTTGACATTTTTACTTTATAATGGAAGGATTGGCATTGTGGATGAAGAAATTGGTAAATGTGTAAGGCTAATGACAGAAAAGCTAGTGCTAGACTGTAATAGGCATATGTTTTGGTTTTATAAGTGTTGCCTGCTTGACTGAAGGATCCGTTAAACGAGATATCCATGTTGTTATAAAAGATGGTGATTTAAAGGGCTGGCTATAAGGGGAGGAGGAGGCTAATGGGATAACTTTTTACCAGTACTTCGCACAATATTGTTCCCATTGACACTGGCACCCTTTCTCACATAGCCTCGTCGAAAGAATTATGAGTGCTGAGATAAGATTAAATACTGTTGCAATAGTCGTCATCAATTCCATAGATCATATTCTCAGTCTAAGCAAATGTTATCTTAGTCTGCAGATTTTACTTTTCCTTGAGGAAGGGAGTTTGAGAAAGCTTCTGATTTTGACGTTTTTACTTTATGGTGGAAAGATTTTATTACGGATGAAGAAATTGATAAATGTGTAAGGATAATGACAGAAAAGGTCGTGCTAGATTGTAATAGACATGTGTTGGGTTTGATAAGTGTTACCTGCATTGAATGAAGGACCCATTAATTGAGATATTATGTTCTTATAAAAGATGGTAATTAAAAGACCTGGCTGGAAGGGGAGGTGGAGGGCAGGGGGTAACTTTTTACCAGTACTCCGTACAATATTGTTCCCATTGACACTGGCAGCCTTTCTCACATAGCCTCATTGAAAGAATTATGAGTGCTGAGATAAGATTAAATCCTGTCGCAATAATTGTCATCAATTCTTCAGATCATATTCTCAGTCTTAGTCCGCAGATTTTGCTTTCAACTCACGAAGGGAATTTGAGAAAGGTTTTAAATTCGACATTTTATTTTATAGTTGAAAGATTGTGTTGTGGATGAAGAAATTGATAAATGTCTGAGGCTAATCAGAGAAAAGCTAGTGCTAGAATGTTAAGGCATGTGCTGGGTTTAATATGTGTTACTGCATTGACTGATGAATCCATTAAATGAGCTATCCATGTTGTTATAATAGATGGTGATTTAAAGGACCAGCTGTAAGGGGAGGTGGAGGCCAGGAAGATAACTTTACCAGTACTTCGCACAATATTGTTCCCATTGACACTGGCAGCCTTTCTCACATAGCCTCGTCGAAAGAATTATGAGTGCTGAGATCAGATTAAATCTTGTTGCAATAGTCGTCATCAATTCCATAGATCATATTCTCAGTCTAAGCAAATGTATTCTTGGTCTACAGATTTTACTTTCTTGAGGGAGTTCGACAAAGGTTGTGATTTTGACATTTTTACTTTTTAGTGGAAAGGTTATATTGTGGATGAAGAAATTGATAAATCTGTAAGGGTAATGACAGAAAAGCAAGTGGTACATTGTAATAGGCATGTGCTGGGTTTAATATGTGTTACTGCATTGACTGATAGATCCATTAAATGAGCTATCCATGTTGTTATAAAAGATGGTGATTTAAAGGGCTGGCTGTAAGGGGAGGTGGAGGCCAGAAAGGTAACTTTTTACCATGCACAATATTGTTCCCATTGACACTGTTAGCCTTTCTCACATAGCCTCGTCGAAGGAATTATGAGTGCTGAGATAAGATTAAATCCTGTCGCAATAATCGTCACCAATTTAATAGAGAATATTCTCAGTCTAAGGAAATGTATTCTTAATCCGCTGATTTTAATTTCACCATAGGGAGTGAGTTTGAAGAAGCTTGTGATTTTGACATTTTTACTTTATAGTGGAAAGATTGTATTGTGGATAAAGAAACTGATAAATGTGTGAAGCTAATGACAGAAAAGCTCATGTTAGATTGTAAAAGGGATGTGTTTTGGTATAATAAGTGTTACCTGCATTGACTGAAGGTTCCGTTCAATGAGATCTCGATCTTGTTATAAAAGATGGTGATTTAAGGGGCTGGCTGTAGAGGCCAGGGGTATAACCTTTTACCAGTACTTCGCACAATATTGTTCCCATTGACACTGGCAGCCTTTCTCACATAGCCTCGTCGAAAGAATTATGAGTGATGAGATAAGATTAAATCCTGTTGCAATAATCGTCTTTAATTCTATAGATCATATTCTCAGTCTAAGCAAATGTATGCTTAGTCCGCAGATTTTACTTCCACCTAAGGAAGGGTGTTTGAGAAGGGATTTGATTTTGACACTTTTACTTTAGAGTGGAAAGACTGTATTGTGGATGAAGAAGTTGATAAATGTGTATTGTATTCTGGATGAAGAAGTTCATAAATGTTTAAGGCTAATGACGGAAAAGCAAGTGCTAGATTGTAGAAGGCATGTGTTGGGTTTAATAAGTGTTACTTGCATTGACTGAAGGATCCATTAAATGAGATATCCATGTTGATTCAAAAGAAGATGATTTAAAGGGTTGGCTTTAAGGGGAGGTAGAGGCCAGGAAGTAACTTTTTACCAGTACTTCGCACAATATATTTGCCATTGACACTGGCAGCCTTTCTCACATAGCCTCGTCTAAAGAATCATGAGTGCGGAGATCAGATTAAATCCTGTTGCAATAGTCGTCATCAATTCCATAGATCATATTCTCAGGCTAAGCAAATGTATTCTAAGCCTGCAGAAATTACTTTTCCTTGAAGAGAGTTCGAGAAAGGTTTTGATTTTGACATTTTTTCTTTATAGTGTAAAGATTATATTGTGACTGAAAAAGTTAAATGTGTAAGGGCAATGGCAGAAAAGCTAGTCCTAGATTGTAATAGGCATGTGTTTGGTTTGATAAGTGTTATCTGCATTGAATGAAGGATGCATTAAATGAGATATCCATGTTGTTATAAAAGATTGTGATTTCATGGGCTGGCTGTACGGGGAGGTGGAGTCCAGGGAGTAACTTTTTACCAGTACTTCGCGCAATATTGTTCCCATTGAGACTGGCAGACTTTATCACAGCCTCGTCTAAAGAATAGAGTGTTGAGATAAGATTAAATCCTGTCTCAATAATTGTCATCAATTCTATAGAGCATATTCTCAGTCTAAGCAAAATCCTTAGCAGATTTTACTTTCAACTGAAGAAGGGAATTTGAGAAAGGTTTTGATATCGACATTTTATGTTATAGTAGAAAGATTGTGTTGTGGATGAAAAAATTGATAAATGTGTGAGGCTAATGACAGAAAAGCTAGTGCTAGATTGTAATAGGTATGTGCTGGGTTCAATATGTGTTACTGCATTGACTGATGGATCCATTAAATGAGCTATCCATGTTGTTATAAAAGATGGTGATTTAAAGGGCTGGCTGTAAGGGGAGGTGGAGGCCAGAAAGATAACTTTTTACCAGTACTTCGCACAATGTTGTTCTTATTGACACTGGTAGCCTATTTTACTTTACCTTGAGGAAGGGAGTTTGAGAAAGGTTTTGATTTTGACATTTTTACTTTATAGTGGAAAGATTATATTGTGGATGAAGCAATTGATAAATGTGTAAGGGTAATGACAGAAAAGCTTGTGCTTGATTGTAATGGGTATGTTTTGGGTTTGATAAGTGTTACCTCCATAGAATGAAGGATCCATTAAATGAGATATCATGTTGTTATAAAAGACGGTGATTAAAGGGCTAACTGTAAGGGGAGGTGGAGGCCAGGAAGATAACTTTACCAGTACTTCGCACAATATTGTTCCCATAGACACTGGCAGCCTTTCTCAGAAAGGCTCGTCGAAAGAATTATGAGTGATGAGATAAGATTAAA
This sequence comes from Tridacna crocea, assembly GCA_943736015.1. Classification (NCBI taxonomy): domain Eukaryota; kingdom Metazoa; phylum Mollusca; class Bivalvia; order Cardiida; family Cardiidae; genus Tridacna; species Tridacna crocea. The sequence continues at coordinate 42,832,300 of OX031068.1, read as the reverse complement.
TTATGTTGCAATAATCGTCTTTAATTCTAAAGAGCATATTCTCAGTGTAAGCAAGTGTGTGCTTAGTCCGCAGATTTTACTTCCACCTAAGGAAAGGTGTTTGAGAAGGGATTTGATTTTGACATTTTTACTTCATAGCTGAAAGATTTTATTGTGGATGAAGAAAGAAAAATGTGTAAGGGTAATGACAGAAAAGCTATAGGCATGTGTTGGGTTTAATAAGTGTTACCTGCATTGAATGAAGGATCAATTAAATGAGATATCCATGTTGCTTTAAAAGATGGTGATTTAAAGGGTTGGCTGTAAGGGGAGGTAGAGGCAAGGGGAATAACTTTTTACCAGTACTTTGCACAATATATTTGCTATTGACACTGGCAGCATTTCTCACAAAGCCTTGTCTAAAGAATTATGAGTGCTGAGATAAGATTAAATACTGTCGCAATAATCGTTTTTGGAAGGCGAGATTTTCATTCTCGCCTTCATATGTCAACGCTCGGCAGCTTGCTGAAAATGCCTCTGAACAGCATTATCAAAACGCCTTTCAAATAGTTCGATACTTCTCGAGTACATTAGAACAAAATAGTGTCGAGACCATTGTAAATTTAATCAGAACAGCAAGAAGAAACTTCAAGTTTCTAGAAGGAATGAAATCGAATTCGTAAAAAGCATCGTTTTTGACAAATGCAAAATACTTTGGATCAGTTCATTGATATAATCACGTTGCTACAGCAACGAATAAACCATGGCTATTATAAGCCAATCGAAAGCTACTAACATGAGGTCATTCGGACCTACTTCCACTTCACAACGCATAAACAACTAACCAGTGGGATCGTACATGTAAATTTACTATCCCAGAACTAACCAATCGGATACCTTCTTTGAATGACGTACCGCTGATAGACCCCTTTCCTCTGTTGGCAACCTTATTCTGTCTTTGTGAGGAGTGAAATTTCAATGAAATAAATTCCTTTGAATCATCAAGTGTTTAAACAAAATTTTCTCTTTCAAAGAAATATTTTTCTTTTATCAAAGTTGTGCTTGACTTTATGATAAATGACTAGGTCATTGTTACGCATCGGCGTGGCCGAGTTTTGATTCCGGAGACCCGTGAAAAGAAAAAGGTAAATCAGTTGAAATCACAATAGATGTGTCATTTCGAAGTAGTTCTGGTCAGTATGATGTACCGATGTATATAGCCTTGGTTAAGGCTGATCACTTCTTTCCTTATTTACGAGTATGATCGGATTTTACTAAGTCAAAAATGACAATAACATGATCTGTAACCGTTTTAACATGCAAAGAATTTTAACTTCTTCTTTTGGTCGTTACGTTGCTTAACGTTCATTCATAAATATTTAACCCTTTTCCGGCCACTTGAAACGACTCTGAAAATCAAGCTTTTAAAAACATCGAGAGGAGAGGGGAAATTAAAATCGAAAACCGGCATTTTTTTCATTTTATCACAATGTTTCTACCCTATCAAGAACAAATTTGGTCGCTAATTTGGGCCACCCTGAATTTGTCATCTGTATGAATCAGTGCTTTCCATGTCAACTTAGTCTGAAATTTCTTTGTCAGGTAAAGAACAAACGCTTAACGCAATGAATTGTTATCATTATCACTTACCTCCGTTATTATTAGAACTGAAATCTGTACCTTATATATTCCCATTTATTTTCCTCGAATGAATTTCCTTCAACTATACACTTTTTTCCAAAACTGAATAACACAATGATAAAATTAACTTGACAGGGAGAATCCCCACTGTCCTAGAGTGCATCGGACGTGTTCGTGATTTTCTAAGAACACGGGCCAAGGGCCTGTGTCTGTGTAACTGTACACGATATATTTTTGTTGAACAAAGGAATAGGGTGTATCTCAATATTGACGAATTGGCAATCATTTTGCTTTCATGTTTGCCGACAAGCTGAACGTACATTCTGGTTACGCGGGATTAATGAAAGACTAGCGTTAATGTCAATGAACCCTTAGATCGTTTATTACGCCTGTCTCTCTTGAAGACAAGGCAGACGATTCTATAGTCTGCACAGAATATGCAATCTTATGTCGGATTAGCTATATTGTAATAACCCGACCAAAACAGCCCAGGGTGAGGTTGCAATAATTAAGCATTTTTCCCGAGATGTAAAATGCCATTTCCATCAATCCAGCACTCTAGTATAAGGGTTAACAGAGTCATAGATTACAAGAATCGTGTAAACGAAGAACACCTTCCGACGTTGCTTATAGGACCTAAAAAGTCAACCGTCAAATGATGTTGGTTGGTTATCCTTGATAGGATGGTAAACATTGCGCAAAACGGAGAAAATGTTCGTTGCCAGTATTTTCTCATGTTCCTGCATGCTTTCAAAATACCCTTCCCTTTCTGAAAAGCCCCCATTCTTTAAGGTCATTAAAACCAAGCACATGTATTAGAATCTAAATGTTAAATCTCCGTTTTGAACATTGAAAGTCGTTTGTTTTGAAAGTCTTTTTCAGTCTTGATAAAGTATATTTCAAATAAAATGGTAAACAAATTAAAAAAAAAGCCTTTTAACTGAACGACACTGAAATTTTGACAACCTCAAGGGAAAAAAAAAGTTTCAAAATACTTTTGGAAAAGGAAAAAACGCTAGTCACGAGTATTTTCTCTTTTTACCACTATGTTTTGTACTTTTTCCCAGCGAAACGGCACATTTTCAGCTGCTCTTAACTTATTATCTGCTAATTGCTTTAATGGAGACGGCCCAAATTTTTTGTTATTTTCTGAAGGGTTTTGTAAAGGGTTACTAAGATGGAAAACATTGTAGGAAAGTCAAACAAAAGGTTGATTATCATTATTTGCTTCTTTTCCTACAATGCTTTGAAAAGCCTCTTCTTCAACATTTGTGAAAGTCAGTATTGTGATCTGAAAGGCTGAATCTCAGTTTCTATACTCTAAAATGTACCTTTCTAAAAACTCTTTGCTCTCTCAATAAAATTATCCATGGAGTAAAATGGTACAGACTTTCAAGAAATTAATCATCTCATCACAGATTTACAGTTTTAAATCTATGCAAAATTGCATTTTCAAGCAAAAACTATTCTTTAATTCTTTACCATAACCTATCAAGTACAGTTTTAACAACCCTGAGAAAGAGGCCATTTAAAAACTTAATTTTGAAAAGGAGAAACTTTCTTGGCTCTTTACACGAAGAAAAAAAATCAGACTTTCCGAAATTGAATGCATTTTCAGGTAGCAACTTCTTGATCTGGCACCATTGATGGAACCTGTATGAAATAGGATGGAAGACATTTTAGGAAAAGGAAAAATGTCAATTAGCACCGTATTCTCCTTTTCAGACCAAAAGTTCTCAAGCCTTCTTTCTAGACCTTTTAAACTCATTATTGGGCTAATAGAGGGTTAGATCTAAGTTTCTATACAACGTAAAAACATATACGGGTAACAGCAAATTAAAACTCTTTGCTATCACATAAAACTTTTCCTTCAAATGAAATGGAAAGGAGTTTCAGAAAAGTCCATTCGTTTTAATTTTTTTCAACATATTTTCACAAGCCTTCTTCAAGTTTGCTAAAACTCAGGATGGTAAACTGGTCTTCATTGCACAGGAACATTGCACATCTCTATACACTTTGCTGTATCAGGAGAGGCGATTTAAGTACAGGAAAATGTATTGCAATATGTTATGCCTATATTCTAAACTCTCCTTCCAACAGTACTTTCAGTACTTTGATTAATTCTATAGATCATATTCTCAGTCTAAGCAAATGTATCCTTAGTCCGCAGATTTCACTTCCACCTAAGGAAAGGTGTTTGAGAAGGGATTTGATTTTGACATTTTTACTTCATAGCTGAAAGATTTTATTGTGGATGAAGAAAGAAAAATGTGTAAGGGTAATGACAGAAAAGCTATAGGCATGTGTTGGGTTTAATAAGTGTTACCTGCATTGAATGAAGGATCAATTAAATGAGATATCCATGTTGCTTCAAAAGATGGTGATTTAAAGGGATTACTGTAAGGGGAGGTAGAGGCAAGGGGAATAACTTTTTACCAGTACTTCGCACAATATATTTGTCATTGACACTGGCAGCATTTCTCACAAAGCCTTGTCTAAAGAATTATGAGTGCTGAGATAAGATTAAATCCTGTCGCAATAATCGTTTTTAATTCTATAGATCATATTCTCAGTCTAAGCAAATGTATCGTTAGTCCGCAGATTTCACTTCCACCTAAGGAAGGGTGTTTGAGAAGGGATTTGATTTTGACATTTTTACTTAGGGTGGAAAGACTGTTTTGTGGATGAAAAAGTTGATAAATGTGTACTGTATTGTGGATGAAGAAATTGATAAATGTTTAAGGCTAATTACAGAAAAGCAAGTGCTAGATTGTACAAGGCATGTGTTGGGTTTAATAAGTGTTACTTGCATTGAATGAAATATCCATTAAATGAGATATCCATGTTGCTTTAAAAGATGGTGATTTAAAGGGTTGGCTGTAAGGGGAGGTAGAGGCCAGGAAGATAACTTTTTACCCATACTTCGCACAATATATTTGCCATTGACACTGGCAGCCTTTCTCATATAGCCTCGTCTAAAGAATCATGAGTGCTGAGATCAGATTAAATCCTGTTGCAATAGTCGTCATCAATTCCATAGAATATATGTATATATAGACATATTCTAAGTCTAAGCAAATGTATTGTAAGTCCGCAGAATTTACTTTTCCTTGAGGAAGAGAGTTCGAGAAAGGTTTTGATTTTGACATTTTTACTTTATAATGTAAGGATTATATTGTGGAAGAAAAAAAAGATAAATGTGTAAGGGTAATGGCAGAAAAGCTAGTGCTAGATTGTAATAGGCATGTTTTGGGTTTGATAAGTGTTACCTGCATTGAATGAAGGATGCATTAAAAGATTGTTTTTAAAAGATGGTGATTTAAAGGGCTAGCTGTAAGGGGAGGTGGAAGCCAGGAGGATATCTTTCTACCAGTAAATGTGTAAGGCTAATGACAGAAAAGCCAGTGCTACATTGTAATAGGCATGTGTTGGTTAAATAAGTGTTACCTACATTGCTTTTAAAAGATGGTGATTTAAAGGGCTGGCTGTAAAGGGAGGTGGAGGCCAGGAGGATAACCTTTTACCAGTACTTCGCACAATATTGTTCCCATTGACACTGGCAGCCTTTCTCACATAGCCTCGTCGAAAGAATAATGAGTGCTGAGATAGGATTAAATCCTGTCAGAAGAATCGTCTTTAATTCTATAGAGCATTTTCTCAGTCTAAGCAAATGTATCCTAAGTCCGCAGATTTTACATTCACCTGAGGAAAGGTGTTTGAGAAAGGATTTGATTTTGACATTTTTACTTTATAGTGGAAAGATTGTATTGAGTATATAGAAATTATTGAATGCATAAGGCTAATGACAGAAGCTAGTGGTAGATTGTAATAGGCATGTGTTGGGTTTAATAAGTGTTACCTGCATTGAATGAAGGATCCATTAAATGAGATATCCATGTTGTTTTTAAAAGATGGTGATTTAAAGGGCTGGCTGTAAGGGGAGGTGGAGGCCAGGAGGATATCTTTTTACCAGTACTTCGCACAGTATTCTTCCCATTGACACTGGTAGCCTTTCTGACATAGCCTCGTCGAAAGAATTATGAGTGCTGAGATAAGATTAAATCCTGTCGCAATAATCGTCTTTAATTCTATAGAGCATATTCTCAGTCTAAGCAAATGTATGCTTAGTCTGCAGATTTTCCTTTCGCCTCAGGAAGGGTGTTTGAGAAAGAATTTGATTTTGACCTTTTTATTTTAGAGTGGAAAGACTGTATTGTGGATGAAGAAGTTGATAAATGTGTATTGTATTCTGGATGAAGAAGTTGATAAATGTGTAAGGCTAATGACAGAAAAGCCAGTGCTACATTGTAATAGGCATGTGTTGGTTAAATAAGTGTTACCTACATTGACTGAAAGATCCATTAAATGAGATATCCATGTTGCTTTTAAAAGATGGTGATTTAAAGGGCTGGCTGTAAGGGGAGGTGGAGGCCAGGAAGATAACATTTTACCAGTACTTCGCACAATTTTGTTCCCATTGACACTGGCAGCCTTTCTCACATAGCCTCGTCGAAAGAATTATGAGTGCTGAGATAGGATTAAATCCTGTCGCAATAATCGTCTTTAATTCTATAGAGCGTTTTCTCAGTCTAAGCAAATGTATCCCAAGTCCGCAGATTTAACTTTCACTTGAGGAAAGGTGTTTGAGAAAGGATTTGATTTTGACATTTTTACTTTTTAGTGGAAAGATTGTATTGTGGATATAGAAATTAATAAATGCATAAGGCTAATGACAGAAGCTAGTGGTAGATTGTAATAGGCATGTGTTGGGTTTAATAAGTGTTACCTGCATTGAATGAAGGATCCATTAAATGAGATATCCATGTTGTTTTCAAAAGATGGTGATTTAAAGGGCTGGCTGTAAGGGGAGGTGGAGGCCAGGAGGATATCTTTTTACCAGTACTTCGCACAGTATTCTTCCCATTGACACTGGCAGCCTTTCTCACATAGCCTCGTCGAAAGAATTATGAGTGCTGAGATAAGATTAAATCCTGTCGCAATAATCGTCTTTAATTCTATAGAGCATATTCTCAGTCTAAGCAAATGTATGCTTAGTCTGCAGATTTTCCTTTCGCCTGAGGAAGGGTGTTTGAGAAAGAATTCGATTTTGACATTTTTACTTCAGAGTGGAAAGACTGTATTGTGGATGAAGAAGTTGATAAATGTGTATTGTATTCTGGATGAAGAAGTTGATAAATGTGTAAGGCTAATGACAGAAAAGCCAGTGCTACATTGTAATAGGCATGTGTTGGTTAAATAAGTGTTACCTACATTGACTGAAAGATCCATTAAATGAGTTATCCATGTTGCTTTTAAAAGATGGTGATTTAAAGGGCTGGCTGTAAGGGGAGGTGGAGGCCAGGAGGATAACCTTTTACCAGTACTTCGCACAATATTGTTCCCATTGACACTGGCAGCCTTTCTCACATAGCCTCGTCGAAAGAATTATGAGTACTGAGATAAGATTAAATCCTGTCGCAATAATCGTCTTTAATTCTATAGAGCGTTTTCTCAGTCTAAGCAAATGTATCCCAAGTCCGCAGATTTTACTTTCACCTGAGGAAAGGTGTTTGAGAAAGGATTTGATTTTGACATTTTTACTTTATAGGGGAAAGATTGTATTGTGGATATAGAAATTAATAAATGCATAAGGCTAATGACAGAAGCTAGTGGTAGATTGTAATAGGCATGTGTTGGGTTTAATAAGTGTTACCTGCATTGAATGAAGGATCCATTAAATGAGATATCCATGTTGTTTTCAAAAGATGGTGATTTAAAGGGCTGGCTGTAAGGGGAGGTGGAGGCCAGGAGGATATCTTTTTACCAGTACTTCGCACAGTATTCTTCCCATTGACACTGGTAGCCTTTCTCACATAGCCTCGTCGAAAGAATTATGAGTGCTGAGATAAGATTAAATCCTGTCGCAATAATCGTCTTTAATTCTATAGAGCATATTCTCAGTCTAAGCAAATGTATGCTTAGTCTGCAGATTTTCCTTTCGCCTGAGGAAGGGTGTTTGAGAAAGAATTTGATTTTGACCTTTTTATTTTAGAGTGGAAAGACTGTATTGTGGATGAAGAAGTTGATAAATGTGTATTGTATTCTGGATGAAGAAGTTGATAAATGTGTAAGGCTAATGACAGAAAAGCCAGTGCTACATTGTAATAGGCATGTGTTGGTTAAATAAGTGTTACCTACATTGACTGAAAGATCCATTAAATGAGATATCCATGTTGCTTTTAAAAGATGGTGATTTAAAGGGCTGGCTGTAAGGGGAGGTGGAGGCCAGGAAGATAACATTTTACCAGTACTTCGCACAATATTGTTCCCATTGACACTGGCAGCCTTTCTCACATAGCCTCGTCGAAAGAATTATGAGTGCTGAGATAGGATTAAATCCTGTCGCAATAATCGTCTTTAATTCTATAGAGCGTTTTCTCAGTCTAAGCAAATGTATCCCAAGTCCGCAGATTTAACTTTCACTTGAGGAAAGGTGTTTGAGAAAGGATTTGATTTTGACATTTTTACTTTTTAGTGGAAAGATTGTATTGTGGATATAGAAATTAATAAATGCATAAGGCTAATGACAGAAGCTAGTGGTAGATTGTAATAGGCATGTGTTGGGTTTAATAAGTGTTACCTGCATTGAATGAAGGATCCATTAAATGAGATATCCATGTTGTTTTCAAAAGATGGTGATTTAAAGGGCTGGCTGTAAGGGGAGGTGGAGGCCAGGAGGATATCTTTTTACCAGTACTTCGCACAGTATTCTTCCCATTGACACTGGCAGCCTTTCTCACATAGCCTCGTCGAAAGAATTATGAGTGCCGAGATAAGATTAAATCCTGTCGCAATAATCGTCTTCAATTCTATAGAGCATATTCTCAGTCTAAGTAAATGTATACTTAATCTGCAGATTTTCCTTTCGCCTGAGGAAGGGTGTTTGAGAAAGAATTTGATTTTGACATTTTTACTTTAGAGTGGAAAGACTGTATTGTGGATGAAGAAGTTGATAAATGTGTATTGTATTCTGGATGAAGAAGTTGATAAATGTGTAAGGCTAATGACAGAAAAGCCAGTGCTACATTGTAATAGGCATGTGTTGGTTAAATAAGTGTTACCTACATTGACTGAAAGATCCATTAAATGAGATATCCATGTTGCTTTTAAAAGATGGTGATTTAAAGGGCTGGCTGTAAGGGGAGGTGGAGGCCAGGAGGATAACCTCTTACCAGTACTTCGCACAATATTGTTCCCATTGACACTGGCAGCCTTTCTCACATAGCCTCGTCGAAAGAATTATGAGTGCTGAGATAGGATTAAATCCTGTCGCAAAAATCGTCTTTAATTCTATAGAGCGTTTTCTCAGTCTAAGCAAATGTATCCCAAGTCCGCAGATTTTACTTTCATCCTGAGGAAAGGTGTTTGAGAAAGGATTTGATTTTGACATTTTTACTTTATAGTGGAAAGATTGTATTGTGGATATAGAAATTAATAAATGCATAAGGCTAATGACAGAAGCCAGTGGTAGATTGTAATAGGCATGTGTTGGGTTTAATAAGTGTTACCTGCATTGAATGAAGGATCCATTAAATGAGATATCCATGTTGTTTTCAAAAGATGGTGATTTAAAGGGCTGGCTGTAAGGGGAGGTGGAGGCCAGGAGGATATCTTTTTACCAGTACTTCGCACAGTATTCTTCCCATTGACACTGGTAGCCTTTCTCACATAGCCTCGTCGAAAGAATTATGAGTGCTGAGATAAGATTAAATCCTGTCGCAATAATCGTCTTCAATTCTATAGAGCATATTCTCAGTCTAAGCAAATGTATGCTTAGTCTGCAGATTTTCCTTTCGCCTGAGGAAGGGTGTTTGAGAAAGAATTTGATTTTGACATTTTTACCTTAGAGTGGAAAGACTGTATTGTGGATGAAGAAGTTGATAAATGTGTATTGTATTCTGGATGAAGAAGTTGATAAATGTGTAAGGCTAATGACAGAAAAGCCAGTGCTACATTGTAATAGGCATGTGTTGGTTAAATAAGTGTTACCTACATTGCTTTTAAAAGATGGTGATTTAAAGGGCTGGCTGTAAGGGGAGGTGGAGGCCAGGAGGATAACCTTTTACCAGTACTTCGCACAATATTGTTCCCATTGACACTGGCAGCCTTTCTCACATAGCCTCGTCGAAAGAAGAATGAGTGCTGAGATAGGATTAAATCCTGTCACAAGAATCGTCTTTAATTTTATAGAGCATTTTCTCAGTCTAAGCAAATGTATCCTAAGTCCGCAGATTTTACATTCACCTGAGGAAAGGTGTTTGAGAAAGGATTTGATTTTGACATTTTTACTTTATAGTGGAAAGATTGTATTGAGGATAAAGAAATTATTGAATGCATAAGGCTAATGACAGAAGCTAGTGGTAGATTGTAATAGGCATGTGTTGGGTTTAATAAGTGTTACCTGCATTGAATGAAGGATCCATTAAATGAGATATCCATGTTGTTTTTAAAAGATGGCGATTGAAAGGGCTGGCTGTAAGGGGAGGTGGAGGCCAGTAGGATATCTTTCTACCAGTACTTCGCGCAGTATTCTTCCCATTGACACTGGCAGCCTTTCTCACATAGCCTCGTCGAAAGAATTATGAGTGCTGAGATAAGATTAAATCCTGTCGCAATAATCATCTTTAATTCTATAGAGCATATTCTCAGTCTAAGCAAATGTATGCTTAGTCTGCAGATTTTCCTTTCGCCTGAGGAAGGGTGTTTGAGAAAGAATTTGATTTTGACATTTTTACTTTAGAGTGGAAAGACTGTATTGTGGATGAAGAAGTTGATAAATGTGTATTGTATTCTGGATGAAGAAGTTGATAAATGTGTAAGGCTAATGACAGAAAAGCCAGTGCTACATTGTAATAGGCATGTGTTGGTTAAATAAGTGTTACCTACATTGACTGAAAGATCCATTAAATGAGATATCCATGTTGCTTTTAAAAGATGGTGATTTAAAGGGCTGGCTGTAAGGGGAGGTGGAGGCCAGGAGGATAACCTTTTACCAGTACTTCGCACAATATTGTTCCCATTGACACTGGCAGCCTTTCTCACATAGCATCGTCGAAAGAATTATGAGTGCTGAGATAGGATTAAATCCTGTCGCAATAATCGTCTTTAATTCTATAGAGCGTTTTCTCAGTCTAAGCAAATGTATCCCAAGTCCGCAGATTTTACTTTCACCTGAGGAAAGGTGTTTGAGAAAGGATTTGATTTTGACATTTTTACTTTATAGTGGAAAGATTGTATTGTGGATATAGAAATTAATAAATGCATAAGGCTAATGACAGAAGCTAGTGGTAGATTGTAATAGGCATGTGTTGGGTTTAATAAGTGTTACCTGCATTGAATGATGGATCCATTAAATGAGATATCCATGTTGTTTTCAAAAGATGGTGATTTAAAGGGCAGGCTGTAAGGGGAGGTGGAGGCCAGGAGGATATCTTTTTACCAGTACTTCGCACAGTATTCTTCCCATTGACACTGGCAGCCTTTCTCACATAGCCTCGTCGAAAGAATTATGAGTGCCGAGATTAGATTAAATCCTGTCGCAATAATCGTCTTTAATTCTATAGAGCATATTCTCAGTCTAAGCAAATGTATGCTTAGTCAGCAGATTTTACATTCACCTAAGGAAAGGTGTTTGAGAAAGGATTTGATTTTGACATTTTTACTTTAGACTGGAAAGATTGTATTGTGGATATAGAAATGAATAAATGTGTAAGGCTAATAACAGAAACTAGTGGTAGATTGTAATAGGCATGTGTTGGGTTTAGTAAGTGTTACCTGCATTGAATGAAGGATCCATTAAATGAGATATCCATGTTGTTATAAAAGATGGTGATTTAAAGTGCTGGTTGAAAGGGGAGGTGGAGCCGAGGGGGATAACTTTTTACCAGTACTTCGCACAATATTCTTCCCATTGACACTGGCAGCCTTTCTCACATAGCCTCGTCGAAAGAATTATGAGTGCTGAGATAAGATTAAATCCTGTCGCAATAGACGTAATAAATTCTATGGATCATATTCTCAATCGAAGCAAATGTATCCTTAGTCCGCAGATTTTAATTTCACCTGGGGAGATACATTTCCAGTCTGTATTTATTTATTCCTGGAGGGTTGTTATGTGCAAAAAGACATTGTAACTGTTTGTAAAGAACACTGATGGAGAAAACGAAATTTGTGAGCACTAGATTTTGATAGCCACGTGTTTAGAATTTGCATAAGTTAATTTCAAGAGGATCGATATTTTCTGGACAGTTTTGGATTCAATTAAAAAAAGTTATAAGCTATTAAGAGGGAGATCAGAGCCTTCTTTTACCAGTACTTCGCACAATATTGTTCCCATTGGCAGTTGCTGCTTTCTTTGATCCGAGTCGACAAACGCTTGAGAATCAACCAGTTCCTTGTTTCTGTACTTCATTCAGGTTTACTGTTAGTCACTGAGATAAAACTAACCTCTGGAAATTATTCGATATGATTAACCACTTCTAACCATTTTTTGGACCCTTGTATGTGTGTTTCTGTAAGATGTATGGTCGGTCTGTGAAATGCAAATGTCTAGAAATTTGATTTTATTTTCAATTTAAGGAAATGCCATGCGTTACCCCCTTCAGTTCGTTCGATTACCTTTAGTCGAAGTGTTGTACATTTAGTCCGAGAAATATTTCTTTTTGTTTGAGTTTACACCTGTAGCTGTAACTGCTTGAAATTGCTTGTCAATAGGCCCTAAAACTGTATTTCTACCTTTCTTTGACTGCACAAGTTCTTAAGCCAGTACCCCCAGTCGGGGATTTCATACCCACAGCGCCTAAAACCAACCAGCAGGCCGTTGCAAGCATATTGGGCTCTGAGATTGTATCCTCAATTCGTGGAATGTTTCCCCAATCTATTTCATATCCTCGTAGACTTTGAAATTGTTCTATACTCAGTTGAATGTACTCCCAGGCCCTAAATCACTGCCTCACTCTCGTGGTACTGTTTGCAGAGTTTGCCCATACACTTTTTTCCTTACATGTACTTAAAATCTGTAAGAGTAATTTCAGAGAGAATCCCAAATTTAACTTGTCTCCCAGTCTTAAAGCATTAGTCAGCACATTGAACCCAAGTTAGCAACTGAACACCCCCAGTCTATGAGTCCCTGGGATACACCATAAGGCCCTGAAGCTGTGTTCTGTCTTAAAATTCACCCGTTTTCAATTCCCTTGCCTTCTTGATGTACCCACAGTTCGAAGATGTCCATTGGTTACTGCAACAGCTTGCGTTACGTTATTTTAGGAATCGAGTTGGTAGCCTTGGTGAGATGTATCAGTAAGCTATAAACCTGTGTCCTTCCAGAGATTTTACTCCCTACCTGTTTGCCTGCAACGCCAGTCGGAAAGATGTTCTCTTGGTTCCTTGTACTTCCTCTCAGACGGTGAAAGACATTCCCAGTTTGATGTTCCTTCCAATCTTGTCCCTTCTATTATTTCAAACGAAAGCCATATGCCTGTATCCGTGGTGGGTAATATCGTCTATGAGTTGGACAGATATATCCTCAGTATTTACAACTATGCCCTCACCCTTAATTTAGCCCCAGTCAGTTAGCTTGTTTATTCTGCTTCCTTCAAATTAGAACCTACCTTAATTGAATGTACCTTCCAACGATAAAGCTATGCCCCTGTTGTTTCACCGATAACTCTGGCCTCAACGTCTTCTTTATGATCTTAACCCTTAGTCTGAACGGTCTGAAATAATGTATTCGCCCTCATTTCTGTCATCTCACACACTCTATTTCATCTCCTTTTCTTTATCTATTTCTATCTCTCTTTTTGCAGTTTCTGTCTTTCTTCACCTCTCTACTTTTAATTTTGTATATCTCTATTGTTTCTCTTTCTCCCTTTGTCTCTTATCCTCTATCTACTGCCTTCCGAACTCTTTTTTTCTTACTCTGTCCCTCATTTTATCTTTCTCTCAACACTGTTTTCCACGCTCAGTCTCTTGCTGTTTCTCTGTCTGTCTGTCTGTCTCGCTTTCTGTCTTTCTCTCGCTTACTGTTTTCTCTCGCTCTGTTTATCACTCTCTATCCCTTCCCATTTCTCTTCCTTCTCTTCTTTTATTTCTCTCCTCTTTCTACCTGTATCTCACTGCCTTTTTTCACACAGTCTCTCTATCTGTTACTTTCTGTCTCTTCCGCTATTCCACCATCTTCTGTCTCATTTCCTATCACTCCCTATTCTGTTACATTCTCTTTGTCTTTCTTTCTCTTTCCTTCCTGCAAACTTTACTCTTGTCTCTCCATCCTATAAATCTCTTTCGCTTTCTTCCTATTTATTTTATTTATCTATCTATCTGTATATCTATCTCAATTCATCTGTCTATAAAGACTGTTTTCTCTGACCACGATGTCCCTCCTTTTCCTCCAAAAAATGTACTTCCTACAATAAATTAGCTTCTTTTCGTCATATCTTCCTCAATCTGCATGGTTAATCGTTTCTCATTCGATATGATGCTCCTTCAGTCCGTAATTTTAAGTGTAATGTAACTATATTATCCTTCCAATATTTTAGAATGAAATGTTATGGTGTTACTAGCACATTTGAGACATCCTGGCAAGATCTTACAAGATTATGTAATCACCCTGTACATTTCTACATACGACCAAATTGAATTCCGTATCAACCTTAGCTATTTACCTAATGAATGCTGAAAAAGCCGAGGTTCCCATTTCATGATCTAAAGCATCTATCTATTGAAAATAAATCATAAAAATGAACGTAAGATTCTCAATGCTATAAGTATTGATTGAAGAGTGTTAAAACGTCGTTTACAATACTATTTCAGTTCATATTGTGGCGGCCCATGAACTTATCCTGTCCTGGAGTTACTTTTACCAGTATTCCGCACAATATTCTGTCCAAGGCACTGACTACTTTCCAACATAAGAATCGTCGAAATAATGATAAAGGTTGAGAAATGAATCATATCGCAATTACAATGTTGATGATTACAATAATGGTGATGGTTGTTTCGATGGTTGAGTTGGTAGTGACGGTGGTAGTCCCGATACCGGATTTATTAGTGATGATAGATGTGTTTTTTCTCTTGGTGTTTTAACGCCGACTTGAACATTACTTGAATGTAACTAATGGTGCCTGTGGATTTCTATAGATATGAAAACCGAGAGACAACAACACAGAGGCAGCGAGTGTGGGAGGTAGGGAGTTTAAGAAAGGTTTCGAGTTTGACATTTTTACTTTATAGTGGAAAGATTGTATTGCGGATGAAGAAATTGATAAATTTGTAAGGCTAATGAAAGGTGAGGTGGAGGCCAGGGAAAATTAATCGGACTTTGGTAAAATTTTGGTAGAATTTTCTTTATTGCTTTTAGTCTTCTGCGTTTTAAGACAGATTTCAGTCATATAAGATATATCAGGGAGTCATTTGCATCTATCCAAGCAGTGTCGGTTTTACTGTGTTTTTTTGTGTTGTTTTAACTTGATGTCAGGTAAATGGCGCGGCCAGTGCTCTTGTAACGGTCTTTCCAAGCCACTGACTGCTTTACAAAATAGCTTTAGTCGATAGAATGATGGTCATTAAGCAAAGAATAATTGCTGCAACAAAGAATATCATCGAACCTCGGACAGAAATTGGGGATCGAACCAATGACTGTATATGTCTTAAGCCATGTACTTTACCGACCAAGCAACTGGGAAAAACGATCTGAGAAAGAGAGAGGGGAGTCTATTTTGATTATGACATGTTTACTTTAATCGTAGAGAGTTCCTATACATGTGCAAGAAAAAGTTTTAAAATTTTGTAAAGGAAAATGATGCAAAGGTGTGGATTCAAGGAAATATATGCGTTAAGAAGGGGGATAACTTTTTTATCAGTACTTCGCACAATATTGTTCCCATTGACACTGGCAGCCTTTCTCACATAGCCTGGTCGAAAGAATTATGAGTGCTGAGATAAGATTAAATCCTGTCGCAAATGTATCTTTAGACCGCATATTTTACTATCATCTTAGGAAGGGTATTTGAGAAAGGTTTTGATTTTCAACATTTTTACTTCATAGTGAAAAGATTTTATTGTGGATGAAGAAACATAAATGTGTAAGGGTAATGACAGAAAAGCTATAGGCATGTGTTGGATTTAACAAGTGTTACCTGCATTGAATGAAGGATCCATTAACTGAGATATCCATGTTGTTATAAAAGATGGTGATTTAAAGGGCTGGCTGTAAGGAGGCCAGGAGGTAACTTTTTACCAGTACTTCGCACACTATTGTTCCCGTTGACACTGGCAGCCTTTCTCACATAGCCTCGTCAAAAGAATAATGAGTGCTGAGATAGGATTAAATCCTGTCACAAGAATCGTCTTTAATTCTATAGAGCATTTTCTCAGTCTAAGCAAATGTATCCTAAGTCCGCAGATTTTACATTCACCTGAGGAAAGGTGTTTGAGAAAGGATTTGATTTTGACATTTTTACTTGATAGTGGAAAGATTGTATTGAGGATATAGAAATTATTGAATGCATAAGGCTAATGACAGAAGCTAGTGGTAGATTGTAATAGGCATGTGTTGGGTTTAATAAGTGTTACCTGCATTGAATGAAGGATCCATTAAATGAGATATCCATGTTGTTTTTAAAAGATGGTGATTTAAAGGGCTGGCTGTAAGGGGAGGTGGAGGCCAGGAGGATATCTTTCTACCAGTACTTCGCGCAGTATTCTTCCCATTGACACTGGCAACCTTTCTCACATAGCCTCGTCGAAAGAATTATGAGTGCTGAGATAAGATTAAATCCTATCGCAAAAATCGTCTTTAATTCTATAGAGCATATTCTCAGTCTAAGCAAATGTATGCTTAGTCTGCAGATTTTCCTTTCGCCTGAGGAAGGGTGTTTGAGAAAGAATTTGATTTTGACATTTTTACTTTAGAGTGGAAAGACTGTATTGTGGATGAAGAAGTTGATAAATGTGTATTGTATTCTGGATGAAGAAGTTGATAAATGTGTAAGGCTAATGACAGGAAAGCCAGTGCTACATTGTAATAGGCATGTGTTGGTTAAATAAGTGTTACCTACATTGCTTTTAAAAGATGGTGATTTAAAGGGCTGGCTGTAAGGGGAGGTGGAGGCCAGGAGGATAACCTTTTACCAGTACTTCGCACAATATTGTTCCCATTGACACTGGCAGCCTTTCTCACATAGCCTCGTCGAAAGAATAATGAGTGCTGAGATAGGATTAAATCCTGTCACAAGAATCGTCTTTAATTCTATAGAGCATTTTCTCAGTCTAAGCAAATGTATCCTAAGTCCGCAGATTTTACATTCACCTGAGGAAAGGTGTTTGAGAAAGGATTTGATTTTGACATTTTTACTTTATAGTGGTAAGATTGTATTGAGAATATAGAAATTATTGAATGCATAAGGCTAATGACAGAAGCTAGTGGTAGATTGTAATAGGCATGTGTTGGGTTTAATAAGTGTTACCTGCATTGAATGAAGGATCCATTAAATGAGATATCCATGTTGTTTTTAAAAGATGGTGATTTAAAGGGCTGGCTGTAAGGGGAGGTGGAGGCCAGGAGGATATCTTTCTACCAGAACTTCGCGCAGTATTCTTCCCATTGACACTGGGAACCTTTCTCACATAGCCTCGTCGAAAGAATTATGAGTGCTGAGATAAGATTAAATCCTGTCGCAATAATCGTCTTTAATTCTATAGAGCATATTCTCAGTCTAAGCAAATGTATGTTTAGTCTGCAGATTTGCCTTTCGCCTGAGGAAGGGTGTTTGAGAAAGAATTTGATTTTGACATTTTTACTTTAGAGTGGAAAGACTGTATTGTGGATGAAGAAGTTGATAAACGTGTATTGTATTCTGGATGAAGAAGTTGATAAATGTGTAAGGCTAATGACAGAAAAGCCAGTGCTACATTGTAATAAGCATGTGTTGGTTAAATAAGTGTTACCTACATTGACTGAAAGATCCATTAAATGAGATATTCATGTTGCTTTTAAAAGATGGTGATTTAAAGGGCTGGCTGTAAGGGGAGGTGGAGGCCAGGAGGATAACCTTTTACCAGTACTTCGCACAATTTTGTTCCCATTGACACTGGCAGCCTTTCTCACATAGCCTCGTCGAAAGAATTATGAGTGCTGAGATAGGATTAAATCCTGTCGCAATAATCGTCTTTAATTCTATAGAGCGTTTTCTAAGTCTAAGCAAATGTATCCCAAGTCCGCAGATTTTACTTTCACCTGAGGAAAGGTGTTTGAGAAAGGATTTGATTTTGACATTTTTACTTTATAGTGGAAAGATTGTATTGTGGATATAGAAATTAATAAATGCATAAGGCTAATGACAGAAGCTAGTGGTAGATTGTAATAGGCATGTGTTGGGTTTAATAAGTGTTACCTGCATTGAATGAAGGATCCATTAAATGAGATATCCATGTTGTTTTCAAAAGATGGTGATTTAAAGGGCTGGCTGTAAGGGGAGGTGGAGGCCAGGAGGATATCTTTTTACCAGTACTTCGCACAGTATTCTTCCCATTGACACTGGCAGCCTTTCTCACATAGCCTCGTCGAAAGAATTATGAGTGCTGAGATAAGATTAAATCCTGTCGCAATAATCGTCTTTAATTCTATAGAGCATATTCTCAGTCTAAGCAAATGTATGCTTAGTCTGCAGATTTTCCTTTCGCCTGAGGAAGGGTGTTTGAGAAAGACTTTGATTTTGACATTTTTACTTTAGAGTGGAAAGACTGTATTGTGGATGAAGAAGTTGATAAATGTGTATTGTATTCTGGATGAAGAAGTTGATAAATGTGTAAGGCTAATGACAGAAAAGCCAGTGCTACATTGTAATAGGCATGTGTTGGTTAAATAAGTGTTACCTACATTGACTGAAAGATCCATTAAATGAGATATCCATGTTGCTTTTAAAAGATGGTGATTTAAAGGGCTGGCTGTAAGGGGAGGTGGAGGCCAGGAGGATAACCTTTTACCAGTACTTCGCACAATATTGTTCCCATTGACACTGGCAGCCTTTCTCACATAGCATCGTCGAAAGAATTATGAGTGCTGAGATAGGATTAAATCCTGTCGCAATAATCGTCTTTAATTCTATAGAGCGTTTTCTCAGTCTAAGCAAATGTATCCCAAGTCCGCAGATTTTACTTTCACCTGAGGAAAGGTGTTTGAGAAAGGATTTGATTTTGACATTTTTACTTTATAGTGGAAAGATTGTATTGTGGATATAGAAATTAATAAATGCATAAGGCTAATGACAGAAGCCAGTGGTAGGTTGTAATAGGCATGTGTTGGGTTTAATAAGTGTTACCTGCATTGAATGAAGGATCCATTAAATGAGATATCCATGTTGTTTTCAAAAGATGGTGATTTAAAGGGCTGGCTGTAAGGGGAGGTGGAGGCCAGGAGGATATCTTTTTACCAGTACTTCGCACAGTATTCTTCCCATTGACACTGGTAGCCTTTCTCACATAGCCTCGTCGAAAGAATTATGAGTGCTGAGATAAGATTAAATCCTGTCGCAATAATCGTCTTTAATTCTATAGAGCATATTCTCAGTCTAAGCATATGTATGCTTAGTCTGCAGATTTTCCTTTCGCCTGAGGAAGGGTGTTTGAGAAAGAATTTGATTTTGACATTTTTACTTTAGAGTGGAAAGACTGTATTGTGGATGAAGAAGTTGATAAATGTGTATTGTATTCTGGATGAAGAAGTTGATAAATGTGTAAGGCTAATGACAGAAAAGCCAGTGCTACATTGTAATAGGCATGTGTTGGTTAAATAAGTGTTACCTACATTGCTTTTAAAAGATGGTGATTTAAAGGGCTGGCTGTAAGGGGAGGTGGAGGCCAAGAGGATAACCTTTTACCAGTACTTCGCACAATATTGTTCCCATTCACACTGGCAGCCTTTCTCACATAGCCTCGTCGAAAGAATAATGAGTGCTGAGATAGGATTAAATCCTGTCACAAGAATCGTCTTTAATTCTATAGAGCATTTTCTCAGTCTAGGCAAATGTATCCTAAGTCCGCAGATTTTACATTCACCTGAGGAAAGGTGTTTGAGAAAGGATTTGATTTTGACATTTTTACTTTAGAGTGGAAAGATTGTATTGAGGATAAAGAAATTTTTGAATGCATAAGGCTAATGGCAGAAGCTAGTGGTAGATTGTAATAGGCATGTGTTGGGTTTAATAAGTGTTACCTGCATTGAATGAAGGATCCATTAAATGAGATATTCATGTTGTTTTTAAAAGATGGTGATTTAAAGGGCTGGCTGTAAGGGGAGGTGGAGGCCAGGAGGATATCTTTTTACCAGTACTTCGCACAGTATTCTTCCCATTGACACTGGCAGCCTTTCTCACATAGCCTCGTCGAAAGAATTATGAGTGTTGAGATAAGATTAAATCCTCTCGCAATAGTCGTAATCGATTCTATGGATCATATTCTCAATCTAAGCAAATGTATCCTTAGTCCGCAGATTTTAATTTCACCTGGGGAGATACATTTCCAGTCTGTATATATTTATTCCTGGAGGGTTGTTATGTGCAAAAAGACATTGTAACTGTTTGTAAAGAACACTGATGGAGAAAACGAAATTTGTGAGCACTAGATTTTGATAGCCACGTGTTTAGAATTTGCATAAGTTAATTTCAAGAGGATCGATATTTTCTGGACAGTTTTGGATTCAATTAAAAAACGTTATAAGCTATTAAGAGGGAGATCAGAGCCTTCTTTTACCAGTACTTCGCACAATATTGTTCCCATTGGCAGTTGCTGCTTTCTTTGATCCGAGTCGACAAACGCTTGAGAATCAACCAGTTCCTTGTTTCTGTACTTCATTCAGGTTTACTGTTAGTCACTGAGATAAAACTAACCTCTGGAAATTATTCGATATGATTAACCACTTCTAACCATTTTTTGGACCCTTGTATGTGTGTTTCTGTAAGATGTATGGTCGGTCTGTGAAATGCAAATGTCTAGAAATTTGATTTTATTTTCAATTTAAGGAAATGCCATGCGTTACCCCCTTCAGTTCGTTCGATTACCTTTAGTCGAAGTGTTGTACATTTAGTCCGAGAAATATTTCTTTTTGTTTGAGTTTACACCTGTAGCTGTAACTGCTTGAAATTGCTTGTCAATAGGCCCTAAAACTGTATTTCTACCTTTCTTTGACTGCACAAGTTCTTAAGCCAGTACCCCCAGTCGGGGATTTCATACCCACAGCGCCTAAAACCAACCAGCAGGCCGTTGCAAGCATATTGGGCTCTGAGATTGTATCCTCAATTCGTGGAATGTTTCCCCAATCTATTTCATATCCTCGTAGACTTTGAAATTGTTCTATACTCAGTTGAATGTACTCCCAGGCCCTAAATCACTGCCTCACTCTCGTGGTACTGTTTGCAGAGTTTGCCCATACACTTTTTTCCTTACATGTACTTAAAATCTGTAAGAGTAATTTCAGAGAGAATCCCAAATTTAACTTGTCTCCCAGTCTTAAAGCATTAGTCAGCACATTGAACCCAAGTTAGCAACTGAACACCCCCAGTCTATGAGTCCCTGGGATACACCATAAGGCCCTGAAGCTGTGTTCTGTCTTAAAATTCACCCGTTTTCAATTCCCTTGCCTTCTTGATGTACCCACAGTTCGAAGATGTCCATTGGTTACTGCAACAGCTTGCGTTACGTTATTTTAGGAATCGAGTTGGTAGCCTTGGTGAGATGTATCAGTAAGCTATAAACCTGTGTCCTTCCAGAGATTTTACTCCCTACCTGTTTGCCTGCAACGCCAGTCGGAAAGATGTTCTCTTGGTTCCTTGTACTTCCTCTCAGACGGTGAAAGACATTCCCAGTTTGATGTTCCTTCCAATCTTGTCCCTTCTATTATTTCAAACGAAAGCCATATGCCTGTATCCGTGGTGGGTAATATCGTCTATGAGTTGGACAGATATATCCTCAGTATTTACAACTATGCCCTCACCCTTAATTTAGCCCCAGTCAGTTAGCTTGTTTATTCTGCTTCCTTCAAATTAGAACCTACCTTAATTGAATGTACCTTCCAACGATAAAGCTATGCCCCTGTTGTTTCACCGATAACTCTGGCCTCAACGTCTTCTTTATGATCTTAACCCTTAGTCTGAACGGTCTGAAATAATGTATTCGCCCTCATTTCTGTCATCTCACACACTCTATTTCATCTCCTTTTCTTTATCTATTTCTATCTCTCTTTTTGCAGTTTCTGTCTTTCTTCACCTCTCTACTTTTAATTTTGTATATCTCTATTGTTTCTCTTTCTCCCTTTGTCTCTTATCCTCTATCTACTGCCTTCCGAACTCTTTTTTTCTTACTCTGTCCCTCATTTTATCTTTCTCTCAACACTGTTTTCCACGCTCAGTCTCTTGCTGTTTCTCTGTCTGTCTGTCTGTCTCGCTTTCTGTCTTTCTCTCGCTTACTGTTTTCTCTCGCTCTGTTTATCACTCTCTATCCCTTCCCATTTCTCTTCCTTCTCTTCTTTTATTTCTCTCCTCTTTCTACCTGTATCTCACTGCCTTTTTTCACACAGTCTCTCTATCTGTTACTTTCTGTCTCTTCCGCTATTCCACCATCTTCTGTCTCATTTCCTATCACTCCCTATTCTGTTACATTCTCTTTGTCTTTCTTTCTCTTTCCTTCCTGCAAACTTTACTCTTGTCTCTCCATCCTATAAATCTCTTTCGCTTTCTTCCTATTTATTTTATTTATCTATCTATCTGTATATCTATCTCAATTTATCTGTCTATAAAGACTGTTTTCTCTGACCACGATGTCCCTCCTTTTCCTCCAAAAAATGTACTTCCTACAATAAATTAGCTTCTTTTCGTCATATCTTCCTCAATCTGCATGGTTAATCGTTTCTCATTCGATATGATGCTCCTTCAGTCCGTAATTTTGAGTGTAATGTAACTATATTATCCTTCCAATATTTTAGAATGAAATGTTATGGTGTTACTAGCACATTTGAGACATCCTGGCAAGATCTTACAAGATTATGTAATCACCCTGTACATTTCTACATACGACCAAATTGAATTCCGTATCAACCTTAGCTATTTACCTAATGAATGCTGAAAAAGCCGAGGTTCCCATTTCATGATCTAAAGCATCTATCTATTGAAAATAAATCATAAAAATGAACGTAAGATTCTCAATGCTATAAGTATTGATTGAAGAGTGTTAAAACGTCGTTTACAATACTATTTCAGTTCATATTGTGGCGGCCCATGAACTTATCCTGTCCTGGAGTTACTTTTACCAGTATTCCGCACAATATTCTGTCCAAGGCACTGACTACTTTCCAACATAAGAATCGTCGAAATAATGATAAAGGTTGAGAAATGAATCATATCGCAATTACAATGTTGATGATTACAATAATGGTGATGGTTGTTTCGATGGTTGAGTTGGTAGTGACGGTGGTAGTCCCGATACCGGATTTATTAGTGATGATAGATGTGTTTTTTCTCTTGGTGTTTTAACGCCGACTTGAACATTACTTGAATGTAACTAATGGTGCCTGTGGATTTCTATAGATATGAAAACCGAGAGACAACAACACAGAGGCAGCGAGTGTGGGAGGTAGGGAGTTTAAGAAAGGTTTCGAGTTTGACATTTTTACTTTATAGTGGAAAGATTGTATTGCGGATGAAGAAATTGATAAATTTGTAAGGCTAATGAAAGGTGAGGTGGAGGCCAGGGAAAATTAATCGGACTTTGGTAAAATTTTGGTAGAATTTTCTTTATTGCTTTTAGTCTTCTGCGTTTTAAGACAGATTTCAGTCATATAAGATATATCAGGGAGTCATTTGCATCTATCCAAGCTGTGTCGGTTTTACTGTGTTTTTTTGTGTTGTTTTAACTTGATGTCAGGTAAATGGCGCGGCCAGTGCTCTTGTAACGGTCTTTCCAAGCCACTGACTGCTTTACAAAATAGCTTTAGTCGATAGAATGATGGTCATTAAGCAAAGAATAATTGCTGCAACAAAGAATATCATCGAACCTCGGACAGAAATTGGGGATCGAACCAATGACTGTATATGTCTTAAGCCATGTACTTTACCGACCAAGCAACTGGGAAAAACGATCTGAGAAAGAGAGAGGGGAGTCTATTTTGATTATGAGATGTTTACTTTAATCGTAGAGAGTTCCTATACATGTGCAAGAAAAAGTTTTAAAATTTTGTAAAGGAAAATGATGCAAAGGTGTGGATTCAAGGAAATATATGCGTTAAGAAGGGGGATAACTTTTTTATCAGTACTTCGCACAATATTGTTCCCATTGACACTGGCAGCCTTTCTCACATAGCCTGGTCGAAAGAATTATGAGTGCTGAGATAAGATTAAATCCTGTCGCAAATGTATCTTTAGACCGCATATTTTACTATCATCTTAGGAAGGGTATTTGAGAAAGGTTTTGATTTTCAACATTTTTACTTCATAGTGAAAAGATTTTATTGTGGATGAAGAAACATAAATGTGTAAGGGTAATGACAGAAAAGCTATAGGCATGTGTTGGATTTAACAAGTGTTACCTGCATTGAATGAAGGATCCATTAACTGAGATATCCATGTTGTTATAAAAGATGGTGATTTAAAGGGCTGGCTGTAAGGAGGCCAGGAGGTAACTTTTTACCAGTACTTCGCACACTATTGTTCCCGTTGACACTGGCAGCCTTTCTCACATAGCCTCGTCAAAAGAATAATGAGTGCTGAGATAGGATTAAATCCTGTCACAAGAATCGTCTTTAATTCTATAGAGCATTTTCTCAGTCTAAGCAAATGTATCCTAAGTCCGCAGATTTTACATTCACCTGAGGAAAGGTGTTTGAGAAAGGATTTGATTTTGACATTTTTACTTTATATAGTGGAAAGATTGTATTGAGGATATAGAAATTATTGAATGCATAAGGCTAATGACAGAAGCTAGTGGTAGATTGTAATAGGCATGTGTTGGGTTTAATAAGTGTTACCTGCATTGAATGAAGGATCCATTAAATGAGATATCCATGTTGTTTTTAAAAGATGGTGATTTAAAGGGCTGGCTGTAAGGGGAGGTGGAGGCCAGGAGGATATCTTTCTACCAGTACTTCGCGCAGTATTCTTCCCATTGACACTGGCAGCCTTTCTCACATAGCCTCGTCGAAAGAATTATGAGTGCTGAGATAAGATTAAATCCTGTCGCAATAATCGTCTTTAATTCTATAGAGCATATTCTCAGTCTAAGCAAATGTATGCTTAGTCTGCAGATTTTCCTTTCGCCTGAGGAAGGGTGTTTGAGAAAGAATTTGATTTTGACATTTTTACTTTAGAGTGGAAAGACTGTATTGTGGATGAAGAAGTTGATAAATGTGTATTGTATTCTGGATGAAGAAGTTGATAAATGTGTAAGGCTAATGACAGAAAAGCCAGTGCTACATTGTAATAGGCATGTGTTGGTTAAATAAGTGTTACCTACATTGCTTTTAAAAGATGGTGATTTAAAGGGCTGGCTGTAAGGGGAGGTGGAGGCCAGGAGGATAACCTTTTACCAGTACTTCGCACAATATTGTTCCCATTGACACTGGCAGCCTTTCTCACATAGCCTCGTCGAAAGAATAATGAGTGCTGAGATAGGATTAAATCCTGTCACAAGAATCGTCTTTAATTCTATGGAGCATTTTCTCAGTCTAAGCAAATGTATCCTAAGTCCGCAGATTTTACATTCACCTGAGGAAAGGTGTTTGAGAAAGGATTTGATTTTGACATTTTTACTTTATAGTGGAAAGATTGTATTGAGAATATAGAAATTATTGAATGCACAAGGCTAATGACAGAAGCTAGTGGTAGATTGTAATAGGCATGTGTTGGGTTTAATAAGTGTTACCTGCATTGAATGAAGGATCCATTAAATGAGATATCCATGTTGTTTTTAAAAGATGGTGATTTAAAGGGCTGGCTGTAAGGGGAGGTGGAGGCCAGGAGGATATCTTTCTACCAGTACTTCGCGCAGTATTCTTCCCATTGACACTGGCAGCCTTTCTCACATAGCCTCGTCGAAAGAATTATGAGTGCTGAGATAAGATTAAATCCTGTCGCAATAATCGTCTTTAATTCTATAGAGCATATTCTCAGTCTAAGCAAATGTATGCTTAGTCTGCAGATTTTCCTTTCGCCTGAGGAAGGGTGTTTGAGAAAGAATTTGATTTTGACATTTTTACTTTAGAGTGGAAAGACTGTATTGTGGATGAAGAAGTTGATAAATGTGTATTGTATTCTGGATGAAGAAGTTGATAAATGTGTAAGGCTAATGACAGAAAAGCCAGTGCTACATTGTAATAGGCATGTGTTGGTTAAATAAGTGTTACCTACATTGCTTTTAAAAGATGGTGATTTAAAGGGCTGGCTGTAAGGGGAGGTGGAGGCCAGGAGGATAACCTTTTACCAGTACTTCGCACAATATTGTTCCCATTGACACTGGCAGCCTTTCTCACATAGCCTCGTCGAAAGAATAATGAGTGCTGAGATAGGATTAAATCCTGTCACAAGAATCGTCTTTAATTCTATGGAGCATTTTCTCAGTCTAAGCAAATGTATCCTAAGTCCGCAGATTTTACATTCACCTGAGGAAAGGTGTTTGAGAAAGGATTTGATTTTGACATTTTTACTTTATAGTGGAAAGATTGTATTGAGAATATAGAAATTATTGAATGCACAAGGCTAATGACAGAAGCTAGTGGTAGATTGTAATAGGCATGTGTTGGGTTTAATAAGTGTTACCTGCATTGAATGAAGGATCCATTAAATGAGATATCCATGTTGTTTTTAAAAGATGGTGATTTAAAGGGCTGGCTGTAAGGGGAGGTGGAGGCCAGGAGGATATCTTTCTACCAGTACTTCGCGCAGTATTCTTCCCATTGACACTGGCAGCCTTTCTCACATAGCCTCGTCGAAAGAATTATGAGTGCTGAGATAAGATTAAATCCTGTCGCAATAATCGTCTTTAATTCTATAGAGCATATTCTCAGTCTAAGCAAATGTATGCTTAGTCTGCAGATTTTCCTTTCGCCTGAGGAAGGGTGTTTGAGAAAGAATTTGATTTTGACATTTTTACTTTAGAGTGGAAAGACTGTATTGTGGATGAAGAAGTTGATAAATGTGTATTGTATTCTGGATGAAGAAGTTGATAAATGTGTAAGGCTAATGACAGAAAAGCCAGTGCTACATTGTAATAGGCATGTGTTGGTTAAATAAGTGTTACCTACATTGACTGAAAGATCCATTAAATGAGATATTCATGTTGCTTTTAAAAGATGGTGATTTAAAGGGCTGGCTGTAAGGGGAGGTGGAGGCCAGGAGGATAACCTTTTACCAGTACTTCGCACAATTTTTTCCCATTGACACTGGCAGCCTTTCTCACATAGCCTCGTCGAAAGAATTATGAGTGCTGAGATAGGATTAAATCCTGTCGCAATAATCGTCTTTAATTCTATAGAGCGTTTTCTAAGTCTAAGCAAATGTATCCCAAGTCCGCAGATTTTACTTTAACCTGAGGAAAGGTGTTTGTGAAAGGATTTGATTTTGACATTTTTACTTTATAGTGGAAAGATTGTATTGTGGATATAGAAATTAATAAATGCATAAGGCTAATGACAGAAGCTAGTGGTAGATTGTAATAGGCATGTGTTGGGTTTAATAAGTGTTACCTGCATTGAATGAAGGATCCATTAAATGAGATATCCATGTTGTTTTCAAAAGATGGTGATTTAAAGGGCTGGCTGTAAGGGGAGGTGGAGGCCAGGAGGATATCTTTTTACCAGTACTTCGCACAGTATTCTTCCCATTGACACTGGCAGCCTTTCTCACATAGCCTCGTCGAAAGAATTATGAGTGCTGAGATAAGATTAAATCCTGTCGCAATAATCGTCTTTAATTCTATAGAGCATATTCTCAGTCTAAGCAAATGTAAGCTTAGTCTGCAGATTTTCCTTTCGCCTGAGGAAGGGTGTTTGAGAAAGACTTTGATTTTGACATTTTTACTTTAGAGTGGAAAGACTGTATTGTGGATGAAGAAGTTGATAAATGTGTATTGTATTCTGGATGAAGAAGTTGATAAATGTGTAAGGCTAATGACAGAAAAGCCAGTGCTACATTGTAATAGGCATGTGTTGGTTAAATAAGTGTTACCTACATTGACTGAAAGATCCATTAAATGAGATATCCATGTTGCTTTTAAAAGATGGTGATTTAAAGGGCTGGCTGTAAGGGGAGGTGGAGGCCAGGAGGATAACCTTTTACCAGTACTTCGCACAATATTGTTCCCATTGACACTGGCAGCCTTTCTCACATAGCCTCGTCGAAAGAATTATGAGTGCTGAGATAGGATTAAATCCTGTCGCAATAATCGTCTTTAATTCTATAGAGCGTTTTCTCAGTCTAAGCAAATGTATCCCAAGTCCGCAGATTTTACTTTCACCTGAGGAAAGGTGTTTGAGAAAGGATTTGATTTTGACATTTTTACTTTATAGTGGAAAGATTGTATTGTGGATATAGAAATTAATAAATGCATAAGGCTAATGACAGAAGCTAGTGGTAGATTGTAATAGGCATGTGTTGGGTTTAATAAGTGTTACCTGCATTGAATGAAGGATCCATTAAATGAGATATCCATGTTGTTTTCAAAAGATGGTGATTTAAAGGGCTGGCTGTAAGGGGAGGTGGAGGCCAGGAGGATATCTTTTTACCAGTACTTCGCACAGTATTCTTCCCATTGACACTGGTAGCCTTTCTCACATAGCCTCGTCGAAAGAATTATGAGTGCTGAGATAAGATTAAATCCTGTCGCAATAATCGTCTTTAATTCTATAGAGCATATTCTCAGTCTAAGCAAATGTATGCTTAGTCTGCAGATTTTCCTTTCGCCTGAAGAAGGGTGTTTGAGAAAGACTTTGATTTTGACATTTTTACTTTAGAGTGGAAAGACTGTATTGTGGATGAAGAAGTTGATAAATGTGTATTGTATTCTGGATGAAGAAGTTGATAAATGTGTAAGGCTAATGACAGAAAAGCCAGTGCTACATTGTAATAGGCATGTGTTGGTTAAATAAGTGTTACCTACATTGCTTTTAAAAGATGGTGATTTAAAGGGCTGGCTGTAAGGGGAGGTGGAGGCCAGGAGGATAACCTTTTACCAGTACTTCGCACAATATTGTTCCCATTGACACTGGCAGCCTTTCTCACATAGCCTCGTCGAAAGAATAATGAGTGCTGAGATAGGATTAAATCCTGTCACAAGAATCGTCTTTAATTCTATAGAGCATTTTCTCAGTCTAAGCAAATGTATCCTAAGTCCGCAGATTTTACATTCACCTGAGGAAAGGTGTTTGAGAAAGGATTTGATTTTGACATTTTTACTTTAGAGTGGAAAGATTGTATTGAGGATAAAGAAATTATTAAAAGCATAAGGCTAATGACAGAAGCTAGTGGTAGATTGTAATAGGCATGTGTTGGGTTTAATAAGTGTTACCTGCATTGAATGAAGGATCCATTAAATGAGATATCCATGTTGTTTTTATAAAGATGGTGATTGAAAGGGCTGGCTGTAAGGGGAGGTGGAGGCCAGTAGGATATCTTTCTACCAGTACTTCGCGCAGTATTCTTCCCATTGACACTGGCAGCCTTTCTCACATAGCCTCGTCGAAAGAATCATGAGTGCCGAGATAAGATTAAATCCTGTCGCAATAATCGTCTTTAATTCTATAGAGCATATTCTCAGTCTAAGCAAATGTATGCTTAGTCTGCAGATTTTCCTTTCGCCTTAGGAAGGGTGTTTGAGAAAGAATTTGATTTTGACATTTCTACTTTAGAGTGGAAAGACTGTATTGTGGATGAAGAAGTTGATAAATGTGTATTGTATTCTGGATGAAGAAGTTGATAAATGTGTAAGGCTAATGACAGAAAAGCCAGTGCTACATTGTAATAGGCATGTGTTGGTTAAATAAGTGTTACCTACATTGACTGAAAGATCCATTAAATGAGATATCCATGTTGCTTTTAAAAGATGGTGATTTAAAGGGCTGGCTGTAAGGGGAGGTGGAGGCCAGGAGGATAACCTTTTACCAGTACTTCGCACAATATTGTTCCCATTGACACTGGCAGCCTTTCTCACATAGCATCGTCGAAAGAATTATGAGTGCTGAGATAGGATTAAATCCTGTCGCAATAATCGTCTTTAATTCTATAGAGCGTTTTCTCAGTCTAAGCAAATGTATCCCAAGTCCGCAGATTTTACTTTCACCTGAGGAAAGGTGTTTGAGAAAGGATTTGATTTTGACATTTTTACTTTATAGTGGAAAGATTGTATTGTGGATATAGAAATTAATAAATACATAAGGCTAATGACAGAAGCTAGTGGTAGATTGTAATAGGCATGTGTTGGGTTTAATAAGTGTTACCTGCATTGAATGATGGATCCATTAAATGAGATATCCATGTTGTTTTCAAAAGATGGTGATTTAAAGGGCTGGCTGTAAGGGGAGGTGGAGGCCAGGAGGATATCTTTTTACCAGTACTTCGCACAGTATTCTTCCCATTGACACTGGCAGCCTTTCTCACATAGCCTCGTCGAAAGAATTATGAGTGCTGAGATAAGATTAAATCCTGTCACAATAATCGTCTTTAATTCTATAGAGCATATTCTCAGTCTAAGCAAATGTATCCTAAGTCCGCAGATTTTACATTCACCTGAGGAAAGGTGTTTGAGAAAGGATTTGATTTTGACATTTTTACTTTAGAGTGGAAAGATTGTATTGAGGATAAAGAAATTTTTGAATGCATAAGGCTAATGGCAGAAGCTAGTGGTAGATTGTAATAGGCATGTGTTGGGTTTAATAAGTGTTACCTGCATTGAATGAAGGATCCATTAAATGAGATATTCATGTTGTTTTTAAAAGATGGTGATTTAAAGGGCTGGCTGTAAGGGGAGGTGGAGGCCAGGAGGATATCTTTTTACCAGTACTTCGCACAGTATTCTTCCCATTGACACTGGCAGCCTTTCTCACATAGCCTCGTCGAAAGAATTATGAGTGTTGAGATAAGATTAAATCCTCTCGCAATAGTCGTAATCGATTCTATGGATCATATTCTCAATCTAAGCAAATGTATCCTTAGTCCGCAGATTTTAATTTCACCTGGGGAGATACATTTCCAGTCTGTATATATTTATTCCTGGAGGGTTGTTATGTGCAAAAAGACATTGTAACTGTTTGTAAAGAACACTGATGGAGAAAACGAAATTTGTGAGCACTAGATTTTGATAGCCACGTGTTTAGAATTTGCATAAGTTAATTTCAAGAGGATCGATATTTTCTGGACAGTTTTGGATTCAATTAAAAAACGTTATAAGCTATTAAGAGGGAGATCAGAGCCTTCTTTTACCAGTACTTCGCACAATATTGTTCCCATTGGCAGTTGCTGCTTTCTTTGATCCGAGTCGACAAACGCTTGAGAATCAACCAGTTCCTTGTTTCTGTACTTCATTCAGGTTTACTGTTAGTCACTGAGATAAAACTAACCTCTGGAAATTATTCGATATGATTAACCACTTCTAACCATTTTTTGGACCCTTGTATGTGTGTTTCTGTAAGATGTATGGTCGGTCTGTGAAATGCAAATGTCTAGAAATTTGATTTTATTTTCAATTTAAGGAAATGCCATGCGTTACCCCCTTCAGTTCGTTCGATTACCTTTAGTCGAAGTGTTGTACATTTAGTCCGAGAAATATTTCTTTTTGTTTGAGTTTACACCTGTAGCTGTAACTGCTTGAAATTGCTTGTCAATAGGCCCTAAAACTGTATTTCTACCTTTCTTTGACTGCACAAGTTCTTAAGCCAGTACCCCCAGTCGGGGATTTCATACCCACAGCGCCTAAAACCAACCAGCAGGCCGTTGCAAGCATATTGGGCTCTGAGATTGTATCCTCAATTCGTGGAATGTTTCCCCAATCTATTTCATATCCTCGTAGACTTTGAAATTGTTCTATACTCAGTTGAATGTACTCCCAGGCCCTAAATCACTGCCTCACTCTCGTGGTACTGTTTGCAGAGTTTGCCCATACACTTTTTTCCTTACATGTACTTAAAATCTGTAAGAGTAATTTCAGAGAGAATCCCAAATTTAACTTGTCTCCCAGTCTTAAAGCATTAGTCAGCACATTGAACCCAAGTTAGCAACTGAACACCCCCAGTCTATGAGTCCCTGGGATACACCATAAGGCCCTGAAGCTGTGTTCTGTCTTAAAATTCACCCGTTTTCAATTCCCTTGCCTTCTTGATGTACCCACAGTTCGAAGATGTCCATTGGTTACTGCAACAGCTTGCGTTACGTTATTTTAGGAATCGAGTTGGTAGCCTTGGTGAGATGTATCAGTAAGCTATAAACCTGTGTCCTTCCAGAGATTTTACTCCCTACCTGTTTGCCTGCAACGCCAGTCGGAAAGATGTTCTCTTGGTTCCTTGTACTTCCTCTCAGACGGTGAAAGACATTCCCAGTTTGATGTTCCTTCCAATCTTGTCCCTTCTATTATTTCAAACGAAAGCCATATGCCTGTATCCGTGGTGGGTAATATCGTCTATGAGTTGGACAGATATATCCTCAGTATTTACAACTATGCCCTCACCCTTAATTTAGCCCCAGTCAGTTAGCTTGTTTATTCTGCTTCCTTCAAATTAGAACCTACCTTAATTGAATGTACCTTCCAACGATAAAGCTATGCCCCTGTTGTTTCACCGATAACTCTGGCCTCAACGTCTTCTTTATGATCTTAACCCTTAGTCTGAACGGTCTGAAATAATGTATTCGCCCTCATTTCTGTCATCTCACACACTCTATCTCTTCTCCTTTTCTTTATCTATTTCTATCTCTCTTTTTGCAGTTTCTGTCTTTCTTCACCTCTCTACTTTTAATTTTGTATATCTCTATTGTTTCTCTTTCTCCCTTTGTCTCTTACCCTCTATCTACTGCCTTCCGAACTCTTTTTTTCTTACTCTGTCCCTCATTTTATCTTTCTCTCAACACTGTTTTCCACGCTCAGTCTCTTGCTGTTTCTCTGTCTGTCTGTCTGTCTCGCTTTCTGTCTTTCTCTCGCTTACTGTTTTCTCTCGCTCTGTTTATCACTCTCTATCCCTTCCCATTTCTCTTCCTTCTCTTCTTTTATTTCTCTCCTCTTTCTACCTGTATCTCACTGCCTTTTTTCACACAGTCTCTCTATCTGTTACTTTCTGTCTCTTCCGCTATTCCACCATCTTCTGTCTCATTTCCTATCACTCCCTATTCTGTTACATTCTCTTTGTCTTTCTTTTTCTTTCCTTCCTGCAAACTTTACTCTTGTCTCTACATCCTATAAATCTCTTTCGCTTTCTTCCTATTTATTTTATTTATCTATCTATCTGTATATCTATCTCAATTTATCTGTCTATAAAGACTGTTTTCTCTGACCACGATGTCCCTCCTTTTCCTCCAAAAAATGTACTTCCTACAATAAATTAGCTTCTTTTCGTCATATCTTCCTCAATCTGCATGGTTAATCGTTTCTCATTCGATATGATGCTCCTTCAGTCCGTAATTTTGAGTGTAATGTAACTATATTATCCTTCCAATATTTTAGAATGAAATGTTATGGTGTTACTAGCACATTTGAGACATCCTGGCAAGATCTTACAAGATTATGTAATCACCCTGTACATTTCTACATACGACCAAATTGAATTCCGTATCAACCTTAGTTATTTACCTAATGAATGCTGAAAAAGCCGAGGTTCCCATTTCATGATCTAAAGCATCTATCTATTGAAAATAAATCATAAAAATGAACGTAAGATTCTCAATGCTATAAGTATTGATTGAAGAGTGTTAAAACGTCGTTTACAATACTATTTCAGTTCATATTGTGGCGGCCCATGAACTTATCCTGTCCTGGAGTTACTTTTACCAGTATTCCGCACAATATTCTGTCCAAGGCACTGACTACTTTCCAACATAAGAATCGTCGAAATAATGATAAAGGTTGAGAAATGAATCATATCGCAATTACAATGTTGATGATTACAATAATGGTGATGGTTGTTTCGATGGTTGAGTTGGTAGTGACGGTGGTAGTCCCGATACCGGATTTATTAGTGATGATAGATGTGTTTTTTCTCTTGGTGTTTTAACGCCGACTTGAACATTACTTGAATGTAACTAATGGTGCCTGTGGATTTCTATAGATATGAAAACCGAGAGACAACAACACAGAGGCAGCGAGTGTGGGAGGTAGGGAGTTTAAGAAAGGTTTCGAGTTTGACATTTTTACTTTATAGTGGAAAGATTGTATTGTGGATATAGAAATTAATAAATGCATAAGGCTAATGACAGAAG
Source organism: Tridacna crocea (assembly GCA_943736015.1). Taxonomy (NCBI): domain Eukaryota; kingdom Metazoa; phylum Mollusca; class Bivalvia; order Cardiida; family Cardiidae; genus Tridacna; species Tridacna crocea. The sequence goes on along the minus strand of OX031068.1, from coordinate 42,798,188 downwards.
CTAGTGGTAGATTGTAATAGGCATGTGTTGGGTTTAATAAGTGTTACCTGCATTGAATGAAGGATCCATTAAATGATATATCCATGTTGTTTTCAAAAGATGGTGATTTAAAGGGCTGGCTGTAAGGGGAGGTGGAGGCCAGGAGGATATCTTTTTACCAGTACTTCGCACAGTATTCTTCCCATTGACACTGGTAGCCTTTCTCACATAGCCTCGTCGAAAGAATTATGAGTGCTGAGATAAGATTAAATCCTGTCGCAATAATCGTCTTCAATTCTATAGAGCATATTCTCAGTCTAAGCAAATGTATGCTTAGTCTGCAGATTTTCCTGTCGCCTGAGGAAGGGTGTTTGAGAAAGAATTTGATTTTGACATTTTTACTTTAGAGTGGAAAGACTGTATTGTGGATGAAGAAGTTGATAAATGTGTATTGTATTCTGGATGAAGAAGTTGATAAATGTGTAAGGCTAATGACAGAAAAGCCAGTGCTACATTGTAATAGGCATGTGTTGGTTAAAAAAGTGTTACCTACATTGACTGAAAGATCCATTAAATGAGATATCCATGTTGCTTTTAAAAGATGGTTATTTAAAGGGCTGGCTATAAGGGGAGGTGGAGGCCAGGAGGATAACCTTTTACCAGTACTTCGCACAATTTTGTTCCCATTGACACTGGCAGCCTTTCTCACATAGCCTCGTCGAAAGAATTATGAGTGCTGAGATAGGATTAAATCCTGTCGCAATAATCGTCTTTAATTCTATAGAGCGTTTTCTAAGTCTAAGCAAATGTATCCCAAGTCCGCAGATTTTACTTTCACCTGAGGAAAGGTGTGTGAGAAAGGATTTGATTTTGACATTTTTACTTTATAGTGGAAAGATTGTATTGTGGATACAGAAATTAATAAATGCATAAGGCTAATGACAGAAGCTAGTGGTAGATTGTAATAGGCATGTGTTGGGTTTAATAAGTGTTACCTGCATTGAATGAAGGATCCATTAAATGAGATATCCATGTTGTTTTCAAAAGATGGTGATTTAAAGGGCTGGCTGTAAGGGGAGGTGGAGGCCAGGAGGATATCTTTTTACCAGTACTTCGCACAGTATTCTTCCCATTGACACTGGCAGCCTTTCTCACATAGCCTCGTCGAAAGAATTATGAGTGCTGAGATAAGATTAAATCCTGTCGCAATAATCGTCTTTAATTCTATAGAGCATATTCTCAGTCTAAGCAAATGTATGCTTAGTCTGCAGATTTTCCTTTCGCCTGAGGAAGGGTGTTTGAGAAAGAATTTGATTTTGACATTTCTACTTTAGAGTGGAAAGACTGTATTGTGGATGAAGAAGTTGATAAATGTGTATTGTATTCTGGATGAAGAAGTTGATAAATGTGTAAGGCTAATGACAGAAAAGCCAGTGCTACATTGTAATAGGCATGTGTTGGTTAAATAAGTGTTACCTACATTGACTGAAAGATCCATTAAATGAGATATCCATGTTGCTTTTAAAAGATGGTGATTTAAAGGGCTGGCTGTAAGGGGAGGTGGAGGCCAGGAGGATAACCTTTTACCAGTACTTCGCACAATATTGTTCCCATTGACACTGGCAGCCTTTCTCACATAGCCTCGTCGAAAGAATTATGAGTGCTGAGATAGGATTAAATCCTGTCGCAATAATCGTCTTTAATTCTATAGAGCGTTTTCTAAGTCTAAGCAAATGTATCCCAAGTCCGCAGATTTTACTTTCACCTGAGGAAAGGTGTGTGAGAAAGGATTTGATTTTGACATTTTTACTTTATAGTGGAAAGATTGTATTGTGGATACAGAAATTAATAAATGCATAAGGCTAATGACAGAAGCTAGTGGTAAATTGTAATAGGCATGTGTTGGGTTTAATAAGTGTTACCTGCATTGAATGAAGGATCCATTAAATGAGATATCCATGTTGTTTTCAAAAGATGGTGATTTAAAGGGCTGGCTGTAAGGGGAGGTGGAGGCCAGGAGGATATCTTTTTACCAGTACTTCGCACAGTATTCTTCCCATTGACACTGGCAGCCTTTCTCACATAGCCTCGTCGAAAGAATTATGAGTGCTGAGATAAGATTAAATCCTGTCGCAATAATCGTCTTTAATTCTATAGAGCATATTCTCAGTCTAAGCAAATGTATGCTTAGTCTGCAGATTTTCCTTTCGCCTGAGGAAGGGTGTTTGAGAAAGAATTTGATTTTGACATTTTTACTTTAGAGTGGAAAGACTGTATTGTGGATGAAGAAGTTGATAAATGTGTATTGTATTCTGGATGAAGAAGTTGATAAATGTGTAAGGCTAATGACAGAAAAGCCAGTGCTACATTGTAATAGGCATGTGTTGGTTAAATAAGTGTTACCTACATTGACTGAAAGATCCATTAAATGAGATATCCATGTTGCTTTTAAAAGATGGTGATTTAAAGGGCTGGCTGTAAGGGGAGGTGGAGGCCAGGAGGATAACCTTTTACCAGTACTTCGCACAATATTGTTCCCATTGACACTGGCAGCCTTTCTCACATAGCCTCGTCGAAAGAATTATGAGTGCTGAGATAGGATTAGATCCTGTCGCAATAATCGTCTTTAATTCTATAGAGCGTTTTCTCAGTCTAAGCAAATGTATGCCAAGTCCGCAGATTTTACTTTCACCTGAGGAAAGGTGTTTGAGAAAGGATTTGATTTTGACATTTTTACTTTATAGTGGAAAGATTGTATTGTGGATATAGAAATTAATAAATGCATAAGGCTAATGACAGAAGCTAGTGGTAGATTGTAATAGGCATGTGTTGGGTTTAATAAGTGTTACCTGCATTGAATGAAGGATCCATTAAATGATATATCCATGTTGTTTTCAAAAGATGGTGATTTAAAGGGCTGGCTGTAAGAGGAGGTGGAGGCCAGGAGGATATCTTTTTACCAGTACTTCGCACAGTATTCTTCCCATTGACACTGGTAGCCTTTCTCACATAGCCTCGTCGAAAGAATTATGAGTGCTGAGATAAGATTAAATCCTGTCGCAATAATCGTCTTCAATTCTATAGAGCATATTCTCAGTCTAAGCAAATGTATGCTTAGTCTGCAGATTTTCCTGTCGCCTGAGGAAGGGTGTTTGAGAAAGAATTTGATTTTGACATTTTTACTTTAGAGTGGAAAGACTGTATTGTGGATGAAGAAGTTGATAAATGTGTATTGTATTCTGGATGAAGAAGTTGATAAATGTGTAAGGCTAATGACAGAAAAGCCAGTGCTACATTGTAATAGGCATGTGTTGGTTAAAAAAGTGTTACCTACATTGACTGAAAGATCCATTAAATGAGATATCCATGTTGCTTTTAAAAGATGGTTATTTAAAGGGCTGGCTATAAGGGGAGGTGGAGGCCAGGAGGATAACCTTTTACCAGTACTTCGCACAATTTTGTTCCCATTGACACTGGCAGCCTTTCTCACATAGCCTCGTCGAAAGAATTATGAGTGCTGAGATAGGATTAAATCCTGTCGCAATAATCGTCTTTAATTCTATAGAGCGTTTTCTAAGTCTAAGCAAATGTATCCCAAGTCCGCAGATTTTACTTTCACCTGAGGAAAGGTGTGTGAGAAAGGATTTGATTTTGACATTTTTACTTTATAGTGGAAAGATTGTATTGTGGATACAGAAATTAATAAATGCATAAGGCTAATGACAGAAGCTAGTGGTAGATTGTAATAGGCATGTGTTGGGTTTAATAAGTGTTACCTGCATTGAATGAAGGATCCATTAAATGAGATATCCATGTTGTTTTCAAAAGATGGTGATTTAAAGGGCTGGCTGTAAGGGGAGGTGGAGGCCAGGAGGATATCTTTTTACCAGTACTTCGCACAGTATTCTTCCCATTGACACTGGCAGCCTTTCTCACATAGCCTCGTCGAAAGAATTATGAGTGCTGAGATAAGATTAAATCCTGTCGCAATAATCGTCTTTAATTCTATAGAGCATATTCTCAGTCTAAGCAAATGTATGCTTAGTCTGCAGATTTTCCTGTCGCCTGAGGAAGGGTGTTTGAGAAAGAATTTGATTTTGACATTTTTACTTTAGAGTGGAAAGACTGTATTGTGGATGAAGAAGTTGATAAATGTGTATTGTATTCTGGATGAAGAAGTTGATAAATGTGTAAGGCTCATGACAGAAAAGCCAGTGCTACATTGTAATAGGCATGTGTTGGTTAAATAAGTGTTACCTACATTGCTTTTAAAAGATGGTGATTTAAAGGGCTGGCTGTAAGGGGAGGTGGAGGCCAGGAGGATAACCTTTTACCAGTACTTCGCACAATATTGTTCCCATTGACACTGGCAGCCTTTCTCACATAGCCTCGTCGAAAGAATAATGAGTGCTGAGATAGGATTAAATCCTGTCACAAGAATCGTCTTTAATTCTATAGAGCATTTTCTCAGTCTAAGCAAATGTATCCTAAGTCCGCAGATTTTACATTCACCTGAGGAAAGGTGTTTGAGAAAGGATTTGATTTTGACATTTTTACTTTATAGTGGAAAGATTGTATTGAGAATATAGAAATTATTGAATGCATAAGGCTAATGACAGAAGCTAGTGGTAGATTGTAATAGGCATGTGTTGGGTTTAATAAGTGTTACCTGCATTGAATGAAGGATCCATTAAATGAGATATCCATGTTGTTTTTAAAAGATGGTGATTCAAAGGGCTGGCTGTAAGGGGAGGTGGAGGCCAGGAGGATATCTTTCTACCAGTACTTCGCGCAGTATTCTTCCCATTGACACTGGCAGCCTTTCTCACATAGCCTCGTCGAAAGAATTATGAGTGCTGAGATAAGATTAAATCCTGTCGCAATAATCGTCTTTGGTTCTATAGAGCATATTCTTAGTCTAAGCAAATGTATGCTTAGTCTGCAGATTCTCCTTTCGCCTGAGGAAGGGTGTTTGAGAAAGAATTTGATTTTGACATTTCTACTTTAGAGTGGAAAGACTGTATTGTGGATGAAGAAGTTGATAAATGTGTATTGTATTCTGGATGAAGAAGTTGATAAATGTGTAAGGCTAATGACAGAAAAGCCAGTGCTACATTGTAATAGGCATGTGTTGGTTAAATAAGTGTTACCTACATTGACTGAAAGATCCATTAAATGAGATATCCATGTTGCTTTTAAAAGATGGTGATTTAAAGGGCTGGCTGTAAGGGGAGGTGGAGGCCAGGAGGATAACCTTTTACCAGTACTTCGCACAATATTGTTCCCATTGACACTGGCAGCCTTTCTCACATAGCATCGTCGAAAGAATTATGAGTGCTGAGATAGGATTAAATCCTGTCGCAATAATCGTCTTTAATTCTATAGAGCGTTTTCTTAGTCTAAGCAAATGTATCCCAAGTCCGCAGATTTTACTTTCACCTGAGGAAAGGTGTTTGAGAAAGGATTTGATTTTGACATTTTTACTTTATAGTGGAAAGATTGTATTGAGAATATAGAAATTATTGAATGAACAAGGCTAATGACAGAAGCTAGTGGTAGATTGTAATAGGCATGTGTTGGGTTTAATAAGTGTTACCTGCATTGAATGAAGGATCCATTAAATGAGATATTCATGTTATTTTTAAAAGATGGTGATTTAAAGGGCTGGCTGTAAGGGGAGGTGGAGGCCAGGAGGATATCTTTTTACCAGTACTTCGCACAGTATTCTTCCCATTGACACTGGCAGACTTTCTCACATAGCCTCGTCGAAAGAATTATGAGTGCTGAGATAAGATTAAATCCTGTCGCAATAATCGTCTTTAATTCTATAGAGCATATTCTCAGTCTAAGCAAATGTATGCTTAGTCAGCAGATTTTACATTCACCTAAGGAAAGGTGTTTGAGAAAGGATTTGATTTTGACATTTTTACTTTAGACTGGAAAGATTGTATTGTGGATATAGAAATGAATAAATGTATAAGGCTAATGACAGAAACTAGTGGTAGATTGTAATAGGCATGTGTTGGGTTTAGTAAGTGTTACCTGCATTGAATGAAGGATCCATTAAATGAGATATCCATGTTGTTATAAAAGATGGTGATTTAAAGTGCTGGTTGAAAGGGGAGGTGGAGCCGAGGGGGATAACTTTTTACCAGTACTTCGCACAATATTCTTCCCATTGACACTGGCAGCCTTTCTCACATAGCCTCGTCGAAAGAATTATGAGTGCTGAGATAAGATTAAATCCTGTCGCAATAGTCGTAATCAATTCTATGGATCATATTCTCAATCTAAGCAAATGTATCCTTAGTCCGCAGATTTTAATTTCACCTGGGGAGATACATTTCCAGTCTGTATTTATTTATTCCTGGAGGGTTGTTATGTGCAAAAAGACATTGTAACTGTTTGTAAAGAACACTGATGGAGAAAACGAAATTTGTGAGCACTAGATTTTGATAGCCACGTGTTTAGAATTTGCATAAGTTAATTTCAAGAGGATCGATATTTTCTGGACAGTTTTGGATTCAATTAAAAAAAGTTATAAGCTATTAAGAGGGAGATCAGAGCCTTCTTTTACCAGTACTTCGCACAATATTGTTCCCATTGGCAGTTGCTGCTTTCTTTGATCCGAGTCGACAAACGTTTGAGAATCAACCAGTTCCTTGTTTCTGTACTTCATTCAGGTTTACTGTTAGTCACTGAGATAAAACTAACCTCTGGAAATTATTCGATATGATTAACCACTTCTAACCATTTTTTGGACCCTTGTATGTGTGTTTCTGTAAGATGTATGGTCGGTCTGTGAAATGCAAATGTCTAGAAATTTGATTTTATTTTCAATTTAAGGAAATGCCATGCGTTACCCCCTTCAGTTCGTTCGATTACCTTTAGTCGAAGTGTCGTACATTTAGTCCGAGAAATATTTCTTTTTGTTTGAGTTTACACCTGTAGCTGTAACTGCTTGAAATTGCTTGTCAATAGGCCCTAAAACTGTATTTCTACCTTTCTTTGACTGCACAAGTTCTTAAGCCAGTACCCCCAGTCGGGGATTTCATACCCACAGCGCCTAAAACCAACCAGCAGGCCGTTGCAAGCATATTGGGCTCTGAGATTGTATCCTCAATTCGTGGAATGTTTCCCCAATCTATTTCATATCCTCGTAGACTTTGAAATTGTTCTATACTCAGTTGAATGTACTCCCAGGCCCTAAATCACTGCCTCACTCTCGTGGTACTGTTTGCAGAGTTTGCCCATACACTTTTTTCCTTACATGTATTTAAAATCTGTAAGAGTAATTTCAGAGAGAATCCCAAATTTAACTTGTCTCCCAGTCTTAAAGCATTAGTCAGCACATTGAACCCAAGTTAGCAACTGAACACCCCCAGTCTATGAGTCCCTGGGATACACCATAAGGCCCTGAAGCTGTGTTCTGTCTTAAAATTCACCCGTTTTCAATTCCCTTGCCTTCTTGATGTACCCACAGTTCGAAGATGTCCATTGGTTACTGCAACAGCTTGCGTTACGTTATTTTAGGAATCGAGTTGGTAGCCTTGATGAGATGTATCAGTAAGCTATAAACCTGTGTCCTTCCAGAGATTTTACTCCCTACCTGTTTGCCTGCAACGCCAGTCGGAAAGATGTTCTCTTGGTTCCTTGTACTTCCTCTCAGACGGTGAAAGACATTCCCAGTTTGATGTTCCTTCCAATCTTGTCCCTTCTATTATTTCAAACGAAAGCCATATGCCTGTATCCGTGGTGGGTAATATCGTCTATGAGTTGGACAGATATATCCTCAGTATTTACAACTATGCCCTCACCCTTAATTTAGCCCCAGTCAGTTAGCTTGTTTATTCTGCTTCCTTCAAATTAGAACCTACCTTAATTGAATGTACCTTCCAACGATAAAGCTATGCCCCTGTTGTTTCACCGATAACTCTGGCCTCAACGTCTTCTTTATGATCTTAACCCTTAGTCTGAACGGTCTGAAATAATGTATTCGCCCTCATTTCTGTCATCTCACACACTCTATCTCTTCTCCTTTTCTTTATCTATTTCTATCTCTCTTTTTGCAGTTTCTGTCTTTCTTCACCTCTCTACTTTTAATTTTGTATATCTCTATTGTTTCTCTTTCTCCCTTTGTCTCTTACCCTCTATCTACTGCCTTCCGAACTCTTTTTTTCTTACTCTGTCCCTCATTTTATCTTTCTCTCAACACTGTTTTCCACGCTCAGTCTCTTGCTGTTTCTCTGTCTGTCTGTCTGTCTGTCTGTCTCGCTTTCTGTCTTTCTCTCGCTTACTGTTTTCTCTCGCTCTGTTTATCACTCTCTATCCCTTCCCATTTCTCTTCCTTCTCTTCTTTTATTTCTCTCCTCTTTCTACCTGTATCTCACTGCCTTTTTTCACACAGTCTCTCTATCTGTTACTTTCTGTCTCTTCCGCTATTCCACCATCTTCTGTCTCATTTCCTATCACTCCCTATTCTGTTACATTCTCTTTGTCTTTCTTTCTCTTTCCTTCCTGCAAACTTTACTCTTGTCTCTCCATCCTATAAATCTCTTTCGCTTTCTTCCTATTTATTTTATTTATCTATCTATCTGTATATCTATCTCAATTTATCTGTCTATAAAGACTGTTTTCTCTGACCACGATGTCCCTCCTTTTCCTCCAAAAAATGTACTTCCTACAATAAATTAGCTTCTTTTCGTCATATCTTCCTCAATCTGCATGGTTAATCGTTTCTCATTCGATATGATGCTCCTTCAGTCCGTAATTTTGAGTGTAATGTAACTATATTATCCTTCCAATATTTTAGAATGAAATGTTATGGTGTTACTAGCACATTTGAGACATCCTGGCAAGATCTTACAAGATTATGTAATCACCCTGTACATTTCTACATACGACCAAATTGAATTCCGTATCAACCTTAGCTATTTACCTAATGAATGCTGAAAAAGCCGAGGTTCCCATTTCATGATCTAAAGCATCTATCTATTGAAAATAAATCATAAAAATGAACGTAAGATTCTCAATGCTATAAGTATTGATTGAAGAGTGTTAAAACGTCGTTTACAATACTATTTCAGTTCATATTGTGGCGGCCCATGAACTTATCCTGTCCTGGAGTTACTTTTACCAGTATTCCGCACAATATTCTGTCCAAGGCACTGACTACTTTCCAACATAAGAATCGTCGAAATAATGATAAAGGTTGAGAAATGAATCATATCGCAATTACAATGTTGATGATTACAATAATGGTGATGGTTGTTTCGATGGTTGAGTTGGTAGTGACGGTGGTAGTCCCGATACCGGATTTATTAGTGATGATAGATGTGTTTTTTCTCTTGGTGTTTTAACGCCGACTTGAACATTACTTGAATGTAACTAATGGTGCCTGTGGATTTCTATAGATATGAAAACCGAGAGACAACAACACAGAGGCAGTGAATGTGGGAGGTAGGGAGTTTAAGAAAGGTTTCGAGTTTGACATATTTATAGTGGAAAGATTGTATTGCGGATGAAGAAATTGATAAATTTGTAAGGCTAATGAAAGGTGAGGTGGAGGCCAGGGAAAATTAATCGGACTTTGGTAAAATTTTGGTAGAATTTTGCTTTACTGCTTTTAGTCTTCTGCGTTTTAAGACAGATTTCAGTCATATAAGGTATATCAGGGAGTCATTTGCATCTATCCAAGCTGTGTCGGTTTTGCTGTGTTTTTTTGTGTTGTTTTAACTTGATGTCAGGTAAATGGCGCGGCCAGTGCTCTTGTAACGGTCTTTCCAAGCCACTGACTGCTTTACAAAATAGCTTTAGTCGATAGAATGATCGTCATTAAGCAAAGAATAATTGCTGCAACAAAGAATATCATCGAACCTCGGACAGAAATTGTGGATCGAACCAACGACTGTATATGTCTTAAGCCATGTACTTTACCGACCAAGCAACTGGGAAAAACGATCTGAGAAAGAGAGAGGGGAGTCTATTTTGATTATGAGATGTTTACTTTAATCGTAGAGAGTTCCTATACATGTGCAAGAAAAAGTTTTACAATTTTGTGAAGGAAAATGATGCAAAGGTGTGGATTCAAGGAAATATATGCGTTAAGAAGGGGGATAACTTTTTATCAGTACTTCGCACAATATTGTTCCCATTGACACTGGCAGCCTTTCTCACATAGCCTGGTCGAAAGAATTATGAGTGCTGAGATAAGATTAAATCCTGTCGCAATAATCGTCATCAATTCTATAGAGCATATTTTCAGTTTAAGCAAATGTATCTTTAGACCGCATATTTTACTATTATCTTAGGAAGGGTATTTGAGAAAGGTTTTGATTTTCAACATTTTTACTTCATAGTGAAAAGATTTTATTGTGGATGAAGAAACATAAATGTGTAAGGGTAATGATAGAAAAGCTATAGGCATGTGTTGGGTTTAATAAGTGTTACCTGCATTGAATGAATGATCCATTAACTGAGATATTCATGTTGTTATAAAAGATGGTGATTTAAAGGGCTGGCTGTAAGGGGAGGTGGAGGCCAGGAGGTAACTTTTTACCAGTACTTCGCACACTATTGTTCCCATTGACACTGGCAGCCTTTCTCACATAGCCTCGTCGAAAGAATTATGAGTGCAATAATTGTCATCAATTCTCAGTCTAAGCAAATGTATTCTTAGTCCGCAGATTTTACTTTTCCTTGAGGAAGGGAGTTCGAGAAAGGTTTTGATTTTGACATTTTACTTTGTAGTGGAAAAATTATATTGTGGATGAAGAAAATGATAAATGTGTAAGGGTAATGACAGAAAAGCTAGTGCTAGATTGTAATTGGCATGTGCTTGGTTTGATAAGTGTTACCTGCATTGAATGAAGGATGCATTAAATGAGATATCCATGTTGTTATAAAAGATGGTGATTTAAAGGGCTGGGTGTAAAGAGGAGGTGGAGGCCAGGGGGTAACGTTTTACCAGTACTTCGCACAATATTGTTCCCATTGACACTGGCTGCCTTTCTTACATAGCTTCGTCGAAAGAATTTTGAGTGCTGAGATAAGATTAAATGCTGTCGCAATAATTGTCATCAATTCTATAGATCATATTCTAAGTCTAAGCAAAATCCTAAGTCCGCAGATTTTACTTTCAACTGAGGAAGGGAATTTGAGAAAGGTTTTGATTTTGACATTTTTATTTCATAGTGGAAAGATTGTGTTGTGGTTGAAGAAATTGATAAACGTGTCAGGCTAATGACATAAAAGCTACTGCTAGATTGTAATCGGCATGTGTTGGTTTTAATATGTGTTACTGCATTGACGGATGGATCCATTAAATAGATATCCATGTTGTTATTAAAGATGGTGATTTAAAGGGCTGGCTGTAAGGGGAGGTGAAGGCCAGGAGGATAACTTTTTACCAGTACTTCGCACAATATACTTCCCATTGACACTGGCAGCCTTTCTCACATAGCCTCGTCGAAAGAATTATGAGTGCTGAGATAAGATTAAATCCTGTTGCAATAGTCGTCATCTATTCCATAGATCATATTCTCAGTCTAAGCAAATGCATTCTCAGTCGGCAGATTTTACTTTCACCTGAGGAAAGGTGTTTGAGAAAGGATTTGATTTTGACATTTTTACTTTATAGTGGAAAGATTGTATTGTGGATATAGAAATTATTGAATGCATAAGGCTAATGACAGAAGCTAGTGGTAGATTGTAATAGGCATGTGTTGGGTTTAATAAGTGTTACCTGCATTGAATGAAGGATCCATTAAATGAGATATCCATGTTGTTTTTAAAAGATGGTGATTTAAAGGGCTGGCTGTAAGGGGAGGTGGAGGCCAGGAGGATATCTTTTTACCAGTACTTCGCACAGTATTCTTCCCATTGACACTGCCAGCATTTCTCACATAGCCTCGTCGAAACAATTATGAGTGCTGAGATAAGATTAAATCCTGTCGCAATAATCGTCTTTAATTCTATAAAGCATATTCTCAGTCTAAGCAAATGTATGCTCAGTCTGCAGATTTTCCTTTCACCTGAGGAAGGGTGTTTGAGAAAGAATTTGATTTTGACATTTTTACTTTAGAGTGGAAAGACTGTATTGTGGATGAAGAAGTTGATAAATGTGTATTGTATTCTGGATGAAGAAGTTGATAAATGTGTAAGGTTAATGACAGAAAAGCCAGTGCTACATTGTAATAGGCATGTGTTGGTTAAATAAGTGTTACCTACATTGACTGAAAGATCCATTAAATCAGATATCCACGTTGCTTTTAAAAGATGGTGATTTAAAGGGCTGGCTGTAAGGGGAGGTGGAGGCCAGGAGGATAACCTTTTACCAGTACTTCGCACAATATTGTTCCCATTGACACTGGCAGCCTTTCTCACATAGCCTCGTCGAAAGAATTGTGAGTGCTGAGATAGGATTAAATCCTGTCGCAATAATCGTCTTTAATTCTATAGAGCATTTTCTCAGTCTAAGCAAATGTATCCTAAGTCCGCAGATTTTACTTTCACCTGAGGAAAGGTGTTTGAGAAAGGATTTGATTTTGACATTTCTACTTTATAGTGGAAAGATTGTATTGTGGATATAGAAATTAATAAATGCATAAGGCTAATGACAGAAGCCAGTGGTAGATTGTAATAGGCATGTGTTGGGTTTAATAAATGTTACCTGCATAAAATGAAGGATCCATTAAATGAGATATCCATGTTGTTTTAAAAAGATGGTGATTTAAAGGTCTGGCTGTAAGGGCAGGTGGAGGCCAGGAGGATATCTTTTTACCAGTGCTTCGCACAGTATTCTTCCCATTGACACTTGCAGCCTTTCTCACATAGCCTCGTCGAAAGAATTATGAGTGCTGAGATAAGATTATATCCTGTCGCAATAATCGTCTTTAATTCTATAGAGCATATTCTCAGTCTAGGCAAATGTATGCTTAGTCAGCAGATTTTACATTCACCTAAGGAAAGGTTTTTGAGAAAGGATTTGACTTTTTTGATTTTGCGCAAAAGTCGCAACCTTTTTACAAGTACTTCGCACAGTATTCTTCCCATTGACACTTGCAGCCTTTCTCACATAGCCTCGTCGAAAGAATTATGAGTGCTGAGATAAGATTATATCCTGTCGCAATAATCGTCCTTAATTCTATAGAGCATATTCTCAGTCTAGGCAAATGTATGCTTAGTCAGCAGATTTTACATTCACCTAAGGAAAGGTGTTTGAGAAAGGATTTGATTTTGACATTTTTACTTTAGAGTGGAAAGATTGTATTGTGGATACAGAAATTAATAAATGTATAAGGCTAATGACAGAAGCTAGTGGTAGATTGTAATAGGCATGTGTTGGGTTTAATAAGTGTTACCTGCATTGAATGAAGGATCCATTAAATGAGATATCCATGTTGTTATAAAAGATGGTGATTTAAAGTGCTGGTTGAAAGGGGAGGTGGAGCCGAGGGGGATAACTTTTTACCAGTACTTCGCACAATATTCTTCCCATTGACACTGGCAGCCTTTCTCACATAGCCTCGTCGAAAGAATTATGAGTGCTGAGATAAGATTAAATCCTGTCGCAATAGTCGTAATCAATTCTATGGATCATATTCTCAATCTAAGCAAATGTATCCTTAGTCCGCAGATTTTAATTTCACCTGGGGAGATACATTTCCAGTCTGTATTTATTTAATCCTGGAGGGTTGTTATGTGCAAAAAGACATTGTAACTGTTTGTAAAGAACACTGATGGAGAAAACGAAATTTGTGAGCACTAGATTTTGATAGCCACGTGTTTAGAATTTGCAGAAGTTAATTTCAAGAGGATCGATATTTTCTGGACAGTTTTGGATTCAATTGAAAAAAGTTATAAGCTATTAAGAGGGAGATCAGAGCCTTCTTTTACCAGTACTTCGCACAATATTGTTCCCATTGGCAGTTGCTGCTTTCTTTGATCCGAGTCGACAAACGCTTGAGAATCAACCAGTTCCTTGTTTCTGTACTTCATTCAGGTTTACTGTTAGTCACTGAGATAAAACTAACCTCTGGAAATTATTCGATATGATTAACCACTTCTAACCATTTTTTGGACCCTTGTATGTGTGTTTCTGTAAGATGTATGGTCGGTCTGTGAAATGCAAATGTCTAGATATTTGATTTTATTTTCAATTTAAGGAAATGCCATGCGTTACCCCCTTCAGTTCGTTCGATTACCTTTAGTCGAAGTGTTGTACATTTAGTCCGAGAAATATTTCTTTTTGTTTGAGTTTACACCTGTAGCTGTAACTGCTTGAAATTGCTTGTCAATAGGCCCTAAAACTGTATTTCTACCTTTCTTTGACTGCACAAGTTCTTAAGCCAGTACCCCCAGTCGGGGATTTCATACCCACAGCGCCTAAAACCAACCAGCAGGCCGTTGCAAGCATATTGGGCTCTGAGATTGTATCCTCAATTCGTAGAATGTTTCCCCAATCTATTTCATATCCTCGTAGACTTTGAAATTGTTCTATACTCAGTTGAATGTACTCCCAGGCCCTAAATCACTGCCTCACTTTCGTGGTACTGTTTGCAGAGTTTGCCCATACACTTTTTTCCTTACATGTACTTAAAATCTGTAAGAGTAATTTCAGAGAGAATCCCAAATTTAACTTGTCTTCCAGTCTTAAAGCATTAGTCAGCATATTGAACCCAAGTTAGCAACTGAACACCCCCAGTCTATGAGTCCCTCGGATACACCATAAGGCCCTGAAGCTGTGATCTGTCTTAAAATTCACCCGTTTTCAATTCCCTTGCCTTCTTGATGTACCCACAGTTTGAAGATGTTCATTGGTTACTGCAACAGCTTGCGTTATGTTATTTTAGGAATCGAGTTGGTAGCCTTGGTGAGATGTATCAGTAAGCTGTAAACCTGTGTCCTTCCAGAGATTTTACTCCCTACCTGTTTGCCTGCAACGCCAGTCGGAAAGATGTTCTCTTGGTTCCTTGTACTTCCTCTCAGACGGTGAAAGACATTCCCAGTTTGATGTTCCTTCCAATCTTGTCCCTTCTATTATTTCAAACGAAAGCCATATGCCTGTATCCGTGGTGGGTAATATCGTCTATGAGTTGGACAGATATATCCTCAGTATTTACAACTATGCCCTCACCCTTAATTTAGCCCCAGTCAGTTAGCTTGTTTATTCTGCTTCCTTCAAATTAGAACCTACCTTAATTGAATGTACCTTCCAACGATAAAGCTATGCCCCTGTTGTTTCACCGATAACTCTGGCCTCAACGTCTTCTTTATGATCTTAACCCTTAGTCTGAACGGTCTGAAATAATGTATTCGCCCTCATTTCTGTCATCTCACACACTCTATCTCTTCTCCTTTTCTTTATCTATTTCTATCTCTCTTTTTGCAGTTTCTGTCTTTCTTCACCTCTCTTTATTTAATTTTGTATATCTCTATTGTTTCTCTTTCTCCCTTTGTCTCTTACCCTCTATCTACTGCCTTCCGAACTCTTTTTTTCTTACTCTGTCCCTCATTTTATCTTTCTCTCAACACTGTTTTCCACGCTCAGTCTCTTGCTGTTTCTCTGTCTGTCTGTCTGTCTGTCTGTCTCGCTTTCTGTCTTTCTCTCGCTTACTGTTTTCTCTCGCTCTGTTTATCACTCTCTATCCCTTCCCATTTCTCTTCCTTCTCTTCTTTTATTTCTCTCCTCTTTCTACCTGTATCTCACTGCCTTTTTTCACACAGTCTCTCTATCTGTTGCTTTCTGTCTCTTCCGCTATTCCACCATCTTCTGTCTCATTTCCTATCACTCCCTATTCTGTTACATTCTCTTTGTCTTTCTTTCTCTTTCCTTCCTGCAAACTTTACTCTTGTCTCTCCATCCTATAAATCTCTTTCGCTTTCTTCCTATTTATTTTATTTATCTATCTATCTATCTATCTATCTATCTATCTGTATATCTATCTCAATTTATCTGTCTATAAAGACTGTTTTCTCTGACCATGATGTCCCTCCTTTTCCTCCAAAAAATGTACTTCCTACAATAAATTAGCTTCTTTTCGTCATATCTTCCTCAATCTGCATGATTAATCGTTTCTCATTCGATATGATGCTCCTTCAGTCCGTAATTTTGAGTGTAATGTAACTATATTATCCTTCCAATATTTTAGAATGAAATGTTATGGTGTTACTAGCACATTTGAGACATCCTGGCAAGATCTTACAAGATTATGTAATCACCTGTACATTTCTACATACGACCAAATTGAATTCCGTATCAACCTTAGCTATTTACCTAATGAATGCTGAAAAAGCCGAGGTTCCCATTTCATGATCTAAAGCATCTATCTATTAAAAATAAGTCATAAAAATGAACGTAAGATTCTCAATGCTATAAGTATGCAGTATTGATTGAAGAGTGTTAAAACGTCGTTTACAATACTATTTCAGTTCATATTGTGGCGGCCCATGAACTTATCCTCTCCTGGAGTTACTTTTACCAGTATTCCGCACAATATTCTGTCCAAGGCACTGACTACTTTCCAACATAAGAATCGTCGAAATAATGATAAAGGTTGAGAAATGAATGAATCATATCGCAATTACAATGTTGATGATTACAATAATGGTGATGGTTGTTTCGATGGTTGAGTTGGTAGTGACGGTGGTAGTCCCGATACCGGATTTATTAGTGATGATAGATGTGTTTTTTCTCTTGGTGTTTTAACGCCGACTTGAACATTACTTGAATGTAACTAATGGTGCCTGTGGATTTCTATAGATATGAAAACCGAGAGACAACAACACAGAGGCAGTGAGTGTGGGAGGTAGGGAGTTTAAGAAAGGTTTCGAGTTTGACATTTTTACTTTATAGTGGAAAGATTGTATTGCGGATGAAGAAATTGATAAATTTGTAAGGCTAATGAAAGGTGAGGTGGAGGCCAGGGAAAATTAATCGGACTTTGGTAAAATTTTGGTAGAATTTTGCTTTACTGCTTTTAGTCTTCTGCGTTTTAAGACAGATTTCAGTCATATAAGATGTATCAGGGAGTCATTTGCATCTATCCAAGCTGTGTCGGTTTTGCTGTGTTTTTTTGTGTTGTTTTAACTTGATGTCAGGTAAATGGCGCGGCCAGTGCTCTTGTAACGGTCTTTCCAAGCCACTGACTGCTTTACAAAATAGCTTTAGTCGATAGAATGATCGTCATCAAGCAAAGAATAATTGCTGCAACAAAGAATATCATCGAACCTCGGAAAGAAATTGGGGATCGAACCAACGACTGTATATGTCTTAAGCCATGTACTTTACCGACCAAGCAACTGGGAAAAACGATCTGAGAAAGAGAGAGGGGAGTCTATTTTGATTATGAGATGTTTACTTTAATCGTAGAGAGTTCCTATACATGTGCAAGAAAAAGTTTTACAATTTTGTGAAGGAAAATGATGCAAAGGTGTGGATTCAAGGAAATATATGCGTTAAGAAGGGGGATAACTTTTTATCAGTACTTCGCACAATATTGTTCCCATTGACACTGGCAGCCTTTCTCACATAGCCTGGTCGAAAGAATTATGAGTGCTGAGATAAGATTAAATCCTGTCGCAATAATCGTCATCAATTCTACAGAGCATATTTTCAGTCTAAGCAAATGTATCTTTAGACCGCATATTTTACTATCATCTTAGGAAGGGTATTTGAGAAAGGTTTTGATTGTCAACATTTTTACTTCATAGTGAAAAGATTTTATTGTGGATGAAGAAACATAAATGTGTAAGGGTAATGACAGAAAAGCTATAAGCATGTGTTGGATTTAATAAGTGTTACCTGCATTGAATGAATGATCCATTAACTGAGATATCCATGTTGTTATTAAAGATGGTGATTTAAAGGGCTGGCTGTAAGGGGAGGTGGAGGCCAGGAGGTAACTTTTTACCAGTACTTCGCACACTATTGTTCCCATTGACACTGGCAGCCTTTCTCACATAGCCTCGTCGAAAGAATTATGAGTGCAATAATTGT